>CAMZMU010000090.1:35412754-36012754 GCA_947311845.1 Poa pratensis
GGGACAATAGCCTAATGTTCCCTTTGTGAAAATGGATGACCCCGACATTGTACATTTTATGTTGTCCGGGGAATTGTCCGAGGAAGGGGATCAGAAGGTTCGCAAGGTTTCAGTGGTTACAATCGATTTGGTTACCAAGAAGGTTATTCGATGGTCCATATATTAAAGGAGATGAAGACATCTGTGGCGAAAATACCGACATGGCCAAAAAAAAGTCTCAACTTCTCTCGTCATGTCTTTTGTCCGAGTTCCCCAAGTTCTTTAGTCTCACCACATACTACTATGTGCATCGACTATTACTTGTGGGATCCTTTGTACCTTTATTGATGATCAATAGATTGGTCGTTGGCTTTTTCGCCGAAAAGCAAAAGTGAAATCCTTGTAACTAGTTTTCCTTCTTCGGCCATGTGCTTGGATCATTATCCAAAACGGTTAAGAGGGGTATGTAAATTGATTTTAGAAGTCCAAATTTTAGAGCTTCATCTATATATGCTCTCAGGGAGCATTATTAAGGAGAATATGTAAGTTTTCCTTCTTAGGCCATGTGCTTGGATCATTTTTCCTAAATTATCTATTTGAAGTCATTTGGGATAACGATTGTATGACGTGGACCATAAATTTGTCTAGGTGGCGAGCTGCCACGTACCCTTCTTCTTACTCTCTTTCCCCATTGCGCCGCCCTAGCCCGCCGCTCTGCTCGTGCGCCGCCGCAAGCCGCCGGCCAGGAAATCCCGCCCCGTCTCTATTGCGCGTACCTGGAGGAGCGTCAGGTTGCGAGGGAGGCGATCTCCTCTGTACCAGGGCGGCGGAATCTTCCTCAGCTCCGGCCGGCCACCTCCTCGTCCCGTTCTGATCGCACGGTGAGCCCCCTCGCCAATTCCTCTATCCTCCTCCTCCCCCTCGTCACTTCAGACGTTCATATTAGTCTGAGTTGCGCCTAGCACAAGTAGCCGTTGCCATGTTATACTAAAATATGCCTAGAAATAATTACTGAAATGAACTTAAAATATGGAGTTCTCACCATTCTAAAATAGGCCAACTTGCCGGCGAACAAGGCGTAATCAAGGCTATATTTTGTGTGTGTTTGTTGAGGCATCCCATTCACATCCACATGTTGTGTCCTCATCCCAATGAAAGATACCTTCACATTTATTGGGACTTGGACGCAGTGCAAAATTCAACTAACCAACCTCGAACCGAGTTACATAACACATGCCCTCGATCCCTGCTAAATTGTTTCGAACCTGGACTCAACGCAGCCTCAAGTCTTGGTCTTCATCTTGTAGTAACAGCAATTGCTCAATTTATTAAAGCAGCCCTTGCAGCCAAGCGAGTCCCCTGCTTTTAATTCATATATCAACCTTAGTTTGTGTACCGACACAGGGATCAGCATTCGCAAACTGACTTCTTCACAAATTCAAAACGATTCCAAACAAACCAACCAAGCTCCATTTTACTAGTAGAAGGCATATGCATGCCTCCAGGCTCTAGCAACGCAGTCTCCATTACGAAGAAAAATAATTTATGCAGCCTACCACTAAAACTAAAACATGTTTCGAGTCTTGAATGCATTATCGTGGCCATGTCGATCTTAATGTTTGAAATATGTCAACATGCACTGTTTCGTACCTGAGCTTTCTCATTTTAACCTGTCAGTGGATTTCTGAATGCAACATTTTCTGTACTGCTTAAGCTGGCCATGAACTCACATGCTCCATACAAGCCCTCCAGTAAACAACAATGTGCAGGCAAATATAATGTCCAAGTTCTTGTTTGGTCTTGCATCTCGAGAGTCATCTCAGATGCGTGTTTCACTAATCCAAGTTCTTATTAGGTCTGATGCACGCACCCATATATCACTCACATTATCTAGAGAATCCTGAAACATGAATTTCCATCAATGTGGTGGTTTACAGAGGGTGAATGCAGAGGCTACCCTTTAATTTCTTCTACGGAGTATAATGATACTAGAACATATAACAGAGTGACCTTTGGGGTTCACAGTGGACAGATTAAACAAGGAGTGGCCTTTGGGGTTCACAGTGGACAGATTAAACAAAGAGTGGCCTTTGCGGTTCACATATATATATGCACCCATGGTCTGTAGACTTTATAAAGAACTAGCAAGGTGGCCCTCGCAAATGCGAGGGCAACGTCTTTAGGGTATTGAATCTGCTCATGAGATAAAATTATTGGGAGATAGATAATGGAAACATGAAATTGTAAGTCAATAGCCTTTTTAGCTGCCACAAAACTTATATGAGGTTGAACATCACATGTGAGAGAAATATTTTGAATAATGTTAATGCATGAAGAGTAATTACTATGAAATCTCCAAAACAATACCATGTCGCATATCCAAAATTTCTGTCTTGAAACGTATGAGTGCTATTTTTATATATGTCTTCCATGTTTCCTCTTATCCACCGTTCTTCAGCGGAGGTGTTCTACTCTTCCGTTGACACACGCAACCCACTTGGATGGAACATAGTTTCATGTAACATATTGATGTTCTCAAATACTTGATGTCACAATAATATTTTTGATCCCATTTCCCCCGCAAATTCCCCGAGCTATTTATTTGCACCTCCTTGGTAGCATCGTCGTACTACCAATGTTTCAGGCCTATTAGATTATACAAACGATTAAATGCAAGAAAATAAAAAGTATTATTGCAAGGATGCATACACTTAAACTTTAAAGAATTGGAAACGATCACCGACATATATTTAAGGGAGTACATCATGGGAAATACATATGAGCTCGAGAAATCATCAAACAGAGTTATTTTATATAAAAAAATGTTAGGCCCATATTAAGTTCTGCTTTCAAAATAATTGTGGTCACAAATGATTCTGAAATTATGAAACCTAGCAGTATTGAGTTCCTCTTGTCACAGTCCAATGTAATTGTACTGCTACTCTTACTCTAACATCATTATTGTCTCTAACGACCGACATACTAATCTCCACCTTAATGGTCATCTTGTGATTGAATGTTTTGTTGGCACCAACTATGCCATCATGTAACTGGTGTACAATGTGCTCAGGTTCAACTAAAAACTCTAATATAGGTCATAAACTTTAAACCTAACTCCTAACGTACATGAAGTACCCCAAATATATATCCTTACGCCAAGGTGTAATTTTTTATTGGAGCAAAGCAAGTTGACATCCTCGTTTGCATGGCTAGATTTATGTACTGTTGCTTTGGGTTTTAAATTTTTGTATGTATTAGTAGTCTATTTGGTAAATGTTTGAAATTACAGATAAATTTTGCAACCTAAACGCACCATTCAAACACTTATTTGGTTAGTTCTATGTCAGATATTTTCCCTACACAAATTATTTTAGGCTGATACGTTAATCCATTAGCATTGATGTGTCATTCATTACATATGAATGGTTGTGACAATATTTATATCTTGTGATAAAGTTATTGGACAAAGGTGAAAAATATTTTCATTTCTCATAACAATTTATTGTTAAGGATCTCGATATGGCAAACTAAAAAACCTGCTGCATTATGGTTAGTAATTTTCACACTCCATCTTATGTACACTCATTGGTGTCTTTTTTTCATCAAAAGAAAATTCTAAAAATTAATTGTTGGCATATACCTAAATATTGTCTTATCTTCTTAAGCAATCACATTGCTGGTAGCTAGGACTTGTTTTTGCTTTATTTGCGCGATGTCATGCCAAATGCACGCTCATCTTCCAATATCACTTTGGACAATACATGTAATATAAATATGTTCCATTAAATTTTATAAACTAATATCTCACACTCTCTTTAGAAATGCTTGTGTTATTTTTATCATGTTACAATTTTTCTTTACATCCGAAACAAATTATCACACTTGACATAGGCCTCTTTGGAACCAATAGATCTATGCATATGAATTTGGTAGGATACAATAATTGTTAATAAGATGAATTGATGTCGCAATATATTTTTGCTAAGTTGTTTTTATGTCGGATAAAAATGTAGACATTCTGAGATTAGAGATTACATGTTTTTGTGTCGCTTCCAACCCTCATAATAAAAGATGTTGTAACATAATTATATTTTTGTCTTCCAGCCATTTATATTTATCATGTTAGTACCGTCACAACCTGAATCATCAACAAAATAGTTATTTAGAAGTACATGTGTGTTTTATACAAAGCAAATTCTGTACAGATTAACGTTAAATTGGTGTTTCATGCAGTACTTTAAATTCTCAATTTCTCATGCATGCATGACTTTCTGGGACAAAGCTAGTCTCACTGGGTATAGGACAAAACGTAAATAGATGTGAGCTAAGTACACGTATGCGTGCATATAAACGTAAGCTAATGATAAAAGTCCGCTTCATTTTTTTTTGAAAACGCTGCACGTACTTATCCCTTACCAACACGTTCCAACCTGGTTCGCTTTTTTTCTTCTTTTGCCAACTATCATGTTTCACGTACCTGCATACGGTGGTTTTTTTTTTGGAATCAGCTATTTGTACCGTCCTAGGAAACTTAGAGTTGAACGTCTATTGGTTGATTGCGGGAGTCCAGGCCCAACACGTTGTCTTCTCAATATTAATCGTGTCAAATATGTTACGTAACTAATAACTTCTAATTAAATCCTAGTTGTCCAATTTAGATCTAACTGTCAAAAATAATTAGGATGATGTGGATTAACGTGGTGGCTCTAAAAAATAACTCATTTTGCTTTTAGTATATAATAGATTAGTTGGACAGTATATATTTCAATACGCAAGTGCCAGATCCCTGTACCTTCATTGTCATCTGAGTATGAAAATTTTGGAGTACAGTCATTTTTCTTTTCTTTATGCTTCTTACAAGGCTCTTCATGTTCTAGGTAGCATCCTCACGTTCTCCCATCCCATGTCTAATTTCAAAATAAATTTCTCTCTAACCTCGAATGATTCAAAATAGCTCAGCCTCGGGCCACGTTACATAGCACATGCCTCCCGTGTAAACTGAACATTTTAGTTATTAAGACTTCAGAATGCAAAAAAAAAAAAAAACTTCCATCGAGCATAGCACAGCTACCCTAGAGTCCCTCCTTTAATTCTCTATCCTTGGCTTCTGGATCTACCTGCCCCAATCACTGATCCACACGAATCAACCACCAGCTGATGGAGGCGACCAATAAATTAGAGCAATATAGAGTGAATTTACAGAAAATTTCTCACTCTGACGAAGGTTTCATCTAAATCCATCTATACCCTGAACAAGCAGAACAGGTTCAAGTCGGTCCATCGAGTGGTTCCACGCTGCTACTAGACCCCCATACATTTGTCCCATCCGTGCTGTAATTTTGAATGCATATCTCTATGGCCTATCCATATTCAACGGGAGCTCAACTTGGAGACACAACTAATGCTTAGCACATGCCCTAGTACATGGCAAAGCCGGGAATCTATAAAAAGTCAACTTGCTAACACGCTCTTCCAGCCAAGCCAGCTACTCCTGTTAAGCCATCATCCCCATCTTCTATCTTCTTCCGCCTAGCGTTTGCACTGCTGCCTCCAACCAGCACACCCAATACACGCAAACCAACCACCGAGTTAACCAATGGAGGCGACTGCGCTGAGCGTTGGCAAGTCCGTGCTAAGTGGAGCTCTCTGCTATGCCAAATCCGCTCTGGCGGAGGAGGTGGCCTTGCAACTTGGAGTCCAGCGTGACCAGCTCTTCATCTCCAACGAGCTGGAGATGATGCAGGCTTTCCTAGAGTCGGCTCATGACGAGAGAGACGATAACAAGGTGGTCAAGGTCTGGGTGAAGCAAGTCCGCGACGTGGCCTACGACGTCGAGGACACCCTCCAGGAGTTCGCCGTCTGTCTCAAGAAGCAGTCCTGGTGGCGTATCCGTCGCACGCTGCTAGATCGGCGTCGTGTGGCCAAGCAGATGAAGGAGCTCAGAGCCAATGTTGAGGATGTCAGCCACAGGAACACACGTTACAACCTCCTGAAGGGCTCCGGCACCAAGTCTGCCACCACGGCTGACCAGCTTGCCATCACTGGTGAAACAATGTCTGGCATCGACGAAGCAAGGCGGCAGTGGGACAAAGCAAAAGTGGATCTTGTTCGATTGATCAGCAAGAAGGACGATAACCTTAGGGTGATCGCGGTGTCAGGAGCAAGGGCGGGTGAGCTGGGGGAGAAGTTCATAATCAAAAGGGCTTATGAAGACCCAAAGATACGCAAGAAGTTTGAGTGCCGAGCCTGGATCCCCGGGTTGTTGTGTCCTTTCAATTTAACAGAGTTCTTGCGAAGCATTATCGATCAATTCCATTTGAATTTTCTTCAAGTGTCTCGGGGACAACAAGAACCAACTTTGGAGGTACAAATTCTAATGAAGATGGGGATGATGAAGGAAGATGGTTTGGTCGATGAGTTCATGAGATTCATGAATGAAAAGAGTTACTTGGTCGTATTTAGTGACATACACACCATTGAAGAGTGGAGTCATATTAAACCATACTTCCAGAACAACAACAATGGAAGCCGCGTCATAATCTCTGCGCAACAAGTTGGAGTCGCCAGCTTATGCGTCGGGCTGAAGGACGATGCAGCGCCAGAGCATCAGCAACTGTTCATAAATGAGAATATTTTTGCTTTCTACGAGAAGGTACGTATAACAAAAATCCACAAAATCATTTAACTAGTGCTCCCTCCTTTTGTTCTTGTTGTTCAACTATTTGCTTATCAAATCCCATTTGGAGTTGCGGTAGATTCATGAGAACTATCATAGCTAATAAAAAAGTAAGAAAAAAAGGTTGCCTACTTGTAGTATTTACATTCAACTTACCAGTATCTAGATCCACACATCATTTGTCCGTGCATTCTCATAGGAAATAAAAATTACTGCAGCCTCCAGATTATCCTAAGCAGATTAGGATGAAACCTATTGAGTACCAGTGCCTTTCTTGCTCAGTTAAACTCTCATCGTTATTATAGTTTCAAGCCGACGTAATGTAGAACTAATAAAATATTTAAGACTTTTGAATTCCAAATCAAAGCTTTAAAGTTTGACTTATTTTCTGCATATAATGTTTGTGTATAATCTTATTATGATTCAAATATTACACACAGAATAATAGAAACTTATAGAATTTTGTGTATAATAGTTTTGTGTAACGTAAAATATTGCATTGTTTTTAATGCCATAATATTGATTTATGTACATTTTTATGAATAATATTTTTGTCTATAACCTTATTACATATTATTAAGAATATTGCCCGCCGACGTCATGTAAAACATATATAACATTTCATACGTTCTGAATTTCCTAATCATGTCTTTCAATATACGATCTTTTAATGCATATATTTTTGTGAATAATCATAATATTAAAATAATAAAGTAATTATATAAATGGCAATAATATCTAATATGCAAAACATTTCACTTATATAATTTTTAAAAATATAGTTTGTGCGGACTGTGTGCTAACATTTTGGTCCCACCTGAAAATATCGGTATAATTATCATATTTGTCTTAACAATATTAATATATAAGTTATTGCATTTTATAAGTTCGGAGTTTACTGGTTAGAATTGTACGAAGAACAACAAGAAAAGCATGTCCAGACCGATTGGAGCCTCTAAACAATCAGAGTTGGAGTCGACGACGAGGGCGACCTCTAACAACGACATGCGCTAGGCATCCATGTGGCCCAACATGTCCTCTAGGCTGCCATGGTCGCGCTTGATCTTAGGCATGGCTGTGAGTGCAATGTCCTCGTTAGAGATGGAGCAATAGTCCTTGGGCTCCTCTAGCATGTGTGTTCGTCTGCAACAAGATAATAATTGCCTCCTAGTTCAGCCACTCGTTCTCGGGCTCCTCCTTCGGCTTCAGCTTGGGTTAGACTAGTCATAGTGGGGAGTAAAATTGAGTGGTAACATACTTATGTTACTATCTTTATAGTGGGTAGTAACTTATTTGTGGTGCCATGCATGATAGCATTTATTAGGTTTAGACTCATTTTGTTTTTTGGGGTGTGTGATGTTACGGTAACTAACTATATTACTCCAACCTACTCTCTCCTCAATTACTTGCCACATCATATTTTTTGCCTACGTGGTATTGAATTTACTAGCTATGTTACTCCCACTATGACTAGTCTTAGCGTGTGGCCAATGATCCTCTCCGTGCACCGCCACGACCATTTTTTGAGGCGCGACCACTTCTCCTGTGTGACGTCAGAGCAGGCGCGCAGCCAGTGGCTAAGTGTTTCAATACGTTTGGTTATGAACCTCCAAAATAAGTGCCGCTCTTCAGGATTGCCCTACTCGACTGGTGGATGGTGGGGTAGGCCTATCGCGCGGTCTCGTGCTCGTCCGCGATGGTGTCGTCCCACCGTAACAACATTGGCACGTGTATAGGAGCCCCCGTCCTCCGGTGACAAGAGTGTCCATCGTCATAAGAGCGTCCATTGTCAGTCGACTTCTTAAGTGTAGATAGCCCGGATGGAGACCGGTGGCACGGCCCCGTCGTGGCTTATTAGTCAGCCGATCGATAGCGGCAGTCCAGTGGCACGGTCAATAGTCCACACTTGGCCAATCCCATATCGTCTTCTTCCCCGCACCGTCTCGTCCCCGCACCATCTCCTCACTCTACATTTTGCCTCTTCCTCTGTTCAAATTCGATCCAGATCTCCTCTCTCGATGGCCTCCTCTTTTCTACCTCTCAGGCTCCACCGCACCGCTTATTCTTCAGGTGATCCGTTTGTCCCTTACGTGGGACGACATCATCACATTCGTAGCCCACAGAGGTATGGCAATCAGTTCTACAAATTCATCATCCCTGTTGGCTTTCTGCCTGTTGCAAATCTGCCCGCTGCTTCAACAAGGATCCTCCCGGCCGCATCTGATATTGCCCGAGCCTGCTAGTTTCCATTGCGAATCTTATCTTCACTGTACTCGTTCTCAGCGTTGTAATGGTCGCCTTGCTTGCCCCAAAGTATTAGGGCAACTCCAACGCAATGATCTAAACATGTTTTTTGTCCGTTTTTATCCGTTGGGTCGCCAAACGAACATGGTTCGTCCCTTGTTCGGCCTTTTCTGGCCACTGCACCCAACACATCGGGCCTATTTGGTCCGCCATATCCGTTTTCTTTCCCAAATTTCCATTTCATTTCATCACAACAGACATATAGAGAACGATTACATAATTGTAGCAAACATTCTATCGTAAAGATAGATTTAAATTAATTACATGTTAAACGGTAGGTCCTTCCGCTTACGGGCGATGGAGACCCCGAATATTTTTAACAAAATTGGCTGCATGTGGGCGGCGGCAGACTCACGCCCATCTTGCCGGGACGGACTTGCTGGCTCTTCTGGCTGTAGGACCGTCTGCGGGGGCGGACTGGCTGGATCCTCGAGTCCTCCCTGTTTAGCGGTAGGGTTTAGGTAGTGGCGCCGACTATTTTAATAAAATTGGTCGTTCATATTAGGCGCGCTGCCGGCGGTTGCACTTCTTCAGGGGAGCGGCGGGAGCAGCCGGCCCCGTTCAGGGAGCTCTCGCGCGCACGTTTTAGGCAGAGGGCATGAGCCACGGTCGCAGACACGCGGACCTCCTGCGCCACCTGGGCATCCTCCTGTGCCTTGAGCTCGCGGGCAAGCATGGTCGCCGGGCTTGGTCGGCGCGGATGGACTTGTAGGAGGCTTCCACGGCCTCCTGTAGTCCCTCTACTTGCTCCTCCCCATCGTCACTCAAGTCGAAGTCATCGTCATCCTCCTCTTCCCCGGGAGAAGGTGCGGCGCTCCGAGAGGAGGTGCGTCCATGTCGGCGGATGCGACCGCAATTGCGATGGCCTGCGCCATGAAGCTGGCTATCCTCTGCGCGTTCAGCTGCATGTGGGACGCCTGCACCGTAGCCTCCTCAGAACGGTGCAGGCCGTGGATGCCGTCCTCTAGCCCACCGCACCAGACATCCTGTGTGTCCAACCGGCGAAAGGAGGCGCGAAGCCCCACGCCACCCCAGCGGCGTACGCCCCCGACCCCGCAACACCTGCTCGTAGGCCCTCCTAACCGGATCCGGCACCATAGCCGGAGGCCGATAGCTTGGCATGCCCCTCCATGCCGGGCTCTTCGACATGCATCGAGAGAGACTCCTGTGATAGCGCCCGAGTGCACTCTGCCGAGCTTGCTCCATCTGATCAAGGCGTAGTGGGGGGCGCGGCGGATCCATCTAGTTCGCCGGGGAAGGTGCTATGAGGTGGTGGGGTCATGGCTAGGAATGGTGGCGGGCAACACTAGGGTTTGTGGTTTAGGGTTTACCCTGTCGCCGGTCACATAAAGACCTCCACCACTGCATTTAAGGTGGTAATTCGCCGGTGGGTTGTCGTTCGGTGAGGCTCACTGGTGGGACAGGGGAGGCCTGGGGGAGGACACGGGACGGACATGAGTTGCATCTGCGAGTGTCCGCGACAACCTACAGCCGGCTTAAATTTGGGGCTGAAATAGGTCCGCGCTGACAGAAACGGACACATGCCAAATGCGTTGGCGCGTTGTGCCGTGGTTTTTCGCAAAACGGACACATTCGGAGAGAAACGGACGATGGACCGTTGTGTTTAGTTTCTCGTCGTCTTAAGCAGCCTACTAGTTGTTCAGATTAGTCAATCCGTCAGCTATGTACTCAAGATTTATTTTGTATGCTCAGGTAATCTTTACTATTAAACGAGAGTTGGTGGTGTCACACCCCGGTGGTGTCACACTTATATTTAATTACAAGGATTATGCCACCGCACTTTATCTCTCTATCTCTCCTCACACCACGTACAACACCAAACAAACTCCCTATTTATCTTCTCCTCGCTAATAGGAAAGTACAACACCAAATAACCTCTCCCCTTTATCTTATCCTTACTAATAGCAACAGCCACGATCGTTATTCTCTTTACTATCAGTTATGGTTCACACTATACCAGGTTAGGCCGCAATTGTCGCGCGCCTTCTTCATCTCGTTCCCTTCGCCATAGACCTGCGCAGCCGCACCTTCTCGAAAAACACCTACTCCAGGAGGCACGCCGACCTGCTTGACGTCGGCACCATGCATGCTGCCTTGTCCACAAGCAGCACCGCCGCGCGCACCTCGCAGAAGGCAACGGAGTCGACGCCGTAACATCGACACGAGCATGTCGATAAGCAACACTCCATCCCTATCGACGAGGCAACGTTCCGAGAGCCAGAGCGAGGAGAGAACATCGAGCGCCACGTCTGTGATCTCGGCGCCGAGATGGCTAACTCTGTGTCCGGAAGCCGGGAACGGGGCGACGAGCTCCATGCCCCCACTCGCCCTTTTGCGGCATTGTCTCTGATCTCGCGCAGCATGACAAGGGTCTCTTGGTGTCGGGGAGCCGGGAGAGCAGCACCGGCGCCACATACAAGTGCTCGCCGCCGCCGTGCGCGCCCACGGCGACCTGTCCGAGGTGCTTCTGTGCACCATGCTGGAGGCCGGCGTGGCGCCAGACGTGACGTCGTACAGGCACAGATCGTCATACAGGCACGCGGAAGCCTTTGCCAACGTTGGAAACATCTCCCGGGTGGCCGGCCTGATTGAGTTTACTGAAATCAGTTGTCAAACTCATTCGAATTTAGATTGTTGGTAAAAAAATGTTTCAGCCTAAGCAAGTAGACTTTGATAGTTGTATTAATGATGCTGCCGTGTGGGGTTCTTGTCACCTGACATGCAGCTACTGATATGGCTCTCTCGGTCTAATCGAATAAGTTGATTTTTTTTTGTTGAAATTGGATACTCTTTTCATTCACATAATACTTACTCAAATTGGCTCCGGAGGTCGGTCACCTGGCTGAATAAATTGGTGATTAACATATATAAGTTTTCTACATGCGTGCCAAGTTTTGTGCTAAAATGACATTCGTAGTGCAATGTGAAAATAAAATCAGTGATTAAAAAATATATTTTGAAATCTCATTTTGGCCACCTTTTTTTTATGCAGAGCACTACAAATGTCATTTCACCGCGAAACATGGCAATTGTGTAGAAAACATGTATATGTTCACCAGTAATTTTTTTCATACTTTCTTAAAATGTTTTACTTTTTTATTTTTTTTATTAGCCTGGAGCAAGTGAACTCGGGAGCCAAAACGCCTCCCTAAACTCAACTCTCTACTCACGTGTTCAAATAACTTTCTACTTTGACAAGTTAATTGAGAAGCAAACAAATATTTTAGATGCTATATAAATATCATTTAATACATGACTTATGGTCAAGATTGTCATGATCCTTGTGTAGATAAGCGAAGTACTATCTTAGATTCTATATAAATTTTCTGCTCGGACTTACCAACAATGCTTTCATGGTTTGATAAATTCTTCTTGTTTAGCTTCCAGTTGAAAGATGTCAGAGGAACGGTACATGCTTGCAAATAATGGGAGACTAGGAATGGTTTTGCATTTAGTGTAACATGTGCATTCCGTATTTTATTTAGTCCTTTCGGCCTTTCAAAATCTTCTATGTACTTTGTTGACAAATTCGAAACTTTAGAAGTTGCCAATTTGACAATTTGGCCATTTTCTCCTATAATTATTCAGGCTAAATTAATGCACCTTTGATTTAGTGTTTCTTCTATTTAATTAAACATCTTAATCAATGAAACAATAACGTGCTATAACAAATAGTGCTACCTCACAATATGCTATTTCGGTGCTACAGCAGAGCTATAGCAGCTATAGCAAGCAATTCTACATGGATTCAGTTTAGCGGCAACTTACTCAAAATGTTATACTGTCATTATAGCCGGGATATAGAGAGCTATTTAAAATCATTACCACCTAACAATACGCTAACATAGATTGGAAGAACGAGGATGGATTTGGCCCGCGGGTTTGGGGATATAATAGGCATCGGGAGTTAGGGGCTTGGGGGAATCCTAGATAGAAGGTCCGGTGACAGGCAAGTTTTGCACTCCTTAACCGTCATATGGTTATTATAGCCTGAAGCGAAGCATCAAAAGTCTGATTTTTTATATATACAAGGGATAGTGATCTCATATGTTCCCTTGTGGCCTAATTTGTTTTGCTCCTTTGTTGTTTCTCTATAATCTGCTGGGACTTACGAATGTGGTATTGCTCTGCAGTCCATTAGAGCGGATTTTGGTTCACCTTGAAAGGTGATGTCCGCAAGTTGAAAAAAAATTATAATCATAAGACAAATATATAATGTGTAAAACATTTTTTTAAAGAAAATGACATAAATTACACTATTTTAATTTCACATAACACAATACAACGTAAAATACGCAGATGCTGCTAATGTGGATGAAGACCGAGAGAATATAAATTTATCATTCCGTTGCAACGCACGGGCAGTCAACTAGTGTTGAACTAATCGCAGACCTTTGCTATAATGCAATTACTGAACTAATAGCCAATTCCTCCTTTTCCGCTTCTTCTAGCCAGTTCTCGAGCTAGATCCTTTGGTTCTTCAGTGTCAACTTGTAAACATAGTCTGATCAAAACATTCTGTTCCACGGTCATTATCCCCGCGGTACACCGACCATCCACCCCGTCACCGTCCTAACCTGGCCCGCAAACCGCGTCAGACCAGTTCTTAGACCAGTTCTTCTTCTAGTCCATTTACTTGTTTTACAACCGGCTCCACCAGCAACTTAATGCACATGGGCACGACGCAACTGGACGGTCTAAATATCGAGATCATATGCACTCGGCACCAAAACACCGCTTTATAAAGGAGCCAATTTCTAATATAGCCCTCCAATTTGGGGAAAGGTGTTTTGCCTCCCGAGATCACCTGCTCGCTCATGTCATATTATTTTTTTAAACAAATAGTATAATGTTTTAAAAATTCTAATTTTTTCGTGATGAACATATACAATTTTTTTTAGAAATGTGTCGAGTTTCATAATAAAATGAAACCCGTGGTGCTATGTGAAAAAAAAATTAGTGCTCTGAAAAACTAAATTTGTAAATGTCATTATGTCAGTGTTTTTTTGCACAGGGCGCCACGAGTGTCATTTCGTCACGCAACTCCGCACATTTGTAAAAAAAATATATATGTTCATCACCAAATTTTTCTAACTGATTTACTTTTTTTCAAAAAATTTAATTGGGCTTGAGCATGTGAGCTTGGGAGCCAAAGTGGATTTCTGTCCAAGTTGGAAAGTCAACCCATAATTCCATATCTAACTACCACCAAAAAAATGTTCATAGTATTTGATTAAGATCTGAACTCATGGCAAGCTAAATATAATCAGTACCCAGTAATAAATTTTCATTTGGTATTTCTTCACATATTTTTTGTATGGTAAGATCATGCATGATTACTGAAATGAGTGTAATGCATGAGGCCTCGTGATGCATCTACCACCAACATTTGAGATTTGCTATATCCAGTGTACCAATATGGTCGCAT
Organism: Poa pratensis; assembly: GCA_947311845.1. Lineage (NCBI taxonomy): Eukaryota > Viridiplantae > Streptophyta > Magnoliopsida > Poales > Poaceae > Poa > Poa pratensis. The sequence continues at coordinate 35,427,163 of CAMZMU010000090.1, forward strand.
GGATTGTTTCATTGAGCTGCTAATTAGAGAATATCATAGAGTTGACTAGAGAATCACCTATCAATGATGAATGGAAAATACCATATAAACATTTGTAATATTTATAATCCGCCTAAATATCGTCTTAGTTAATAGAGATCAACATCTAAACTACTCCTTGTGTCTAGGGTTCTCAAGATGGATCAGATTCAATGGAGGTTGGGAATAGCTCAAATGCAGATACTATGGTTAGTGATAGTTCTTCAAATCGCAAGATGCTCAGCGGTACAGAGACAATGCTAGCGGCTATTACTCAATCTCAGCTCATTGGGAGAGAGACAGAAAAGGAAGAAATTATCAATATAATTACCATTGAAGATAGCCAACACGAAGTGATTTGCATATGGGGAATGGGTGGTCTTGGAAAAACAATACTAGTCAGAGATATCTACCAAGATGAAAAGCTCAGTGGAAAGTTTGAGAAGTGCTTGTGCCACAATTATGCGCCCTTTCAATGTTAACGACCTCCTCCAGAACTTGGCTTCGCAATTTGGCTACAAGGATGTTCCAGAAATGCAAACCGAATTAACAGGAAAGAAATATTTAATTGTTCTTGATGATCTATCATCCAATTCAGAGTGGGACACTATAATACCACATTTTCCTGCAACGGAGACATCAAGGCGGATCATAGTCACAACAAGGGTAAAGGGTATTGCAACACATTGTTCGAAGAAACATGAAAATATATACGAACTTCAAAGTCTGAAAGGCAACTATGCACTTGACCTATTCACCAAGAAGGTACATATAGCATATTATTTCATATTCGATTTGTTTGAATAAATTAAGTGATATTTTTAGATTCTCCGAACATACACATGTGAACGAGTATATTTTTTTTACTAAGCATGCCATGAGGCCTATCTCTATTTATTTTATTTCTATTTTGAACTAGCAGGGTGGTCCTCGCAGATGCGAGGGTTGTGTCTTTACTATTTACAGTCTTGAGAGTCGAAAAATCAAATTATCCAACCATGTATATTTAATGATGCGACTATCCTATTTAGAAATGACACCGTTTTTGTAATCATATTTATTTTTTGCGCAAATGATGGTTCTGTAAACTAGAGTTTTATACTAATTAGCATATGTTACCTTGAACTAGAATAGTTTTTTTTCCAAAGGGTAGATGCATACTAGCATTTCCTTCCAAAATTGATTGTAGGCGTCTTCTTGATGAAATAATCTCTGCTAGAAAATTTCTAAAAATGAAAGTTCTACATTTTTAATCAATTTTTTTCAATGTTGAGACCTACTTGGATACCGAAGCTAATACTTTGGGCTGACTTCTGTTTTTTAGACCAAAGGTTCAAGATGAGCCCAACTTTAAATTAATAAAATCACCACGGCCGACACGAGTTCATACAAAAGACATATGCAAGTTCCGACCATTGAGCCTTCTCCTTGCAACACTCTCTCAAGAGCCCCAGTTTTTTCTTGATTAACGTATACGTTGCCTCCAATTATATTTTTTCCTCATACCTACACCTGGATTTCTATTTGCATTTCAAAATCATTTTAGTTTCTTAATTTTTTTCTTTTGTGCCATTTCTATATTCAAATGGAATGTCGTGTATTTACTTTCATGTTTTAAATGTTCCGTAAATTTCCAGAAATATCCATATATAGACTTAAAACAATTTTGAGTTGTAAATCCACGTTTCTTGTGGTATTTTTAAACCATCAGTATTAAAGATAAATGCATGTACAAAATAAAATTGTATTTGCAAATGGCAAGAGTACATTTATTATATTTTATTAATTGATGTTAGTTGAATGTGATTTGCACGTGAACTTTAGTTAGTTCAGTTAGATAAGTTTTCTTATCTGTGTGCTAAGATGATGAACGGCTTGATACTAACATGTATTTCATCATTTATGTGCCTAACATTTTAATTGTCAAAATTACCATGAGCAGACAAATGTATGTGCAACTGAAAATTCATATACAACCTAGTTTGGAAAAAAAATTCTAACATTAGACATGACCATCCGTTTACCTTCAAATTCAGTGACTACATTTGAGTATTTGCATATCAACTGGAAATCCATTGTAGGTCCTAGCTCTCAAGCTCTTGTGGTCTACCAATACTGTTGAAACTCCTGGATATCTTTTGTTCCGATTGTTGGTTCAGTAGTCTGGGTATACCTTTTTCTGTATATATTAAAACGCAAATATTCTGCTGCAAGATAAAATATATAATTGGAGTAAAATATCCAATTAACCTTTTTCCCGTCCCAATCTTAATTCATAGGATTTAAAATCCATACCATAATTTATTCCTCTAAGCTTCTTGGCTTGGACGATTCCTATGAAACAAATTGCTTACTTAAATCTCATAGCATGCACATAGATACGTCATGTATCCCATAAATCTATGCAGATGGACTTAAAAAGAAAATCTAACTTCAGGCAATCAATTTCTGTTTGCATGTATACAGACTCTTAATTACGTACCATATTCTCGTATCAACAGAAATTCTCTACAATGGAACGTTGCATATGTGTCTGATTCTTTGCACGCAAGTGCGTGATATTTTCCTGTTTTTCTTGGCCTTTATTTATAGCTTTCATAATCCATAATCCGTTTGTAAAAAGGAGACGCACAGAAAATATAGCGAGCCCTATAAATTACGCTTTGTCAAATTAATAATTAATGTCTATTGCATTATTAATTAACCATTGTGCATTTATGTTTATACTTACAATATATATTAGGATCGCACATGAAAAACTGCAAGAAGAGATGCATATTGCATACACATGCACATAGTTTGTGTACTTGTAACTTGTGTGCTGTATATATACATTGCGATAATAGTGTGTGCTTGCGTTACGTTTGAAATATTCGTGAGTAGTAGCATGCAGAGATTTTAAAAAAACTTGAGATCGAGATGCGTATATACCTGCAGATCGTGTGTGCTGTTGCTTTGCCGGCATGCTTGCATGTTGCACATACAACACGATGCAGCAGTGCGAGCGCCGGCAAACCATCGGGAATTGCAATGGCTCTTGCATTATTGCGGCGGCGGACGGGAAACCAAATTCTTGATCTCCAGTTTTTTTAAAATCTCTGTCGCATATATATATAATAGATTGCCATGTATGTAGTTACAGTTAAATAATCGATCTTTCGACCATACATAGCAACCCAACGAAATAATTAATAGGATTATGTACCTGTTAAAAAGGAAATTTGCATTTCATCATATTCGTATGTTTCAATTAGAAAGACTAAATTATATAGTTTCATTTGCGAAGTACTAAAAATCAGAACTTACATTAATTTCAGATATTTGGCAATGACACTAATATGGATGAGAAGTATCCTGAGTTGGTTGAACAAGCAAATCAGATCCTAAAAAAATGCAGTGGAGTACCGCTTGCAATAGTCACCATTGGGGGCTTTTTGGCAAACCAACCGAAAACCATTATGGAATGGAGGAAGTTGAATGAGGAGCTGGAGATGAATCCAGAGCTTGAGATCATAAGAACCATCCTTATGAGAAGCTACGATGGTTTACCCTATTACCTCAAGTCTTGTTTCTTATATATGCCCATCTTTCCTGAGGACAAAAGGGTACGGCGTGGAAGATTGGTGCATCGGTGGACTGCGGATGGTTACTCAAGGGAGGTTGGACGCAAGACTATGGAGGACATAGCAGGTGGTTACTTCATGGAACTTATAAGCAGGAGTATGATTCTACCATCTCAAGGATCAATCTATAACACCAAAGGGATTGATTCCTGCCAAGTTCATGATCTCATGCGTGATATCGGAATCTTAAAATCTATGGAAGAAAATCTTGTTTTTACTCTCGAGGAAGGTTGCAGCACAAACAACCAAGTCAAGATGCGCCACATTGCTATTAATGGCAATTGGGAAGGAGATCAGCGTGAATTCGAGAGAACAGTGGACATGCCCCGTGTACGATCAGTAACCGTTTTTGGTGAGTACAAGTCATTTTTCCTTTCCAACAAGATGTGTCTACTTCGAGTGTTAGACTTGGAAGATGCGACATCTGTACATGGCCATACCTTAAGCATATTGGGAAGCTTCTTCATCTAAGATACCTTTCACTTAGGGGATGCGGGGATATTTATCACTTGCCAGATTCATTGGGTAACTTAAGAGAGCTCCAAACGTTGGATGTCAGAGGTACGGAAATAATCAAGCTGCCGAAGAGTATCCTCAATCTTCAGAAGCTATACAATCTTCGTGCTGGTATGAAACCGGATAATGAGAACTTCTCGTATGATGGATATGGAGAGGAAGGGGTAATGCGCTACAGGGCATGCCGGTTGCCTGTCTATTTGATGGCATCTTGTTTAGCTTGGTGTGCACCTCGATTATTCCTTGATGAGGATGGCATGAGCCGCCGTCATGTATGCAATAGGGTTTGCTGCTATATAGCCCCTGCTGTTGCGATGTGCCTGGAAAAGCATGGTGTTCTAGTGCCAAGTGGGATGAGAAAGCTGAAAGCACTGCGTACACTAGGTGTTGTGAACATTGCACGACGAGGGAAGGCCATTCTGAAGGACATAAAAGGACTCACCTGGTTGCTCAAGTTGGGAGTGACAGGCGTTAATAAGGAAAACGGACAAGAACTGTGTTCCGCGGTCGTTGCTCTCACCCACCTGGAGTCGCTATCAATTCGGTCAGAGGGGGAGCCAGGTTTATTTGGATGCTTGGATGGAACATTCCCATTTCCGGAAAGCCTGCAGAGCCTAAAGTTGTATGGCAACCTGGTCAAACTGCCGGAATGGATCGAGGGGCTAAAGAATCTGGTGAAGTTGAAGCTACGGAGCTGTAGGATAACAGAGCATGATGACGCCATACAGGTCCTTGGGAATCTACCAAACCTGACATCCCTGCATCTGCTGAAGAAATCGTTTGAGGGTGAAGAGGTCCATCTCAGTTTCCGTCCGGAGACGTTCCAGAGCCAGATGGTGCTGGAGCTGCGAATCGGAGAAAATCTTAAATCAGTCAAGTTTGCAGGAGGGGCAACCCCTAAGCTGCAGCTGCTGAAGTTGTATCTGAAATTTGTCAGAACTAGTTCCCTTTCGGGGCTGCCATCTCTGTCTTGTCTCAAGGAAATTGTGCTCAAAGGTTTCTACGCTCAGTCTGAACTGGAATGTGTGAGGGCCGAGCTTGCACTGAATCCAAACAGACCCGTCCTGAAGACACACTGCTGATCTCGATCCAGAGTCTACTGCACATAGTATCTATTCAAGGCCAGCGAGGAGTTCTGTGTGTATTTTCATTTGCTATCGGTGTCGATTAATCTTGTGTTTCAGTTTTTGTTGGACAAGATACTGTTAATTATTTTGGTCGCGCCGATCGGTGTCCTGATGATTATTAATTTGGACACCATGTGCTTGACCAATGTATTTGAATTCTTTCGTCTGTATTGTGTTTATTGTCCCGGAGGACCATCTCAATTATCTGAAAAGCCGTGAAAAATCGATATGCTAGTTTGTGATTAAAATGCATCAATTATACGTCCCGCTGGCTGCTGCATCTACTTTTTTCTTCGGTAGTTAACGTTCATGCACGATCTGATCATATGATTGATGGACCAGGGGATGTCATGACATTGCAGTGTTCCCCACCTGCTTCGATAGTCTCGGTTCCCGTCGACCGCCGTTTCGAAGCCCGGTGTCATTGAAGTTTGAACATCCGCTGAAGCAAGACCCAGTTCGTTGAATAGACAATGTCTAGTTACTCTCATTTTTACGTGAAGAATCTCGGTCTCTAACCAAGCAATTTACATCACAACCCCTATGTTTTCAACATTCTCACAAAACCTGGACACTAAGGACTGTCGCCTATGCAAGAGAGGTACACGCACTGGTGAAGATTCATAGAATTCACAGCAGAAGGAGAGGCATTGGCTAACGTGTAGCAAGCCACATAAGCCATTTTGAGCATCGTTGAACACATGAGGACAAACAACTATTTTCATAGCCCCAACATCTTAATTATATATATAATGCGACCCATTGCTACTACAGCCCCCTTCTTTTCAGCTTATTTTCCAGATTCTCCCAGAAGCTACCCTCCATCAGCTTCTCCCAGAATCTCGTTTTTTAAATTTGTTTAAACTTCTAAATAAGTATTGGAAGACAAATTTAGAAGTTTAAACAAATTTAAAAAACGAGATTCTGGGAGAAGCTGATGGAGGGTAGCTTCTGGGAGAATCTGGAAAATAAGCTGAAAAGAAGGGGGCCTACAACCATGATTATGATTGTTCAAGTGAGAAAATATAGAAAAACACGACAACAAAAAGACCGGGTAAGGAGTGGAAAATTATGCATGGGCGGGGGGAGCCACATGTAGAGATAAGAAGAAAGGGGTGTAGATGAGGCCAAGAACAACTTGATTCAAATCAAATGTAATAGTCCATCCGTATAAATGCACGAATATTTAGTTAGCACATGTCATGAGAAAACCCAGGATGGGGTCTTGTGCATGTTACAGTGCATCTCGGCTATAAATGTGTTCTTATACTTACATTGTACTCTAACCAAACAATGTCGTAGTAAAAATGACAGAATAAAAAATGTCATGTGTCATATTTAATTTTTTAGTTTGAAAAGTTTTTACTCACTTGAAACGTCATTGATAAATTTTAAAAGGGAAAGCATTGCGCTGTAAATCGTCATTATATGGACCACCTCTTTAAAAAAAATATCCAGTTGATGTTTATGTACTTTAGACAAATATTCATGGAACTTTAAAATTCTTTCTGCCAAACGTTTCCCATTTCCAATAAAAAATCACTACCGGCCTGACATAAAAATATATTAAAATACACCAGACATATGAAACCAAAATAATTAGTTAATGGAATAGCTTCATCTTATCTCGCTCTCCCTAAGACATCTAGAAGAAAATGAATTCTACTTCCTTTATTTTAGGAATAATATATCACATCCTTCGTACCAAAATAATTGACATTGGGTTTGTATGTATGCATACACATTTTTGTGTGTAACCTCACTCATTTTAGTCCATATGTGGTCTAAATTGACGTAAAATATTTTGTGACGAAAGGAGTACAAGATTATAAAATAAAAGAATACTACTAACTAGAACGTAATTAAGATAGGAGAAGTAATGTTGACATATATACCACTAGGAATAGTATTTATGTATCTGAAGCTAAAGAAATGGAAAAGGACAAAAAGGAAAGAAACAAGAAAATACTAAAATGGAATGAATATGTGAAATACCTAGCAAAAAAAGGAACATGGAGAGGAGTAAATAAAATGCAGAAGCGGCGATTAGGGGCGGGAACCCCGCGCCACACATTGCCCCCTCCCTCCACCGGCAAGGCCGCTGGTCCCTGCATCATCCTCTACCGTTTCAGGTTTTTTGAGAGGCATCGCATAAGTGGTGGGGATGACGCAGCATCGGAATAAGGTGCCCCTGCTTCTCACCCATCTCTACGGTGCTCTAATCGGCGGCATTGTGGAGCAGATGGTTTGGTGCTCTCGTCGTTCTTCAGATCTGGCGAGATTAGTTTCTCGGGGTGTCGCTGGCATCTATTGCTCGCGTGGTGGCGCTAGTAGCCAGGGCGAGATGAATGCTCCGGAGAGAGGATGTTGGTCCTAAGGTGGTGAATATGTCGTTCTTCCCCGACTTCGTCGATGGGATGCGGTGGATCTGGGTCGAAGGTAGCACGGGGACATGTCCAGTCAACGTGCCACAACGACATGTGCCTTGCTGCTTGCAGCTCGCCTGTTCATCAACGCACAAAGTCTCGTTGGCGATGGTTCTTATTTGGATCTGGCAATGGTGGAGGCTTGGCATCTCTTTCGGCGTATGCCTCGGCGGTGTTTTAATTGGGCGGCGAGCCGCTGGCTTCGGCGAGTGCAAGAAACCCTAGGAATAGTTCTGTGTTTTTTTTGGGTTCTATCAGCAAAGTCTTCAGGACAATCGTATTTCCTGGTTAATCTATTAGTTTCCACGTGTGTTTGCTTATGTAACTTTGATTTTCTATTAATGAAATATGTGGTTTCTCTCAAAAACTTGGTTAGGGCATCTCCAAGATGCCGCCAAATCGGACATGGAAAATGTTCATTTTAATCCGTTTTGGGTGGCTAGTGGTCAGGTCAGAGGCAAATTGGCTGCCCCATGTCAGAGGCAAATTTTAAACCAAGGGCACATCCCAAATCCAAATCAGAAAAACACAAAATAGGAACACAACCATATTAAATTTACATATATTCGATGGGGACACAAGCCAAAATCTAACCAATAAAAAGAAAATAAGAACCCTATCCTACTAGGTTCAGCGGAGTTCTTTGTTGGCCAGGCCGTGGTACGCTGCCGGTGGCCTAGTTGTCCTCAATCTTGATGACTAGTGGCCACGTAGGCAGGGGCGGAGCCCGAATTTTTTTATGAAGGGGGCCAATGGAATCTTTTTCCCTCTTATCAATTGTTGGGGAGGGCCAGATTGCTAAAACGTGAAGAATTGAGGGGATTTTAGCAAAGAAACGTGGGGAGGTGAGCACACAGCTCGCCGGTGGCCATGTAGGTGCGGGCGCAGCGACCGGAGGTGTCTATGGCCAGCTGGGATTCGCTGACGTTGTGGATTCGGTGACGTTGTGGCTGACATGTGGACCCCACATACAGTGGGCCCACTCACCAGTGACTCAAAGTCAGGTGACGTTGAGCCTGGCAAAGTCAGCGAATATGCGCCCGTCTATGGCGCCTGTGGCCACGCCAGAGTCGGCGTCCATGCCCGCCACGCCTCACGGACCATCCACGGCGACCACGGAGTTGCCGGCGGAGCCGCCGCCCTCGCCGCTGCCTCAAAGGCCGACTGGTGGAGCGCCGTCCCTAGGCCGGGCCACATCCCGAGCTCGTGGAGCTCGGACGAGTTGATGGCGGCTTGAAAGTCAGGGTCCATCTCCTACTCCATGGGCGCGGGCGGCGTTGGTGCTGGCACTCTTCCCCGGTAACCAGATCAATCGGGTAAATAAAATGCAGAAGCAGCAGCCAGCAAAAGAAAAGAAGAGGCCCACCAACGGAAGAGCAGTTATTCACATGTCATTCCTCAAATCTATTGACGTCAGCCAGCCTTTGTGTAGGCCATCCAAAAGAAGAGCAGTTGATCACCATGAACTGAAATCAAGCAAACTCAAGAGAAACAAGGCCGAAGAAACACACAAAGATCTTCCAGATCCTCCATGCAACACTGAACCTCTTAACTGTGAGAAACCAGTGGCTGAAAGAGTATCTAGGATGGCTTGCAATATATCAGAGGTCTCCATCACAAAAGAATGTGGTCTCGACGATCCTTGTTTCTTTCTTGGAAAACATTTTGAAGCTTAACCAATCTGAAGCGAGCTCCTCCACGCGCTCGGATGATGGCCTGTCGCAAGCATCTCAGGTTGTAATGAAGAATATCATTGTGCTAGTTCAGTTGCTCCAATTGAACATGAAGGACGAAACAGAGAATCTGAAGAACGAAAACAAGAGGCTGAAAGACGAGAACAAGATCCTGAAGGACGAAAACAAGAATCTCCGAAGTGGTATCGAGGCTGTTTTATCAGCTACTCATTTGATATGAAAACTGGGGACATTTCTGTACAGATAGCGTTTCCCATACACTCTCACAGCGGATGCTTTTCATTCACCAGGACATCGATCCAAGGCAACCTTGGAGCGTCGTACGTGTTCCCTGTTCAAGCACATGCCGCTGCATCTTCCAGGACCGCCATGACAACATTACTTTTTTCAAAATCGAGCCCCTACTGCTCTCTGCATTTTTCATTTCCTTTCCGGTACTAGTACGTGTGTTGCTCTTGATATGTGTCCTGCAGGCTGCATCCACCGGTGCTTTATTGGCTACCATTTTCTTTTCTACACGTTTGAACAAAAAAAAACTATCTATTCATAGAACCAAGTTTGTGACAAAGAAAAGAAACGGCTCTTGCTTACAGGTGAGCGCGGCGCCTTAGCTTCGCAACCATGGTGGCCTGTCTTCCAGCGATTCCCGCTTCCAGCATTATCGCTATCGGTGAAGGATCGTGCACCACCTTCCGCTATCTCCAGGGATACCCTTGATAAGTGGATCGGATGTTGTCCGCGCTTCGGCATCGTCTCCCCCTTGGGGCATCATTCTTGGAGGTGTGGACCAGTGGAGGGTTGCGGTGGAGGATGCAAGGTTCCGTTGCGGCAACGACAATGGACATGAGTGATCGTTTGGTCGCGGCACGACCTTGATAGTTGGCTTCGTTCTGGCGTGTCCGACTCGTCTTACGGTTGGTCGTCTTCGGCGGTGGAGTCGAAGATGCTGCAGGCGGTGTACGATGACCTACTTGGGTGATTGTCACGCCCCGAGACCCGGCCCGGGAGAATGACAGCCGCTGCGCGCCTATAGACCGAGGCCTATACACGCGAACGGCTAGAAAGCAGGTGTAAACCAGCACGGTGGATTAGCTCATTTACTCATATTTACATAATTATTACATTTAGAAGAAATACATTCTCTAGTTGTTCCCACCCATTGGTCTAGCCTACTCCTCGAACGACGACGTTTTCTGCTGTGAACTCTGATATCATAAAAAACAGAGGAATCAAGGGTGAGTACGATAAATCAAACTCAGCAAGCAGGTACTATACCAGATAACCAAATGATAAAGCAAGATTAAATACAGTGCAACAGATAAACTATATTTAAAAGAAGTCAACGGAAGAGATAAACACAATACCAACAAAACTGGATTTAGAGGAATGAGTGGTTTAACAAAGGAACATGTTTGTATTGATATCACACGTGACCAACAAGGTTTCTCTACCCGGGACTCACAGGGGTGAATATTCACACTTTTACGCTTTTAAGAGGGTACTCCGATATCGATAGCCTCAACCAGAACCACACGTATTTCAGAAAAGCAAAGCTCTTTAACCCGCCGAGACATGACGACTTGACTTGCTAGTATGGGCCGCTCAGGATCCATCGCCGATATCCTGTTCGGACCAAGTGTCGCTCGCTTTGAAGAACTCAGACAGTCCCATACCGACCGATACAATATGGTTACAGTCGTGACGCCAATACGAAAACAGGATTTATCAGGTGAAGAATAAACAAGTCAGGCATGTGGAACCGAGATATCAACTCTCACGTCTCTACGTGAATCCAACTGAATATGATGACTTGTCGCTTGTCATCGCACACTTATCTCGGATAGCATCATGGCTAACAATAGATATCACATGGCAAATGGTATCCGAGGAACGAGGAGATATGAGCAATAAAATATCTCCTCCCTCGGGCATTTCATAGCCTGAGTTGGACTACAGTATAAGTATCATGAACAAGGAGAGCAACAAGAGTCGTGCGGTGCGTGTATCAGTACAAGCACTCAACGAAGCAATAATAACAAGACTAGCAAAGTGCCCGTACGTTGCAACGGGTACAAATATTTGATAGTGACATCAAATTAACCCTTGAAAATATATTGGCCACACCATGATCTGTTACAATTCGATTATACGTCTATACACCAACTTTTTTATGAAAAAGACAAATAAAAAGTTGGCACTTATTTTCTAACTTATGTGTTTAAATGTTACGGATATTTCAGATCATAGTTCATGCCTTTATTGTGCAACTGAGCATCTGTTAAAAAATCTATAATGACTGATACTCGTTTTACATCGTAAACCATGTTCAAAGTTTCTGGACTGAGTGTAGCTCGCAGTTTCAATCAGGTCTGTTATATACCCATTTTATTCCAGAAATCGCTAAAGCGTGGATGCCAAGGACTTTATTTCAGATCATAGTTCAGGCCTTTATTGTGGCATGCTTACTGGTTCTATTTCTAAAAATGGTAGCTCCTGTTTAATAAGCAAATAGACTGCTGCTGTTTTTTAGTCAGAAGATCCTTGAGTTATCAATTCCTTAAATTTAATAAAATAATTGAAATGCTTCTCAGGTTTTTATGTTGTTTACTATTTCGTACCTATTTTTTCCTATTCATTGGTTAAGTTTTCGCAATACACTGTACAGGGAAAGTCATTGTTTACACTCTTGTACAGCTTAATGAAATAGTTCATCAGATAGGTTAGTAAATTTACTTGATAGAGACCATTGTATTCACTAAACTGCGCTATTCGAATATGACAAAAAAAAAATACGGGTCATCCTAACCCAGCTTAGCTACTCATGCATCATTAGCCACTTCATATGTAATCAGACGAAACCATTAAGAATATAGCTTGCCTGCAGAGATACTACTCGCAGGAATCAAAGGATAATCAAAGGATTAGTAGAGTAGCTACTTGCCTTACTAACGAGATCATAAATCGTAGCAGCACAACTCTGGCCGATCAAGCACGCCTCATATGTATGCGTATATTGTACGTATATGCATCAGCTCTCCTCCAAGATTTGGCTATGGCGGCGTTGCAGTTCTCCTCTAGACAGCATCTTCTTTGTATTTCTTGTGCGCTCATGCGCCCGCCCATCTGCGTGTGCTTCTTCTAGCGCAGCTCCGATCCTCTCTCTATTTTCTTTGTCTGGTGGTCTATTCCGATCGATGGATTGATGTGGTGGTGTGCGATGAGAACACGGCGGCGGCAGCAGCAGCAGCAGCAGCAGCTATTTATAGGAGCTGAGGATCGGTGCCCGGCTAAAATACTGTATCTAGGTATCCTTGGCTCCTAAGGATCAGCTACGTGTCCTGCTGCTGTTTGCTTTCTCTCCTAGTCCTCGGATGACACGAACGAGTGGTCTCCATGCAGCCACTGATGTGCTGCCAGCATTGCATGTGTCATGGCCCACGTGGGCCCACTTGGGGAAAATATCTGCCGACATTCCTGAACGTCCGCAACTACGTCACCTGCTCCCTCTCACATGAAGCATCGTTGCCTTCTGATTAATTACTTCAGCGACGCATGCATGGTTCAGGATTAGTATTAGTACTAGCTAGTAGCTAAAGCTCAAGCACGAGGAAGTCAGCTCGATCAAATATATTCTTCATTCAAACCGATTTTAACACTATAAATTAGCACAAACAAAATAAGTGTAAAAAAAAATATATTATTTTACCAAAATGAAAGGATAACTCGAAAAATTCGGTTATCACAGTGATCCAGCTTGTGAAGACCTCCGTCGGCGCGGGTTCTGCCCATCTCCTCTCCGGAGCTCTTCTTCAAAATCGGAGTTGCCTGCACGATGAGTCACCTGTTTGGCATAAGCCGATGTGAGCTTCACAAGGCTGCTACGACAAGATCTTGCTAGATGGCCGGAGTCGGCGAAATCGAAGTCGCTTTGAAGTGATGTACGATGACGCTGATAGGCATCCTAGCGGCGACCCTTGTCTTCGGCGGTGTGTGTGTGTAGCTGGGTGGCTAGGTGTCCCCTCATGACGGTCGTGTTCCATGACGGTCGGCGAGGGTGCCTGTTCTGGTTTTAGGCCGGTTTCCTGTTAATTAACCGGCCAATTTCCACTTCTTTTTAATTAATGAAAATGATAAATCTTTTGCCACCGTTCAAATGAAATATCGCTGTCGGCTCGTCCTTCCACAGGAAAAATAAGCTCGGCCAAGATGTTTCCATGCCTTGCATAGTAGGTGACTTTTCGGCCTATTTTTATGAAATAATATGAAAAAATACAAAAATCTAGCAAAAGTCAGAAAATTCCAAAAATCATAAAATACAGAAAAAATCTAAAAAAAGTTCTTACTTCTTGGGCCGTGCAGTGTCGTGTCGAGTTGTCTGGTCAGCCCGAGTTTTTTTGTGTTGTGCCTGGGCCACTCTACGTGCTTATGTGTGAAAAAAGCCTGGCCCGCTACAGCTTCATGCCTGACCTAGCCCAAATTTTCCATGCTCCTGGGCGGGATATTTTTGGTGCCTCGCGCCGGATGGCAGCACAAGTAACCACATTGTATATCTTTTTTTTTTTGCGAAATATAGTACAACGCAGGCACTCATATACACGCGCATACACTCACTCCTATGAACGCACACACGCACACCCTACCCCTATGAGCATCTCCAAGAGACTGAGCCAGCGGATCAGGTCTTGGGATTGACGAAGTCACCACGGGCGCCTCGCTATCGACGGGAACGTCGCCTCCCACTGAAGAATATTCTGCCTAAATGAGAAACACCAGCGTCAAACATGACGTTTGAACTCTGGTGGGCTAGGGGTACAACCACCCTCCTATCCATCTTGTCATAGGCAAGTTCTCAACCACATTGTATATCTGGTGAGCAAACCAAACGAAAACAATATAAAAAAGGCAGCATAAGTAAAATGGAGCGAAAAACTGCAAAAATGGTGGGTTCCAGACTTAGAACGAATCGCAGGAAGAGTGGTATTTATAGCCCGAGCTACATGTAGCTTGATTTAAAAAAATTTAAAATTGCATTTAAAGTTTCAAACAATTGGTAAAAAATAACAGATGTAGATAGTTATAGGATAGACAAGTGTGTAAATTTTCAACTCGAAATTCATTGTATTTTAGCCTGGACAAAAATGACATATGTTTGGATCTAGGTGGTGAACAGTACGCAATTTTGTCTGTTTTGTCTTTTTTGTGTAACTAAGAATAATACGATTTTTTGATTGAAAATTTGCACACTCATAGATCTCGATATTGCCTACATGTAGGATTTTTGTTTCAATTTTTTTGATGCACAGAAGTGTCGGTTTTCAAATTTTGAAAAAACCAGCTAAATGTAGCTCAAGAGATAAATTAGCACTTTCCGCAAATTGCACTCCATATAAACTAGGCAGGGCACTACGCAACAAACCGGGTAAGGCCTGGTCTCCTGACCTGGTACGGCGTGATGGAGCCGGGGAGTAGCACGGTTAAGGGAACACGGAGGCCATATTAGTGGTGTCGCTTCGAGAACATATCCTATGCACCTAGCGAATTGGTGCACCCGGTACACCCGACTCCCGTTGAATAACTAAAATGTTTTCAAAAAATCCAAAAAAAAGTAAGGAGATTAACACAATATAACTATACAATGTCACAAAAATTCGAGTCCAAATTTGACACACAACATCAACAGTAAAAATGATAAATTTGTTATTAATAATGATAATGCGCCAAATGCAAAGCCAAACTTATAGTTCGACACTATTCATGTCCGATTTGTCTATAATTTTTTCTTGATTTGTGTTATGAATTTTGATTTGAAATTTTGTGCTATGTTAGATATGAGTATTATCTATGCCCAAACTAGGTGATCCACCGAATGTTGGGTGCACCGGGTGCACCAATTTTCTAGGCGGTTCTCGTGTCAATTAAGCTGAACTACAGAGATGCTCCGGCGTACGTGGCGATGAGGTGGAGGCGAGGAAGAACAAGGATGGCATAGAAGAGTCGCCTGGATCGAATCGCACATATCAGACGGTGCTAGACTGGTTCTGCTGATCTGACACACACCTGATGATTTACCTATGTTTAATTAATGTGTGAACAAAAATAAGTAGTACTAATGTTCTTTTGACGCTACTATTTTTAAATAGTCCTCAATATTTCACCTTCGCGAAAATCATGGCATGAAAAGTTACTGAATACAATGTTGCTCCAGCTTCCTTTGATTTAAAAAATTCAAATATCATACTTATGAGTTTCCAAATTATGAAAAAAAACTCCGGTATAGCCAATAGTATATCCCACGAACATGCAAAATATCAACTCTGAATATTTTGTATTTTAAGCTACAGAAAATGATAAATTGTGGATCTTAATATGCCTTTTTTCAAATCTCTAATTTTTAGCAGATTTTGTTATTTTTGTGTAGCCCATAATATCAAGTATTTCAAACTGACATTTTGTACGTTTATGGGATATACCAACCATTAGCTACACGCGTGTGATTTTCTCCAGAATTTTGTGAAACTCACAAATGTAATTTTCGAATTTTTTTATGGGAAGGGAGCACTCGAGCTGAGCAAAGAGCACTTTCCGTATAACATGGTACTAGTTTAATTTGAAAATTGTAAAATAGAGTTTTGTTCGTGGCTGAAACTCGTCTCGTCTCTAGTTCAAAAGAAACTCGTCTCGTCTCTCCGGCGTTTCCTCAACGCCGCAGTGCTCCGAATTGGTAGAATCCCAGCACAAGGTGATCCCAACAACCTCCATCCTGGACATGTAATCCCAATCTCTGGTCTGCTTCTGCCTGACAGATATGTTTGGCCATGTTGCCGGGAAAAATGTGAAGAACGGTGAAGCCGAATGACTGGATATCGTGATATGCACAGATGTTGTTAAACCGAGTGAAGCCCAGTTAGTCGTGTTCGGACATAGGTTCATGTTATTCTTCCCGTGCTTACCTTGCCCCCTTCAGATCGCTCACAGTATTAAGCCCGCAGGGCAGTTCCTTTGCGTTCGAAGATTCAGATGACACCAATCTTCTCAACACTTGCAGTAAGCTTCAGCAGCCCCATTCCCGTAGTAAAAGCAGCACACTTAGTGTTCTTTGGGATGGAAGAATGTGGAGAACTCATGGATTTTATAGAAACAAGGGTGAAAACGGGTTCATCTTATAAGTGTCAGTATCTATTATATATTATAAAAGCAAAATGAGTGAGTTTTTCGAGGCACCACATTAATCCACATCATCTAAATTAATTTTAATAGTTAGATCTAAAATATGGGGCTGAGATTTAATAAAAAATTAAAGTTACGTAACATGCTTGACACGACTTATGTTGATAAGACACATCTCTCGGACGTGACTTTTTTTTACATGGAACGTGATTTCCTTGATTAAGCAATATGCATACCTAAAAAAAGAAAAGAAAAAGATGGTCCAACACGATTGTGTTGTCACGTATTTAATGGGAATGTGGAATTAACCGGATAGGTCAGTTTGAAAAGATCGTTCATACTCAGCTTAATCGTGTTACAACACGCCAAGTACAAAAATCAGGCTTAATTTGTGGGAGAACCATGTTTAATCGGGAATCAAACAGGAAGCATCGAACCCATCTTTGCCAAAGAAAAGGAAACTAAAGTGTAAAGGCACCATGCATGCATTTGCTGCAGCAAGAAGCAAAGAAGCTTCTTTTTCTCATGTTCTTCATTTACCTTTGCTTCTGAGGATGGAAGTGGAATTAATAGCAACAACCGGAAGCAAAGAATCTCAGTCTAGTTTTCTCTTCTTCAATCAGCTTTCGGTAGGCCAGAGCATGATGTACCTACAGACACCGCTTCCCCTTCGCTGTTGGTAATTCTTGTATTCCTTCTGCCCTATAGCTACTGAATCGTCAATCTTAATTGGGTCATTCCCTTTGCTAATTAGGTAGCACGTTCATAAATTTGTGGTTTGCATTGCAGATTGTTTATGTTTGTCTCTTGGGAGAGCGCTATCCTTTGAAGTCAAGGGCTTCTCGATAGCTATCCAGGTTGCTGCTGCCGCCAGGCTTTTTCTTGGTTCTTGTTGACGCCAACAGGTTTGCATCCCTCCCGTCTCTTTGTTCCCTAGGTGTAAGATCTGCTCAGGCTCTAACACTAACACACCGCATTTACAGTGCTGCCGCTACCTGTCCGTGCGAATGGAGGCCACAGCGCTAAGCATTGGGAAGTCCGTGCTGAATGGGGCCCTTAACTATGCCAAATCTGCCCTGGCAGAGGAAGTGGCTCTGCAGCTCGGAGTCCGGCGTGATCAGCTCTTCATCACCAATGAGCTTGAGATGATGCAGGCTTTCCTTATGGCCGCCCATGATGAGGGGGTTGAGAACATGGTGGTCAAGGTCTGGGTGAAGCAAGTCCGTGATGTGGCCTACGACGTCGAGGACTCACTACAGGAGTTTGCTGTGCGCCTACAGAAGCAGTCCTGGTGGCGTATCCGTCGAACCCTACTAGATAGGCACCGTGTGGCCAAGCAGATGAAGGAGCTCAGAGCCAATGTCGAGGATGTCAGCCAGAGGAACATGCGCTACCGCCTCATCAAGGGCTCTAGCTCCAAACCTGCAACCACTGGAGGACAGTCTGCAGTTGCTAGTACAACTATGTCTGGTATCCATGAAGCAAGGCGACAGCGGCATAAAGCATATTTTGATCTTGTTCAGATGATCAACAAGGCACACACTGACCTTAGAGTGATCTCAGTGTGGGGCAAAGATATCGGTGATCTAGGAGAGACGACAATCATGAAAAGGGCCTATGAAGATCCAATGATACACAAGAAGTTCGAGTGTCGAGCCTGGGTCGCCCAGTTGGTGCGTCCTTTCAATTCAACTGACTTATTGAAAAACTTACTTGGACAATTCTATGTCAATTTTCTTCAAGAGATAGAGAAAGAAGAAAAGCCAGCTCTTCGAGCACAAGTGCTCAAGATCATGGGGATGACAAAGAAAATTTATTTGGCTTACGAGTTCAAGAAATATCTTAAGGAAAGGAGTTACTTGATTGTGATAAATGACGTGCACACCATTGAAGACTGGTATCAGATTAGAACATGCTTCCCAGACAACAAAAAAGGAAGTGTAATCATAGTGTCCACTGAGCAAATTGGAGTTGCAAGCTTATGCATAGGGGCAGAGAGTGGAGCACCGGAGCATAAGAAGTTGGTTGCTGATGAGACTCTTCATGTTTTCTATAAGAAGGTATTTCAAGTTCTGAGAATAATCTAACTAATGCTCCTGGTTCAACTTGTGGATAATTAAATTCAGTTTATTTATGTTATTGGATAGGATTGAATCTTTCAAATGTGCCAAAAGAAATATGGCTTGTTTTATTTGACAACCTATATCAACTAGATAGGCATGCATCATCCTAGTTCCAAACGGTAGCACCACATAAATTTGTTTGACGAGGTCGATCGAGCAGCATAGAAGAAAAAATGGCACAATGTTAGCAGCAAAGCAAGGTCTTCCAACTTGACTCGGCAAACTACTATGCATAATAAGTAGGATACTATTGGTGTCTGAGAATCAGGATGTTATCGAGCAAAGTTTCCCAAACTGTGAAAACATGTGATCAACATATTGATGCATATATATGCCCCTATCTATGACCCTATGTAGATTTGTATTTCTGCAGACACGTTCTTCTATTTATTATGATACATGTTTAACTGAGCTAAGCCATCAATAAGTATTGACATCAGAACCACTTAAGGATAAAAATATTTATTAACAAGTGCAAGACATTAAACTGGACTGAACATAATTGTCTTGGGGAAACAATGCAGCACCTAATCATTGTTTGCATGTATTTAGGGTTCTCAAGATGGGACGAATTCAACGGAGGCTGGGTCTACCTCAAATGTAGTCAGTACCAGTGTCAACAACTCAATGCCCAAGAACATTGTAACTCGCGTGGAGACACGACTGATGGCTACTCTGGAGGAATCTCGCCTCATCGGAAGAGGGAATGAAAAAAGGGAAATAATCAAACTAGTTTCAGATAAAGATGTCCAACACTTAAATGTGATTTCCTTGTGGGGAATGGGAGGTATCGGGAAAACCACACTAGTCAAAGATATCTACCAAAGCGAAGAGATCAGTGGCATGTTTGAGAAGCGTGCTTGTGTACGGTCATGCGTCCTTTCAATTGTGATGAACTCCTGAAGAGCTTACTTGTGCAATTTGGAGATAAGGAGGCAACGACAGATTTAACCAGATATTTAGAAGGAAAAAAATATTTGCTTGTTCTTGATGATGTGTCATCCACATCAGAGTGGGATTCTATAGTACAACATTTACCGAAAGCGACATTAAGCTGCATCATAGTCACCACAAGGGAAAAGAATATTGCCAAGCACTGCTCAAAGGATGAAAGAAATATTCGCATGGTCAACAGTCTGAGTCATGATGATGCATTATCCTCTTCACGAAAAAGGTACTAGTATTAAAGTTTCATTTTTGGTTAGTTGTTTTATTGTTCTCTCTATCACTCCCTATCATGCTAAATATTAGGACCGTCCTAGAATTTGTGTGCTCGTCAATAATATTTACTATTTCCATTGAATGTAAAGTTGTTTGAACTCTGGCAAACAATATCAATAAAATATGCTGGTCAAATAACAGAATCACAAAAAGCTCTTCAAATATGTGAATGCTCATTTCTAAGCAATCTTATAAACAGGTCATTTCTTACTTTCTTATCTTAATGTAAAATTTCTTAGCCAAGCATAATTTAAATTGAAGTCTTAGATATTAAATTAATGTGTAGAAGTATAACCAGGTCCCACAAAAT
Source organism: Poa pratensis (assembly GCA_947311845.1). Lineage (NCBI taxonomy): Eukaryota > Viridiplantae > Streptophyta > Magnoliopsida > Poales > Poaceae > Poa > Poa pratensis. The sequence goes on from CAMZMU010000090.1 coordinate 35,447,388, forward strand.
AATTGGTGCAGTTCATTTCCCTCTAAATAGGAACTACAGATATATGACATTTGCCTAAGGATCCCCTTTTACCCGATTTAAATATTATTCTGGGAGCTGTAGCTCTAAAGAGTGAATGAACTAATTAAAATAAAAGGCCATGTTGACCCCTGAACTATGATGGTTGTTTTGACTTGAACCCTTATCTGCAAAATCATTTGCACATATCTCCGAACTAGCAAAACTGGATTAATTAATGCACCTTGCAAGTTTAGTTGGGTTGTTTTACTTACATGTCACCAGCCAATGGTGGTTATACTGTGAAGCGCCAAGTAATGTCGTTGGCTGGGTTAGGGCATCTCCACCGATGATGCCCCCGATAAGCCTCCACATTGGTCCAATGGGATCCAGAAACAAAAGAAAAAGCCCTAGCGACACCACCCATCGGTCCAGAAGGACCGAAAACATGTTTGACATCTTCTTGTCCGCCCCCAACTTTTGGGCCCGAGTCAGGGTGCCGCAGCAGTTTAAGTACTAGGTCCCTCTTGCCAAGACACATCAGGGGTCCCGACTGAGTTTGCCGTTTTTTCACCATGGATCAGGAAATTCGTGAGAATGATGTTCATTGGCAACCGCAAGACGATCTAGTTGGTCACTTGCGCCCAAAGCAATGAATAGTTTGAGTGTCATGTTGTTTACTAAAACTTGCCAAATTTTAATTTATGAACTATATTATTTCTAGGTTTCAATTACTGTTTAACTAAATTATGTCATCTCCATGGAAACCGGGGGTCCCACGGGACCTCCCGGCTGGCCACCGACCCACCTTTCCACCCATGAAGGATAAGTGGTCAGTCCCAGCGACTTATCCTGCACCCCAGGAAGCAAATGCTTCATTGCTGATGCACCATCCCCCTGCCAAGAGGGCAGAGACTGCGTACCTCGCGTGGTCCCAAGGAAGCTGCTCCATTCCGAGGTGGCCGTTCCGTCCCAAGGAAGGACGTGTCACCTTCCCAACAAAGCAATATCATCATATATATAAAACATGCACAATATGATTGTAAAATCACAACTCATCATATCCCAGCAAACACAATAACTAGCAATTGCATCAAGGGCTGTGCTTCGGTGTACCCCCTCCCCAAAATTTAAAAAGGGTACTATTATCTTTTTTACAATTAATTACGTCTCGTTCTGTGCTCGAGCGCCTCCATTGCCATCACCAGCACGGAGAGATCAGCAAGAACAGCAAGAGAGCAATGGCCATGCCCTCGAGGTCGACGAAGCTGGGAGCCGCCGAGGCCTGATATAAGCGCCCTTGCAATCTTGCATAGTTAGCTACTTCTCCATGCTGCATGCATCAATGTCGCCCGGCCGGAAAATATCTGAGTTTAACATGACCATCGCTCCGGCTCATCCACGCTAAAGGTGAAGCCGGGAAGATGTGCATGCTATTGCTCATCAACGCCGCACTCAGCGATAAGCTCTTCTATGCGGTGGCCAACCACACGCTCACCGTCATCGACGTCGACGCGCTCTACGTCAGACCATTCGTCCCTGGCGCGTATGCTTCCAACTTTCCCTTCACCCCGGCGCTCCCGTTCAACCACAGGCACGCCGCCAAATAACACGAATCATCATGAACGGCACCAAGGCAAGGCGTTGGTGCTGCTGTTCCGCGCCGCCTTGGAGCTGGTTAATGGGGAATTTATTATTTACTAATGACCATCATACCCTTAATTATGAAGGGGTATGTAGCAATCTCAGCCCTTGATATGTTGATAAGTTTAGAGAGGGGGTACACAAAGCAGAAGCCTTACATCAAACGAATATCGATCATCTAAGGTAGCTCATGAGACCATTCATTGAAGCACAATGAGGAGAAATCACCATCTAGATACTGTTATGGACACGTAATCATCTAAGGATGAACTACTCACACATCGTAATGGAGGCGACAAGGTTGGTATAGATGCCTTCGACGATGATTTCCCCTTCGGCAAGGTCCCGAACAGAACTCCAAGACCCCAAACTAGGGTTTTCCACGAGGCGGAGGCTCTGTATCTTCTTTCACAAAATATTTTCCATCCACGAACGTTTTAGGGTTAATGTGATTTTATAGGTGAAGACCCCTCGGAAGCCGGTGCCCAAGGGTCTCACGCGGTGGGGCCCGAGGCCACAGGCTGCGTGGGGCCTATGGGTCCCCCAGGGGCTCATCCTTGGCCGTCGGTCCTCTTTCTGACAATAAGAATTCTCGTAAATTTTCATCCCTTTTCGACGAATTTTCTTTAATAGCTTTTCTGAAATAAAAAGGCAGAAAACATAAACTGTCACTTAGTGTCTTGTTAATTGTTAGTCCAAGAAAATACTGTAAAAATGATCTTTAATCATAATAAAATATGTAGTAATCATATAAAAGTAGCATGGAAAATAAAAAATTATAGATACGTTTTGGACGTATCAAATTGCATCGATCAGGGGGTAGACATCTCTATACGTCCGGATATGTGTCCGACGCGACCATAGTATAGACTATTTCGGCGTGTGGACACAATATAAGGGGTGCCTGTGGAGATGTTCTTAGAGGATGCCGGTGGCGATTTAAGGTGATGAATTGCAAAACGGGTGTCCAGTAGTTCCGAGTTTTAGTTAGACTATAAACATTAGTTTCAGGGTTAGAGTGTTACACTCTTTTAATTCCTCGTCTTTGTGCTACCAATTAATGCACTTGTGTAACAATGTTTTAGGATTAACAAAGATCGCTTGACTCTCAAAAAGAGGAAAAAACTCTTTTGTTCAGTGGAAGGTAGAAAATGTGCAAGGCAAGTGCGTTCCGAAGATCCTTTTGGGTGATACTAAATGGTTTGGTAGTTTGCATTTCAGGTATTTAAAGAGAGTATAGATTTGGTTGGTCAATATCCTGCGTTGGCTGAGCAGGCAGAGCTGATCTTGAAGAAGTGCGATGGACTTCCGCTTGCCATAGTCACCATTGGGGGATTTCTGGCGAACCAACCAAAATCAACTGTGGAATGGAGGAAATTGAATGTTCATATAAGTGCCGAGTTGGAGATGAACCCAGATCTTGGGCCCATAAGAGCAGTTCTTATGAAAAGCTATGATGGTTTACCGTATCACCTCAAATCTTGTTTCCTTTATATGCCTATCTTTCGTGAAGATCAAAAAGTCAGACGGGGACGTTTGGTGAGTCGGTGGACTGCAGAAGGTTACGCAATGGAGGTGCGTGGCAAGTCTGGAGAGGATATAGCAGATAGCTACTTCATGGAACTTATAAGCAGAAGCATGCTTCTACCATCTCAAAAAACAATTTATAGTACAAAAGGGATTGAATCCTGCAAGTTCATGATCTAATGCGTGAAATCGGCATATCAAAGTCGATAGAAGAAAATCTTGTTTTTACACTAGAGGAAGGTTGCAACTCATCCAACCAAGCCATGATGCGCACCTTGCTATTAATGGCAATTGGAAAGGAGATCGGAGTGAGTTTGAGAGCATAGTGGACATGGCTCGTGTACGATCACTAACAGTTTTTGGTGAGTGCAAGTCATTTTTCATCTCTAAAAAGATGAGTCTACTGCGAGTGCTAGACTTGGAAGACGCAACAGGTCTATGTGACCATCACCTTAAGCATATTGGGAAGCTTCTTCACCTAACATACCTTTCCTTAAGAGGATGTGATATGATTCAGCACTTGCCAGATTCATTGGGTAACCTGAGAAAACTCCAGACGCTAGATGTCAGAGGTACGCAATTAATTATACTGCCGAAGAGTATCATCAATCTTCAGAAGCTATACAATCTTCGTGCTGGTACAAAACCGGCGGATGAGGACTTCTCATACGCTGGACATGGAGAGCAAGGCGTAAAGAGCTACAGGGTGGGCTTCTTGGCTTTCAGTTTTTTTATGTTTTGTTACGGATGCTGTGCACCTAAGATCGCAGCTAAAGACGATGGCTTCAGCCGCCATGATGTATGCACTGCAGTATGCTACTCTATAATCCCTGCTATTGCTATGCGTCTGGACAGGCACGGTGTTCTAGTGCCAAGTGGGATCAGAAAACTGAAAGCCCTGCGTACACTAAGTGTTGTGAACATTGCACGACGAGGGAAGGCCATTCTGAAGGACATAAAAGGACTCACCCGCTTGCACAAGTTGGGAGTGACGGGCGTCAATAAGGAAAACGGGCAAGAGCTGTGTTCCGCGGTCGTTGCTCTCAGCCGCCTAGAGTCGCTATCAATTCGGTCAGAGGGGAAGCCAGGATTATCTGGATGCTTGGATGGACAATTCTCATTTCCGGAAAGCCTGCAGAGCCTAAAGCTGTACGGCTACCTGGTCAAACTGCCGGAATGGATGGAGGGGCTCAGAAATCTCGTGAAGCTGAAGGTGCGGAGCTCTAGGATATCAGATCACGATGGTGCCATACAGGTCCTTGGGAATCTGCCAAATCTGGCATCCCTGCATATTTTGGAGAAATCGTTTGAGGGTGAAGAGGTCCATCTCAATTTCTGTCTAGGGATGTTCCAGAGCCTGCTGGTGCTCGAGGTGTTACTCCTGAGCAGGATGGTCAATTCAGTCAAGTTTAACGGAGGGGCAGCCCTAAGCTGCAGATCCTCAAGGTGTTTCTTGTGGGGATCAACAGTAGTTCGCTTTTGGGGCTAGCATCTCTGTCTGGCCTCAAGGAAGTTGCGCTCTTATATGGCTCTCCGTCCGAACTGGAATATGTGAGGGCCGAGACTGCACTGCTTCCAAATCGACCTGTCGTGAAGGCGGTTGTCCGTTATTGATCCGGAGACAACTGCGCACATCGCTTCAAGGCAAGCCAGCATTACTGTTTGTATTATCGTTTGGGAACGGCGTCGATTAACCATTGTTATTTCAGTTTGTGTTGGCCAAAAATAGTATTGGTAATTATTCAGGTCGCGCCGAGCAATGTTATTACGACACCATGCACTTAACCAATGTATCTAAATTGCTTTCACCCTGTACTGTGTTTAGTATCTGAATTGCTTTCAGCCTGTACTGTGTTTAGTATCTGAATTGCTATAAATGTTGGAGTATTAGATTTCTCCCATTTCTTTTCTTAGTTTCTGACGCCCATGGCTCGCCTTTGCTTCTTCCCTGGAGCGTTCCTATGACACTACTCGGCTATTCCCTTGCCTTTAGCTAATGGGATCAGGGGTCACATCAGGCCAAACCTTATTCAATTTAATGCCAAGATGCATTTTTCAACCTCTAGAATTATTAAAGAAAATAAATACAAGATTTTCATTCATAAAAAAAGCAAAAACTATGACACCTTGAAACAACCCCGAGCGCGGAGCACAAGTCCGAGGTCTTCACTCCCTCCTGCCTCCAAAGCGAGGAACCGATAAGACGGGACCTGTCGATTCACTGTAAGAAACGGCGGAGACGGATTTTGGCGAAGACGCGTAGAGTTGAACCCTCGCTCTTGCCCTTATGATAGGTAATATTTCGGATTACCATGTTCACCCATTTTTATTTTACATTTGGGAGCAAAATTATGATTTGCTCGGCTAACTCCCTCTCTTGCTATTCCTTTGCATGATTTTGCATAAATGTAAATCTTTTCCAGGTGGCATACACGTCACCCTTATTTTGCAACTCTGGTTGCCATGTCACTCCTTCTTCCCCATTCTTCCTCTACCGCCGCCACTGCGCACCTGCGAAATCAGCCGCCGTCCTCTTTTTCTCCCAATCCTGGCGCCACACCTCCAGCCTAGCCCCCGCCGCTCCGCGCGCGCGCCACATGCCGGCCGCATTGAGTGGGCAAGAAAATCTCGTCCCGTCGCGATCGCCGGAGGATGCGAGGGAGGCGATGCCACCTCCGCCGTACAAGGACGACGGAATCGACGAATTCTTCTGCCTCCTCGCCTCGTTTCAGCGCACGGTGAGCACTGTCGTTGATCCGTTGCTTGTCGCATGCTGCTGCCGTGCCCCTCTGGCCCACCACAGTAGTCTAGTTGTGAATTATCTCCCGTCCATTCAGGTTGGTGGACTGACCGACCAGCTGAGAGAGATTCAGAGAAATAAGGGAGGGAGATTCAGAGAAATGAAGCGAGTATGCGCCTTCGCATCAAGCCGCGGGAGCTCTCCCTCGCCGAACGTCACCGGCTCAAGTTGCCGTGTCACATCGCTGCTCAACCATTCGGCAGCGGGGTAAGCTCATCTAATTTGTCTCAACCGGCTAAATAAATTTTCTATGGTGGTTGAGGTGCCGTTCTCGGCATGATGTATCTTACGACGCTGGTTGGTCAATTCATTTCATTTTCTTTCTGAATCGGCGGCCGGCCGGCCGGCCGGCCCTAATTAATCCATCCTCACCTGCTACTCTTTGTCTGTATGTTCCATTAGCTGACGTTTAACTCAAGAGAATCATTCAGCCAGGAAGGAGGCATCTCTCTTCACTCGCATCCTCATGTGCAATTTGGCATTAATAATCACTAGTCCGTGGCTGGCCGGCCGGCCCTAATTAATTCATCCTCACCTGCTACTCTTTGTTTGTATGTTCCATTTGCTGACGCTTAGCTCAAGAGAATCAACTCGCATCTTCCTACACTCGCATCCTCATGTGCAATTTGGCATTAATAATCACTAGTCTAGCGATCAATTAGTGATCGATCAACTCGCATCCTTGTCTTCTTCTTCTTACAATAAAAACAATGACAACTTACAGAGTTCGTATTTTGAATCCATCGGGCAACTAGTATGCTTCTAATCCACACCAAGCAGTACCACCACCTTCATCCGTCACAGAACCAACACACGCGAACCAACCACCGAGCTAACCAATGGAGGCGACTGCGCTGAGCGTTGGCAAGTCCGTGCTAAGTGGAGCTCTCTGCTATGCCAAATCCGCTCTGGCGGAGGAGGTGGCCTTGCAACTTGGAGTCCAGCGTGACCAGCTCTTCATCTCCAACGAGCTGGAGATGATGCAGGCTTTCCTAGAGTCGGCTCATGACGAGAGAGACGATAACAAGGTGGTCAAGGTCTGGGTGAAGCAAGTCCGCGACGTGGCCTACGACGTCGAGGACACCCTCCAGGAGTTCGCCGTCCGTCTCAAGAAGCAGTCCTGGTGGCGTATCCGTCGCACGCTGCTAGATCGGCGTCGTGTGGCCAAGCAGATGAAGGAGCTCAGAGCCAATGTTGAGGATGTCAGCCACAGGAACACACGTTACAACCTCCTCAAGGGCTCCGGGCCAAGTCTGCCACCACGGCTGACCAGCTTGCCGTCACAGGTGAAACAATGTCTGGCATCGACGAAGCAAGGCGGCAGTGGGACAAAGCAAAAGTGGATCTTGTTCGATTGATCAGCAAGAAGGACGATAACCTTAGGGTGATAGCGGTGTCGGGAACAAGGGCGGGTGAGCTGGGGGAGAAGTCCATAATCAAAAGGGCCTATGAAGACCCAAAGATACACAAGAAGTTTGAGTGCCGAGCCTGGATCCCCAGGTTGTTGCGTCCTTTCAATTTAACAAAGTTCTTGCTAAGCATTATTGAGCAATTCCATTTAAATTTTCTTCAAGTGTCTGGGGAAAAAGAAGAGCCAACTTTGGAGATACAAGTTCTGAGGAAGATGAGGATGATGAAGGAAGATGATTTGGTTGACGGGTTCAGGAGATTCATGAATGAAAAGAGTTACCTGATCGTACTTAGTGACATACACACCATTGAAGACTGGGGTCACATTAAACCATGCTTCCAGAACAACAAGAAAGGAAGCCGCATTATAATCTCTGCACAAGAAGTTGGACTCGCAAGCTTATGCGCTGGGCCAGGATTCAGCGCTAGTGCATCATCGTTTGTTCATAAATGAGAATATTTATGCTTTCTACGAGAAGGTATATCAAAATCCTTAAAACCATTTTACTAGTAATCTCTTTCTGCATATAACTTTGGTGTATAATCTTATTATAGCTTTTAAATTTTGATTTATTTCTGCATATAATTTGGTGTATAATCATATTATAATGCACATATTACACAAAAATAATAGGAATAGTAGACAAACTATCATATTAATGCTAGTTTCCTTGTTGATGTGATGTAATGCAAGGGAGCTTGTATATACAAACTCTCATCGAGAAAGATTAGTCGAACTCTCATATTATTTCTGTCCATACCAAGATGCATGTAGTCTCACCACGTGTAGAGGAAGTTTAACATTTTTATTCAATTGTAAGTATGATGTAAATCTTATCTTACCTCACTAGAGGTAAGAGGGAGCATCTTAAAAGAACTCATGTTCTTATTATAATTCGCATATTATCAAAATAATTATAGAAAAGTAGTCGAACTCTCATATTTTTGCCCACTGACGTGATGTAAAGCTAATAAAATATTTCATACTTTCTGATTTTCGTTATGATGGCTTCCAGTATACGATTTTTCTGCATGTTTTTTGTGAATAATCATATATTGTTGTACAGAATCTTCTGATTTACAATCATATATTTTTGTGTATAATCAGTTTTTAGTTTATGCTGTCAAATTATAAGGCGATGCACAAGTCTGGTGGTGTGTACTAACCTTTTGGTCCTCCGGGTGTCCCACCTAAAAATATCATTATACTTATATAAGTTATCGGATGATGTACCAACCTGCAGATTTATTTTGCTTTGACAAATTTGAATTTCCGAATTATTTATCTTGCTATTTGTTAGAAGGAAAACAGTAGCTTTCTATTGCATATTTCTATTATTTTGGAGTTTTCTAGTTACATTCGTACAAGAGGATTGTACAAACACAGAAGCGAAAAGAGGAATCTACTGAAAGCTATTTCTCCATGCTGACAACATTGGTAGGCCTTCCATGTTGCTTTGTACTTAAGACAGTACTGCTCTATCCTGAACATAGATCTGCACTTATAGAGATTAGGCCTTTTATTTTGAAAAATAAATGAATTCCTTGATTTCCAAATAACCCAAGGCCTAAAAATGATATTTATTTATTTATTTTACTATCTAGTTAATGTCCCCATGATATCCAACTAAAACATGAAAGCTATGTCATGAAATCAGAACATATGTATAAAACTAAGGCAATTGTGCTTAATTCTTTCGTTCTATCTACAATAGAAGCACGGTGTATTTGTAATAAAGGAACCAACTTTTAATATAGCCCTCCAAATTGGAAGTTGAACCCAGAATCATATCTAACTACCACCCAAAATGTACGTATTATTGATTACGACCTGAACTCATCATTTTTTATAGTAGTTAGGGTCAAGCTTCGCTAATTCATTTGGTAGTTCTTCACATAAGATTGTTATGGAAAGATCGTGCATTATTACAGAAATGAGTTTCCTGGTCATATCTGGGCCACAACTTGCCAACTGTCACCTAATCTGATGCATCTAGCACCAACATTTGAGATTTGATATATCCAGTGTACCAATATGGACGCCTGGATTGTAACTTCTTGGAGGTGCTAATTAGAGAAGATCATATATAGAGTTGGCCGGAGAATTACCTATTAATGATGAATGGAAAATATCATATAAATTTTTTAATATTTATAATCTGACTAAACATCGTCTTGGTAAATAAAAAGCAACATCTAAATTATTACTTGTTTCTAGGGTTCTGAAGATGGATCAGATTCAACGGAGGCTGGGACTAGCTCAAATGCAGATACTACGGTTAGTGACAGTTCTTCAAATCGGAAGATGCTCAGTCGTACAAAAACGATGCTAGCGGCTTTTAAGGAATCTCAGCTCATTGGGCGAGAGACAGAAAAGGAAGAAATTATCAAACTAATTACAACTGAAGATAGCCAGCACGAAGTGATCTGCGTTTGGGGAATGGGTGGTCGTGGAAAAACCACACTGGTGAGAGATATCTTCCAAGATGAAAAGCTCAGTGGAAAGTTTGAGAAGCGTGCTTGTGCCACAATTATGCGCCCTTTCAACGTTAACGAGCTCCTCCAGAACTTAGCTTCACAATTTGGCTACAAGGATGTTCCAGAAATGAAAACCGAATTAACAGGAAAGAAATATTTAATTGTTCTTGATGATCTATTGTCCAATTCAGAGTGGGACACTATAATACCACATTTTCCCAACGGAGACATCAAGCCGGATCATAGTCACAACAAGGGTAAAAGATATTGCAACACATTGTTCGAAGAAACATGAGAAAGTATACGAACTCCAAAGTCTGAAAGGCAACTATGCACTTGACCTATTCACCAAGAAGGTATATATAGCATATTATCTCATATTCTATTTGTTTGATCAAAAAAAGGATATTTGTAGATTCTAAGAACATACACATGTGAACAAGTATATCTTTTATACTAAGGATGCCATGTGGCCTACCTGTTATTTTATTCTTATTTTGAAATAGAAGGGTGGTCCTCGCAGAAGGGAGGGTTATGTCTTTACTCTTTAGGTCTTGAGAGTCCAAAATTAAATCAGCCAACCATATGCATATTTAATTATGCGACTATCCCGTTTAGAAATAAAACAGTTTTTGTAATCAAATTTATTTTTTGGGCAAATGATTGTTGTGTAAACAAAAGAGTGTCATACTAAGTAGCGTATGTTACCTAGAATTCGAATTATTTTTTCGAAAGGTTAGATGCATACTAGCATTTCCTCAAAATTTATTGTTAGTGTATTCTTAATGAAATTATCTCTGCTGGTATATTTCTAAAAATGAAAGTTCTAAATTTTTTAATTCATTTTTTCAATGTCAGGATGTATTTTGGATACCGAACCTAATACATTGGGCTGACTTTTGTTTAAACTATCATGTTTTCGTGGGTGTTGATATTGTTATAGTGGTATCGTAATTATTCCTTGACACACATGTGCAACTTCCGACCATTCAGCCTTCTCCTGGCAACTCTCTCTCTCTCTAGAACCCCCCCCCCCCCCCCCCCCCCAATTTTTTCTTGACTATTACATACGCTGCCTCCGATTATACTTTCCCCCATACGTACACCTGGATATATTTTGCATTTCAAAATCATTTTAGTTTCTTATTTTTTGTACCATTCATATATTCAAATGAAATGTCGTGTATTTATTTTAATGTTATAAATGTCTCCAGAAATTTCCACAAATATCTGTATATAGACTTAAAAAATATTTGAGTTGTAAATCCACGTTTCTTGTGGTATTTTAAAATTATCAATGTTAAAGATAAATGCATGTGCAAAATAAAACTTATTATACTTGCAAATTGCAAGAGTACCATTATTTTTTTATTCATGTTAGTTGAATGGGATTTGCACGTGAACTTTCATTAGTTCTGATAAGTGTTATAGTCTGTGTGCTAAGATGATTAACGACTTGATACTAATATGTCTTTCATCATTTCTGTGCCTAAAAGTTTAAATTTCCAAATTATCATGAGAAGACAAATGTACGTGCAACAGATAATTCATATTCAACCTAGTTAGGAAAAATAATCTAACATTAGAAATGACCATCCATTTACCTTGAAATTCAATAACCGCATTTGAGTATATGCATATCAACTGGAAATTCATTTGTAGGTCCTAGCTCGCAAGCTCTTGTGGTCTACCAATACTGTTGAAACACTTGGATATCTTTTGTTCCAATTGTTCGGTTCAATAGTCTGGTGTATAGATTTTTCTGTATTGATTAAAACTCAAACATTCTGCTGCAAGATAAAATATATAATTGGAATAAAATATCTGATTAAACCTTCCCGTCCCAATCTTAATTCATAGGATTACAATCCATGCCATAATTTATTCCTTTAAGCTTCTTGGCTTGGACAATTCCTACTAAAAAAATTGCTCACTTAAATCTCATAACATGCATACATCATGGATCCCATAAATCTATCCAGATGGATTTGAAAAGAAAATCTAACTTCAGGCATTCAATTTCTGTTTGCATGTATACAAACTCTTACGTACCACATGCTCGTATCTATAGAAATTCTCTACCTTGAAACGTTGCATATGTGTTTGATATTTGCACGCAAGTGTGTGATATTTTCCTGTTTTATTTGACCTTTATTTATAGCTTTCTTAATCTATATATAATCCGTTTGTAAAAAAGGAGATGCAGAGGAAATACAGCAAACCCTATAAATTACGCTTTGTCAAATTAACTATTGCATTATTAATTAACCATTGTGCATTTATGTTTATACTTACAATATATATTAAGGACAGGACTAGGCATCCCCCGGGGATCTTTCCGTCCGATCCCCCAGCTCGCCAGCCTGACGCGTGTCCACTAAAAAATAGGCTAATCCCGCTTTTGCTACAAAACTCCCGCTTTTGCTACAAATCGTCCCGCTTTTGCTGCATTGTAGCAAAAAACGGTTCATACACAGAACATGAAAGGAAAAATTCTGGCCTCGCCGGATACCTCACCGGAGACCTCGCCGAGACGTGGTAGCAAAAATTTTATGCTATTGTAGCAACAAAAAAGTTCTATTGTACCAAAATCAACTTCGCCGGAGACATCGCCGGAGACATCGCCGGAGACCTCCCCGGAGATATAGTAGCAAATTTTTTGATCTATTGTAGCAAAACCAGATAACAATAATAGCAAAAATAAAGTTATATTGCAGCAACATCGTAAAAATCTTGCGGCAAGGTTCTCCGATTAGACTTATGATGCAAAACAGCAGAGCAAAATTGTAGCAAAAAAAGTTCTTGCAATGCAAATTCACAGAATGTATGGTGCAAAAATTCAGACATGGACAAAACATGATAGCAAAAACATTATGCTATTTTAGCAAAACCACAAAACTAATCCAGCAAAAACAAAAATAAAAATTACAGTATCGTAGCAAAAAATTCCGGCCAGGTCCTCCGAGCACCGCTCACCACCAATTGTAGCATCGACGACCTTCGATGGTAGCACCGTGCACCACCTATGGTAGCAATACCGCCCTTCCTTGGTAGCATAGGCGCCCACCAACGGAAAGCACCTCCGGCAGCATCCGGCGGGCTACTTGAAAGCATAGGAGCACATGGACCGGACGCGCTGCGGCCTTCGCCCTGCTGCTGCCCCGTGCGGCGCCCATGGCCGAGCCTCTGCAGGGCGCTGCAATTTGCTACAATTATTCTGGGAATTTGCATAAGAAGATAAAGAATTGAGCTGCAAAGCTCCAAAACTCTTGCACCGCATCAAAGAAAAAAGGACTCAAGAATATTCAAAAAACATTGCTCCAGCAGCACCGTCGCCGACCTTCAGGGGCACAGCTGCAACCATGCAGCAACACCACGTGTCGTCGACAACATCTTCGCCTGTCGTCGGTAGCAAGCCACCGCCCCCGCATGTCTGGCCGCTGTCGCTAGCACGCCACGCGCCGTCGCTCGTCGGTAGCAATGTAGCCGCCGTCGGTAGCAACACCCCACACCATCGGTAGCATCTCCGGCCAGCGCCGGCAGCAACGCCGGCCGCCGTCGGTAGCAACGCAGGCCGCCATCCGGTAGCATCTGTGGCCGCCGTTGGTAGCATCTGCGGCCAGCGTCGGCAGCAACGCCTGCCGCCGTGGGTAGCATTTCCGACCGCCGTGCGTAGCAACGCCGGCCGCCGTAGGTAGCATCTCCGGCCAGCGTCGGCAGCAACGTCTACCGCCGTCGGTAGCATCTCCGACCGCCGTAGGTAGCAACACCGGCCGCCGTCGGTAGCATCTCCGGCCAGCGTCGGCAGCAACGCCTGCCGCCGTCGGTAGAATCTCCGGCCGCCGTAGGTAGCAACCCCGGGCGCAGTCGGGTGCTCCCTCAAGAGCACCTCCGCCGTTTAAGCCGCGGCGACGAGGTTGAGGCGAGGATCTCCGCAGGGTCGTCGGCGGCGGGTGCCGGCCAGAAGCAGGGCAATTAGACGCAGCCCAGGTGGGATGGGGAACCGCGTGGGCGGAAAACAGGGCAGCGCACGCGGACGTAACCACGCCGGCGCAGCTCGCGGTGGTTGGTGTCGCCGGCTCGGCCGTCAGAGGCGAGCTGGCGAGGGGCATCCAGACGCGGGGATGCGCGGGAAGGTCGAGCGGCGAGCTCGTGCAGAAGCACCGCGGCGCAGGACGACTAGGATAGGGTGCACGACGGGGGAGCCTAGGGAGCCCGGGGGCGGAAGACGAGGGTGCGCGGCGGCGCAGCCCGCCGGAGCGCAGCGCAGCGCTGGAATGAATCTGGGGAGGTAGGAGTCTAGGAGATGCGTCGTAATCACAGAAAAAAGCAACACGAAGGATAGATTGAGGTGGAGAAACCACGTGGTGGGACCCATACCTTTTCTGCCACGGGAAGACACGCGGCGCGCGTACAAGCAGGACGATGGAGACTCACGATCCCCCGGGTGACTACTAGACTTTTCCATATATTAAGATTGCACATGAAAACTGCAATAAGAGATACACATGCACATGCACATGCACATTAGCACATAGGATGTGTACTTGTAACTTCTCTGCTGTATATATACACTGCGATAATAGTGTGTGCTTGCGTTTGAAATATTCGTGAGTAGTAGCATGCAGAGATTTAAAAAAAAAGTGGAGATCGAGATCCGTAGGAGTGTGCTGTTCCTTGCATGCTGCTTATGTACGTTGCTTTGCGGGCATATGCTTGCATGTTGCACATACAACACGATACGGCAGCCCGCAGCCACGAATTGAATGGAGTGCGAGCGTCGCCGAACCATCGGGAATTGCAATGGCTCTTGCATTATTGCCGCCGGCGGACGGGAAACCAATTTCTTGATCTCGTTCTGACGATCCAGGCCGCCGACCTACGGATCATATATAGTATAATAGATTACCATGTATGTAGTTAGAGTTAAGTAGTCGATCTTTCGGCCATTCATAGCAGCCCAACGAAATAATTAACAGGATTATGTACCTTTTGAAAAGGAATTTTCCATTTCAGCATATTCGTATGATTAAATTAGAAAGACTAAATTATACTAGTTTCATTTGCGAATTATTAAAATCTGAACTTAAATTGATTTCAGATATTTGGCAACGGCACTAATATGGACGAGGAGTATCCTGAGTTGGTTGAACAAGCAAATCTGATCCTAAAAAAATGCAGTGGACTGCCGCTTGCAATAGTCACCATTAATGGGGGCCTTTTGGCAAACCAACCAAAAACCATTATGGAATGGAGGAAGTTGAATGAGCATATCAGTGCCGAGCTGGAGATGAATCCAGAGCTTGAGACCATAAGAACCATCCTTATGAGAAGCTACGATGGTTTACCCTATTACCTCAAGTCTTGTTTCTTATATATGCCCATCTTTCCTGAGGACCAAAGGGTACAGCGTGGAAGATTGGTGCGTCGGTGGACTGCGGAGGGTTACTCAAGGGAGATTGGAGGCAAGTCTATGGAGGACATAGCAGGTGGTTACTTCATGGAACTTATAAGCAGGAGTATGATTCTACCATCTCAAGGATCAATCTATAACACCAAAGGGATTGATTCCTGCCAAGTTCATGATCTCATGCGTGACATCAGAATGTTAAAATCTATGGAAGAAAATCTTGTTTTTACTGTCGAGGAAGGTTGCAGCACAAACAACCAAGTCAAGATGCGCCACATTGCTATTAATGGCAATTGGGAAGGAGATCAGCATGAATTCGAGAGAACAGTGGACATGCCCCGTGTACGATCAGTAACCATTTTTGGTGAGTACAAGTCATTTTTCATTTCCAACAAGATGAGTCTACTGCGAGTGCTGGACTTGGAAGATGCAAAATATGTATATGACCATGACCTTAAGCATATTGGGGAGCTTCTTCATCTAAGATACCTTTCACTAAGGGGATGCGATGATATTTATCACTTGCCAGATTCATGGGGTAACCTGAGAGAGCTCCAAACGTTGGATGTCAGAGGTACGCACATAATCAAGCTGCCGAAGAGTATCATCAATCTTCAGAAGCTATACAATCTTCGTGCTGGTATGAAACCGTATAATGAGAACTTCTCGTATGACGGATATGGAGAGGAAGGGGTAATGGGCTACAGGGCATGCCGGTTGCCTGTCTATTTGATGGCATCTTGTTTATTTATGTGCGCACCTCGGTCATTAATTGTGAATGATAACCTGAGCCGCGGTGATATATGCACTAGGCTGTGCTGCTCTGTAGCCCCTGGTCTTGTGATGCGTCTGGACAGGCACGGTGTTCTAGTGCCAAGAGGGACGAGGAAGCTGAAAGCCCTGCGTACACTAGGTGTTGTGAACATTGCACGACGAGGGAAGGCCATTCTGAAGGACATAAAAGGACTCACCCGTTTGCGCAAGTTGGGAGTGACGGGCGTCAATAAGGAAAATGGACAAGAGCTGTGTACCGCGGTCGTTGCTCTCAGCCGCCTGGAGTCGCTATCAATTCGGTCAGAGGGGGTGACACAGATCAGGTGACATGCGGCTTTTGCATGTCACCGGGTGACATGCGGCCAAAATTCAAATTTAAACATTGCGAAAAAATCTGAAAAAAATCATGCATGTTCACAGCACATATTAAGATAACCCCTAGAAATTTCAGATCAAAATTCGAAACATACATCGAGAAACAAAAAAGAGAAACTCAGAGACGACCGTGGCGCCGATGATTGTGGTCGCCTCTCTTCGATTAATTGAGCGGGGAGACGGACGGATACGAGGCGGAGCCGGAGGGGTTGTTAGCTGGCCGCGGCGACAACCGCAGCGACGGCCCGACGGAGCCCGACAACGGCTGCAGCACCGCCGCGACCTACAGGCAGAAGCATCCCGACATGGTGATGCTGGGATGTTAATCAGCCTGGGGCGAGCATGCTGGGTGGCCGGACTGGGGCGGGCAAGCACGACAGGGAGAAGGCCGCACTACCGGGGGCACCACGCCGGTGTGCAGGGCCACGGCGGAGCGCACACGCTGGGATCGAGAGTGAAGGGGATATTTTTTATTTTTTATTTAGCTGACATGTGAGACCCACGTCAGTCATTGACTGGTGGGACCAATTTCGTTGACAAACGGATCGTTACCAGCTAACTGTCTACGTTTGCCACATCATCCTGACAATGGGACCTACCCGTCAGATTCGGGATTAAACGAGCGTCGCGGACGGTTAGCAGCGAAGTGGTGGCTATTTGAAAGTAATTAGCGCTGGATCGGTGGTTTTTTGAAACCCTAACGTATCTCGGTGGTTTTCTGAAACCCTAGCCTGAATTGTGGTGGTTTTTTGTAATTTTCTCGGATTAATCGTTGTATTTCTGTTTGTGCTGGACAAAATACTGTTAATTGCGTAGGTTGCGCCTCCTATCGATGTCCTTGTGATTATTTATTAGGACACCACGAGCTTGAGCAATGTATCTGAATTTGCTTTTGCCTCGGGACAGACGCAGCCTTGTACTGTATTTAGTACGGAGTATCTCGGAGCAGAGGATCATCTCCACTGAGTTTGTGATGCAAATATATCAATTACATGTCCTGCTGCATCGATTTGTTTCCCCTTGGGTTGTTAACGTTCATGCACTGAATCATTTTTACAAAGATAGCTGGACCAGGGGATGGCATGGCAATATGGCAGTACAGCATTCAGTACTCTTGGGATTGCTCTTGGGATTGCAACTGACAGACCTCGTGTCATAAATCCAACTCCTCGACAATTACTTGGATTGAAAGACTAGTGTGTTTTCCTAGCAGTCGGTAAGGATTTAACGGCACCACGGGCTTATTGGAATCGACATTTTCATGCTCTAGAAATATTTTAAGAAAATAAGATGGTCAAGGACCTTTTTATTAGAATGGAAAACAGGTAATGATATTCTGTAGTACTGTAACATTTGTACAAAGAAAATTTATGATTCGTATAATATATATTTGGATGATGCATGCGGAGTTCTCCTGGTAGCCAAGTCGAATAGTCAATAGATCTATTTTTTGACATATGGGAGAAGAAAAGTTTGAGCTTGGGTAACCTCTTTCGTATCTTAAATGATTTTGGAATGGTTTAGTTAACGTGGAACTGATTCTTTTCCAAGTGGCATCCACGTCACCCTGATTCTTGTTGCCACGTCACCTCCTTCTTGTTCTTTGTTTGAGAACTGAAAGAATGAGAGAACGAAGTATTGATTTCATTGATGATTGAGGGGTATATGTACCCCTGAACAGGCGTCATCGAAGGCGGTTTACAAGGTTGCGTACGATGTACGACGTGAGGCGTCCCTTCGCTTAAGGCGGTTGGACAAAATCCTAACTGCTAGCACTTAGCCTAGAAATAACGCTAATTATTCTTAACACTCCCCCTTGGACAATGCCGTGACTTGAAAGTATCTTGTATAATCTTCAGAGATTTTCTTGCATAGTCCTGAGAGTGTTCTTGCATGTCCAGCATGATGTCCTTGTAAACAACCCTGTCTTTTGAAGATTCAATCATCTTCAAAAATTTCATCAATAGAATCTCTCCCCCAAAAACCATGTGGGGAAAATATGAAGAGATTTGTATCTGATATGTTGTTAAAACTCCTATAAACCCCATGGGAAAAAATAGGAGAAAATGATACAACATGTACTCATTATTGTCTCATTGAAATTCATATGAGAAAAACCTTGATAGGAAAAATCTCATTAGTGAGTTTAGAGATAAATAAATATGCCATATATACTTCCTTTAAAAACCCTGGCGGGGAAAATAGAAAAGTATGACATATGATAATGAAAATATATTGCCTCATTTAGCACCTTATATGAGAAACTTGAGAGTAAACTCATAAAGAGAAAAGGAGAGAAAATGAGTGCAATACGATGTGCCACTGAAAACTCCTCTAAAACCCAGTGGGGAAAATATAAGGAGAAAGCAAAATGGCATATCCGAACACTTGTATTTACATTATCTCATTAAAACCCTTTTATGAGAAACCATTAGGGAAAAACTCATCAAGGGAAAAAGTGTACAATATGTATGATCTGAAGACCATCGATGGGGTATGATACGGGATTATTCTCCCCCTGAACTTTGCAAATCTCAACAATTATATTTGCAATATTGTTCTCTATTAACCCGAATGCATTTGAGCAATACAAGTGTTATTATCTTGATAGGCAATGGTAGTTGATTCTATTGAATCTTAACCACATAATTTTGAATGTGGTATCATTCTGTGAAGCCATATACATTTTATGATGCTTCATATAAAATGATTATTCCAGAATGATTAGTGACAGTAGACACTAGAGTCTGTTTGGAAGACTTCCCTTAAAAGGATCTTACACTAAATTCAGTCATTGATATGGCATTTTTGGGATCAGATAATTTTAGCTAGTATATGTATATCACACAATGGTCAATTTCTTGATGTTCCTGAGGGATTTAATCAAGATCTTTAGTGCCTTGAAAATATCAAAGGATATTACTTACACCAACAGTTTGTTGGGTTTAGCACTTTAAATAAATTGAGATCAATATATTCTCACACGTGATATAGTTTGCAACAATGGTATTGAGATGTGGAACTAGAGGTCCCCATATCACTTCATCGTTGCTACTATATGTAAAATGAGTTTGCATCCCTGTTAGGGATAGTATGACCATATGTCTATTTGATATGATTTATCCATATTTAATTTCTACCATATTTTATGGATATGTAACGACTGATAGATATGTATTCCTAAAGGGAATATTCTCAAGTTGTGAACTTGAATAGTATTTGGTTTCATCCAAATCTCCGTCTTGATATGATTGCGAGTACCTTTCATGTATTGTATAGGCTTCAATGATGAAATCATTGACATATACATAGGTCATGTAGAATCCAATGAGGGATTTTCTTAATGACTACATGTAAGCAATCTTTATTCGAGTTATTCTTTCGAAGAAAGAAATCTCATAGTCGATTGTACCACACAAATTTTGACTATTTAAGTCATTGAGTAACTTTTGATGTTTTACACAATACATGTTGCGATTTGTTCTTGGACATTTAGATAGATATTCAAGCTAAGTGATCCACATGAGTATGAAATCACCGTGTCTATCAACTGCATGGATAGTTTATTTGTACTGCCAATAATATTAATATCGAAACATAATTCCACTTATACCAAGAGGGTATGTTACACCATAATTGATGTCGGGTCTCTGCGTGAACCCTAGTGCTACAAGCCTCGCTTTTTCACTACCTCATTGTTTTCGTTATGAACGAATAGTCATTTGTCTTCCAAAGAGAAAGATACTTATGAGGAGAATGTATTACTGTGGTAAATACCTCTCTTTTGTTGAGCGAGTGCTATTCTTACTTAATTGCCTCCTTCTAGTTGAACCAATATATGAGTGCATGAGGCACTCTACCATGGATTTTGGTTCAGGGCCCTAAAGGTTTTAGCAATTCAAGAATAAATATTTGTCGACAAATGTAGTCTTTATGTTATATGATTCTGTTGAATCAATGAAAATTGTGGAAATAATATTTACATCTTTTAACTCCTCGTGATTTCCCATAACAATGGAGTCAAGGTGTTTCGATGTCCCAACACTTAAAAATTGTGTGCACATATATGTTGGGTTTGGATGATGAGCATCCGTTATGTGTTATTCAACTTGAGGTTGAACTACATTTACTAGTTGAGGATATAATTTCCTCTATTTCCGCGGATACATATGAGAACTCATTTCTCATGTGACCATATTTCTCCCCCTTTTGCTCTCATTTGGGAGAATAGTGGTTGTATGAGATACTTCCACTTTGTATGGCACATTGCATGCATGCATAATATGATTTCATGATGTCTTTGTCATAAGTAAATGTATGTGGCAGATTTGCTATGTGTTGCAAATATATTGAACTTTATGTTCAGATTTTAAGTACGTGAATATGAGGATGAATGTCTATGACATTAATAATTTATCGGCATTGTTTGTGGTATGATGTCCCCCTAATGCTGAAAATATCCTTATTTTAAATGTAATCAGCGCACGGGCTATAATCAATCCCTTGATAGGAGCTTGATATATTTATAATTGACGGATAAATAAATCGTAATACCTCACATAGATCCCAAAAAAGTGAGGGCCCGTTAATATACGCTGGAGTGGTGATATCGGTATATAACCGAATTATCGCAGATAGGAAATACTTGTTTGATTTCCACGTACTTAATTATTGCAAGGGGAAGCAGTATGATATATAGTTGGTATGATCTATAATAGATCTGCGGCGTGTATGACCGCATGTCTCCGACAAGATGTTGGTATATTAAATTCTATAGAAGTGGTCATTTAGTTAGATTTGATTCTTTTGATAAAGAATTTATTTACACCATTTTGGCTATGTACATGAGGTACTTGATAAAATCATAAATGCTCGTGAAAATGGCATTCAAATTGTATAACCCATATGCTAGAATAATTTCCTCTTATTTGATAATTTGAGCAATTAGTTTAGTAAAATCATGGGTTCATGGAGATTAGAGACTCACATAAGGGCATCTATTAGATGTTCATAAATACCATGAATATATGTCTCAAAATGGTTGAGTAGTCCATATATAGCTTCTTGAATGTGTTCAAGAATTCGAGTGGCTACTTTATTAATTTTTAAGGTGAGAGAGCCTTAAAATTTATTTACTGATTCGCATGGCACATTTAGTGCACATAAAGTCTGATGACTTGAGAATTTTTATGTATGACCAACAGAATTGTCTATGATTTCCTTAACATCCCTATTTAAGGGTGACCAAGGCGAACATGCCAAATCTTCAATCTATGAAGATACACAAAATTATTATGGACGCAACGAAGTTTAGTATGAAACTTTATTCATACATTCATATTATGTCTGAGGAACATGATATAATGGACAACATACCTCATGTAGTGGTATGGTCATAGGCTGATGCATGGGATAGTTCTGAGACTAAACAAGGTCTCCAAAATATCTTGGGGATTATATTTCGCAAGAAATCTATAATTCTGAAGGAGTGATTTCCTTTTCCCATTGAACTCATATTAATTACTAAATTTTGTGGTATAACCAAACCAAATGCTTGAAAGCATTCATATGTATAATGGTTTATACAAAAATATATTTGATAATCTTGATAGTTATCTTATCACTTTTGGTCGGTCATTATGATTCTATTTGTCATTTTGCCTACACTTCACATTGATTTCTCGTGGTTCTTTCCGAGACCATTGCGATTCTTAGTATTTGAGTACTATGAATTTCAGATAAGGGTACATGACCTGTGGGGTGTATATGATGATTCTTAATAAGAAGAATCGTATATTCTTACCCTGAAATGGAGATGACAATTGTTGATGCACTGTCATCAAAATAGGATGTAAAGTGGTTTTTAGGTTTTGGATCAGATCTTTTTTTCTTTAGCTCTCTGATCACAAATTATCAACTTGGAGTTGATTCTATAGAGAAATAGAATTATAAGCTCCAATGGACTAGAAGTCCAACAAAATAAATGGGTGAATATTCACTTTGTATTTATGCAGCATATATCTCCTTGATGGAGGTTGAGGAAAATGAAAATTTATCCAATTTTCTCTCATCTAATGTGAGTTCATGAATTCTTTTGTGGAAATGCCAGCCATGTGCTGCATGAGATGATCATGCAATACATTTACCGGAGGATGCGAGGAAGGCGACGCACCGGGACGGCGGAATCAGCGGATTCTTCCGCAGCCCCGGAGGGCCACCTCCTCGCCCCGTTCATAGCGCACGGTGAGTACCCACTGCCGTTGATCCGTTTCTTATCGCGTGCTGCTATCGTGCCCCTCTCGCCCACCGGAGTAGTCTAGTTGTGAATTATCTCCATCCCACTCAGGTTGCCATAGGTTTGCATTTCAGTAAGTAGGACAGAGGGATGAGCATGGTTGGTGGACTGACTGACCAGCTGAGGGAGATTCAGAGAAATGAATCGGGGCTGGTGGACTGACTGACCATGCGAGAGTGGGAGAGATTCAGAAACATAATTGCTGGGATGGGATGCTGGGCAATTTTTGCTATTTTCTTTTC
This sequence comes from Poa pratensis, assembly GCA_947311845.1. Lineage (NCBI taxonomy): Eukaryota > Viridiplantae > Streptophyta > Magnoliopsida > Poales > Poaceae > Poa > Poa pratensis. The sequence goes on from CAMZMU010000090.1 coordinate 35,470,340, forward strand.
TTGTCAGTCTCCACGCATAGTAGATTCACTAGCATGAGAGATGGGTAAATGCATGAAGCATGGTTGAAAATTTCATGTGTCCTATCGATGGTAAATAACTAAACTATTTACCTATCCAAGCGCTGGACTGATTTTTGTTTGTTAACGTTCAGTTGTGCTGTGTCTGTAACTTAGTACTGTCTTATATATTTCGTAGTCTATAATTATGTCAGCATTTTAAAAGAATCAGAATGTGTCTCCGCAGAGACAAACATCTTAGCTTGTTTATTCAATGTGATCATCTGAAAGTTTTTTCTTGAGATAACTCTCTGAATGTTTTGTTCGAGACCATATCCTTTATTAGTTTTGAGGGAAGATGAGGTCGTCGCCGGCACGCAAGAGACGTTGCCGCCGGAGCCAGAGTGGTTTCTGCCTTTCCGGTGCTAGAGAGGCAGAGGGTCAGCTAGCTAGGTTGTCAAGAGGTGGGATTAGTTAAGAGTCGTTTGAAAATTTTAATTCAGATATGCCCCTAATGTTACGAATGTGGTTAACTGCATTTATCAGCCAATGACGCGCCTAAGTATCTACGTATTTGCATTCTTGTGTGCAATACTGGTTATGAATTAACTCCCTCCTATCCAGTTTGATATTTTCGGTTTGGCATACCATAATAGTTGTCTTTATACATAATTACCACCAGCCAAGGTGTGCATGGCAGTAAATATGGGAGAGGAGCCATCTAAAAAGAGCACTACTACTGCTACGAGAGGGGTAAATGCATGAAGCATGGTGGGTGGACTGTCGGTCCAACTGATAGAGATTCAGAGAAGTGTGAGGCAAGTGGACTGGCCATAGGGGAGAGATTCAGATACATAATTGTTGGATGCTCGACACATAGTAGAGCTCAACAGTGTGGTCACATAGTACTGAAAATAAAGATCTCTGTCCATTTCTCTTTTACTGGCGATGGTCTGAACGTAGGGCTTTGGTAGTGGAAAAAGAAAAACTCAGTCCAGTTCCGTTTTGTGATGCTCCGCTCCGCCGTCTCACTTGTGTTTGAGCATCGTTGGCAACACCAACTTCGTCCAGAGCGCTGCTTCCTTCTTCCCGAGCCAGTGGTTTGTGACCACGACCCCGACCTTCGTGCTGGACGTATGGCAAATCCATAAAACAGGTTGCGGCATCTCCACCACCAGCTCAGCCTACAGATGCGGCCACATCCACACACGTCCCCACAGTGGTGGCGTTGGACTACACACCGGCCAGTGCCCAGGCTGCGACAGCATTGCATCAGATGGACCTCTGTTCCGTGATGCCCACTACCTGCTCGACAGTATGTCTACGTGGTCCCTGTATAATCATCGCATAAGTAGATTACTTGGCGCGGCTTGCCGCGCGCCACCACCGTTGACATTGTTTTTCAATTTGCAAAACGCTATACCAAACATACTTAATATACCATCAACAACAACAGAAAAGTCTTTTTTTCCCAAACAAGTTAGGAACCCATAAGATCTCGAAACCAGGTCATGGTCCTGTCACATGGATAGCTAACTTCCACGCAGCCCTATCCATGCCTAGTTCTTTGGTGATATTCCAATCCTTCATATCTCTCTTAACAGACTTCTCCCATGTCAAATTTGGCCTACCACGACCCCTCTTAACATTCTCATCCCGCTTTATCCGTCCGGTATGAAATGGCACTTCCGGAGGCCTACGTTCTATATGACCAAACCATCTTAGACGGTGTTGGACAACCTTCTCTTCAATCGGTGTTACCCCAACTCTCTCACGTATATCACCATTCCTAACCCAGTCCTTTCTTGCGTGGCCATATATCCATCTCAACATGCGCATCTCATCTACATCTAACTGTTGGATATGTCGTCTCTTGGTCGGCCAACTGTCTGCGCCATACAACATCGCAGGTCGAATCGCCGTCCTATAGAACTTTCCTTTTAGCTTTTGTGGCACTCTCCTATCACAAAGTACGCCAGAAGCTTGGCGCCACTTCATCCAACCAGTTTTGATTCGATGACTCACATTTTCATCGATATCACCATCCTTCTGGAGCATAGACCCCAAATATCGAAAGGTGTCTTTCTCAGGTACCACATGTCCATCAAGCCTAACATTTTCCTTCTCGTGCCTAGTAGTACTGAAACTGCACCTCATGTACTCAGTTTTGGTTCTACTAAGACTAAAACCTTTCGATTCTAGAGTCCGCCTCCATAGGTCTAACTTTCTATTAACCCGCCCGAGTATCGTCAATTAGCACCACATCATCCGCAAAGAGCATACACCATGGGATATCTCCGTGTATATCCCCTGTGACCTCATCCATCACCAAAGTAAAGAGATAAGGGCTCAAAGCTGACCCCTGGTGCAGTCCTATTTTAATTGGAAAGTCATCGGTGTCGCCATCACTTGTTCGAACACTTGTCACAACATTATCATACATATCCTTAATGAGGGTAATGTACTTTGTTGAGACTTTGTGTTTCTCCAAGGCCCACCACATGACATTCCGTGGTATCTTATCATAGGCCTTCTCCAAGTCAATGAACACCTTATGAAGATCCTTCTTCTTCTCCCTGTATCTCTTCATAAGATGGCTTCGATGGTAGACCTCCCAGGCATGAAACCAAATTGATTTTTGGTCACGCTTGTCAATCTTCTTAAACGGTGCTCAATGACTCTCTCCCATAGCTTCATTGTATGGCTCATCAACTTGATTCCACGGTAATTAGTGCAACTTTGAACATCCCCCTTGTTTTTGAAGATTGGCACCAATGTACTCCGCCTCCATTCTTCGGGCATCTTGTTTGACCGAAAAATGAGGGTGAAAAGTTTAGTTAGCCATACTATCACTATGTCTCCAAGGCCTCTCCACACCTCGATGGGGATACCATCGGGGCCCATTGCCTTGCGTCTTTTCATCCTCTTCAAAGACTCCCTAACCTTGGCCTCCTGGATACGCCACACAAAGCGTCGGCTGGTATCATCGGAGGAATCGTCTAGCTCAATGGTAGAGCTCTCATTCTCTCCATTGAACAGGTCGTCAAAGTACTCTCGCCATCTACGCTTGATCTCTTCGTCCTTCACGAGGAGTTGATCCGCTCCGTCCTTTATGCATTTGACTTTGTTGACATCCCTCGTCTTCCTTTCTCTCGTCTTCTTAATATACCATCATATTCAAAAAATTAGTAGACACCGGTAATGTAGAAAAATAAATATTAGACATAACAATTGCAGTTTAAGTTAAGAGCAAAGCACATTACCCTTCCATACATAATGTTTACACACATGATTGTCTTAAGGCAAGATAGTGGGCAAAACATTATGTGTATGTAGCAGGAAATGTTTCATAATACAAATCAGATGAAGGTCAAAATACAACAGAAGTGCAAAGAGGGCAGACCATTTTGATACATTTTAGGAGATGTCGCTCTATATCTAGCTAATGAAACTCAAGCGGATACAAAGGAAAATATACTCTTTGCAAATTAAAGAGCGATTGAGGATCTGCAGCAAGGACAATATTTGGATAGGTCCCAAAATTGTTTCTTCCCGAGCCGTCATAATATCTCGAGGGCAATATGGCCTTGTCGGTTTCAGCACAAACATGAAATACTTCACTGGTCCCAGCCAAGATAAGTAGTATTAGGTGTGAAAATATTGATTCATCTCGCTTGATGGGATGCATGACACCTACAAATAAAAGTAAAAAAAGACATTAGTGGAGGAAACGGATGAGCCCCCTTTGTAGGACAATGTCAAGACTAATTTCAGAAGCATGAAAGAACTCTTAAGTAGTACATGTTAGCAGATAAAGTAAAGGCAATGGCAAGGGAAAGCAAAACTGTAGCAGCTTGTGTTTAATGGATGAGTCAAGATAAAAATCAATTATATATGACACAATTAGCCGGAGGCTGGAATGATCAAAAGCATGATAAACAGGTAATATTCTAATACTTATTTTGTCGTTGAGTCATAATTTTTTGGTATATAACCTCGTGTTGAAGTAAAGCCATGAAAGTCTTGAAAAAGACACGCAAGAGAAAAGAGGAATGATAATGCATACAAATGGTCAGGACTCAGTTTACAGAAAAAGCATGCATATTGTATATGGGATTGTCGAGATCCAGCCAACCCCAACCCAACCCAACCACACTTCATTCCATCTCGGCTTCCTCCGCAGATGAGACAACCGACCATATAGGCGTCTTGTATGATGTAGAGAGAAATAACACATTTGTACACAATAAAACGGAACTTGCCTGTGTACCGTGTTATTCCAAGCTAATATTGCTTTTGCACATTGGCTGGAGTGTACATAATCAAATATATATAAGTGCAAACACAAGCACCTCGGTATCTAACAACTCGTGCGCATATCATAGTCAAGCATGTGAAATGTACAATGATTAGTAGTTTGCAATGGTTACTTAGCATCAGAAATAAGAATTAGGAAGCATTACTTTATCAGTTTAATATGACCATAAAATGGCAGCATGTGCTAAGTAGAAACATAGGTAATGTTCACTCATATAAAACACATGGATGCTTGATCAACTGAACATTAGGTTCAGTTATGCATCTCAACTTCTGAAAAACGCCTCATAGAATGCAAACAAGAAGGAATCCTCACATTCAAAAACTAAAACTCAAGAAAACACATTAGAATGGATTGTCGAAGAAATAACAGAAAAATGATATCACCGTTGCACTATTCATCAAATTAAGAGTTCAAACAGAGGTAGTTATGATAAGCAAGTCTTTCTGGATCTCCTGAATTTCAGGCTCTAAGTTATTGGTCAAGCAACGCTTTCAAGAAAACTTCTCTCGCTCAACCAGTACTATGCCAATGCATGTGTATCGTCTCTTATATTTCTACTTTCTAGTAACACGAAAAATGAATATTCCAGAGCTACTAAGTGACCATTGACGTAAGCATTTATCAGGAAACTATTTCGGTAGTTTACCTTCAAAGAGATCGAGGGCATAGTTCAGCAACATTCTTGAAAGTGTCTCCACTGCAGGAATCATAACACACCACCTATTGGCAAGATATAAGGAACTCATTTTTATATGCACTCTCCTAGTTTACTCAAGAATTAAATAAAAAATTTGATGACAAAACATGTCAGAGAACAGGAACAACTACAGGTTTCCACAGTGACAAAAACTACTAATTTCGAAGGTAGGAAAAGTCACTGCTGAAATAGCATAGATGCCTGCCTCGGACCTGATAATTTCTAAACGGTCAGTTTCAAATATGGATGTGCCGAAAGCGACGCGACCTTGGACGCTCTCCCCCTACCCGCTACAGTAGAGGGCGATTTTTCTCTCCCCCCGCAGATCCACCTCGCCGCCGGCGAATCGCCGGTTCCCCCTCCCTCCGCCGGCCGCTCCGGCGGTGGGAGGGTGGGGGAACCTCGTTTCCCAGCTGTTTATAGTGTAGGAGCTGTAGGGTGCCTTGAGGGCGGCGTCGTGGAGTTGGAGGCGTGTCGACGTTGGGTTTTGCAGGTGGTGTTCGTCCTCTCCGGCGATGGAGCTCGGCGCAGTTCCATGGTGGAGCACCCCTTTCCTCGTGCTCGCGACCCCCGGTGGCCGCCGTGTGCGAGGTACCCCGCTCTGGAGCTCGTTGCGGCGGCTCCAGATCTGAAGGCTGAAGTGGTTGTTGTTGCAGCAATGGAGCAAGGCGACCGGCAGCGCAGGATGGAGGCTCTCCGGAGTTCGAGGACCGGCGACTTCCCGTCCGCCAGGGGTCATCTTCGTATCCAAGGCGACCGTGAAGGTGCGGCGGCGGCGCGCCGCCGGAACGTGCTGCTCTGTGTCGGTAGCTCTGTTCTGCAGAGGGACTTGGGTGTAATTTTCATCTTTATGGAGGTCCTTTCTGTAAAAGCCTTGTTGTAATGTCAGCGGTCTCCCGCAAAAAAAATATGGATGTGCCAGTAATATTCTCATTAGTCCTCTCATGCTAGCATAGCAACCAACTAAAACAAAGTGAAACTCATCCTAGCATAGCAACCAACTACAAACAAAGAAAACTGTTAGGATTTAATTAAATACTTTAATTAATCATGTAATCCCTGCTTGTAATGTCGGTTTGTGGAACCGACATACCCTTTTGTAACCGCTTGTTCGGTGCTATATATAGCACCATTCATCATCAATAAAGACACAGTTCGATTCATTTGTTGTCTCTCTCGTTCCCTCTCCATTCTACTTTCAACACGTTATCAGCACGCTCTGCCGAGAGCGATTTTCATCCATCGAGAAAGAATCGAAGAAGCAGAAGAACAACGATTGAATAGAAGGAGCAGAACAACGGGAAGAAGGCGTTGGCCTCCATCGCTCCAAAAATCGAAGGCCACAACAAAGAACTGGCTTCGACATCATCGAAATCGAAGAACTGAAGCACTGCTATCCGATGAGAGCGACCAGAACAGTAAGAACAGCGAAGGTGAGAAGAAACAAATGCCTGGATTTCTGTCTCTGCTTCTTCCCTTGCTTCGTGACGATGGCCCGTGAAGGACGAGATTGTCGTCGTCAACGATGACGAGGACGTGACTGCGCCGCGGCCGTCTCCAACCCCTGTGGTTGTTGAAGACGAAGCCGGTGCCACGCTCCCGTCTCCGAGCCATGCGCTTGTTGAAGACGAAGCCGGCGCCCCGCTCCCGCGGATGGCGACGCCCTCGCCTTTTGTCTCGGCGACGACCGGCGCGTCCTACATCGTCTTCGGTTCCGGCACCACGCGGTTGTAGACGTCGATTCCGTCAGGCCGCACCTACCGTCCCCGACGCCCGCCACACCTCCGCCTTCGCCGAGCAAAGGCGCTCCACGCCGCCTCATTGCCCTCGGCGCCCCGCTGGCAAGCAGCCGTTCTGCCAACACCGGCACAAGGAGCTCGGCGACGCTCGGGCCCGCGAACCGCACCTCCAACGGTGGCGTGCCCAGCACCAACCTCCCCGGTGACTCCTCCTCCCAGGATGAGCACGGCGAGAGCGCCCGTTGCCGGTGATGCGGCCGGTCGGCCGTGCGAACCTGCGCCTGCCCCGTGTGGATTGGGGATCGTGACTCGCTGGGATGGCAATCCTGGTCGGTCGTTGACCCTTATCCGATCACTATGGCAGGCCGTTCCTATATGGGCTGCTATTTAAGAGCATCTCCAACAGACGCGCTTCGGCGCCGCGCGCTAAATTTGGTATCCAGCGCCAAAAAGGAGTTTTCGGGCGCGGCGCGCTGGTTTTGCTTTTCCAGCCGCGCTATAGTTTAGCGCGCCGAAACGCAGCGCTCCAGCAGACGCGCTAAATTTGACCATTTTAAACTTAATTCGATAGATTTGAAGATTTTTCACCAAATACAAACTACCTAATACAAACTACAACAACCTAATACAAACTAGAACTTGAAGTCTGAGTTATCCGAGGCGGTGTCGCTGGAGATTTCGTCTTCCAGCGCCCTCCACCGCTCGTCGTCGGCGGGCCAGGTCGCGCGGCCTGCCTCGAGCTCGGCCTCCGCCGCCCCCTTCGCCAGGCGCCGCGCCTCCCTATGCTCGCGGCGCTCGGCCTGCCGCTCCAACTGCTCCGCCGCGGACATGTTCCAGTGCTCCACCTCGAGCTGGTGTTCGCGCGGGTGGCTCCGGTACCAGTCCGCGACCGCGCGCTGGTCCCGCTCCGCGACGAGGCTGAGCATCGCTCGGCGGCGGTGGAGGCGGCGGTCTTCGTCGGTGACGAGGCGCGGCTCCGACGCCATGTTGCGCGCTTCCTCGGCGCTGCGGCAGTCGTCGAAGTTCATCTGGCGGCGCGAGCGGCCGAGCGCCCACGCCGCCACGTCGTACGCGCGGGCGGCCTCGATCGCCGTCTCGAACGTGCCGAGCACGACGCGCTCCTCGCCGGACCGGATCTCCGACGTGAAGGTGCCGTTCAGGCGCGCGCGGACGCCGCGGTAGCCAGATTGGCTTCGGCGGCGCGGCGGCATGGTGGCGGTGGCGCGGCGCTGGTGTCGGTGGGGAAAAGAGTGAAATATCCAGAGCGGCGCGGGAGAGAGAGAGAGGTGGTTGCGTGGCGCGTTTGTGTCCAGCGCCCTGGACGCGCGGCGCTATATATGACGCCGCGCGTGCCGCTTCGTCCAGCGCGCTGGACCGTTTTCCCGTGCGGCGGAACTTTCCCGCGTCTGCTGGAGAGCGCGAACCGGCCCCGCGCGCGGGAAACGGCCGGTATTTCGCGCGCGCCTTGTTTTTCCAGCCGTTGTTGGAGATGCTCTAAGCATCTCCAACAGACACGCTTCGGCGCGGCGCGCTATATTTTCTTTGCAGCGCCAAAAAGGCGTTTTTACGCGCAGGGCGCCGGTTTTGCTTTTCCAGCAGCGCTATAGTTGAGCGCGCCGAAACGCAGCGCTCTAGCAGAGGCCCAAAAACCGCAGCGCGCGCGGCAAGCACAAACAAGATTTGTACTTCAACATACAACCAAGAGGATCAAACATACGCACAATAAATCAACAATAAATAGTTCAGTTATTACAACACAAATAAATAGTTCATCACACAATAAATAGTTCATACAACAATAAATAGTTCCAACACAAATAAATAGTTCATACAACAATAAATAGTTCATACAACAATAAATAGTTCATACAACAATAGAATGCATAGTTCACCAACTCATTGTTGCCCATTCCATGCCGACCACTCCTCGATGAGATCTTTTTGAAGTTCCGTATGCGTTTCATTGCGTCGAATGGCATGATAAGATGCAACAAACCGGGCCACCCTCTCCACCCTCCTCCGCACTCGCACGGGATGACCCATCAACTCATAGTGGGTGTAGTCTAAATCTTGCCCCTGCTCATTATCGATGATCATGTTATGCATGATCACACAAGCGGTCATGATGTACCAAAGCATGTCTTGATCCCAAAATCTAGCCGGCCCTCTGACAATAGCAAATTGGGCTTGCAAAATCCCAAATGCTCTCTCCACATCTTTCCTAGCCGCCGCTTGAGCATTGTGGAAATCAAGCTCTTTTCTACCTTGCGGATTCTTAACCGGCTTGACAAATGTTTGCCACTTTGGGTAGATGCCATTGGCAAGATAATAGCCATAGTTGTATATATGGCCATTTTCTACAAACTCCACCGGGCAAGTTTGACCTTTTGCAATCTTATTCATGAGTGGTGACCGTTGAACAACGTTGATGTCATTGAGAGATCCGGGCATACCAAAAAAAGCATGCCAAATCCAAGTCTCATGATCGGCCACCGCTTCAAGAATTATAGTTGAATCTTTTTTGTGGCCTTGGAATTGTCCATGCCAAGCCGCGGGACAGTTTTTCCAACTCCAGTGCATACAATCAATAGAGCCAAGCATACCTGGGAACCCCGGAGCGGCGTTGTGCTCCAGAAGCCTAGCCGTGTCTGCAGCATTGGGAGCTCTCAAATATTCTATACCAAAAACTTGCACAACTCCAACTGCAAATGGCTTGACACACATGATGGCTTGACTCTCACCCATGGCCAAGTGGTCATCAAATAAATCCGCCGGAATACCGTATGCCAACATACGTAAAGCGGCGGTCACCTTTTGAAAGGTGCTATGCCCGAGCTCTCCGGCGGCATTCCTCCTCTGCTGAAAAAACCGGTCATGCCTCGCCAATTTCTCCGCAATGTGCCTGAATAACTCGATGCTCATTCTAAAACGGCGCCGGAAATATGACTCGGGTTATATGGGATGATCCACAAAATAGTGTCTCATCAATCTATTGTCAGCCTCGATCCTCTCCCTCCTTAATTTCTGACGACCGAAAACTGAACCACCATGCTTCGGTTTTTTGCTAGCATGGATAGTTAGGAGCATTGCAATGTCCTCCTCCTCTTGAATATCGAATTCTTCGTCGGAAGAATCGTACGATCTACTCATCTACAAAATTTAATTCAATCTACTATAAAACTACAAACTAGCAATGCACAAAATTCGTTTAGCAAATTTACACCGAATTCATACCTTGCAAGTGTTTTCTCAAACACCTTGCGAGCGCGGAGGTGCAGCCGGCCGCCGTGCGCTGTTCGGTGGAGCTTCTGCTCGCTCGGTCGGCGAAGGGGTGGCGGCGAGTCGGCGAAGACGCGCTGCCGAGGGACGGTGGAAGCCTCGGCGGCGTCGGTGACGGCGGCGCCTGATACCAACAAGTATAGGGGATCGCTGAAGTCTTCGTTGGGAAGTATTACCCAAATTTATAGTTCGACACGATGGGAACACAAGAATACCAATAAGACCTTGGCAATTGAGGCGTCACTCTCAACCACACATGTATATCAATAAACTTGCTACCTCGTACGTACCCCGCGGGTTTTGGGCAAACCTAAGCAAACCAGTGGTGTTGACGAAGGCATCGAAGTCTTCTTTCATTCCCCACTCCTCAAGAACATGGGGGTCTTGCCATCTAGTTGTATGGATCTTCAACTTTCTCCCACAAAAACTGCATCATCCTCCCAAAGTTGGTTGTCATCATAATTAAGGGAGACTTTTGATGCTCTTCTCTTCGGTCTTGAGCTCATCCCAAGCAATGCTTGCCTTTGTTCATCATGATACCTTGCTGCCCATAAATAATATTCAACAAGAATTAAGATGTAGCACTCTAAAATAACATTGAGTCATCCATAACTAGTCTTCAATCAATATCATGCATCCATATCAACTAGAAAACTTAAATCCATGGATTTCTCAAGCATATTAGGTGACACCTAGTGCAGCAAAATACTTCATACATAAAGCATAAGAACAAAAAGTAATTGGATGGGTGGAGGAGTCACATACCAAGGAGCAATCCCACCAAACAGATTTGAAAAATCTGCCCTAAACTTGGAGATCCAAGAATAGCAGGAAGAACGAGCTCGGAAAATTTGGGAAAAATACCTGGGTGGTTTTCTGTCGAGAGGAAGGAGATGGCACTGGACACTCACCTAACTCCACTGGGGACAAAATGGTGGGTCCCACGCGGCCAGGTACAGTGGCCGCGTGGGCACCCCATTTTGGTCCCTGGTGGCCTCCTGGTGTCCCACTTCTGGCAGATGGTCCCTTGGTTAAATAACTTACCTCCAAATTTTTCTGGAATTTTTAGAGACAATTTTCTAAAGAGAATTTTTCAAACTTCATATTCTGGAATTTCTGAACTCTGAAATAATTATGATTATGCATACTCTAAAATTCTAAGATAAATAAAATTAAAATGCAATACAAATTTTTATGGGAATCAAGTTTTCATCATTTCCACATTAGTAATGAGGTTGATCAAGTCTCATTAATAATATGCAAAAGATATAACACATGATTCTTATTTTATAGATATAAAGAAGAGTTTCAAGATACCTCATATTTGATTGGAATAGTTCCAATCATCAAGGTAGCATATTTGGTTCAGGAGGTGGTAGTGCAATTTCAAAGCTTCCAATCATAATAGTATTTCTTTGAATAGAATTCACACTCTTGTTTATCATTGTAACAGGATTCTTCTTGGGAAAATAATAGTATGCTCATTTCCTTTGACATTAAATGTCACTTTGCTCTCAGTGCAATTTATCACAGCTCCTGCAGTGTTTAAAAAGGGTCTTCCAAGAATAATAGATAGATTATCATCCTCAGGCATTTCTAATATAACAAAGTCTGTAGGAATTAACACATTAGCATAGAGATAGGAACATCCTCACATATACCTATAGGTATTGCAGTTGATTTATCAGCCATTTGCAATGAAACTTCAGTTGGAACCAATTTTTTAGGTTAAGTTTCTTATATAAAGAAAAAGGCATAACACTAACACCAGCTCCTAAATCACATAGCATATTTCACATAAGTTTCTTTAATATGACAAGGAATAGTCGGAATACCAGGATCTCCACGCTTTTCAGGCAATTTTCCCTTCAAATGAATAATCAGCAAGCATAGCAGTAATTGCATCATTAGGTATCTTCCTTTTATTAGTGACAATATCTTTCATATATTTTGAATATGGAGGAATTTTAATAGCATCAACAAGAGGAATTTGCAAACATAAAGTTTTAATCAACTCAAAAAATTTCAAACCTAGCATCATCCAAAGATTTCATTACCTCTTGGGGATATGGTATGGGTCTTTGTACCCATGGATCCCTCTCTTTACCTTTTTGTGATTTGGATGCTTCTTCTTTTTATTCTTCTCAATAGATGGTTGAGGGTCTTCCTTTTCAGGAGGTTCAGGTTCTTCAATATTTTCAACTTCATGTTGTTCTTCTTCAGGTGGAGATGATTCCTCTTCTTCATTATTATCATCTTCAGTCTCAGCATCAGAAATAGAAATATCCTTTCTTGTTCTTGAGAATCATCAATCCTTTGTTTTCATTGGGAGATTTTCCTGCAGAAGATTTCTTCTTGAGAGCCTCTTGCTCTTTCTCTTGGGATGGTTTCAGGATAGTCAGGATCCTGAGTACTTGCACCACCTCTAGTATTAACTCCACAAACCTGTTTCTTCTCAATAAGATTTTCATACAATTGATTTTGAAGAGAAACCATTTGTTCAATTGATTATTCATCATCTCACAATGTTTAATAATTCTTCTAACTTCTCCCACACTAGCATTTATATTTTCACGAAGGAATTTAATTTTATGAGAGTTTTCCATCATATTCATTCTAATATCATGCTCTTCAGGTTTATTATGATAAGCAAAATCATTAACATATGATACATCAATAGGAGGTGTTACCTTTTCATTACCTTCCAAGAGCTATAGCATTGACTGGGATTGGAAAACATGGTTGATCAATAGGAAGTTTAACACCCATTTCAGATAATTCCTTAAGATGAGAGGTTTTAATTCCCTTCTCTTTCATATCCTTGGAGGCTCCCTTCATTGCCTCATTGTTTAATTCAAGAATACCTCCTTTCTTCTCTGGAAATATCTCTGTCATCTATTATTTCAATATTCCAATCTTCATAGTTTCTAGAGATAGTTTCCAATAACTCAGTTGCTTCATCAACGGTCCTTTCCCTGAAAACACTACCTGCAATACTATCAAGATAGCCTCTTGTATTTTCAGTTAGTCCATTGTAAAATATATCAAGTATTTCATTATTCTTGAAGCCATGGGTAGGACATTTCCTAACCATCTTACTGTACCTCCCCCAAGCTTGGGGTAAATCCTCCTTCTCTGTTTGTGAAAAGTTGCTAATCTCAATAGTTAAACCATGAATCTTATCAGCAGGGAAATATTTATTATAAAATACCTGCAAGCATTCCTCCTTGCTAGTAATACATCCAGGTTCTAAACGATTATACCAAGTTTTAGCATTTCCTCCCAAAGTAAAAGGAAACAACTTTAAGAAATAATAGCGTTGGTGGATTTCATCTTTACCAAACACAGATAAATCATGCAAAACAGCAATGTGTTCAAAAGGGAACTCATTGTCTCTCCCATAAAACTTATACTTCTCAGCTTTTTCAATTATTTCAGGATCAACACTAAACTCATAATCTTTGTCTTTAATTTTAATAGCTGGAGCATTCATTTTCTCAGTAACAGGGAAATAATCATCAAGAGGAGAATTTTTATAGCTATCAAGTTTATCCAATTTATCAAAATTCGAATCCATAAAAGCCATAGTAAATGCTCTCTTCCTCAGAAGAAGTTTCATGTTCATCATCACATTATCTTCTAATTCACTCAACATTTTCAATAATAGAAGATTCAGAGTTTCAGGTGTTTCAGTTATCTCAGATGTTTCAGGTGTTTCAGGTGTCACTTCATTGTCTATGCTACCACATATTAAATCATTTTCAGTACTAGTAGACATCTTAGACAATGGTGAACTATTCAAACTTTTCCTTTTTTCTTAGGAACAACAGCAGAAGCAACATTAGGTGAAAAGTTTGGCCTACTTGGCAAATCAGTACCTCTACGAGTAGTTGAAGGCCTTACTTCCTTCGGAGTATTCTTTTCCTTTCCCATAGTTAGGAAAAGCAAATGCAGCAAATAAATGATAACAAGTTGTCTTACCAATAAAGCTAGGTTCCCCGGCAACGGCGCCAGAAAATGTCTTGATGCCCACAAGTATAGGGGATCGCTGAAATCTTCGTTGGGAAGTATTACCCAAATTTATAGTTCGACACGATGGGAACACAAGAATACCAATAAGACTTTGGCAATTGAGGCGTCACTCTCAACCACACCTGTATATCAATAAACTTGCAGCAGTGATAGTGATGGCAGCAGTATGATTCAAGTAGCAAATAAAACAGCAGTAGTGAACAAGGGTTTCCCAGTTTTCACCGGAAAGTGAAAGTGTAACTCAGAGATTTAAAACGTAGGCATGAGGTGATAGCGGGGTGTTGCATGAATAAGATTGATCATATAATAAGAACAATAGCAATGGGACTTATCTCTAACTCCGATATATGTAGGTATGTGTTCCGTAAATAGTTGTGCGTACTAACCAAGAGAATTTGCACAACATCTATTGTCCTACCTGCCCATTTCACCGGGGCCAACTTGGAACTACAGGTAATTAAGGTCTACCCTTTCGAATAGCCCGGAACAACGCATTAACACTTCATGAACACATAGAATCCTCAAACTAAAACATCTCCCCCTTGTTTTCCCTATATGTCACTTTTAGGGTTCGCAGGTTCAACATAATAGCAGGTGATACACTTTGCAGATAAATACCAAACTCAATTATATGATGGGGCAAAATAAGTTCAGTACTGAAATCATGCCACTCGGGCCCTAGTAGCAAGCATTAAGCATAGCATAAGTGCATCAACACAATACAAAAATATCCTCAAGATAAACCCCTAAATCTCGAAACGGGTATCATTACATGATCAATCTCATCCAATCCCCATCCACCTCATATGCCTACAGCGGACTACTCACACATGGCGATGGTGAGGGAGCTCATGGTCGATGGAGATGATGATGGCGGTGAAGACGGTCTCCGAATCCCTCCTCCGGGGAGAAATCCTGGAGCAATCTGTCTCCGAAAACGAAGATCGTGGTGGTGGCGGCGCTCTGTTTCGCGAAAGCTCCCCTCTCCTAGGGCACCCACTTTTTCGTATATATGAGGGGGTACGCCAAAGATGAAGTGGAGGCGGTGCTCGAGGCCCATTTGGGTGGGCCCACGCGGCCAGGTACAGTGGCCGCGTGGGGCCCCCTTTTGGGCCTCCGACGCTTCCTCGTGTCCATCCTTTGCACATTGTCCTCCTTTTCCATAAAAAATGACGTGGTATTTTTCCTAGATTTAATTTCCTGCAAAAACAACCAGAAAGAGACTTTGCTAAAAACAGCGTCAGATTCAGCAGTTTTATTCAAATATGGGAAGATTCCGGAGCAAATTATAAGCAAAGTGCTTGGAAAAGTAGATGCATTTTAGGTGCATCAGCGCCCAAATCAACGCCGCGGCGAACTCCGCGCGTCCATAGAAGCGGCGGCGCACTGAGGAGCGGCGGGAGCGCCGGCGGCAGCGCTGGGTCGCCGGAGAAAAATGGCGGGAAGAGGTGCGGGCGGCGGCGCGAGTGGCGGGAGCCTTCAGATCTGGCGGTTGGAGAAATTCGCGCGCTGCCAGCTTTTCCCCGCGCGCTGGAAGGCACGCTGGAGGTTTTGCGCAGAAGGTACCGCTTCCTCCAGCACGCTGGACGAATATCCCGCGCGGCGATTTTATCGCGCGTCCGCTGGAGCACGCAAAACGGCCCCGCGCGCGGCAAACGACCGGTATATCGCGCGCGCGCCGTTTTTCCAGCCGCTGTTGGAGATGCTCTTAGCCCCATTTCTGTGCGGTCTGGGCCACCAGCAATATTACGTACTATATATTTGCTTAAATTGCTATACTAGATAGTGTGGTTTTTTACAAATTATTAATATTCTAACATAGTTCTAACAACATTAAAACTGTTTTAGACCCTGTTTAATTAGTACATGATTTTAGTACTGTTTTCTGTTGAGTACAAATGTATTCCAGATATTGATGTAATATATTTCCATGTTTGTCACGTGTCGAGATTAATTACATTTATTTGCAATTGAGATTTTAATTTCTTGCAAATATAAATTAAGTACCTACATAGTACTGTTTTCTGTTGAGTACCAATGTATTCCAGATCCTAAATTGATGTAATTTATTTCCACGTTTTTCACGTGTCAAGATTAATTACGTCTATTTGCAATTGAGATTTTTAATTTCTTGCAAATATAAATTTAGTACCTCTATAGTACTTTTTCTCTGTCGAGTACGATGTATTCCAAAATCATTTAAAGATATGTATATATTTCCATGTTTGACACATGTTGAGATTAACATGTCCATTTGCAATTGAGATTTTCAATTTCTTGCAAATATAGATGCAAAATTTAAAGTGATTTCTTCGAATTGATGTTTTGGGATCATGAGGTAGTATGTAGATTTATCTACCGCTACTGTTTAAGCCTACATTTTGTCATTTTTGAAATTATGATTGCCAATGTGCTCTCCCATACATTTTAATTAAGTTATGACATAAGACATTCGAAGTGTGAGTATCTTATACTCCGCTAATGCTGCTAGATCTACTCCAAATTTCTTTTGGAGATTATCTACAACGTGTCATACTTAACAATTTGAGGTTCACACTAATGAGTCAAGGTCACTTCTTGAAATTTCATTTATTTTGCATAGTTCGTTACGACATAACCATGATGGATCTTAGTTTACCAAGTGTAAGTTAATATTCTCTGGTTTACGCCTATAGGTAAACGATGGCTCGAGAGTTTGATGCACTCGCTCTCAACGGCCAACCTATATGGACCATGGACATTAAGATCGCCCTTGCGTCCCGTGAATTAGTGCATCCAACCCAGACCCGGTGGATCTACCACCGGCTGGTGTGACGCCGCTGACAGATGAGCAAAAATATGGTGCTTTCTATATCATAAAGCACCATGTTCATCCAGATCTCAAGTCTGAGTACTTGGAGGAAGAATTCCCCAATACCTTGTTTCAGGCCCTCAAGACGAGGTATGAACAGCAGAAGGCAGTTCTTATGCCAGAAGCACTCCATGATTGGACAAACCTCCGACTCCAGGACTTTAAGTCTGTCGGGGAGTACAATCATGAGGTTCATAAAATCAGTTCCAAACTACGCTTTTGTGGGAAGGAACCTACTGATGCGGAGAAGATAGAAAAAAAACTTTGTCTATTATACTTCCATCTGACAGGATCCTCCAGCACCAGTACCGTGCACGCGACTACCAAGTCTATTCCGACCTTATTCATATATTACTTCAGGCTGAAAAGCATGATGAGCTGCTCGCTAAAGATGGCTCTCAACGCCCGGTTGGTTCTCAACCTTTACCTGAAGTTCATATGAATGTCACGAACGGGCAAAAGTTTGATGCTGCCTTCAACGGCAAGCCTTCGAACTTCAATGGTAAGTGAAAGCGCAACCGGAACATGAAGCCTAGAAACTCAGACCGTGGGAAAGGCACCGCAAAGCATGAGTTTGAAAAAAAAACTAAGCTTTGCTACAAGTGCGGCTGCTACACGCATCTCACTAACAAGTGCAAGCCCCAAAGCATCTGGCCATTCTGTACCAGCAATCCCAGGGATGCAAAGCACCTCAAGGGAAAAGGTTTGAAGCCAACTTCAACCTTCATCCAGATGGCACCAGTGGAGCTAGTTGTACGCGAGACGTTCCTTCTGGACCTTGCAACACCGTAACTCTCCAACCGTCAAAGGACCCTACAGGCACGGAGAACATGATGGTTGAGTATGCCTCAACCGACGTGTTTGGAGACTTAAACTAGTCCCACTATCTCCTTAGTGGTCACTTTATTAATGTCCATTTGTGTTGTCGTAATAGAACTTATATATTGTATCAGCACTCTGATATAAATAAGATTGTATAAATTCTATATATCTGATAAAGATTTCCATATTGGAACTTCTTTAATTCTATATATAGATTTCTACGAGTGCCAATCCGATGGATGTGGATCAAGTATATGAAAATGTACCCACTCTATTGTCTGGATTGTACTACACGTACATCCAACTCGTAGCACATGTTGCATATAATGCAATTCCATCGATCATGTTTTGCATGAGCTAAACTTTCGTAGTCATGAGATTTAGTTTGCACATATTGTGCCAATAGATCACTTCAATCCCTTGAACACATTCAAGGTGATATTTGTGGTCCCAACCAACCATTGTTTGGACTAACCATCGAATTAAATCAATTCGAATGGACAAATATTGTTGCAGAATTCTCTTCACATGCCTCCACTATTTAGTGCATGGCTCCGAGGATCGAAGTTCAGCATAATGTCATATGTGTCCATACACAATTGTTTTTGGTTCAGTATCAAATATTTTATGCAATCTCTATATGCTTTCAAAAACCTAAAAGCTCTAGCACATGACTTAATCGCTGCTTCCCTCTGCGAAGGGCCTTTCTTTTACTTTTTATGTTGAGTCAGTTTTCCTATTCTTTCTGTCTTCCACAAGCAAACACTAGTGTCAACTTTGTTACAACATGGGATATATGCAACGTATTGGACTTGTTATACTACTTTGTGTTGACATTATCCATGAGATAAATATGTTGAAAGTTGAAACAATTGCTGAAGCTTAATTCTTCCTTTGTGTTGATTGAATACCTTTTATTAGAAACTATTGGTTTATGAGTTAACATCTATGCAAAACAGTTTGATGCTTGTCTTGAAAGTACTATTCATGAAAATGTTTAGCTTGTGTGATTCATTCTTTACTCATTATCTAATTGGTAGCAAATTATAGACCATTGACTTGGATCACTTCATTCATTTACATGTGCCTTACAATATTATATGATCAAGATTATGTTGGTAGCATGTCACCTCAAAAATTATTTTGTTTTTATCGTTTACCTACTCGAGGGCGAGCAGGAACTAAGCTTGGGGATGCTGATACGTCTCCAACGTATCTATAATTTTTTATGTTCCATGCTTGTTTTATACCAATTGCTACATGTTTTGCATCTACTTTATGGCACTTTTATACATTTTTGGAACTAACCTATTAACAAGATGCCGAAGTGCCAGTTCCTGTTTTCTGCTGTTTTTGTATTCCAGAAAAGCTAGTCTGGAAATATTCTCGGAATTGGACGAAACTTCACGGACAGCCCTATTTTTCCAGAAGACACCAGATGGAGCGAAGAAGCAACGGAGAGGAGCCACAGGGACCCCACACACCACTAGGGCGCGGCAGGCCCCTTGGCCGCGCCCTGGTATGGTGTGGGCCCCACGGGGATCGTCAGCCGCCGCCCTTTCGCCTACTTATTCCCCTCGAGAAAATAACCCTAAGTGCCCGAGCCATTATCCACGAAAAGTTCCAGAGACGCCGCCGCCGTCAACCCTAGCTCGGGAGGGTCCATAACCTCTTCCCGGCACTCTGCCGGAGAGGGGAATCGTCACCGGAGGCTTCTACATCGCCATGCCTGCCTCCGGAGTGATGCGTGAGTAGTTCATCCTTGGACTACGGGTCCATAGCAGTAGCTAGATGGTTGTCTCTCCTATTTGTGCCATCATGTTTAGATCTTGTGAGCAGCCCTACATGATCAAGATCATATTATTGTAATGCTACATGTTGTGTTTGCTGGGATCCGATGAATATTGAATATTATGTCAAGTTGATTATCAATCTATACCCTATGTTATTTATAATCTTGCATGCTTTCCGTTACTAGTAGATGCTTTGGCCAAGTAGATGCTTGTAACTCCAAGAGAGAGTATTTATGCTAGATAGTGGGTTCATGCCTCCGTTTAATCTGGGACGGTGACAGAAAGTTCTAAGTTTGTGGATGTGCTGTTGCCACTAGGGGTAACCCAACGATGCTATGTCGACGGGCATATGTGTTTGTTTACATTACGCGCTTTACTTAATGCGATTATTCGTTGCTTGCAACTTAATACCAACGGGGACTCGGATGACAACCCGGCGGTGGATTATTAGTCATAGACGCTGTTGGATAACGGTCTATGTATCATGTCGTAATGCCCAATTAAATATCATAGTAATCATCATGCCATGTATTTGCATTGTCATGCGCTCACTATTTGTCAATTGCCCAGCTGTAATTTGTTTACTCAACATGTTTGTTATCTTTATGGAGAGACACCACTAGTGAACTGTGGACCCTGATCCATTCTTTTACACTGATTAAACAAACTCAAACTGCAAACTGTTCCTTTTTCATTCGCTGCAATTTAATACTCATTTTCCACACGAGACGTTTAATCCTTTGTTTTCAGCAAGCCGGTGAGATTGACAACCTCACTGTTTCGTTGGGCAAAGTAGTTTGATTGTGTTGTGTGCAGGTTCCATGTTGGTGATCGAGTAACGGCGCCACCAACAACCTTCAGAAGAGTTGTTGCTCCTACTGGTTCGATAAACCTTGGTTTCATACTGAGGGAAAACTTGCTGCTGGACTAGATCAAACCTTCCTCTTGGGGTTTCCCAATGAGCAGGCATGCCTTGCATCAATCCGTCTATCAACAAGTACCCTTGAACCCCTCATAAGGGATGTATTCATAGCCCAGTACGCTGATTGCTTATATTTAAGGAGGATTATTTCCAGGCATTAGGGGGAGATTCCAAGTACCACATCGAATGCCAGGAAATCAATTGGGACTTCACGTTCCTCCTCATATCCACGTACTTAAAGAAATCTGGACTCTACGTTCGGATTCACAAATTTGCAACACATGCAAATAACCTGCCAGATTCATTTACTGATCTCAAAGGTGTTACAAAATCCTTCATCCGGCTAGAAATGCGCCCGAAAGAGTGGAGGTACCAATAAAAACCACTCAACTCCCTGTTTTATAAAAAGAGGAGGAGTAGTACGGCCTCTGACCAGGATCCAGCTGTTCACAAAGCAACAAAGGAAATCGAGGATAAATCCTGTAAATCAGTAAATGCAAGTCGACCTTCCGTCGATGAACACCTAATGGGTAGTATACACCCAGTGGAAGGGAAACCTCCACTACCCCAGCTCCAGCTTGCACACACTGGTTGGGACATCGGAACACCCAGACTCACGCGTATTGGGAAATCACGAAGAGTCATCAAGGGTGCATGATATTTGCTCCAACGATATCAATTCTGGAGAATCATATAACCAAAGCCTACAACTGTCGACAAACATCTCTTGTATGATTGCAAACAATCTTCACAATGATTCAAATCCAAAGACCATGGCCATGGCAGAGTGTTAACACACTTGCTAGGACTGAACTCATCAAAGGATGCAATCCAAGCAGATATAGCCTCGCTCTTCCAAATGAATTCCCTATGGGATTATTCAATGTGTTTTCTTCCGGAAACGGAGTGAGAAATACAAGGTGGTGAGAAAGCAAGGCTTGTAGCATAAGGTCGGGTTTCCGCAGAGATCCGAGACCTACTCTCTAGACATGAGTGAAATCTCTTTCCGATACATATATATCATTGGCAGTACAAAATCATCAATCTCTGCAGTTGATAGGTATAGTGACAACATATCCATGTGGATCACTAGATTCTGACATGTATGATTCCCGTTGGAATCTCTATCCGAATCGAAACGCAAATGCAACATGTATTGTGTAATAATCAATAAGTCGCCACATGGCTTAT
Source organism: Poa pratensis (assembly GCA_947311845.1). Taxonomy (NCBI): domain Eukaryota; kingdom Viridiplantae; phylum Streptophyta; class Magnoliopsida; order Poales; family Poaceae; genus Poa; species Poa pratensis. Next base: position 35,491,984 of record CAMZMU010000090.1, read on the forward strand.
TGTTGTCGGTACATTTTGGTACAACCGACGTAGTGAGTTCCTTATCACAAGGATTACTCCTACATGATGATCACCCATGTGTGTTTGTCATACATAAGGATAACTCCTACAATGACGAACCACATGATCATCTAAAAGACGAATTTGAGATGAAGAATCTGGATAAACCCAAATAGTGCTTGGGACTACAACTCGAGCACCTTCACTCAAGCATTATGGTACACCATCCAGAAAATTGGAGAAACTTGATATAGACAAGTCATGTCCATCTCCTAGGGATTGTTCGATCTCTAGACATAGAGAAAGATCCATAGGAAGATGGAGAAGAGATGTTGGCATATAATATTCCATATCTCAATGCCATTGGACCTACCAACATAATTGGTTAGGGGATCAAGAATATCTTTCGATATCTCCAAGGGCACCAAATATCTTGACATATTTTATCAATTTCGGAGAAATCTGAACTCCAATTTAGACACTGGTATTGGCTACTTACATGATCCTACAATGTGTACATACATGGTAGATTTGTCACTCCATTGATGTCTTCAAATAGACTCTGGTGACTATACTACCACGATCATTCTAAGATACAATGCTTCATGTTAACACGTGTGGCTTCACGGAATGACAAACCGCATACATTAGTCATGTGGTGTTGGTTCTCTCGAATCACCTATCATTATTTGCACAGATAATGTTGCTTATGTTGCATAGATGCAAAACAGGTTACCTAAAGAGCAATATCGTTAAGCATATTGCGCTAAATTGTTTTATCCCCATAAACTCATGACGAGTCGGGAATGAACATCTTGCAACTAAAATCATGCGATATCCTCGCTGATATATTCACCAAGTCTCTACCAACTATAACATTCCCTAAATGATTCATGGGATTGGTATGCGACGGCTTCGGCATTTGCAAGAGTCAGGGGGAGTATCTTCCTGAACTATTCCTGTTCAAAGCATCATATTACACTCTTTTTCCCTTTATGAGTTTACTTTTCAGGTTCTCATCAAGGTTTTTAATGAGGTAGTATCAACATGAGATCATATGTCATACTTTCTGTTTTCCCCACCGGGGTTTTTAGGAAAGTATACACGACATATTTGTTGTCCTCTAAACTCTATGGATTTCATTCATATTGAGTTAACAGAGACAATAATCATTATATGTTGTATCATTTTCTCCTTACTTTTCCCACTGGATATTAAAGGAGTTTTAACACCATATCCAATACAATTCTCCTCACATTTTTCCCAAAGGGTTTTTGGGGGAGAATTTCAAACATCATATGTCATACTTCCCGTTTTCCCCATCGGGGTTTTTAAAGGAAGTATACAAGGCATATTTATTGTTCTCTAAAGTCGCTATGGGTTTATCCCTTTTTAAGGTTTTCCCGTATGAGTTATCAAAGAGACAATAACCATCATATGTTGCATCATTTTCTCCTTATTTTCCCACCGGGGTTAAAGGAGTTTTAACAACATATCATACACACTACTCTCCTCATATTTTTCCCACGGGGTTTTTGGAGGAGACTATTTCAAGATGATGAAGACATGCAAGGACAAGCATAGATTAGGGGGAGTGTTAGGATTTAATTAAATACTTTAATTAATCATGTAATCCCTGCTTGTAATGTCGGTTTGTGGAACCGACATACCCTTTTGTAACCGCTTGTTCGGTGCTATATATAGCACCATTCATCATCAATAAAGACACAGTTCGATTCATTTGTTGTCTCTCTCGTTCCCTCTCCATTCTACTTTCAACAAAATAATCAAACCAGCAGTCCACTATTCATCAGCCTCTCTGTCTAGTACTCTAGTTAGAGCCAGGGGAACAGCAAACAAACGAAGAATACATCGAACACATAAATTAAACAACAACAGAGTATCAGTGCAGCAAGAAAAGAGTATCGGCCGAATCGAACAACATGAGAAATCTAAGCACAGAAATGTGTGACAAACCAGTAGCACTTGAAAGCAAATCATCATAGAGGAAAAGATACATATAACCAAGAGACAAAATCTAACTTTTTCCAATCTCACACCATTATTTGCAATCTTCAGAGAGCAGATGCTCCTCTAAGACCATATTCAGCGCACAGATAAGTATATCCAACTAACTGATTCCCAATCACAGACATTACTTGCAATTTTCAGGGACCAGATTCAGCGCATGTGAGTGAACAAAAACGGGCATCACAATATAAGAATATATGATATGACACCTCTTGGCTAATATTGGTCACAATACCAATATGTATGCCTTAACTTTCGCCTTTGTATTCTAGTTTAATGAGCTGGGAAAAATTTTCCAAAGCAAAATCAAACCTAGCAACATACAGCTTCAGGCACAAACATGAACAAAGATGAGAAACTTGTGGCACTGTATTACCAGGAATCAATGTGATAAGCCACTGGAATACCATGAGGAGAACAAATCTATGAAATATATAAAAAAATCCAGTTAAATGAATAAGTTTCGAACTATCAAAATGACAAACTACATATAATCCAGTTTTGGGGAAAGCATTTAACTAACTCAGTCTAGAATACATCGAGAACATACTGAACATGAACTAAAAAAAAGTTTGTGTTAGCTATGGCCGTATTCAAAGGCAACAACAACAAAGCTGCATAGGAACAAATCATCAAGTACCTGCAAGTCCATCTAGCCGATGACGCCATGGTCAGCCTTAGACGGTCTCCTGACAGCGGCATAAGGAAAATCCTTATCGCAAGGTGGCAAAACAGTATAAAATTCTCAAACCCAGTGATAAATTAGGTGTGCCCTGTAAATTAGGAGACAAATATTAACGTGAAGATTATTGGTTCAATCAATATGGGAGAAACATTTAAAAAACTGAAGCAAGAAAGACATTCAATATCCAAATATTTTGAGCCACTACAACCTTTGCAGTTATCGAATTGACAGCTTGGAGCATATTAGACATGTGAGACGCTCTAGCGAAAAATATTGCTGTGATATATAGATGGAAAATCCAGCTAATGAAACTACGATTTTACATTGACCAGCAGCTTTGGAAGTGGGCACATGAAAACTGACCTGTATGGCTCTGGAGATGCACCTGGGTTACTAAAGAGACAGAGAAAACCATGAGTCGGGAGCCCCATATGGTACAAAAAATTAGGATCCAATGCTGAAAATAATGAAACACAGTCATCTTATTAGCTACAATAATCCTAATTCACATAAAGCATCCAAAAGTTAGTCCTATGAAATGCAAGGACATATAGACGCATCTAGAACAGATGAATAACATGTCAGGATAATGACAACAAATTATTTTGTTTCCAATATTAAACTGAACCACAAAGTTTTACTCAGTATTAATTTCCACTACGGGCCACTAAAATAAAGCTGCAAAAAAGAGCAACTATCTGAACATATAGACCAGAAGGCCACTAAACCATACAAAAAAGGACACCATATTATCAAAACACAGAAGCCAATTTAGTTGTGAAACAATAGCTTATACCTCATAGTTTTTGGTGTTCAAGTAACTGTCCATCTCAGTTCACTAAGCAACAAAGAAATAATATAAGGATATACAATTCGGCAGGCGGACTTAGGCACTAATCAGCCATAATTTGCACTCTGAAAGACCTACCCCCACCATAAATCATAGTCTAGGCATACACCAAAAACGGAAATCATCCGAAACAGGACCAACCTAATTTCTGTAATATAAACAACGTGAAGCTCACACTCCTTCAAACCACCTAAATTATTTTAATAAAGAACAAACTTGTCTGTATTATAATAAAGCATATATAGCTCACAACTATAACTGGCTGCAACATCCACACTGACAACTAATGTAGCACATGAAACTGCGGATCAAACTTTAAGAGTGTATTTTTCTTTCAGATTCTGAACCTTACCAGCAAGGAAACAGATTCCCAAATCCAGCAACAACAACAATCTTTAGCTAGCAAACTCCAATGATGCAACGACCTGCAAAAGAAGCAAAGCACAGCGCATCCGCGTGTGGTTAAAAAAAAGAAATATGAACACCACAGGCTGCAAAATCATAGAGTTCAAAAAGAAGAGAGAAAAACAAAGCAGCGAGCAGAACCAAACCTTTAGGACAAATAAAAATAAGAACTAAGAAGTAAAGATGAACAGAAAAAGCAAAGATGAACAGAGCTAAATATTCAAATGAAAAATAAATAAAAGAGAAAAGGAGGCAAAAAGAATAGATAACAGAGACGAAGAGAAAATATACAAGACCCAAACAACACGAACCCAGGGGAGACCAAAAGGCAAGCCAAAACAGATCACAGAAAGAACAAAAAGAGCCATGAGAAAAAATAAAGAGAATAAATCAAAAACAAAGAAAGAAGATCAAATCCAAAACGAAGAAACAAAATAGAAAACCAAGAGGAAAAATCTAAGAGTAAACAAGCAGCACCTTAAAAATCAAGAACGTGCAAAATGGAAATAGTAAAAAAAGAACGAAGAACAGAATAATAAAGCAATCTTAAAGAAACAAAACCAGGTAAGAAAAGCCAATACAGGAGAGATCCAAAAGCGAAGACCGAAATATTTTGGAAAAGAAAGAAGAAGACCAAATCTGAGATAGAAGCAAGGGTAAAGGCGAACAAAAACCTGTGACCTCAAAACACAGCAACGACCAAATAACCAAGAGAAAACAGAGATAAGGAAGACAAAGCCAACGAATCAGATCCGCATGGATGAAAGAAGGCAAAAAAATCCAAAGGAATCAAACCCCCATGGGCCAACCAGGGCATCACCTTAACCAAAACCAGTACTGAAGAGTTGCATCGCGTCCGATCCGGCCGGAGTCGCCGAGGCGGCGGCGGTCGATCTGGATCCATGGCGATGAAACCCTAGGTGGCTGGAGAGCTGCGGAGGCGAAACCAAGCCCGGCTTGAGAGAGAAAGAGCAGAAAAGTGAGGCAGAGAGAGCTGCAACCCTCATCAAAGCCAAGAATAGGTCCTCCCCGTACTGTAGAACTGTACCTGCTGACCAAGGATGAGGCGACAGCGAGGAGAGCGCATAGATGCTCGGTCCACTTGGAATGCGAAAACCCAATTCTATCCCTCGAAGGAGATATTATTGCGGGCCAAATAAACGTCTGCACCGTACCTCGAGCTAGCTACCCTGACTGAAACGTGGACCAACCCAAGGACTGGCCCACAAAATAGTGAGTGAGGCGAGTAGAACATGGGCAATGCACACCTCTCAGCCCAGCGAACAAATGCGGAACGGACACGCGCCACACCCCACGACCAGCGGGCGCAAGCAAAACGGTACCAAGAAAGCAACGCCTCTGGCTGTCTGCTGAGCGGGACCGGCGACGTTTGGCCCCAGCGGCAGTGAATGATCTAGCCAGTAAAAAAAGTAAACCACGGAACACACGGTCCAGATCGTGCTCTAACTGCTCGATCCAACGGCCACAAATCTCTGAGCTCTGAGGAAGCCCCTTGGGGTCTCAAGGTTTACCTCTTTAGATTGTGCATAAGCGTGCGCTTTGGTCAGAAAAGTGCAAGGCGCTGGCAAAACGCATAATTAACACCCAGCGCCTTTTTGAACCTTGATCTTCTTTGTTTTGACATACACTTCCTTGGTGCAAGCACCCTTGACTTCCTAGTAAGAAAATCTTACTATCGAAAATAATGCTTCAAGAAATATCTGATAGGAAGATGAACAACAAAAGCTTTCCTAGTAAAGTACATTAAGTTTAAAATGACAATGTGTTGGACGCTCTAAAAAAAAAAAACTGTATGGCTAATCAGTAGTAACTCAAGCTGGGAAAACTAGATCTAATCTATGCATATCATGTGGAATCCATCCAATCTTGACTAACTTTTATGTCTGCAGGTCAGCGTCTATACTGTCCAGGCAAGAGACTACTTCCATGATAGCTGGCCTCCTGAATTGATTATGATCAACACAGTTGCAAGCGGTTTCAAGCACCTTTAGCATTTGCTCATCATACCTTGTTCCTTTAAGCATTGGATCCAGGACCTCAAATTGCTTGCCCTCAGACCTCATCTGTAGAACCCATGGGACAAGTTCTTTTGACGTAGACAGGACTGGAACAGGTCGCCTCCCTGTGAGCAGCTCAAGCAGGACTACCCCGAAACTGTACATATCACATCTTAACGTAGCTACCCATGCTTGCCCGTACTCGGGAGGAATGTAACCATTGTGCCGACCAGTTCAGTTGTAACATGATTTTTGTTGGGAAGGATTAATCTGGCTAGCCCAAAATCAGCAACATAAGCTTTAAATTCTTGTCCAGTAGGATATTACTGGATTTGATGTCTCGGTGCACTATTTGTGGGTTGCAGGCTTCATGGATATAAGAAAGTCCTAGGCTTGTTCCTTGTGCAATCTTGAGCCGAGTCGGCCAGTCAAGAAATGAGCTAACATCATCATCCCTGTTATGAATCCAATCATCCAGGCTACCATTCTCCATGTAAGAATATACAAGAAACCTCGAGCTTCCTTTGATGCAGTATCCCAATAGTGGTACAAGATTTTCATGTTGTGCCCTCGAGAGTGCATCAACCTCTGCACTGAACTCTCTTTCCATCAGACAGATTTCACCGTTCAGCTTTTTGATTGCCAACTTGGAGCCATCTGTCGGCCCTGCCTTGTAGACTGATCCATAACCTCCACATCCAATGATGCTCGCCTTGTCAAAGTTGTTCATAGCTTTCAAAATGTCATTGAATTTGAGCTTGTTTTCTTCACCCTTGCGTCGTGTCATCTGCATCACCACTAATGTTTGCTCTGAATTAGAGTAGAATGAAGTTGCTTCAAATTCTCCATTACTCTCCCTTCTATTGTTTGCCCTAAAACTCTTCTGCCTGATTGAGACAAGGAGACACGCCAGCAACAGAAGAGTTGCAATGCCTCCAAAGAACACACCAAATGCAATTGCAAAAACAGCCTTCCTAGCTCGTGTTTTTCTGGTGAACAGATATATTAATCTGAACCACAATGTGAGTGAGCAACTGAGCATAGAGCCACACAGCTTTGGATTCCTATCGAAACTAGAATTCTAGAATGTATTGAACTGGCCTCCAGACGGAATAGGCCCTTCTAGGTCATTGCTGAAATGTCGAATGCTGAAAGGAAGTGCAAGGCGTTCAGTGCAGCTGGGATAGCACCTGCGAGATTGTTGCTGGACAAGTCTAGCATCCGCAAGTTTGTGAGGTCGCAAATAGATTGAGGGATCTGTCCAGATAACTGGTTGAAGCTGAAATCAAGTACAACAAGCATTTTCAACTGACCAATCTGTGGGGGAATCACACCTGTGAAGTTGTTGTTGCTTAGATTCAACATTGTTGGGAAAAATGTAACCACACGGTATTGAAGTGATGGGCCTGAATAAACAGGCAACTCAAAGACCCTTGGGTCCAAATGAGTTGTTTGTCAGTTGATTTTAGCATTGGCATCTCTGTAAATGTTAACGGGATGTCTCTCCTGTAAGTGTGTTGTTTGACACATCTATAGAAGAGATTGCTTAAGGAGTTGATCCAGTGAGTTGATTGCTTCTTAGAATTAACATCTTCAGTTTTGTCACTCTTGATATCCATACAGGTATTTTTTCCAGATAATTGGCAAGCATCCATGTCCAAAACCTGAAGATTCTCAAAGCCACCAATCATGTCATCCTCTGGCATGAGCTCTCCCCTGAAATTGTACGAGATAAGCAGGTGGTAAGGTTTGCTGCTCTTAAGGATCTGAAGCGCATTTGCAATGTTTGTGAAATTGTTTCTACCAAGTGACAAGGACAGATGTTTTAGATTGCCTATTCTCGATGAGAGCTGACCATATAGGTGGTTGTTAGATAGCCGCAGTGCTGTCAGATTACTGCATGAGTACATACTTTCTGGAAACTGTACCGGTGAAGTTGTTGGTCCAAAGATCTAATTTTTGAGATTGGGCAGGTTGGAGAAATTGACATTGGTAGTTCTCCACTGAGTTTATTGCTCTTCAATGTCAATTGTCATGAAATGTGCAGTTGCTCAGAGAATATGGCAGCTCCCCTGACATGTTGTTGTTGTTCAAATGAAACTCCTCCAGTCTCTTGAGTTGACCTATATATTATGGAATCTTCCACTGAAATTTGTTCCCTTCGAGATCAAGCGCTACAAGATTTCTGATGGTTATGCGTGCCAGTATCAAGAACTCCATATAAACCATTGTTTGCAAAAGACAGGTATTCCAATGAGGTTGCATTGAAGAGTTCATCTGGGAGTCTTCCACTGAGGTTGTGAAGGGGCAGACTCCATACTAGGCTACGTACATCGCATGTGGCTATGCATGTGTGCATGCATGTACGTAGCAGCATTATATTGCATAAATAAATAATTAAGGGACACTCCTAGGGCTTCGGCCCACCAAGAATTCATTTAATTCTCGGTCGACTGTTGTCACCCATGTTTGTGTGGGTAGAATCCGGGACGTGATATGCATCGCTCGTTAGCGTCGCATATGACCGGCGTCGCCTGAAGGATTTGTTAGATGGGCCGGCCCAAGAAATTTGCGCGTGCTGGCTGTTTTCGAATCATGGCTTTGATCTTTTTCTTAGTGCTACACGCTATTACGTGGTGTTTGCTATGTAGTACAACAAAACTGGTACAAAACCGATTCACTCAAATGAAATTTTTTAAAAATTTAACCATTCTAAATGAACTATTTTCAATTTTGGAACCATTTTTTAAAATTTGGAACCATTTCCAATTTTGGAACCACTATCAAAATTGGAACTATTTTAAAAAATGAACAAATTTCAAATTTGGTTTCACTTTTAAATTTGGTACAGAGTGCTTGCACCTTAGCCATGCTTTTTGTGCAATATTCAATGTTGGGAAGTGAGCTACGCAATTCTGTTTACTTCTGAGCACTTCCACGTACGACACATGTGGGATTTTCTAATTAGGGAGATGTTACTTTGTCCCAACGATGACGTCTCGGCCTCTCGGGTTATTAATTGCATTGAATTTTGACGGATACATATATTTAATCTGCCCAGTAGGTTCAACTCGTCGACATATTATTTTTTTCCTATTGGAATTTGTCCAGTATGTACAACTTCAAGCTTAGATTTGATTACATAAGCTACTCATCCATCTAATGAACTAGATAAATGCACAACTAGGAACGAGCTAGTACAAGCGTCATCATGACGTCACGCTAAATTAGAGATGAATCAACTTACCGCGTGAGAGTAAATCAGACTAATTCACGGCGATTCCACGCGCTCACCAGATCTCGCAATAGAAACACATTTTCACACAATTTGCATATAGGTGTGCTAGCAATTTGATTTTTGTAATTAGGTCTACAACTAATCTTTCCAAAAGATGAGATCACTTGGATTTAATTTTTTAACTGGGCTTATTTATCGGAATTTGCCTCTTGTTCAAGAAATTCTTTTTCATACTGAATTAGTCTCTCTAATCTTCACTCCTTAGAGAAGGTACCCATCGAGGTAGGATTCAAGAAGTGAGCTATGCAAAAAAAAAAAAAAAAAAGTTCTGAGCACTTTCACGTATGACACATGTGGGATTTTCTAATTAGGTATCATGTTGGTTTGTCCCAACGATGATGTGTCGAGTTATTAATTGCATTGAATTTTTCGACAGTTATATATATTTTAATTTGCCTAGTAGGTACAACTCGTCGACGAATTATTTTTTCCTATTGGAATTTGTCCAGTTGCTAGTACACGCGTCTTCATGACGTTGCGCTAAATTGGAGATGACTCAACTTACCTCGCGAGACTAAATCACCCGACTAATTCACGGTGATTCCACATGCCGACCAGCTCTACCATAGAAAGACATTTTTTTCACCAAGTTTTCATATAGGTGAGCTACCAATTGGATTTTTATAATAAGGTCTACAACTAATATTTCCAAAAGATGAGGTCAATTGGATATAATTTTTCAACTGGGCTTATGTATTGGAATTGGCCTCTCGTTCAAATATTATTTTTTCGATGGCGCGCGGACGGTAAGCTGGTCCGCCGGCGGCAGCAGTCCGTCCTCGCGGAACTTCTCGAGATGTGCCGCTTTGATCGTGGACTTTATCCAGTCGCCGTTGCTTTTCTTGAGGTCGACGGCGGCCGCAGATGCGCTTGCCGCGGTTTTCTTCCCCTCCAGTGCCTTGAGCCCTTGACACAGGCGAGGCACCTGTGAACAGTTCCGTGCCTTGAACCTCATTTCCGTCCGTTAGGTCAAAAATTGATGGCCGGATGAACATGAACAGCTTTTAAATGGTGCCTCTCCATTTTCCATCGAACGCCCAAAGAGTCAAGGCAGGGAACTGTTCATCCATGACTCGCCTACAGCAAGTCACCGGATCTCGATCCCCCAGAGAGGGGCCTTGCATTATTATTGTACGTGGAAATCGATATAAAATAATACTCACTTTTTTTTGCGAAACACATTAAAACGCAGACACTCATATACACGCGCATACACTCGATTACCCCTATGAACACAATCACACCCTACCCCTATGAGCACCTCCGAGAGACTGAGCCGGCGGATCAGGTCTTGAGATTGATGATGCCACCATGTGCGCCTCGCTGTCGACGGGAACATCGCCTCCCACTGAAGAATATTCCGTCTAAATAAGAAACACCAACGTCAAAACTGGTGTTTGAACTTCGGTGGATTGGGGTACAACCATCCTCATAACCATATTTACACATGCCACTTATTCTTATTCTTATTCACTTGAGAAATAGGAAAAAAGTTGACACTTATTGTCGTGACCAACGGCTATAATACCGAGGGGCTATGCATGCAGCGGACACAAAAGAAAACAGTACAAACGAGATCTTGCTAAGCTAGCTGTACGTAGAGTACGATCGAGTAGACGATGGATCAGGCGGTGCCGCACGTGGTGGTGATCGCGTTTCCCTTCGCCTCCCACGGCGTCAAGCTGTTCCGTCTAGCGCGCGCCCTAGCGGCCGCAGCACCGACGGCGACCTTCTCCTTCCTCTCCACCGCCAGCTCCCTCGCGCAGCTCAACAAGCAGAGTGTCGAGGGGAACCTACGCTTCGTCGAGGTCGCGGACGGCTTACCACCGGCGCCGCCGACGAGTGACGCGGAAGCAGTGCCGGCGCCGCCAAATCCTATGATGCTTTTGGAGCTCTTCCTCGCTGCCGCTGAGGCTGGCGGGGTCAGGGAGGCGCTGGCCCTAGCCCGCGCGTCGGCGGGCGGAGCCAGGGTGAGCTGCGTGGTTGGTGACGCGTTCGTTTGGATGGCCGCCGAGGCGGCCGCTGCGGCGGCGGCGCCGTGGATTCCGGTCTGGACAGGCGGTCCGAGCGCGCTTCTGGTCCACCTCCGCGCCCATGCGCTCCGCGATGATGTCGGCGACGCAGCCGGGCACCGGGCGGACGAGTTGCTGACGTCGCACCCGGGCCTAGGCTGCTACCGCCTCCGGGACCTCCCCGACGGTGTCCTCGACGCCGACAACGACATGCCGATCATCGCCATGTTCCGTCGCATAGCGGAGCGCCTTCCCCGCGCCGCCGCGGCCGTCGCGCTGAACACCTTCCCTGGCCTCGTCCCCGACGACGTCACCGCCGCTCTGGCCGCCGAGCTCCCGGAATGCCTCCCCGTCGGCCCCTTCCACCTTCTTCCAGTCACCGGCGATGACACCGAGGGCGACCCCTACGGATGCCTCGCCTGGCTCGACAGCCAGCCCGCCCGCGCGGTGGTGTACGTCAGCTTTGGGACGATCATCTCAGCCTGGATAAGACCGGAGGAGCTGCATGAGCTCGCGGCCGGCATGGAGGCGTCCGGCGCGCCGTTCCTGTGGTCGCTGCCGGAGGGTTCCTGGCCGAAGCTCCCGGCGGGGTTCCTGGAGCGTGCCAAGGTTGTGCCCTGGGCGCCGCAAGCGGACGTGCTACGGCACGCGTCGGTGGGCGCCTTCGTCACGCACGCCGGGTGGGCCTCGGTACTGGAGGGCGTGTGCGGCGGCGTCCCCATGGCGTGCCGCCCCTTCTTCAGCGATCAGAAGATGAACGCGCGGCTGGTGGCGCACGTCTGGCGCGTGGGCATGATGTTCGACGAGCCGGTGACTCGCGGAGGGCTAGCAGCGGCGGTGTCGTTGCTACTCACCGGCGAGGAAGGGGACGGGATATGGGGGAGGATGCAAGAGCTCAAGGGCAAGGCGGCCGGCTCGTTCGCGCCCGACGGTGGCAGCAGGGACAACTTGCATAAGCTTGCCAACATAGTCTGTGCCGTCTCTCAAGTTTAAAATCCTGCACCTAAAACTTGTCGCATATTTACCTAAATATAAAATTGAGATGGTACAAATTAGAGATGAAAGATTGCGATGTGTACCAAGTTCTTAATGTTATCTCTAATGAAATGAAGTGGAAGCCATGAGACAATTAAGGTTTGCCTTCTCGGTTATTGTTTAATATTGCCCAATTATCTTGTCTTCATCTTTGAAACGCATTAAGCCTTTAAGAAAAGAAGAATCTGTAGGTTTTACTTGATCTTGTGATAGAGTTTTAGTACCTAAGTACATGTTTTGAAGCAATTCTTGCAAACACCCTCTTCGTTAAGTAATCTAAACAACCATTTGCTGAGTAGCCATTTTCCTACTAGTGTATTTTGTAGGGTCGTGCTAAGAAGATACATGTCAAACTGAAGAAAGAAGAGTTGTGACGCCACATGCTAGAGAGGACCATCATGCGTCCAGGGAGGGGAGGAAAGATGATAAGGATGTATCCCAGTACCAAGATTTAGGACTTCTATATTTTTTCGGAGCAAGGACCCTGATAACAGTGAAATAGATGAAATGCAAATTGTTGTTATGTAAAAAATCAGGACAGAAACATTTATTTACTACTATAATTTTCAATTGGAAATAATTTTGATATAATCTTGTGTTCCCCAACGCGACCGTGGAATACTATAGTAGAATAGTGTTGGCCGATCCACTCGTACATCTATATAGTTATCATTATGTGCTGAAAATATGTACGTGTCAATAAAACTGGATGAACTTAGGTTATATTTGGCAAAGCGTACGCGGTGATTTTGCATGAGGAGAGAGAGAGAGTCATGCATGCAGAGCGCGTTGACGTATACGAACGGTGGGACCTCAAGGCAAACAATTGGCTAGTAAAAAAAGGTAAACACTTTTTTTTTGTAATGTACATACTTGTATTCAACTGGAACAGAGTACAGAAAACCAACAAGTACACACGAAGAAGGAAGCTAGACAAAACGAAGAACAACAAAACTCGCACTGTCCAAGCACAACCACAAGATCGACGAACGCCGGAACCCCACATCGCCGGAGGCGACGAAGGAAGCGGCCGCGAAGAACGATCACCCGAAGAGCAGCAGAGCTCCTAGCCCGGAGGCGTTGATGAACCGCATGGATCTCCAACTCCGAAAAGCTGAAGGTGTTGACGACGAAGCACACACATCGGTCGGGGGCGGCCCCCAAGCTCCAGCTGCCCCGGATCTGGAGCCAGAGCTCCAGAACCTCCACCACCTCACCACGTACCTGCGAAGCCGCTGCCTCGAAGCCTCCCTTCCTTCCTCCAGCAACACAACACCAGCGCCGCCGCAACACGGCAACCGGAGAGGAAAGGCCACGCACGGCGGATCCGAGAACCCGCGAGCACGGCCAGGTCGACGACCACGCGGCGAAGCACCACCGGAGCTCCACCACCGAAGGGGATGGTCGCCGACGCCAAACACCACACCAACCGCACCACCGCCTCCACAGCGCCGATGGCGGGAACCCACTCACCCCTACTCTATGTACACGAGGAGATCCGGGGATCCCCCACCCACCCGCCGCCGGAGCGGACGGGGGGAGAGAGATCCTGCAGATCGGCGACGGCGAGAGTGAGGAGAGCAGGCGGATCCAGAAAATTCGCCCTTCGCCTACTGTAGCAGGGAAGGGGAGGGGAAAGTGCGGGCCTCAAATTTTAAAAAAAAAAGGTAAACACTTGGATCCTCATGCATTCACGTGGATAATATGCATGCAGCTGTAGTGTTATACGGATAAAACCCATCGCCCCGGTCTCGGCCTCTTCTCTAGCTTCCTCCCCAGTTTGTCCACGATGGAACGGGCTCGCGCCGATATCAACTCCAACAAGTCCATCGGGAGGCCAACTACGGCAGCACGGCTACGGAAAACATATCTGACTGCACGAGAGCCACCTAGCTAGCATATGCCCCCATCCCTAACTTTCTTCTTCGTCTGCCTCGTCTCTACCGCATCCGTGTTGAGCACGCCCTCCGGCTCAGTCTTGGACAACGTTGTCATGGATGCATGATGGGCTGCATCATCGCCGACTCTAGGAGAGATCCCGTCGAGCAAGTCGTCATCTCTAACTCCCGGCAACTTCCGGCTCTCGACAATGTCGCTGTCATTGCCTACTTTTTTCATTGGTTTGTGGGACCACGAATAGATACCATGATGTTCATCGACACAATGTTCAATGTGGTCCCAACAACGATGTGCTCCGTTACCACCACCTTGCAAACATTGGCGGCTATGCGGAAAGAAATACTTCGTCCTCTTCCGGAGCCATAGGAAGCTCGGGCTGATTAGGTGTGTAGCAGTCCTCTCCCGAGTAAAGGGATTCATAAGAGAGCATATGTCATCACAGTTGTGAGGAAGAGCATTTGTCGTAGGTGGATAAGCCGTGGCAAAAGACCCCACGTAGGGGGTGCGGTGGACGATGTCGGTGGGGAGACCCAGGAAGGCGTCATCATGGAGGGCGAGACGCAGGAGCACCGATGGCATCGAAGTGATGCCTGTGCACCGCGGGCAATAGACATATGTAGGAGGACGAGGCCTAGGCCCAACAGCTCCGGCGGCGGTGTCTCACTCGACAAATTTCACTCAACTAAGGCAACCCTTGCATGTGGTCTTAGATCGTCATGTATACTCAATCATTTAGTCGTTTTCTCTCTAGTTTTTACGGGTCGTAGCACATTTTTATATTGGCATGGTTTTCCCTCCCATTTCTCGCTACCTGTGATTATATAAGTATGTGTTATCTACTATGTAAGATAAAAAAAAAATAACTATTTTTGTTAAAATACCATTTATTTTGTTAAGTTTGAAAAAATAATTATAATAAAAAATCACATTGAACATAATCAAAGTGAGGCCTAAATTGGTGGGGTCTTTGCCTTGGTTCACTGACCTAAATCTGGCGATACTTTGTTTCCTAATGAGCAAAAGGATCAGTTAGAAGTAGATATCACCTTCATGTCATTTCTGTCGCGTGATTAATAGTGTCCTTATGTTAGGATATAGCTACCATTTACCTATAATTGATGCTCGTTTCCTTATCCCGCACTACTATTTTATGCTATGATATATTTAATACCTATCATTTCATGTGTCTTTTTTTGCGGCATGATATTTTTTATGATAGAAGTTAGAACTCCGCGTGTTGAAGATTTCCCCATCAATGTGTGTACGACAGATATAGGTAAATAGTGTATGTGATACCGGGTGATAGAGAGAGGTCAATGTGGGGCCGGATGACCGAGTTAGGGTTATATGGGGTCGGACAATCGAGAGAGTTGTATATGGTTTGGCTGAGAAGGAGATTTTGCATGGCCTGTAGAAGTGTGTACGTGGGACTGTGTGACTTTGAGAGGTGCATCTACTCGCGGATGACCGAGAGGTTTATATGTGGCATTGTATGAACGAGATGCCCACCTCCATGCCTCCGCCACCGCCATGGCGCCGGTCCTCGCCACGGACACAATCTCCACCTTGGCCGGCCTCCCGAACCCAAAGTCGACGTCGTAGACCCGGAACCTCAGTGACCCTGCCACGGTCAGCACCCCACCGCCAGACACGATGGCATCTATTATCCGCCCCATCCATTGCTCCACCCTCTCCGGCGACCTGACTTCGGCCACCGCCCGCTCGATCGCCGCCGCCACGGCCTTGCACGCGGCGAGGAGGCCATCGTCGCCGGCCGCCGCGAGCTGGTCCTTGGGCGCAGCGTGCATTGCGGCTCCGATGCAGTTTCCGAAGTACTCGTCCGGGATGGGGTCGGGCTTCATCCGCGCACGGTGGTCGACGGGGAAGAGGAAGTAGGTCTCGCCGCCGCCGTCGCATGCTGAACTGTCTTTAGCACGCTCGTAGCACGACCAGACCAAGCCAAAGGTGGCAACCAGCGAGGAGCGTCGCGGCGCGCCGACGGCGACCATGGCGTCCTTGATGCGCTGTATGTCTTCCTTGGACACGGTGAAGGTGGCCATGAGCTGGTCGTCCGCCATCTCGTCGGTGCTCGCCAAGGCACGGGAAAGAGGATCGATCCGATCTGGTCACGCACGCGCGTTCGGGCCATTCGAATCATACAAACGCAAAGCACGCGGATCTGATTAATTCACTGACCTACAGTAGCTACCTACGTACGGCCTGATGGATCTCTCGGCGAACTGCACGCACGCACGGATCCAGCAAATCCACCCATCACCTACAAAACATGGAGCTCCCAGTCACGTGCGTATGGATCAATCGACTCCACTCCACTCATGTAAACAAAGAAATACGTACTACTCCCTCCGTTTGGAAAAGGATGTCACAAAAATGGTCTATCTATAGTTCATTTTTGTGACATCCTTTTGCAAACGGAGGGACTAGATCGGAAATATAACCAGCTGCAGGTTCGTCCCGGAGAAAGAAGAACGGGCTCGCCGCCGGCCGGCCGGAGATGGAGTCGACCTAGGCCTAGGCCTAGGCCCCAAGCTCGCCCAAGTCGCCAAGTCACACGCACGCGGCTCTCCCGGCGGCGGTCTACTATTTATAGAGCCAGGGCGGAGGCAATCCCTAATTTGAATTTTCAAGAGGTTTGGCGGGAATGGCTCCTAATTTGGCTTCTGCCTTTCGCTTTGTTTCGTTTCGCTTCCTGTGGACGGACCTGAGGGTGTCCCACGTGAATTTCTTTACCATGGTGGGAGCGTACCTAATCTATGGATCGCACACAGCGCATGCATGCCAGGGAATCATGAATTTTTATCCCAACAATACTAGCCATTAATTAGTTTCCTAAAACTAGCATTACTTTTCGGAATTCTCCAAGATCGATGGAATATGATGTTGGGAGGGAAACAACGACCCACATGTATTCGACCGAGGATTGATGACATGGAATGTATTAGTCCCCCAGGGTTGGATGTAACCGTCCCTACTATAATGGCGCTTCTCTCCTGATTGCATGCAACCGGGTGATTTCCAGTTATTTCCATTCCTAATACCCCGTGATTGCTTAATTATTGGTGCCACAGTTTTGAAGATCTAGAGAGTCGGAACCACAGCTATTTACAGTTTTGCCCCGTGAGCAGCTGATTGCTCCCGTGTCCCGTCCTTACCTTACATGGTGTGGTGGTGGGAACCAAAGTAAATTCTGGATCTCACCAAACGCACCCACGCATGCACGGGGATCATGCTTCTTATCCCACCATACTAGGGATTAAATAGTTTCCTAAAACTAGCGCTTCCCGGACGGATCAGAGGAAATATGATGTTGGGAGCGAATCAAGGGCCGAGATTTATGGGGCCGCTGATTGGTGACGTGGAATGAATCAATCTCCCGGTTAAATGCAATGCATGCGTCCCTAGCTAGCGTAATGGCCTTTCTCTACTGATTGCATGCAACGGGTGATCTCTTCTGAAAATCAGTTACCCCGATTCCTAAAATCTCGTGATTACTTTCCTTATTTGTTGGTCGCACGGTTTTGAAGATCTGGTAGTCCTTTTTTCTTTTTCGATTTTTTGAGACGTGTACCTGGTCGATCCCATACATGACTTCCATAGGTGAGACTCTCACAACAGATAGGTAGCCGCCGCCTTAGATCGACACTGCTCCGTTTGAGACACCCATCGGATACCGACTTAAAGTTCAGTTAAAATAATTTCAGCATTGCCTCCCCAGTTCCCCGACACTTGGGTCACATAGGAAATTAATAAATTATTACAACTTCTGATATGGATTATTACAAAATATAGATGCTACGATCTGGCCATCGGGACGATTCGCTCAGATCAACACTGCCCCCTTTAAGACGCCCATACCCAAATAAACAAACGGAACAAATTTCGGCATAGCATCTCCCAGTTCTCAGACACTTGGATCATCTGTATATCTCGGTGTCACACGTACAAAGCTGCTTCTCGAGCTGTATGATCCCAACAATGGGGATGAACACAAGGTAGAAGATGTAGCTATGGGGGGAAATGTCTCTCAGTGCATCGTCCCTCACGCAGGAGGTGGTGAAGCTCTCTTTATAGGCTAAACCGAGTTACGGAAGTACCCCTCATGATGCACTGTAGCCATGCCACAGATATGTCATGATGTTACTGCTGTCAGAGACAGGACGTGACATGACCATCCCCTGCAGCGCTACGGCACAGCTAGAATGTACCCTCTGCCAGGGACAGGACAGGGCACGCCCACGCCTATCTCGTAGCCTTTATCCCGGATGTCCCGTGGTCAGCGATTAGGAGAGACCTGTCACCTCGCTCCTCCTGCATGCTCCCGTGTCAGGCGCTTCCGTGTCAGGCGCTCCCATGCCAGACGGGATGTGACAGGAGCATTGACTTCAACCGACACGAGGCGCCTCGTTGCTTTAACCCGGCATGTATATGCCGGATTCCTCTTCCTCGAGCTTCCCCTGCACATAAGAGAAGATACCAGAATACCGACATTGGTATGTCGGTTAATATACCCCGGTTGGTATATGTCGGTCAGTACATGCCGGTTTGCACCAGCTTGGTACCTCGGTTCCTCCTGGCCCGGGTTACCTCGGTTCTCCTATGTCGGTTTGCACCAACTTCACACCCTGGTCGCCTCAGAGGTCCTGGTATGTCGGCTTTTACTGTTACCTGGCCCACACCTGTGCCTTTTATTTATTTACTTGTCATTATCATTAATTGATAGGTGATACAAAATTCCGGGAAGTGTGAAAGGTTACGCCAATTTTGTATGTTTGGAGAACAAAACTTTACGACTGTTGATCCGAGTGACTCGTCGCGATTGCCTTGGCCATGCTTCAATCAACGAGCAACGACAACCCATGCTATATTATGTTGTGGGTTGTGGCTGGCGAGTCTAGTCTTAAGGGAACGAAGGGAAGTACTATTCAATCGCTGAAGTTTAGGAATTGTCGTTACTATTTTAAAAGCAAGTAATCAAGTTTCCCTCGATTTCCTCCCTCGAATAACAAGAGTCGCCACGTCAATGATCCGGGGAACGACGAATCGCAGGGCTCCTCTACATCGCTAAAAAATCAATAGAGACGGATACAGGGAGTTCAGCTGGCAAAGCCTCTAGCCAAAGCTGTTTTGGTTCTTGCCCGCTCGCTCCAAATGCCGCTGATGGTTGAAATTCGAAATCGCCAATTTTTCCGTAAACAAGTCCAGAAATAAACAAGTACAGAAAGATATCACACTAGGTATTTTGTTGTGGGCGCCATATGAAAAGAGTAATGTTAATATTTAGTTGATGAACAAAGTACAGATAAATGTATACAATTCACCGACGTCCTAAAAAATAGGATACAGTCCATGCTAATAAAATAGATAGGGAAACTAATCAGGGTCCGTTCACAGCACCGGCATCCTAAAAAATAGGATACAGTCCATGCTAATAATTAGCTAGGGAAACTAATCAGGGCCCGATCGCAGGCTCTCGGTTACCTTAGCAAACAACCTGAACCACGTGACCGGAACTTGGCTGCTCCTGGGATACCTCAAATTAAAAAAATAGAGTAACTAGGTAGGGACACTAATCACGGCACAATTTTAGATGGGCGGAAAATCCTGCTTATAATTCGAGGAGTATGTGATTTGATTTTACTCTGTTGGCAACCCTGAACTATAGCGGAGAAGCCAATCGCTAGGATCATGCGAAAAGAAGATGCTAATTTTTTTTAAAGGAAAGTGTGGATCCTGTCCCGCAAGCGCCATGATTGAATTGGTAGCAGCCTCCTCAAATCCCGTGGTGCTCCGTTTTTAGGCACGTGTTCTGCTCCCATATTTTACTCCCCCGACTATTGGCATCGCGGCTCAAAATTAAAAGGGCAGAACCTTTGTGGTATTCACAGGTCTGTGGTTTGGTATTTTCGGCGTTGTTCTATGGCTGCATTCAGAAAAGTACAAGATTGTGTCATGCAAAAAGAAAGGGTTTGAAGATCTCATAGATTTGCTCGTCTCTTTTAGTATTGTTTTTGTAATCGATATAATCGTGTACTCTTTGTTGGTTTAATATATATGGAAAATTCAAAAAAAAAAGAGGAGAGAACGGAAATGGAGACTTTTCCCGCCATCCCTTTTTTCTCCCGCCCTATCTTTTCCCAAAATTCAAACCCTTTTTCAACTCGTCTGGCCCTATAAATATTAGACCAATGTTAATTGAGCAGTACGCTTGCTCTAGACCTAAAAACAACGAGTGTTGAGAACTTGCCTGTGGCAAGATAGTTAGGAGGGTTGTTATACCCCCAACCCACCAGAGTTCAAATCCTATATTTGACATTGGTGTTTCTCATTTAGACGGAATATACTTCAGTGGGAGGCGACGTTCTCGTCGATAGCGAGACGACTGTGGTGACTTCGTCAATCTCAAGACCCAACCGCCGGCTCGGTCTTTCGGATGTGCTCATAGGGATAGGGTGTGCGTGCATGCGTTCATAGGGGTGAGTGTGTGCACGTGTATGTGAGCATCTGCGTTGTACTGTGTTTCGAAAAAAAAACAAAGTTATTTTTTTACTTTATGAGCCTTGTAACTTAAGCCCATATGTGGACTCCAGGCCCACTTAAAAGATTATCTTCTTCTTGCCTACGCTGGACAGAGAAGTTCAATCGACCATCAATGGCGCTTTCGCTCCAGAAAAAAGGTCGGCCACGTTGCTCTGCTAGTCTGCTGGAGCCTCGAGGCATGGTAAGCAGTGGGTGGAGTACCCTTCTCCCGCACCTGAGACGACCTGGGGCGGCCGTTCCTATGGGGTGTCCGCCGATTTGGGGGACCCAAAATTTTGGAGGCCCTGTGCCGTCGAGCAGCTCGCTCACCCTCATCGACGGCCCTGGTCACTATTTGAGAGACTTGGAACAATATGCATGTATGATTTTCTCTAGTTCAGATTTCAGACATGTATAAGTTCCGATTTTTTTTAGAATATCGATCGGGGATTACTCCCCAGCTCCATTTTCACTGAAAATGAAACCCCAGCTGAGTTCAGTACAGAAAAAATACGAACTATTTCAAATTTCGCACCCCAAAAGCTAGATCCATGGGGAGCAAAAGAAAGTCTAGAGAAATAAAAGACAACCGATGTGTAGGGAAAAGGAAATACAGAACATTAGCTCATCGCCACGTTGAGTGCCACGATGAAGATGATGGCTATACAGTCGATATACATGTTGAGCCCCATCGTCGATACGTGTTGTTCTGTACCTATGCGTTTATATTAAAACTACGCTATACGTTATGTGCATAAGCAGCGTGGAGGGTAACCGGCTACCGGGTTGAAACGCTACCATGCAGGTCTCGGGTTTGATCCTCAGTTTCAGCGTGTGATTTTGTTTTCTTCATAATATTTGCCGCACCCACTGACAGGTGGGACCTGTGTGTACTACGCCACCTCAGCAATTTGACTAGTCAATTGGTTGTCTACATGGCAGTCAAACCGGTCCACTGTATGCCAAGTCAGCAAAATACCGTAGACAAATTCCGCGAGTGACCAAAGTGAACCACTTAAACAACTTTTTTTTTGAACCACATAAACAACTTAAATGACCGTATTTAGGGTATTTTGAAGTACGATGACCAAAGTGAGATAGCGACTCAAGTTCGATAACCATAGATGAATTTTACTCTTTTCTAATTAGGGATATGTTACTTTGTCCCAACGATGATGTCTCGGGTTGTTAATTGCATTGAATTTTTCAACGGATATATATATTTAATCTGCCCAGTAGGTTCACGTCGACATATTATTTTTTCCTATTGGAATTTGTCCAATATGTACAACTTTAAGCTTAGATTTGATTACATAAGCTACTCATCCAGCTAATGCACTAGTATAAATACACAACTAGCAACGAGCTAGTACATGCGTCTTCATGACGTTGCGCTAAATTGGAGATGACTCAACTTACCTCGCGAGACTAAATCACCCGACTAATTCACGGTGATTCCACACGCCGACCAGTTCTCCCATAAAAAGAATTTTTTCACCAAGTTTTCATATAGGTGAGCTACCAATTGGATTTTTATAATTAGGTCGACAACTTTATTTCCAAAAGATGAGGTCAATTGGATATAATTTTTCAACTGGGCTTATGTATTGGAATTGGCCTCTCGATCGTTCAAATATTATTTTTTCATATTAAAGGAGGATAATAACTCAAGCTTTGTTGCTTACAAAAGGTACCCATCGAGCTAGCTTGTGCACTAGTATAAATACACAACTCACGGCGGAGAGAACATCTCATCCATCAGTACAGATTCATTCACACACACACACTTACTTGATTTTTGTAAGCCTTAGAGATGGAGTACTTGCCAAAGCTAGCTGTGCTGCTCATAGCACTCTCGTCGGCAATGATCGTTACCGGCCAGAACACGGCGCGGGACGTGGTGGATGCCCACAACGCCGCGCGCACCCTTGTGGGCGTTGGACCGGTGTCGTGGAACGCCACGGTGGAAGCGTGGGCGGAGATGTACGTGGAGAAGTTCCGTGCCGACTGCAAGCCACAACACAGTAAAGACGGGCCATACGGTGAGAACATCTTCTAGAGCAGTGGGACCAACTGGACGGCGGTGGAGGCGGTGAATTCGTGGGTGGCGGAGAAACAATACTATGACCACGGCAACAACACCTGCTCGGCGCCGGCCGCTAAGTCATGCGGGCACTACACACAGGTTGTGTGGAGCAACACGACGGTCATCGGATGCGCCCGTATCGTATGTGACGGCGCTGGCGGCAGTTTAGGCATCTGTGGCTACAACCCGCCGGCAACGTGAAGGGGCAGACTCCATACTAGGCTACGTACATCGCATGTGGCTATGCATGTGTGCATGCATGTACGTAGCAGCATATATATTGCATAAATAAATAATTAAGGGACACTCCTAGGGCTTCGGCCCACCAAGAATTCATTTAATTCTCGGTCGACTGTTGTCACCCATGTTTGTGTGGGTAGAATCCGGGACGTGATATGCATCGCTCGTTAGCGTCGCATATGACCGGCGTCGCCTGAAGGATTTGTTAGATGGGCCGGCCCAAGAAATTTGCGCGTGCTGGCTGTTTTCGAATCATGGCTTTGATCTTTTTCTTAGTGCTACACGCTATTACGTGGTGTTTGCTATGTAGTACAACAAAACTGGTACAAAACCGATTCACTCAAATGAAATTTTTTAAAAATTTAACCATTCTAAATGAACTATTTTCAATTTTGGAACCATTTTTTAAAATTTGGAACCATTTCCAATTTTGGAACCACTATCAAAATTGGAACTATTTTAAAAAATGAACAAATTTCAAATTTGGTTTCACTTTTAAATTTGGTACAGAGTGCTTGCACCTTAGCCATGCTTTTTGTGCAATATTCAATGTTGGGAAGTGAGCTACGCAATTCTGTTTACTTCTGAGCACTTCCACGTACGACACATGTGGGATTTTCTAATTAGGGAGATGTTACTTTGTCCCAACGATGACGTCTCGGCCTCTCGGGTTATTAATTGCATTGAATTTTGACGGATACATATATTTAATCTGCCCAGTAGGTTCAACTCGTCGACATATTATTTTTTTCCTATTGGAATTTGTCCAGTATGTACAACTTCAAGCTTAGATTTGATTACATAAGCTACTCATCCATCTAATGAACTAGATAAATGCACAACTAGGAACGAGCTAGTACAAGCGTCATCATGACGTCACGCTAAATTAGAGATGAATCAACTTACCGCGTGAGAGTAAATCAGACTAATTCACGGCGATTCCACGCGCTCACCAGATCTCGCAATAGAAACACATTTTCACACAATTTGCATATAGGTGTGCTAGCAATTTGATTTTTGTAATTAGGTCTACAACTAATCTTTCCAAAAGATGAGATCACTTGGATTTAATTTTTTAACTGGGCTTATTTATCGGAATTTGCCTCTTGTTCAAGAAATTCTTTTTCATACTGAATTAGTCTCTCTAATCTTCACTCCTTAGAGAAGGTACCCATCGAGGTAGGATTCAAGAAGTGAGCTATGCAAAAAAAAAAAAAAAAAAGTTCTGAGCACTTTCACGTATGACACATGTGGGATTTTCTAATTAGGTATCATGTTGGTTTGTCCCAACGATGATGTGTCGAGTTATTAATTGCATTGAATTTTTCGACAGTTATATATATTTTAATTTGCCTAGTAGGTACAACTCGTCGACGAATTATTTTTTCCTATTGGAATTTGTCCAGTTGCTAGTACATGCGTCTTCATGACGTTGCGCTAAATTGGAGATGACTCAACTTACCTCGCGAGACTAAATCACCCGACTAATTCACGGTGATTCCACATGCCGACCAGCTCTACCATAGAAAGACATTTTTTTCACCAAGTTTTCATATAGGTGAGCTACCAATTGGATTTTTATAATAAGGTCTACAACTAATATTTCCAAAAGATGAGGTCAATTGGATATAATTTTTCAACTGGGCTTATGTATTGGAATTGGCCTCTCGTTCAAATATTATTTTTTCGATGGCGCGCGGACGGTAAGCTGGTCCGCCGGCGGCAGCAGTCCGTCCTCGCGGAACTTCTCGAGATGTGCCGCTTTGATCGTGGACTTTATCCAGTCGCCGTCGCTTTTCTTGAGGTCGACGGCGGCCGCAGATGCGCTTGCCGCGGTTTTCTTCCCCTCCAGTGCCTTGAGCCCTTGACACAGGCGAGGCACCTGTGAACAGTTCCGTGCCTTGAACCTCATTTCCGTCCGTTAGGTCAAAAATTGATGGCCGGATGAACATGAACAGCTTTTAAATGGTGCCTCTCCATTTTCCATCGAACGCCCAAAGAGTCAAGGCAGGGAACTGTTCATCCATGACTCGCCTACAGCAAGTCACCGGATCTCGATCCCCCAGAGAGGGGCCTTGCATTATTATTGTACGTGGAAATCGATATAAAATAATACTCACTTTTTTTTGCGAAACACATTAAAACGCAGACACTCATATACACGCGCATACACTCGATTACCCCTATGAACACAATCACACCCTACCCCTATGAGCACCTCCGAGAGACTGAGCCGGCGGATCAGGTCTTGAGATTGATGATGCCACCATGTGCGCCTCGCTGTCGACGGGAACATCGCCTCCCACTGAAGAATATTCCGTCTAAATAAGAAACACCAACGTCAAAACTGGTGTTTGAACTTCGGTGGATTGGGGTACAACCATCCTCATAACCATATTTACACATGCCACTTATTCTTATTCTTATTCACTTGAGAAATAGGAAAAAAGTTGACACTTATTGTCGTGACCAACGGCTATAATACCGAGGGGCTATGCATGCAGCGGACACAAAAGAAAACAGTACAAACGAGATCTTGCTAAGCTAGCTGTACGTAGAGTACGATCGAGTAGACGATGGATCAGGCGGTGCCGCACGTGGTGGTGATCGCGTTTCCCTTCGCCTCCCACGGCGTCAAGCTGTTCCGTCTAGCGCGCGCCCTAGCGGCCGCAGCACCGACGGCGACCTTCTCCTTCCTCTCCACCGCCAGCTCCCTCGCGCAGCTCAACAAGCAGAGTGTCGAGGGGAACCTACGCTTCGTCGAGGTCGCGGACGGCTTACCACCGGCGCCGCCGACGAGTGACGCGGAAGCAGTGCCGGCGCCGCCAAATCCTATGATGCTTTTGGAGCTCTTCCTCGCTGCCGCTGAGGCTGGCGGGGTCAGGGAGGCGCTGGCCCTAGCCCGCGCGTCGGCGGGCGGAGCCAGGGTGAGCTGCGTGGTTGGTGACGCGTTCGTTTGGATGGCCGCCGAGGCGGCCGCTGCGGCGGCGGCGCCGTGGATTCCGGTCTGGACAGGCGGTCCGAGCGCGCTTCTGGTCCACCTCCGCGCCCATGCGCTCCGCGATGATGTCGGCGACGCAGCCGGGCACCGGGCGGACGAGTTGCTGACGTCGCACCCGGGCCTAGGCTGCTACCGCCTCCGGGACCTCCCCGACGGCGTCCTCGACGCCGACAACGACATGCCGATCATCGCCATGTTCCGTCGCATAGCGGAGCGCCTTCCCCGCGCCGCCGCGGCCGTCGCGCTGAACACCTTCCCTGGCCTCGTCCCCGACGACGTCACCGCCGCTCTGGCCGCCGAGCTCCCGGAATGCCTCCCCGTCGGCCCCTTCCACCTTCTTCCAGTCACCGGCGATGACACCGAGGGCGACCCCTACGGATGCCTCGCCTGGCTCGACAGCCAGCCCGCCCGCGCGGTGGTGTACGTCAGCTTTGGGACGATCATCTCAGCCTGGATAAGACCGGAGGAGCTGCATGAGCTCGCGGCCGGCATGGAGGCGTCCGGCGCGCCGTTCCTGTGGTCGCTGCCGGAGGGTTCCTGGCCGAAGCTCCCGGCGGGGTTCCTGGAGCGTGCCAAGGTTGTGCCCTGGGCGCCGCAAGCGGACGTGCTACGGCACGCGTCGGTGGGCGCCTTCGTCACGCACGCCGGGTGGGCCTCGGTACTGGAGGGCGTGTGCGGCGGCGTCCCCATGGCGTGCCGCCCCTTCTTCAGCGATCAGAAGATGAACGCGCGGCTGGTGGCGCACGTCTGGCGCGTGGGCATGATGTTCGACGAGCCGGTGACTCGCGGAGGGCTAGCAGCGGCGGTGTCGTTGCTACTCACCGGCGAGGAAGGGGACGGGATATGGGGGAGGATGCAAGAGCTCAAGGGCAAGGCGGCCGGCTCGTTCGCGCCCGACGGTGGCAGCAGGGACAACTTGCATAAGCTTGCCAACATAGTCTGTGCCGTCTCTCAAGTTTAAAATCCTGCACCTAAAACTTGTCGCATATTTACCTAAATATAAAATTGAGATGGTACAAATTAGAGATGAAAGATTGCGATGTGTACCAAGTTCTTAATGTTATCTCTAATGAAATGAAGTGGAAGCCATGAGACAATTAAGGTTTGCCTTCTCGGTTATTGTTTAATATTGCCCAATTATCTTGTCTTCATCTTTGAAACGCATTAAGCCTTTAAGAAAAGAAGAATCTGTAGGTTTTACTTGATCTTGTGATAGAGTTTTAGTACCTAAGTACATGTTTTGAAGCAATTCTTGCAAACACCCTCTTCGTTAAGTAATCTAAACAACCATTTGCTGAGTAGCCATTTTCCTACTAGTGTATTTTGTAGGGTCGTGCTAAGAAGATACATGTCAAACTGAAGAAAGAAGAGTTGTGACGCCACATGCTAGAGAGGACCATCATGCGTCCAGGGAGGGGAGGAAAGATGATAAGGATGTATCCCAGTACCAAGATTTAGGACTTCTATATTTTTTCGGAGCAAGGACCCTGATAACAGTGAAATAGATGAAATGCAAATTGTTGTTATGTAAAAAATCAGGACAGAAACATTTATTTACTACTATAATTTTCAATTGGAAATAATTTTGATATAATCTTGTGTTCCCCAACGCGACCGTGGAATACTATAGTAGAATAGTGTTGGCCGATCCACTCGTACATCTATATAGTTATCATTATGTGCTGAAAATATGTACGTGTCAATAAAACTGGATGAACTTAGGTTATATTTGGCAAAGCGTACGCGGTGATTTTGCATGAGGAGAGAGAGAGAGAGTCATGCATGCAGAGCGCGTTGACGTATACGAACGGTGGGACCTCAAGGCAAACAATTGGCTAGTAAAAAAAGGTAAACACTTTTTTTTTGTAATGTACATACTTGTATTCAACTGGAACACAGTACAGAAAACCAACAAGTACACACGAAGAAGGAAGCTAGACAAAACGAAGAACAACAAAACTCGCACTGTCCAAGCACAACCACAAGATCGACGAACGCCGGAACCCCACATCGCCGGAGGCGACGAAGGAAGCGGCCGCGAAGAACGATCACCCGAAGAGCAGCAGAGCTCCTAGCCCGGAGGCGTTGATGAACCGCATGGATCTCCAACTCCGAAAAGCTGAAGGTGTTGACGACGAAGCACACACATCGGTCGGGGGCGGCCCCCAAGCTCCAGCTGCCCCGGATCTGGAGCCAGAGCTCCAGAACCTCCACCACCTCACCACGTACCTGCGAAGCCGCTGCCTTGAAGCCTCCCTTCCTTCCTCCAGCAACACAACACCAGCGCCGCCGCAACACGGCAACCGGAGAGGAAAGGCCACGCACGGCGGATCCGAGAACCCGCGAGCACGGCCAGGTCGACGACCACGCGGCGAAGCACCACCGGAGCTCCACCACCGAAGGGGATGGTCGCCGACGCCAAACACCACACCAACCGCACCACCGCCTCCACAGCGCCGATGGCGGGAACCCACTCACCCCTACTCTATGTACACGAGGAGATCCGGGGATCCCCCACCCACCCGCCGCCGGAGCGGACGGGGGGAGAGAGATCCTGCAGATCGGCGACGGCGAGAGTGAGGAGAGCAGGCGGATCCAGAAAATTCGCCCTTCGCCTACTGTAGCAGGGAAGGGGAGGGGAAAGTGCGGGCCTCAAATTTTTAAAAAAAAAGGTAAACACTTGGATCCTCATGCATTCACGTGGATAATATGCATGCAGCTGTAGTGTTATACGGATAAAACCCATCGCCCCGGTCTCGGCCTCTTCTCTAGCTTCCTCCCCAGTTTGTCCACGATGGAACGGGCTCGCGCCGATATCAACTCCAACAAGTCCATCGGGAGGCCAACTACGGCAGCACGGCTACGGAAAACATATCTGACTGCACGAGAGCCACCTAGCTAGCATATGCCCCCATCCCTAACTTTCTTCTTCGTCTGCCTCGTCTCTACCGCATCCGTGTTGAGCACGCCCTCCGGCTCAGTCTTGGACAACGTTGTCATGGATGCATGATGGGCTGCATCATCGCCGACTCTAGGAGAGATCCCGTCGAGCAAGTCGTCATCTCTAACTCCCGGCAACTTCCGGCTCTCGACAATGTCGCTGTCATTGCCTACTTTTTTCATTGGTTTGTGGGACCACGAATAGATACCATGATGTTCATCGACACAATGTTCAATGTGGTCCCAACAACGATGTGCTCCGTTACCACCACCTTGCAAACATTGGCGGCTATGCGGAAAGAAATACTTCGTCCTCTTCCGGAGCCATAGGAAGCTCGGGCTGATTAGGTGTGTAGCAGTCCTCTCCCGAGTAAAGGGATTCATAAGAGAGCATATGTCATCACAGTTGTGAGGAAGAGCATTTGTCGTAGGTGGATAAGCCGTGGCAAAAGACCCCACGTAGGGGGTGCGGTGGACGATGTCGGTGGGGAGACCCAGGAAGGCGTCATCATGGAGGGCGAGACGCAGGAGCACCGATGGCATCGAAGTGATGCCTGTGCACCGCGGGCAATAGACATATGTAGGAGGACGAGGCCTAGGCCCAACAGCTCCGGCGGCGGTGTCTCACTCGACAAATTTCACTCAACTAAGGCAACCCTTGCATGTGGTCTTAGATCGTCATGTATACTCAATCATTTAGTCGTTTTCTCTCTAGTTTTTACGGGTCGTAGCACATTTTTATATTGGCATGGTTTTCCCTCCCATTTCTCGCTACCTGTGATTATATAAGTATGTGTTATCTACTATGTAAGATAAAAAAAATAACTATTTTTGTTAAAATACCATTTATTTTGTTAAGTTTGAAAAAATAATTATAATAAAAAATCACATTGAACATAATCAAAGTGAGGCCTAAATTGGTGGGGTCTTTGCCTTGGTTCACTGACCTAAATCTGGCGATACTTTGTTTCCTAATGAGCAAAAGGATCAGTTAGAAGTAGATATCACCTTCATGTCATTTCTGTCGCGTGATTAATAGTGTCCTTATGTTAGGATATAGCTACCATTTACCTATAATTGATGCTCGTTTCCTTATCCCGCACTACTATTTTATGCTATGATATATTTAATACCTATCATTTCATGTGTCTTTTTTTGCGGCATGATATTTTTTATGATAGAAGTTAGAACTCCGCGTGTTGAAGATTTCCCCATCAATGTGTGTACGACAGATATAGGTAAATAGTGTATGTGATACCGGGTGATAGAGAGAGGTCAATGTGGGGCCGGATGACCGAGTTAGGGTTATATGGGGTCGGACAATCGAGAGAGTTGTATATGGTTTGGCTGAGAAGGAGATTTTGCATGGCCTGTAGAAGTGTGTACGTGGGACTGTGTGACTTTGAGAGGTGCATCTACTCGCGGATGACCGAGAGGTTTATATGTGGCATTGTATGAACGAGATGCCCACCTCCATGCCTCCGCCACCGCCATGGCGCCGGTCCTCGCCACGGACACAATCTCCACCTTGGCCGGCCTCCCGAACCCAAAGTCGACGTCGTAGACCCGGAACCTCAGTGACCCTGCCACGGTCAGCACCCCACCGCCAGACACGATGGCATCTATTATCCGCCCCATCCATTGCTCCACCCTCTCCGGCGACCTGACTTCGGCCACCGCCCGCTCGATCGCCGCCGCCACGGCCTTGCACGCGGCGAGGAGGCCATCGTCGCCGGCCGCCGCGAGCTGGTCCTTGGGCGCAGCGTGCATTGCGGCTCCGATGCAGTTTCCGAAGTACTCGTCCGGGATGGGGTCGGGCTTCATCCGCGCACGGTGGTCGACGGGGAAGAGGAAGTAGGTCTCGCCGCCGCCGTCGCATGCTGAACTGTCTTTAGCACGCTCGTAGCACGACCAGACCAAGCCAAAGGTGGCAACCAGCGAGGAGCGTCGCGGCGCGCCGACGGCGACCATGGCGTCCTTGATGCGCTGTATGTCTTCCTTGGACACGGTGAAGGTGGCCATGAGCTGGTCGTCCGCCATCTCGTCGGTGCTCGCCAAGGCACGGGAAAGAGGATCGATCCGATCTGGTCACGCGCGCGCGTTCGGGCCATTCGAATCATACAAACGCAAAGCACGCGGATCTGATTAATTCACTGACCTACAGTAGCTACCTACGTACGGCCTGATGGATCTCTCGGCGAACTGCACGCACGCACGGATCCAGCAAATCCACCCATCACCTACAAAACATGGAGCTCCCAGTCACGTGCGTATGGATCAATCGACTCCACTCCACTCATGTAAACAAAGAAATACGTACTACTCCCTCCGTTTGGAAAAGGATGTCACAAAAATGGTCTATCTATAGTTCATTTTTGTGACATCCTTTTGCAAACGGAGGGACTAGATCGGAAATATAACCAGCTGCAGGTTCGTCCCGGAGAAAGAAGAACGGGCTCGCCGCCGGCCGGCCGGAGATGGAGTCGACCTAGGCCTAGGCCTAGGCCCCAAGCTCGCCCAAGTCGCCAAGTCACACGCACGCGGCTCTCCCGGCGGCGGTCTACTATTTATAGAGCCAGGGCGGAGGCAATCCCTAATTTGAATTTTCAAGAGGTTTGGCGGGAATGGCTCCTAATTTGGCTTCTGCCTTTCGCTTTGTTTCGTTTCGCTTCCTGTGGACGGACCTGAGGGTGTCCCACGTGAATTTCTTTACCATGGTGGGAGCGTACCTAATCTATGGATCGCACACAGCGCATGCATGCCAGGGAATCATGAATTTTTATCCCAACAATACTAGCCATTAATTAGTTTCCTAAAACTAGCATTACTTTTCGGAATTCTCCAAGATCGATGGAATATGATGTTGGGAGGGAAACAACGACCCACATGTATTCGACCGAGGATTGATGACATGGAATGTATTAGTCCCCCAGGGTTGGATGTAACCGTCCCTACTATAATGGCGCTTCTCTCCTGATTGCATGCAACCGGGTGATTTCCAGTTATTTCCATTCCTAATACCCCATGATTGCTTAATTATTGGTGCCACAGTTTTGAAGATCTAGAGAGTCGGAACCACAGCTATTTACAGTTTTGCCCCGTGAGCAGCTGATTGCTCCCGTGTCCCGTCCTTACCTTACATGGTGTGGTGGTGGGAACCAAAGTAAATTCTGGATCTCACCAAACGCACCCACGCATGCACGGGGATCATGCTTCTTATCCCACCATACTAGGGATTAAATAGTTTCCTAAAACTAGCGCTTCCCGGACGGATCAGAGGAAATATGATGTTGGGAGCGAATCAAGGGCCGAGATTTATGGGGCCGCTGATTGGTGACGTGGAATGAATCAATCTCCCGGTTAAATGCAATGCATGCGTCCCTAGCTAGCGTAATGGCCTTTCTCTACTGATTGCATGCAACGGGTGATCTCTTCTGAAAATCAGTTACCCCGATTCCTAAAATCTCGTGATTACTTTCCTTATTTGTTGGTCGCACGGTTTTGAAGATCTGGTAGTCCTTTTTTCTTTTTCGATTTTTTGAGACGTGTACCTGGTCGATCCCATACATGACTTCCATAGGTGAGACTCTCACAACAGATAGGTAGCCGCCGCCTTAGATCGACACTGCTCCGTTTGAGACACCCATCGGATACCGACTTAAAGTTCAGTTAAAATAATTTCAGCATTGCCTCCCCAGTTCCCCGACACTTGGGTCACATAGGAAATTAATAAATTATTACAACTTCTGATATGGATTATTACAAAATATAGATGCTACGATCTGGCCATCGGGACGATTCGCTCAGATCAACACTGCCCCCTTTAAGACGCCCATACCCAAATAAACAAACGGAACAAATTTCGGCATAGCATCTCCCAGTTCTCAGACACTTGGATCATCTGTATATCTCGGTGTCACACGTACAAAGCTGCTTCTCGAGCTGTATGATCCCAACAATGGGGATGAACACAAGGTAGAAGATGTAGCTATGGGGGGAAATGTCTCTCAGTGCATCGTCCCTCACGCAGGAGGTGGTGAAGCTCTCTTTATAGGCTAAACCGAGTTACGGAAGTACCCCTCATGATGCACTGTAGCCATGCCACAGATATGTCATGATGTTACTGCTGTCAGAGACAGGACGTGACATGACCATCCCCTGCAGCGCTACGGCACAGCTAGAATGTACCCTCTGCCAGGGACAGGACAGGGCACGCCCACGCCTATCTCGTAGCCTTTATCCCGGATGTCCCGTGGTCAGCGATTAGGAGAGACCTGTCACCTCGCTCCTCCTGCATGCTCCCGTGTCAGGCGCTTCCGTGTCAGGCGCTCCCATGCCAGACGGGATGTGACAGGAGCATTGACTTCAACCGACACGAGGCGCCTCGTTGCTTTAACCCGGCATGTATATGCCGGATTCCTCTTCCTCGAGCTTCCCCTGCACATAAGAGAAGATACCAGAATACCGACATTGGTATGTCGGTTAATATACCCCGGTTGGTGTATGTCGGTCAGTACATGCCGGTTTGCACCAGCTTGGTACCTCGGTCCTCCTGGCCCGGGTTACCTCGGTTCTCCTATGTCGGTTTGCACCAACTTCACACCCTGGTCGCCTCAGAGGTCCTGGTATGTCGGCTTTTACTGTTACCTGGCCCACACCTGTGCCTTTTATTTATTTACTTGTCATTATCATTAATTGCTAGGTGATACAAAATTCCGGGAAGTGTGAAAGGTTACGCCAATTTTGTATGTTTGGAGAACAAAACTTTACGACTGTTGATCCGAGTGACTCGTCGCGATTGCCTTGGCCATGCTTCAATCAACGAGCAACGACAACCCATGCTATATTATGTTGTGGGTTGTGGCTGGCGAGTCTAGTCTTAAGGGAACGAAGGGAAGTACTATTCAATCGCTGAAGTTTAGGAATTGTCGTTACTATTTTAAAAGCAAGTAATCAAGTTTCCCTCGATTTCCTCCCTCGAATAACAAGAGTCGCCACGTCAATGATCCGGGGAACGACGAATCGCAGGGCTCCTCTACATCGCTAAAAAATCAATAGAGACGGATACAGGGAGTTCAGCTGGCAAAGCCTCTAGCCAAAGCTGTTTTGGTTCTTGCCCGCTCGCTCCAAATGCCGCTGATGGTTGAAATTCGAAATCGCCAATTTTTCCGTAAACAAGTCCAGAAATAAACAAGTACAGAAAGATATCACACTAGGTATTTTGTTGTGGGCGCCATATGAAAAGAGTAATGTTAATATTTAGTTGATGAACAAAGTACAGATAAATGTATACAATTCACCGACGTCCTAAAAAATAGGATACAGTCCATGCTAATAAAATAGATAGGGAAACTAATCAGGGTCCGTTCACAGCACCGGCATCCTAAAAAATAGGATACAGTCCATGCTAATAATTAGCTAGGGAAACTAATCAGGGCCCGATCGCAGGCTCTCGGTTACCTTAGCAAACAACCTGAACCACGTGACCGGAACTTGGCTGCTCCTGGGATACCTCAAATTAAAAAAATAGAGTAACTAGGTAGGGACACTAATCACGGCACAATTTTAGATGGGCGGAAAATCCTGCTTATAATTCGAGGAGTATGTGATTTGATTTTACTCTGTTGGCAACCCTGAACTATAGCGGAGAAGCCAATCGCTAGGATCATGCGAAAAGAAGATGCTAATTTTTTTTAAAGGAAAGTGTGGATCCTGTCCCGCAAGCGCCATGATTGAATTGGTAGCAGCCTCCTCAAATCCCGTGGTGCTCCGTTTTTAGGCACGTGTTCTGCTCCCATATTTTACTCCCCCGACTATTGGCATCGCGGCTCAAAATTAAAAGGGCAGAACCTTTGTGGTATTCACAGGTCTGTGGTTTGGTATTTTCGGCGTTGTTCTATGGCTGCATTCAGAAAAGTACAAGATTGTGTCATGCAAAAAGAAAGGGTTTGAAGATCTCATAGATTTGCTCGTCTCTTTTAGTATTGTTTTTGTAATCGATATAATCGTGTACTCTTTGTTGGTTTAATATATATGAAAAATTCAAAAAAAAAAAGAGGAGAGAACGGAAATGGAGACTTTTCCCGCCATCCCTTTTTTCTCCCGCCCTATCTTTTCCCAAAATTCAAACCCTTTTTCAACTCGTCTGGCCCTATAAATATTAGACCAATGTTAATTGAGCAGTACGCTTGCTCTAGACCTAAAAACAACGAGTGTTGAGAACTTGCCTGTGGCAAGATAGTTAGGAGGGTTGTTATACCCCCAACCCACCAGAGTTCAAATCCTATATTTGACATTGGTGTTTCTCATTTAGACGGAATATACTTCAGTGGGAGGCGACGTTCTCGTCGATAGCGAGACGACTGTGGTGACTTCGTCAATCTCAAGACCCAACCGCCGGCTCGGTCTTTCGGATGTGCTCATAGGGATAGGGTGTGCGTGCATGCGTTCATAGGGGTGAGTGTGTGCACGTGTATGTGAGCATCTGCGTTGTACTGTGTTTCGAAAAAAAAACAAAGTTATTTTTTTACTTTATGAGCCTTGTAACTTAAGCCCATATGTGGACTCCAGGCCCACTTAAAAGATTATCTTCTTCTTGCCTACGCTGGACAGAGAAGTTCAATCGACCATCAATGGCGCTTTCGCTCCAGAAAAAAGGTCGGCCACGTTGCTCTGCTAGTCTGCTGGAGCCTCGAGGCATGGTAAGCAGTGGGTGGAGTACCCTTCTCCCGCACCTGAGACGACCTGGGGCGGCCGTTCCTATGGGGTGTCCGCCGATTTGGGGGACCCAAAATTTTGGAGGCCCTGTGCCGTCGAGCAGCTCGCTCACCCTCATCGACGGCCCTGGTCACTATTTGAGAGACTTCGAACAATATGCATGTATGATTTTCTCTAGTTCAGATTTCAGACATGTATAAGTTCCGATTTTTTTTAGAATATCGATCGGGGATTACTCCCCAGCTCCATTTTCACTGAAAATGAAACCCCAGCTGAGTTCAGTACAGAAAAAATACGAACTATTTCAAATTTCGCACCCCAAAAGCTAGATCCATGGGGAGCAAAAGAAAGTCTAGAGAAATAAAAGACAACCGATGTGTAGGGAAAAGGAAATACAGAACATTAGCTCATCGCCACGTTGAGTGCCACGATGAAGATGATGGCTATACAGTCGATATACATGTTGAGCCCCATCGTCGATACATGTTGTTCTGTACCTATGCGTTTATATTAAAACTACGCTATACGTTATGTGCATAAGCAGCGTGGAGGGTAACCGGCTACCGGGTTGAAACGCTACCATGCAGGTCTCGGGTTTGATCCTCAGTTTCAGCGTGTGATTTTGTTTTCTTCATAATATTTGCCGCACCCACTGACAGGTGGGACCTGTGTGTACTACGCCACCTCAGCAATTTGACTAGTCAATTGGTTGTCTACATGGCAGTCAAACCGGTCCACTGTATGCCAAGTCAGCAAAATACCGTAGACAAATTCCGCGAG
Organism: Poa pratensis; assembly: GCA_947311845.1. Lineage (NCBI taxonomy): Eukaryota > Viridiplantae > Streptophyta > Magnoliopsida > Poales > Poaceae > Poa > Poa pratensis. The sequence goes on from CAMZMU010000090.1 coordinate 35,528,518, forward strand.
TGACCAAAGTGAACCACTTAAACAACTTTTTTTTTGAACCACATAAACAACTTAAATGACCGTATTTAGGGTATTTTGAAGTACGATGACCAAAGTGAGATAGCGACTCAAGTTCGATAACCATAGATGAATTTTACTCTTTTCTAATTAGGGATATGTTACTTTGTCCCAACGATGATGTCTCGGGTTGTTAATTGCATTGAATTTTTCAACGGATATATATATATTTAATCTGCCCAGTAGGTTCACGTCGACATATTATTTTTTCCTATTGGAATTTGTCCAATATGTACAACTTTAAGCTTAGATTTGATTACATAAGCTACTCATCCAGCTAATGCACTAGTATAAATACACAACTAGCAACGAGCTAGTACATGCGTCTTCATGACGTTGCGCTAAATTGGAGATGACTCAACTTACCTCGCGAGACTAAATCACCCGACTAATTCACGGTGATTCCACACGCCGACCAGTTCTCCCATAAAATGAATTTTTTCACCAAGTTTTCATATAGGTGAGCTACCAATTGGATTTTTATAATTAGGTCGACAACTTTATTTCCAAAAGATGAGGTCAATTGGATATAATTTTTCAACTGGGCTTATGTATTGGAATTGGCCTCTCGATCGTTCAAATATTATTTTTTCATATTAAAGGAGGATAATAACTCAAGCTTTGTTGCTTACAAAAGGTACCCATCGAGCTAGCTTGTGCACTAGTATAAATACACAACTCACGGCGGAGAGAATATCTCATCCATCAGTACAGATTCATTCACACACACACACTTACTTGATTTTTGTAAGCCTTAGAGATGGAGTACTTGCCAAAGCTAGCTGTGCTGCTCATAGCACTCTCGTCGGCAATGATCGTTACCGGCCAGAACACGACGCAGGACGTGGTGGATACCCACAACGCCGCGCGCACCCTTGTGGGCGTTGGACCGGTGTCGTGGAATGACACGGTGCAAGCGTGGGCGGAGATGTACGTGGAGAAGTTCCGTGCCGACTGCAAGCCACAACACAGTAAAGACGGGCCATACGGTGAGAACATCTTCTGGAGCAGTGGGACCAACTGGACGGCGGTGGAGGCGGTGAATTCGTGGGTGGCGGAGAAACAATACTACGACCACGGCAGCAATACCTGCTCGGCGCCGGCCACTAAGTCATGCGGGCACTACACACAGGTTGTGTGGAGCAACACGACGGTCATCGGATGCGCCCGTATCGTATGTGATGGCAACGGCGGCAGTTTTGGCATCTGCGGCTACAACCCGCCGGGCAACGTGGAGGGGCAGAGTCCATACTAGGCTACGTACATCGCATGTGGCTATGCAGGCGTGGGTGCATGTACGTAGCAGCGTATATATTGCATAAATAAATAATTAAGGGACACTTCTAGGTCTTCGACCGACCAAGAATTCATTTAGTTCTCGGTCACCCATGTTTGTGTGGGTCGAATCCCTCATCCCTTTCGCTCTTGTATCGTTGTGGATCTTGATTGTTTTTGTATTTATCCTATAACTCGTGACTAGGCTTGCATTTGTATGTATTTGATCTTGTTATTGTGTTGTACATTCGAATTGATGTGGATGGGTTTCTAGATTAGTAGGCATCAGAAATATAACGTGAAAAGTAGATCCATATAGCAGTTGAAGATTTGCTTATACGTTCATTATCTATATATTCCAATACATAAGAGAACTAATTTCACATAACAAACCTGCGCCCATCCTTCCCCAAGTTGAAGATAGGCTCTTCCTGTCTCTCTTCAATGATTCTGCAGCAAGAACACCTTGACGAATGATTACTCACATATCAAAACATTGTGTAATCATCAACATTTTCTTCCATGTGCGCCTCCCCTTGTACAAAACTTGGATCACAACCTTGATCCATACCATCTTGATTCTGGAATAGTTTGCTCGATGGTTCTTCACCTAATATAAACATAAGATAAAGATTAGAAAAATAACTAACCGAATAACTAATTATGTGTTGTGATATGATCGTATCTAGAATATGGGGATTAGTTTATAGGAACTCTCGGGTATCCTATACTTTTGTTTACCCCTTGTTTTTATGATATTGTTAGACAATAAATTGGTATGACATATTGGTCAGAAATAGCAAACAATCAAACAAGTTTCAGTTGTGGAATACTATTGTTGCTTCTAGGATATCATTGAATTTCAACCATGAAACTTGTTTCATTCCCGAGATCCAAACACCTCGTAGGCATTGGAGGTATTCTATACGAAAGGTGAAATTTGCATATCATAGTGTGTGATAGACAACAAAAATCTACAAGACCGATTTCTCAAGTAAGGTAAAATTTTGTTGCATGATAGTAGTTTCATTCTACAACAGCAAACAAACAATCATATTTTGCTTATGTACCTAACGAAAGTATGTTCGCTGCATGTTTAAAAAACAAGCTAAACTAGAATAAAACTATATTTCTGTGTGGTACAGAGTGCTTGCACCTTTGCCATGATTTTTGTGCAATATTCAATGTTGGGAAGTGAGGTATGAATTTTTTTATACTTCTGAGCACTTTGACGTACGACACATGTCGGACTTTCTAATTAGGGATATGTTACTTTGTCCCAACGATGATGTCTCGGGTTATTAATTGCATTGATATATATATATATATAGGATAGGACTATTCTACACAACCCCTTAAGTGTTTCTAGAATAGTTATTCTAGACAACTTTCTCTTCTAAACACCATCCTAACCCGAACCGACCGAACCGCAGAAACCTTCTAATCCTGAGCACATCCCACCTGTACGCCTCCCACCCGAACAACCCACCTTCTTCCCCAGGTCGTGCGCCGCTTGGACCTCCCTGCCTCCACCCAAGCGCCGCCGTAGGACCCAGCACCAGCGCGCCGCCGGGAGCGCCCCGCATCCGGGAGCTCCGCCGCTCCCTGCTCCACCCCTTCCCCGACATTCTCCATCGCGGGGGGGAGCGCCGCCGCCACCTTGCGCCCCGTCTGGCCCCGCTCCTGGTAGCCGGCGGGAACCCTTCTCTGTCCTCCTATCTGCTAGCTAGCGGTGGCCGTCGAGCAGGCCGCTGCGCGTCGCCCCGACCCTTCCTGCTTGCCGCCAGTAGCTTCCCTGCACTGCCCCCGGCTCCAACTGCTCGCCCTGGTACCTATCCCGGGCGGCGCCCATGGCTCTCTCTGCTAGTCGCCGGTAGCTCGCTGCATCGGCCCAGCCTTTCTATACTGCACCTTCTGTATCTTTCAACTCCCGCGTTTGTCTTCTCTGAACCTCGCGCCGCCCTGCGTCTGAACCTCGCGCCGCCCTGCCTCTGAACCTCCCGCATGCCACCTACTCCCGCACATCCGCTGAGATGGGTTTCTCTGCGCCGCGCCGTTGCGGAATCTCTGCCATCGAGCGCCTTGGGATCCCCTGCCGCCATCTATCTTTTCCGGCCGTACAGCAGTAGCGCGAAGGAGAATGAGTTAGGAGCCACCGATGCTGACAGGAACGACATCAATTTTTCTCTCGGTGGTCTCCGCCGCGTGCTGCAGCTGCTTTCTCTCTCCTTACTAGCCGGCTACGCCACGCCCATCCAATGTCCTTCTCCGCTCCAAGCTTCGCGCCAGCCGCAAGTGCTTGCTCCGTGCCTCCTATGCCTGGCCAAACCCCACGAATCAGAGCTCGTGTACGAATCCAGGGACTGGATTTTTCTCTAGATGCTTTAGCGAGTAGCTGGCTTGATGCTAGTGCTACTCACAATCAATCTAGTTCTCTCTCACGATCTGTTACAGCCGCTCCTCTCTCTATTTCTCTCTTAGTATAATGATCCATTTGTGGTGAAAAATATGCATGTGGTACCCGATTTGATGCAGCTAAGTAGGGAGAAAATAATAAAAAATTATGTTTGCTGTTGTCGTTTGCTGCTGTCTACTTGTTGTTCATATGCCTACGAGGACTGACATTTTTTGTATGCACAAAATCGAGTTACGGTGGTGGACGGATGCTTGTCGTGCATACGCCGCATACAGTGGTCATCGGACATGATGTTCCTATATCTAGTTCTAGTTCATCTCTACTACTTAGAATAATTTACACTCCGTGTGTTTTAAAATTGTTACAAATGTCCACGTGACAATATTTTCAAACTTTTTCAGTATTAGAGGTTCGCAGTTTTAAAATTGGAAGTTAAGATCATTCATCTCGGAGGTTCGCTATTTCAAGATCGGGAGTTTAGATCATCCATCTCGGAGGTTTGTTATTTGTTCACAAAAAAATGAAGAATAAAAGAAGTCCACTTGAAAAGTAAATGTAAATTTGCTAGAAAAAAAAGGAGTGTTCAGTGCTCGTTGAATTGGGCTACCACTTTTTGCACTTTTTTATGCACACGATGCAACATGTATTATTAGAAAGATGGAAGTTAATTTTGTTAGCTTTGATAATGTTCAGAGTTCACTTTAGACCACGGGGGAGTTATCCTGTCGGAAGTTTACCTTGAACACGTTGGAAAAAACTGTGCAAGTTTTGATCAAATCCAAAGTTCACTTTATACTGCAGGGGAGTTCATTGTGATCACGTCGGAAGTTCACCTCAATCACGTTAGAAGTTATCAGTTAGTAGATTTATTCTGAAAAACTGAATTTAAAAAAAACCAGCAGTTTGGTATATTGAAAACTCATTATTTTATATGTAACTTCGCTATATCACGCTATATCTTGTATAGCTTCTGGAGGAGGGACACGCTATTTTTGATAGCACGCTATTTTTTTCCTTGGTAAATATTGGTACGTGACGGTTGGCCGTTCGCCGCCGTCTCGCTCGACCCCATCCGTGTCACCATGCCGAGGAACCATTCGTGTGTGTTTTGACTTCTTATGAGATAACAGAAGTATTTTTTACAAAATGGTCGTCATCGGTCCTTCCGGCTTTTGCCTCACACGGGGCTCGGGCCTATAATGGTATCGGAAGTTCATGTTGACCATGTCCGGAGTTCACTATAAAGGTATTGGAAGTTTGTTCCAGACGCGTCGGAAGTTTAACCCGTGGGGGAGTTCACTTTGAATGCGTCGGAAGTTCAGCTCTATTACGTTGGAAGTTAACTTTTTCAGGTTGTACATTTATTTTAAAATAATGAGGATACAAATCATTTCAAGTTTTAAGTTAACTTTTAAAATTAATAAAAAGTTCACTTCATATTAAACAGGAGTTCACCACGCGAAGTTCACCTCATATTAAACAGAGTTTAGTCGCGAAGTTCATCTCGTATTAAAACAGAATTCCAGCCGCAAAATATTCACCCCACGGATGTTCGCTTCGTATTAAACATAGTTTATCCCGAGGAGTTCACTCTGTATTAAAACGGAAGTTTAGGAACAGTTAGGGAATTCATAACCTGGAAGTTAATTATCCTGATTTCTTTTTTGTTGTGTGAGCCGTGAAGTTCACTTTTTTGTTGGCCGAAAGTTCAATTCGTGTGGAGCGTGGGTTTATTTTTCTCGGCAAAACTTCAAACTTATCCGCATGAAAATAAATATTCGCAGTTATTAGAAGTTAATTTTCTGAAACTTTTGAAGTTCAAAGTATATAATCTCGAAGTTTAGTCCGAATAACATAATGAAAACAGAGAAAATTCTAAAAATGCAGCGGTTAGTATATTTAAAAACTGCTCTTAAACCATTAATAATTTTTAAAAATGGACAAAACGAAAAGATGCAGAATTTTCATACCTTTTCAACGATATATCATTTGCATCGTTTGGACAAACGGTTTAAAAACTACGATAGAAACAATACGCACACGAAAAACAATTACACTGCGACCGGAAGTTCACTTACATGGACCGAGGAGTTCACTACTATATAGGATGCAGTTCACCTCGTGTTAAAACAGAAATTTCTAAAACAGAAATTTCATCACGAAGTTCATCTTCTATTAAAATAGAAGTTCAGCCGCGAAGTTCAATATTCACCAGACGAAGTTCAGACAAAAACAATGCGCGAAATAGAACCAATAAATCGCGATCGGAAGTTCACTTACAAAATAAACAGAAGTTTACTAACAAACTAAACGGAAGTTCACTACCGTATATAAAGGAAGTTCATTATACTCTGTATGTAGTAAAAAACAGTATGTAGTATATTTGCAATTGTTTCAAAACCGTAATGAATTTGGAAAATATCGCAGAGATAGAAAAGTTGCGCATTTCCCATAGCTTTCCAACGGCATATCGCTTGCATCAATCGGATGAGCGGTTTGAAAATGGCGTCCAAAATACAGTAAAAAACGGAGAAATCCGCGAAAACACTATGTAGTATATTTGAAATTGTTTCAAAACCGTAATGAATTTGGAAAATATCTCAGAGATAGAAACGTTGCGCATTTCCCATAGCTTTCCAACGACATATCGCTTGCATCAATCGGATGAGCGGTTTGAAAATGGCGTCCAAAATACAGTAAAAAACGGAGAAATCCGCGAAAACAGTATGTAGTATATTTGAATCTGCTCCTAAACCGTAATGAATTTGGAAAATATCGCAGAGATAGAAAAGTTGCGCATTTCCCATAGCTTTCCAACGGCATATCGGTTGCATCAATCGGATAAGCGGTTTGAAAATGACGTCCAAAATACAGTAAAAAACGGAGAAATCCGCGAAAACAGTATGTAGTATATTTGAAATTGTTTCAAAACCGTAATGAATTTGGAAAATATCGTAGAGATAGCAAAGTTGCGCATTTCCCATAGCTTTCCAACGGCATATCGCTTGCATCAATCGGAGTAGTGGTGTGAAAATGGCGTCCAAAATACAGTAAAAAACGGAGAAATCCGCGAAAACAGTCTTTAGTATATTTAAAATTGTTTCAAAACCATAACGAATTTGAAAAAGACGTCAACATGAGAAAGTTGCGCAATTTCCATAGCTATCCAATGGTATATCGCATGCGTCATTTCAACACACGGCTCAAAAATCGCGTCCAGAAGTTCACGCATTCTGAAAACCGCAGTTCAGAAAATTGTCTAGAATACTTATTCTAGAAGGGAGTCTAGAATAGCAGGGGTATATATATATATATATATATATATATATATATATATATATATATAGTACAGGACTATTCTACAACCTCCTTAAGAGTATTGTAGAATAACTATTCTACAACCCTCATCTAAATAAAGACCTTCTAATCAAACCAACACACCTTATCCTAACTTACTGGTTCGTCTCCCCCGCGGAGGGTGCTCCCCATCCACAAAGACGCCGCCGGCCCGACGCCCCGACCCACCCCCACGCCTCCTTCTTCCCCGTCGCCGGCAGGCCTAGCGCGCCGCCGCGGGCAACCCGACCCAGTCGTCTCGTCCCCTAACTCCTGCACTGCGCCGTCGAACTTCCCCGACGCCTCCGGCGAACCGCCCCTGTCGGTAGGAACCCCTGCACGTCGTCACCATCCAGAGCCCGCCGCGGACGGCAACCCCTCATGCGCCACTACCATCCAGAGCGCCGGCGCCAGCTAAGCGTCTGGGTTCCTCCGGCTGCTGCCAGGCTCGACGCGGGACCTTCGGCCAGAGCGCCGCCGCCCCTGTTCCCTACATCTCGGGAGTCCATCTATGTCGCCGTCGGGAATCCATCTGCGCCGCCGAGCGGAGTCCAGTTCAGACTCCCACGCGGGAGGTCGCCTCCATAGCACAGAGCTGCCGGCGGATCCCCATGGTCACCGTCCGCGTCCACTAGTAGCTCTGAAACTCCAGGGAGAGTAGCGCTGAACTTCACAGTCAAGCGGAAGTTAACCGGGCGTCCACCAACGGAGTTCAACGTCGCCGCCGCGGGGAGTCCACCAACGGAGCGCGCTGGAGTTAACCGGGCGCTGCGCACGGGGAGTCCATCGAATCCTGTCTCTTGAGGTAAGTTCAGTCCCGTGAAGGTCAGTTTACTTTGGACAGCAGTGAGCACCACGACGCCTCGACGGCCACCGGCAGACTACCCGGCGAGCCTTGTCAGCCCACTGAAGCACGTATCCTAACCTGATGCTAGTTGATACACCTCGCTCGTTTCTCGGCCCGTCCGTACCTGGCCTCAGTCCAGCGAGGTGGACCGCAATGTGCGCTTCTCTGAACCTACCAAGACAGCACCTCTGAACCTCCCTGAATTCTTGGCACCACATTAATCTGGACTGCTGCTATTGAAGTTGTGTGAGACCGGTTCTAAACTGCTGCTAGTTTCTGAACTACGTTGATGCTGCTTCTAAACTTTTTTGCAATTGAAAAAACAAATTCAAAAGAAATAAATATACTGAGGTGAGGCTATGAAGTTCACTTTTTTCGGAGAAGTTTAATTCGGTTCAGCTTGGAGTTCACTTTGGGCAGTAAAGTTTCAGTTCATACGCATCGAAAAAAATTCACTCGCGGGGTTCACAATTTGTAAAAGTTTCAGTTCATGTAATTTGTAAAAATTACATGAAGTATGGTGTGGTCGTGAAGTTCATCCTTATTTGTCGACAAGTTCATGTCGTGAAGTTCACATTCTGAAGTTCTGTTTTATAGTTTTCATCCCATTCTGGAGTCCATGAATGCTCTTTGTAGTTGCTTCTGTGTTCAAAATTGTTTTGGATTCATTTGATGCGCACGATGGGATGCAAAAACTTCTGAATATCTTACATGTCGCTGCATCTGTACGTTCTGGTGTCAACTTTGGAGCATTAGGAATTTATTTAGGATACACTAGTGTGAACCAAGGAAATGATCGATCGCCTGCTGAAGTTCTGACTGCAACTGCACAGGTTGCATATCATTCATGTGTCTCCTCCGGCTTATTAATTCCATCCGGCCAAGCAAGAGTATTAGTAGTATTACTCTGAATATTTCCAGTTCAAGAACTGGCTACAAACATTTTGACATCGGCAATGAGGAATACTATCTGCGACGGAGTCCACTGTTGTTGGTTCAAAGGTTCAGACGTTGCTGCTCCTGCTATCACCTCGTTCGTACACTGTTCTAGCATTTTTGGGCCGCTAGCTAATGTGTGGCCACAAGCATGAACGAGCTCACACATGCTCGGCGGAGTTCACTTTTTTGTATGTTGACTGTTAAGTTCTGTGCCTTTCGATAGTTCAGTTATGTATGGAGAATCTCAATCAAAACGTGAAGTTACAATGACTGAGTCAGCTTTCTACTAACCTACGTGAAGTTCACGTATTAACTAACTTGAAGTTACGTTCTACTCCTGTGAAGACGTACAGTCCATTTATGAAGAAAAAAACGAAGTTCACTTAAAAAAAAGCCGAAGTTAACTTATGTGACGGGCGAAGTTCAAAAATGATTGTAGAATAGTTATTCTACAAGTGGTTGTAGAATAGCTCACACCTATATATATATATATATATATATATATATATATCTGCCCAGTAGGTTCAACTCGTCGACATATTATTTTTCCTATTGGGATTTGATTGCATAAGCTACTCATCCAGCTACTGCACTAGTATAAAAACACAACTAGCAACCAGCTACTACATGCCTCTTCATGACGTCGCGCTAAATTGTAGATGAATCAACTTACCGCGCAAGACTAGATCACCAGACAAATTCACAGTGATTCCACGCACGGACCAGCTCTCGCAATGAAAAAGCATTTTTTCACCAAGTTTGCATATAGGTTTGCTACCAATTGGAATTTTGTAATTAGGTCTACAACTAATCTATCCAAAAGATGATGTCGATTCAATTTTCAACCGGGCTTATGTATTGGAATTTGCCTCTCATTTAAAATATAATAGCTCTAAGCTTAGATAGTACTTAGAGAAGGTACCCCTTGTCCGTGACTCGTTTGTTTCTTGCTTGCAATGAAAACAGGGGTCGAGGCCCATTTTAATCTAAAAAACAGAAGGTATCCATCGAGCTATCTCGTGCACTTGTATAAATAAATGATATTTCCTTGACTTTTGTAAGCGTTAGCGCTGGAGTACTTGCCAAGTCTAGCTGTGCTACTCATAGCACTCTCGTCGGCAATGATCTTTACCGCCCACAATAATTCAACTCGCAAAAAGTTCACTAAAAAGACGGACAGAGATGCAGGATCCAAAATGAAGATTACAGATGTACGAAGGTTACAATTAATATTACAAAATCAAAACACGAGAGTCCTAAACTAGTTATTTTCTTCTTCTTCTTCTTCTTCTTCTTTGCCTGAAAGCCATAACACACAAAGGCGAGATACCGGGTTAAGCTTTTGAATCTTGACAAGAAAAAAAGGACTCATCAAGCCAATCATCAGGATCACTCATAGGCAACACAACAGGATCCACTCAGCAACAAAACATGGACCCCTATAAACTAAAAACTACGCTCCAGATTACACAAAGGCAACACTTTAATAAATTCAGGTCTCTGTCTTGTTCTGTGTCCGGTGTCCTACTAGCATCGAGTCATGTTCAACTTAAATTGGGTTCCACGACTATATATGCATTCACCAGAACCAATTGTAGCCGGGCCGGCCGGGCTTCCGGGCCTACAACCGCAGGAGGCCACGGCCAGCACATCAGAAGGCCAGAATGACTTGAAGTCAGCACAGATGCTGGGAAGCTATTTACTGACTATTTGCTTTCTTACTGGCTTGCTAGCGATTGCAGTCCACCAGCGCCCACACATTTGGGCAACAACTAGCAACTTTTGATCAAGTCAACAAATTTAGGCAACAACAGCCAGCTAGCTAGCAAATCATATAGGCCAACTGCGACTATTCAAAAATGAACAAGGCATAATTTTTTTACTCGGACTAAGTTCCTCAACAACTAGAAACATTGGATGTCTAGGACTAGCATAAACAGTAGCCAGGCTAACAATGCCTAGCACAATACCCACACACAGGCCATGGCACGAAGGCCACGACGCAGAGCACCACCTCAAGACACAAACAAACTCATCCCTAACCTATTACTTGCAATGAGCAAGAACATGATGCACACAAATCACCAACTGCATGCAGCAACCATACCAAACCACAAAGGGTTGGAGAGAGTGAGATTACCTCAACGCCGTACGTACTCGCCGGTAAGTACGCCCACCCTCACGTCTGACTACAACTGGCCGAAGAAGCTAGCTAGCGCATGCACAACCAAAAAAAAAAGCAAGGTTCACCTCTGCGGCTCAATAAACTACTCCCTCCGTTTATAAAAAGATGTCACAACTTTGTCTAAATTTGTATTTTCTAGACATACTTTTATGGACGGAGGGAGTACTACTTACTCAATATAGAAACCTACAAGCATCAGCACGTGCACGAAAGAACAATAGTGACACTTCTGAGAGTTCATAGCTTCTTGCATGTGATGGCTGGAAGTAAAACTTTGTGCATAAGTAAATTGCTCAGATGTGCATCGTTACCTCATGTACACTAATCAGCAGTAGGCCTATCTGATCAAGATTGAGCATTTCAAACATCTTTTGTTTGCCGAGTAGCCAGGAAAACACTCGGCGAAGAATTCACTGGGTACCCCAACAAAGGCATTGGGCAAAAAATCTTCGCCGAGGTATTTTTCGCCGAGTGCTAGCCGCCGAATGGCTGTCTCTGCGAAGCATTTGCCGAGTTGAATTCATGCCTTTGCCGGGTGTCTTTCCCACTAGGCGGAGGCGTCGATTCCAGTAGTGAGAAAGTTATCGTCCTTGAGATCGAGGCTCAACGACCTCATCCGCGTCAACGGTGCTTCCTGATGGAGGTGTTAATTGCGACATGTGCTCACACGTGGATCGTAGCTAAGCACGACACGTTTCACACTATGCTCTATGTGGCACGCTACTACAGTGTCTTGGGTTTACGCGGACTGCCCAACGCGACCGTGGAGTACTAGTAGAATTGTGTTGGCCGACTCGTACACATCTATATAGTTATCATTATGTGCTGAAAATATGTACGTGTCAATCAAACTCGATGAACTTAGGTTATATTTGGCCAATCATACGCGGTGATTTTGCATGAAATGAGAGAGAGAGAGTCATGCATGCAGAGCGCGTTGACGTATATACGAACGGTGGGACCTCAAGGCAAACAATTGGCTAGTAAAAAAGGTAAACACTTAATCGGCTCATGCATTCACGTGGATAATATGGATGCAGCTGTAGTGTTATTTATACGGATAAAACCCATCGCCCCGGTCTCGATCGGCCTCCATTTCCGTCCAGCAAAACACGCAGCACTAGTAGTGTAGTACGTGCTATATATAGGTTCTCCCCCGCACCTGGCCTCTTCTCTTCGTCCCCAGTTTGTCCAGGATGGAACGGGTTCGCCGCGGAGATCAACTCCAACAAGTCCATTTGGGAGGCTGACGACAACTACGGCAACAAGTCCGCGGAGATCCCCAGTTTGACCAGCAACTACGGCAGTACGGCTACGGCAAGAAAGGCGCCGATGTTGTGTACGCCAAGACCGAGAGCTGCGGCGACAACAACCACGGCGTGGGGGTGGCGAAGAAGAGGTTCAGGACGCTGCGGGCGACCAGGAAAACATATCTGAATGCACGAGAGCCACCTAGCTAGCATATGCCCTCATCCCTAACTTTCTTCTTCTTCGCGTCCCTCGGCTCTACCGCATCCGTGCTCCGGCTCAGTCTTGGACGACGTTGTCATGGATGCATGATGGGCTGCATCATCGCTGACTCCAGGAGAGATCCCATCGAGCACGTCGTCATCTCTAACTCCCGGCAACTTCCGGCTCTCGACAATGTCGCCATCATTGCCTACTTTTTTCATCGGTTTGTGGGACCACGAATAGATACCGTGATGTTCATCGACACCATGGTCAACGTGGTCCCAGCAACGTTGTGCTCCGTTACCACCACCTTGCAAACATTGACGGCTATGCGGAAAGAAATACTGCGTCCTCTTCCGGAGCCATAGGAAGCTCGGGCAGATTAGGTGTAGCAGTCCTCTCCCGAGTAAATTAAGTGATTCATAAGAGAGCATATGTCATCGCAGTTGTGAGGAAGAGCATTTGTCGTAGGTGGATAAGCAGTGGCAAAAGACCCCACGTAGGGGGTGCGGTGGGCGATGTCGGTGGGGAGACCCAGGAAGGCGTCATCACGGAGGGCGAGACGCAGGAGCACCGATGGCATCGAAGTGATGCCTGTGCACCGCGGGCAACAGACACATGTAGGAGGACGAGGCCTAGGCCCAACAGCTCCGGCGGCGGTGTCTCACTCGACAAATTTCACTCAACTAAGGCAACCCTTGCATGTGGTCTTAGATCGTCGTGTATACTCAATCGTTTAGCCGTTTTCTCTCTAGTTTTTACGGGTCGTAGCACATTTTTTATATTGGCAGGGTTTTCCCTCCCATTTCTCGCTACCTGTGATTATATAAGTATGTGTTATCTACTATGTAAGATAAAAAATAACTATTTTTTGTTAAAATAGCATTTATTTTGTTAAGTTTGAAAAAATAATTATAATAAAAAATTACATTGAACATGATCAAAGTGAGGCCTAAATTGGTGGGGTCTTTGCCTTGGTTCACTGACCTAAATCTGGCGATACTTTGTTTCTTAATAAGCAAAAGGATCAGTTAGAAGTAGATATCACCTTCGTGCCATTTCTGTCGTGTGATAAATAGTGTCCTTATGTTAGGATATAGCTACTATTTACCTATAATTGATGTTTCGTTTCCTTATCCCGCACTACTATTTTATGCTATGATATATTTAATACCTATCATTTCATGTGTCTTTTTTTGCGGCATGATATTTTTTATGATAGAAGTAGAACTCCGCGTGTTGAAGATTTCCCCATCAATGTGTGTACAACAGATATAGGTAAATAGTGTACGTGATACCGGGTGATATAGAGAGGTCAATGTGGGGCCGGATGACCGAGTTAGGGTTATATGGGGTCGGACGATCGAGAGAGTTGTATATGGTTTGGCTGAGTAGGAGATTTTGCATGGCCTGTAGAAGTGTACGTGGGACTGTGTGACTTTGAGAGGTGCATCTACTCGTGGATGATCGAAAGGTTTATATGTGGCATTGTATGAACGAGATATGTGTATGTGGGTCCAAACAACTGAGAGAGGTACGTGTGTATGACGACCACAAGAGAGATGCACACATGCCGAGATGGCCGAGAGAGGTACATGCATGAACATTTGATCGAGAGAATAGCATCTGGTGTCGGATGACTGGGAGCGGCGTTTGTGTTTCTGGACGACCGACAGAGGTGTATGTGGCTTTAGACGTTTGAGAGATGTGTATGCGGGACCGGATGATCAACTCGGGGTTGTCGATGCTTTTCTTCCCCCCTTTTCTCGGTCTTTAGTAATTTTGCTTCAATAGTTTAGTCGTTGCATATTCTTTGATTCTTCTAAAAGTGAAATGAAAATAAATACAAATAGTGTACCGTGACGTTCGCACTAGCATAGAATAAAAGACGAAAACGAAAATGATTTAGATCAATATGGTTCCACCCCATATATATGCCGGCGCATGTGCACGTAATCCACGTGTCAAGAAATTACAATTCTGATTACCACCACAACATTTTGACAAGACATTTACTTAACCCTTTCCCTTATACCACAAGGCCTCACCGTCACCGGATTTGACGTGCGTGCATGTACATCATATGCGATAATGCCGACGCCTCAGCGCCTCACAACAACTACGTTGCACAACCGCCATCCCCGATGCCTTGTTTGATAACTTTTGAGAGTTATGCTTAAATTTCACAACCTTCAGTTTGTGATATAGATATTTTGGTTGTAACACCACTGATGGGTTCCTCAATGGTATATGCATTTTCACTTGCTGACGGCCCACGAACCCATAAATGTCTACTTTGGCCTTGTCACGTGGATCTTGGAATCATCATATACCTTTTGCCTCTTTGTGTCCTCCAACCCGTGTGCTCTGATACGTCCGGGAGGAGTTAGGTTATGCTCACGGTGTCCCATGCGAAATTGTCTTGGCATCCTATAGGGAGGTTTGGGCGACGCGTTGTGTATCGGATCGGTTTGTGGTTTCTTGGTGGGTGTCGGGACCATGCATCACCTCGTGTCGCGACTCCGTACATCCTCCACCATCGGCAGACCTTTTTCTACGGACTTTTTTTCCGATAACAATCTATTTGAAGTACGTTAAGGTGCAGCATCATGCATGGAAAGATTTGGTCTGGTACGTGTTGTGGTAGAGCCGCACGTACGTACGTGCACCCATGGAGCTAGCTACTACTACATGCATGCATCCATGCATCTACTAGTGCGCCAACGAAATTTGATTTTTTTTAGCCAAGAAAATGTCGTATTCGAGATTTAATTAATTGATACATGTGCACGTACACATCTCTCAAACGTCTAAAGCCACATGCACAATTACCGCTCGATTAGTGGCCCAGGGAGTAGGTGCCATGGGAGTAATGGGCCTAATTAACCATCAATGCTAATATTGCTTCCTGGCTATAAATGATTTTGAACCCAATCAACGCATACCTTGGCAATTAAGTATACGTGCATGTAGCTTCCTAGCTAGCTACGTGTTGCTGTACTATGTAGCCAGATCTAGCGAATATATCGATTCCTGCCAACGACGACACGATGACTTCAATTCGTACGTAGACTCCAGCTTCCTTTTGAACAAAAGTCGACTACAGCTTCGACCAGGCATAAGTAGCCTCATCTCGAAAAGGAGCAGATGAACCAAAAATAGCCAGGAAGAGTCAAGAGCTAGTCGAACTAATGCCCACTTCTAAGTAGCTCTAGCCAGCTACACCACAATGGTCCGTCCGTACATTAATTATATATTGGCGTCATTTTGTCCTTCAACTACTCTACAATAATTTTTCTTCTCCTAGATCTTCACGGCGAATCGTTTTGTTGTCTTTCGACAAATGATGTGGTTCACGCTCTGATCACTATCTGAATCTACACTCTCCGATGTATGTCTCCCTCTCGTTCCCCGAATCCACCACCAGGTACAAGCTACCATGCTTCGTTTAAGTCTCTAGTGAGGATCACAGAGAGCTGCGTGAAGAAGAATCGGCAAGAGTCTAGGCGAGTGGATCGCCCAAGCCAGACAAAGAAGCAAAACTCTCACATAAGGCGCGTCATGCAATCATACACGCTGAGAAGCTCGTCAAAGAACTGCGCCAAGCTAGAAAAGGAACCGAGTGAGACACTCGACCAAACACAAGAGAGCGGCGGAGCATATCCCAAGAAAAAAAGATCATGGCCGCCGACCTGACCATCGCCCCACCGACCGAGAGAGTGGACCGAGAGATTGCAAACGATGGATGTCCACAACACTAATGGAATCACAAGTGTTATTCATTACCCACTCGGCAACAGAGACACTAAGGTGATCACAACATAAAAATACTCGGGATCCATCAACAACATGTCAACATGAGACTATGACAAGTGTTTGACCGACGACACTCACAAGTCTGTAGAGTATTTTGAAAGTGAGACCGGGACATTCGGCAAATGTGACATATCGGTTATTTTATGCCACATTCCTTTAATAATCTTTGTTATCATTCTGGTTACACAACTATTATTTCATACACGTACATTATAATCATTGTTACCCATGTAGAAAGATATGTACGTTAGAAACTAGATAATGCCGATGTTCGCAGAGCCTCGACTATGTCCCCAAACCATCTAACAAGAAACCACGATAGGCATCCCACAACCCCCAAGAGATGTGTAGTAGCCTAATAAAACAGCCTGGAAAATGTAAAAATGACGAGTTCTCGTGACTCCCCAAGTAACCATTTCTCCATAATCATGGGGCCAAACAATCAACCGAGGACTCCAAAATATTTTTATAGAACGCGAGAACCGCGTAATCATACCCGTGTGCTAGTCCAAAGTGGAAGGGAAAATTGTCCCCAAGATAGGGTGCTTCATTCTCAATTCTAGGAGAATTGTTGGGAAAGTGTTTCATTTGCTTCTCTTAAATGGAAGTTTCATTTCCAATTAATGTATCCTAATATTTTGCCAAAATATTCTTGTGATGATCAATTCAACCTCAGATTAAAAGATAGACCCTTTTCGTGCACCCATCGTTTGTCCCTCCACCAACTCCATCATTCCAAACATTATCTTGTGAGCTCGGTGAAGCAATACCTCGGGTCAGAGAAATAAAGGTGGAAAGATAGACCCTTTTCGTGCACCCATCGTTTGTCCCTCCACCAACTCCATCATCCCAAACATTATCTTGTAAGCTCGGTGAAGCAATACCTTGGGTCAGAGAAATAAAGGTGGAAAAAGACAACATAATATGAGTGGATATGTTGAATAGAGACGATATATGCGAGCTAGAGCTTGTTGGTCGACGCTCCTTAACTTGCTTTTTATCAGTGTTACGAAATTAGCCCTAAATAGGAGATCCCACAATTTGGTTAAACTGTTCATTGTTGCATGCATGCCCCGATTACTCTAAAAGTTGTTGTACAGGAGCGACCATGGTTTTCAGAGGAGTGGCAATGTAGTAGACATCCTAGGCCTCCATGCTCATGTTATAGGGTGAATGAGGTTAGGCGAGCGGCCAAGACAACAAACTCTCCGGCTTGGGAGCATAACTCCCCGCAGAGAGTAGCGTCGGAACATAGCTGTTATTCATCATAGGTATCTAGTTCCATGTCCATTCTGCAATTATAATCAACCGATGTTTAACTTTCTAGAGCCTACATAATTGGCTCAGTCGGGAGGTCGTATGAAAAATTTAGCAAAAGCAAACTCCTAGCATAAAATAAGGATTCTAAAAATGCGTCTGAAATGGCACGTAAACTAATAGATGATGACTATCTCGAAGCATAAAATAATAGTTCATATAAGTGAAATGCCGCTTGAAAGGTTCGGTAATAACTTTCCTACCATAAAGTAATAATGTGCGCCGACACCTGAAATGACGATGAAATGCCACATGAAATGATAGGAAATAAGTATATGCCTCTCCCCTCTTCACACACAGATTCTGAATTTTCTTTACCCCTCGTCCAACCTCTGAATCGAGTGATTCTCGTTGGGTGAAAAAGCACAAGTAATCCATATAAAATGTAATTGAAGCTATAAAAATAATAGGAGGGCCGAAGATAGATGCCTTGATGACGATGCGCTAATTAAGTACCGCATCTCTGTGATTTTATTCCATGGTATTTGTGATAATCTTTACTCTCGTGCCGCCTAAATCTAGCGATCGCCCTCCTTTTTTTTTCTCCTGCAATAACTGCACGAGAGATTCATGCGTGCGATAAAATGGCCAGGAAATCCTCTCTAATCTGTTTCCTGATTAAAACGTGAGAGAGTCTCCTCCACCAATCCTCTCGCTAATCTCATCGCATCTCATCATTCTCTCCCCAGAGGCCGCCGCCACCAAGAATACCCAACCTCTCGCCGGCGCCGTCACCCAGCAGCCATGGCGTCGCGGCTGGCTTGCTCGTGTAACAACCCGCTCTGCTATAGATCGGATCGCACAAGGGATACAAGTAATTGAAGGGGAATAGGTGAGAAGAGCAAGCAGGGGATGAGAGACTTGCAAAGGAAGAAGATGAGATATGCTGTCAAGGTTTACTTCATTCGATAATCTGATACAAGGGAAAGGCCAGGCTTATAACAGCACCTGCCAACACGCACACGGCACGGCCCACACTTGGCCCACGGCTCAGCCCACAACACGCACACACGCCTACGACACCTATGTCACACTGATGCAGGTGTAGTATTAGGTGTGACATTGTCTCCTCCTTGAGAACCAGCTCCTTCCCAAATGGCAGCTTGAGGGTAGCGGCGACGCTGCACTTCATAGTCCTCCCACGTTGTTGCAGTAGCTGGTAGAGAGTCCCACTGAACCTTGAGTTGAACAATAGCCTCATGTCCTCGTTTCACCATGCGTCTTTCCAAGATGACAGAAGGTAGAGCTCCAATAGTTGCCAGGTTAGGAGGATTTGGCAGCTCAGAGAACACTGGAGAGTAATTAGGTGTGAATGGCTTCAGCTGTGAGACATGAAACACAGGGTGGATGCGACTGTCTGCCGGTAAAGCCAATTTGTCTGCCAGGGCGCCAAAATTTTCCTCCACATTGAAGGGGCCGAAGAAGTTGTATGCAAGCTTCGCACAAGAGTGATTTATCACAGAAGTTTGAGCATATGGTTGCAATTTCAGCAAAACCTGTTCTGCCACCTGAAACGACCCTTCAGTTCTGTTCTTGTCCGCCTTCTTTTTGAAGCGAGTTTGAGCTCTGGTCATATGTGCACGCAGTGCTTCAGTATGTGTTAACCAATCCATCTCTTCAGTTGTTGCAGTGGAGTTAGTTTCCTGGAGGAGTCCTCCCAAATTGGGTTCCCTGCCGAACATGGCTTTGAATGGTGAACAACCCAGTGAAGAGTGATGAGTAGAATTGTACCAAAACTCTGCAGTAGACAGCCAACGACGCCACTGTCGAGGAGAGTCATGTATTGCGCTGCGCAAGTACATCTCGAGACACTGGTTGACACGCTCCGTTTGACCGTCCGTCTGCGGGTGATAAGCTGTTGTGCCAGTGGTTGCGAACATCTCACGCCACACTGAACTGGTGAAGATCCTATCGCGATCAGACATAATAGACAATGGTACACCACGTAATTTGATCACATTGTCCCACAAGGCTTTAGCTACCTGTGCTGCTGTGAATGGATGGCGCAGAGGCAAAAAATGAGCCAGTTTAGTAAAACGGTCCACCACAACCAGTATGGAATCATAACCTTCAGATTTCGGTAAACCTTCGACGAAATCCAGTGAAATATCCTGCCAAGGTGCTGCTGGAATAGGTAATGGTTGCAACTTCCCTGTAGTTTTTAGGTGCTCATGCTTAGATTGCTGACAGACTTGGCATTGTCGAACATAATCTTCCACTGCGGCTTTAATTCCTGTCCAGGTAAATAGTTTCTTCACTCGTTGGAAAGTGGCTGTTGTACCCGAGTGACCCCCAATGGCACTATCATGAAGGGCACTGATTAGTTTGGTGCGGATGGCCGAGTTGGCTCCAATCCAAATGCGGCCCTTGTTTCTGATCAGTCCCTGTTGCAACACAAATCCCTTTTCATCAGGACTGTGTATAGCTAACTGCTGCAAGAGCTCTTGTGCTTCAGTATCAGTCTCGTAGGAGTTAATGGCTTCCTGGACCCAATTTGACTGAACCAAAGACAATGCATTGCAGGATAGCAGATGTCCCACACGAGACAAAGCGTCAGCTGCACCGTTCTCTGCACCCTTGCGATACTGAAACTTGAACTGCATTCCAACCAACTTCGCCATGGCCTTGCGCTGCAATTCAGTATCCAATTTCTGATCTCCCAGGTTGCAAAGACTTTTGTGATCAGTCAAAATTGTGAATGGGCCTCGTTGCAGGTAGGGACGCCAGCGATCTACAGCCATCATCACGGCTAGAAACTCCTTCTCGTAGGTTGATAGTCATTGATTCCTCACTCCTAGAGCTTTACTGAAATAGGTCAGAGGGTGCCCATTCTGAGTCAATACTGCACCGATGCCAGTATCGCATGCATCTGTTTCAATGGAGAAAGGGAGATCAAAGTTTGGCAATGCCAACACTGGGGTTTGCAACATAGCTTGCTTGAGCTGATCAAAAGCTTTTTGTGCTTGCGGATTCCACTGAAAGCCCTTCTTGGTCAACAACTGAGTCAGTGCCTTTGCAATAATGCCATAGAATGCCATGAATTTTCTGTAGTAACCTGTGAAACCCAGAAAAGCCCGCAATTCAGTTGCATTGGTGGGTATTGGCCAGCCATGCATTGCCTGTGCCTTTGCTGCATCGGTGGCTACCCCCTCCTTGGATATAACATGACCCAGATACTCGATACGAGTCTGAGCGAAGGAACATTTAGAAGCCTTGGCATAGAGTTGATGCTTTCGGAGAAGGGAGAGCACAATCTTGAGGTGTTCACGATGTTCCTGCAGTGTATCACTATACACCAATATATCATCGACGAATACTATCACGAACTTACGGGTGTAGTCTGCGAAGATGGCATTCATCAAGCACTGGAAGGTCGCCGGTGCGTTCGTCAATCCGAACGGCATAACCGGAAAATGAAAATGCCCGTGATGCATTTTAAACGCAGTCTTCTCTTCATCCTCGGGTCACATGCAGATTAGGTGATAACCCGCACGCAAATCCAGCTTGGAGAAATATGCAGCACCTGCCAATTCATCGAGTAGTTCGTCAACAATCGGCAGTGGAAACTTATTCTTTATTGTTGCTAAATTGAGACGCCGATAGTCGACACAGAACCTCCAGCTTCCGTCTTTCTTCTTAACTAGCAGCACTGGAGCAGCAAAAGGACTCATGCTTTGAACAATTGTTCCAGCACTCAACATTTCCAACACTTGCTTCTCAATCTCGTCCTTTTGCTGAGGCGAGTAACGGTAAGGTTTAGAATTTGGTGGCTTGCTTCCTTCTTCCAAGGTGATAGCTGTTAGGTTGATCTCCAGGTCGTACGAGCCCAACGGCTCGTGACCCCCTTGACTGCGCCCTGACCGGGGGCGTCCGTTTCCATTATGGACGGTGGGCCCCTGTGACCTGCGCTATAAATAAAGGGTGGGGGCTGGGGCACACGGTACGAGGTTGACCGTGCTGCCAGTCACCCCACCGACATCCCCTCTCCGATCTAGGGTTAGCGCAGTGCTCACGGGAAGCACCACCACCGCCACAGCGCCGCCACCACCATGGCCTCCGGGTCGAGTTCATCGACCCACAGCGAAGGTATCTCTCCGATCCCTCTCTCTCTGTTTTCACACACACACACATGTTTCCCACGTTGATCTACCGAAAGGAGTTTATAAGGATCTAACAATGGTATCAGAGCGCAATCTGGATCCTAGTTTGATTTTCGGTAGCAAAAGAAAAAGAAAACACACCGGTTAATCACCGGCAAAGTGCGCCGCCGGGAGGCCGCGCCGCTCCTCTCGATCCATGTCCGCATCGGCAAGCCGAGGGACTGGACGAAGAGCACGGGCAGTGGAGAGGGGCTGCGCCTCCACCACTGCCGAGAGAAATCCCGCAAAAGAGATCAAACCCTAACTCTATCCCTAAAACTGTAAAAGAGGGGAAAAAGAAAAAGAACTCACCGGCCACGATGTCGCCGGCAAAGGGCACCGCCGCTGGGCCGCTTGACGGAGTTGCGCCCACCCGTGGGTGCACGCAGCTCCGGCAAGAGGGCCACGGAGGCGCCGTCTTCTTCTCGTCGTCGTTTGCGCCGCGTGCGTGGATGCGCGCGAGAGAGGCAGAAAAGAAGGAGAGAGGGGAAGGGGGTCGCGTGGCGCCGTGGCGACGTCTCCGGCGACCGGCAGCCGGCGGCCGGCGCGCTTTTTTCGCCGCCGGCGGGCGGGAGCGCGGGACAGAGAGGAGAGGTGCGCGGGAGCACGGGACAGAGACAGTGCGGCTAGGGTTTTTTGGGGCTGCACGCGTTGCTCGTTTTGATCGAGCTGGGAATGCGGAGGACCGTCGGATGGAATCCGATGGCCAGGATCTCCCAGCTGTGAACCCTAAGCTGCTAGTGGGCCAACGGGCCGAAAGTGGGCAGGGCCGCGGGCCGCGTCGCTGGCGTCTGCGTCGCCACGGGCGACAGATAAGCAGGAGGCCGTGGGCCGCCGTGGGCTGCGTAAGCGCTGCCGCGGGCGGCAGATAACCATGGGCCGCACAGAACAGAATTTTCTGTTTATTTTTTACAAAAGCATGTTTTAATCTGTTTTTGTCCATTTTTGGGCAAATTTCATTCTGTTTTCTATTCAATTTTATCCAACGAAAATTTTGTTTAGGAAACAGAAGAAAGAAAAGAAATACTTGTTAAAAGTATAAAAGTTTATGAATTTTATTCATAATTTCCGCTGCAAATAGTTAAAAGTAATTGCATAAAAGCAATAAAGTGAGAATTAAAAGCATGATAAAGTGATATTAATGATGATTATGATTCTGTTATTAACTGACCAACGTTGTTAATAGCATTATCATGATTTAAAGTGAGAATTAAAAGCATGATTAAAGTGATATTAAGATGATTATGATTCTGTTATTAAATGACCAACGTTGTTAATAGCATGATCATGATTTGTTATTATGTGTTAAAAGGTGCATTTATTTCTTTTATTGCCCAACGGTGATATAGTTTTAATTGCACAAACGGTTGTATGTTTTGATTTATACCAACGTTGGATTAATACATGCAATTGTTTTTTGTTATCTCATATCCTTGTGGTTTCAGGAAGTTTTCACCTGATGAGTTGCCTCAAGGACATTCCGACGCTCAGGGGTGACAACTACGCTGAGTGGTGGAAGAAAGTTGAACTGGCTTTTATCTGCGCTGAGGTTGACTGGGTTGTGAATGCTCCACAGCCAGTCAGGCCAGCAGAGCCAGTAAGAGAGACAACTGATGATGAATCTGCTTGGCAGAAAAAGTTGAGGGACCATGCTCCAGTGGAGATGGGATACACCCTAGAGAACCAAAAGTGGGTGAACACCAACAAAAAGTGCATGGCATTTATAAAGAACACAGTTGAGAACGCTATTGTGGGCTCAATTGAAGAGTGTATCTCCGTGGGAGAGTATCTCCAAAAGATAAAGAGCCAGTTTACTGGTTCTTCAAAGACATATGCTACCCAGCTGCTAAAACAGCTGGTGACAGAAAAGTATCATGGAGGTGCACATGGCATAAGGGAGCACATTCTCAGAATGAGCAACATGGCTGCTAAGCTTAAGTCCATGGAGGCTGATCTGGAGCTCAAGCCTGCACTCATAGTTCACTTGGTGATGGCTTCACTGCCACCACAGTTTGAAATTTTTTCAATTACAATGTGTCACCTGAAAAATGGGACATTGAAAAGACCATTGCCATGTTGTCGCAAGAAGAGGAAAGGCTGAAGTCCCAGAATGGGGGCTCCTTGAACTTCGTGAAGGACAACAAGAACAGGAACTACGGTTCCCTTCAAAGCCATATGGCAAAGGTCCCACCAGTATAAGCCACATGGCAAAGGTCCCCAGCAGTATCAGCAAGTGGACAAAGACACCTGCCACCACTGCAAGAAGAAAGGGCATTTCAAGCAAGATTGCCCAGATTGGCTCAAGATGATAATGGCAAAGAGAGGTATAGACACAGTTTCTTTTGTAAATGAATCCCTGTATACACAGTTTTCAAAATCTACTTGGTGGATTGACTCAGGTGCAACTGTTCATGTTGCAAATTCTTTACAGGGATTCCATTCGACAAGGACTTTGCAAAGAAGCGAAAGACACATTGAAGTCGCAAATGGAGTTCAAGCAGAAGTTGAAGCTGTTGGCGACATCTCCTTGGAGCTAGCTGATGGTTTCAATATTATGCTTAGAGATGTTTTATTTGTTCCTTCGATTCACAGAAACTTAATAAGTGTATCGTGTTTGGATAAAGACAGTTATGAATGTTATTTCGGTCATGGCAAGTGTGCCATATGGTTTAAAGATGCTTGTGTGGGTATTGCTTTACTTCATGATAAGCTTTATTTGTTATCCTTGCGTGAAAAAGTGCATTCTGTGTAATGTGAATGAACAAATTCCTTGTCGAACAAAGAACAAAAGAAAAGAAAGCGAACTCATGACTCTTCGAAGTTATGGCACTGTCGATTAGGCCATATTTCGAGGGGAAGAATAGAAAGCCTCGTTAAAAATGATATTCTTCCTCCGTTAGAGTTCTCAGATATCGAACAATGCATAGATTGCATAAAAGGAAAATACGTAAAACAAATTAAAAAGGGTGCAAACCGAAGCACAGCGACACTAGAAATTATTCACACTGATATATGTGGACCATTTCCGGTGAAAAGTGTGGATGGTTATGACTCGTTCATAACGTTCACAGATGATTACTCCCGATATGGTTATATTTATCCAATTAAAGAAAGATCTGAAGCATTGGATAAATTTAAAATATTCAAAGCTGAAGTTGAAAATCAACATGATAAAAGAATTAAAATAGTCAGGTCCGACCGTGGGGGGGAGTACTACGGTCGGCACACTCCATATGGTCAAGTACCTGGACCTTTTGCAAGGTTTTTACAGGAAAATGGAATAGTCGCCCAGTATTCTATGCCGGGCGAACCACAGCAAAATGGAGTAGCTGAAAGGCGTAACCGTACTCTTATGGATATGGTGCGCAG
The DNA here is from genome assembly GCA_947311845.1 of Poa pratensis. Lineage (NCBI taxonomy): Eukaryota > Viridiplantae > Streptophyta > Magnoliopsida > Poales > Poaceae > Poa > Poa pratensis. Next base: position 35,553,666 of record CAMZMU010000090.1, read on the forward strand.
TATGATGAGTTATTCCACACTGCCATTGGGATTATGGATGGAGGCGTTAAAAACCGCCATTCACATTCTCAACAGAGTACCAAGTAAGTCGGTGCCCAAAACACCGTACGAGTTGTGGACAGGGAAAGTTCCTTCTCTAGCCACTTGAAAGTCTGGGGGAGCCCAGCTGAGGCAAAAGTTTTTAATCCACACATTGCAAAGTTAGACCCCAAAACAGTAACTTGCCATTTCATTGGCTATCCTGATAGATCAAAAGGTTATCGTTTCTACTGTGCAGACAGATACACAAAGTTTGTAGAAACGAGACACGCGGTCTTCTTGGAGGACGAAATGATGAGGGGGAGCATGGTAGGCCGGAAAATTGATCTTGAGGAGAAGAGGGTGTGTGCACCTTTTCCGATGATCCATGAGCCATTTTTCGCCCTACCTGTTGTACCTGCACCGATAATCCCAGAGGTTGTGGTGCAAGCACCTGTTGTAACTCCACCCGTGACCACAACGAGGCAAGATTCGGAACCTGTCCGTCAGGAGCCGACTCAACCCGTTGTTGAGCATGAAAGGGAGCGACGACAGCCACATTTAGAAGAAGAGTCGCACGTTGAGACACATGATGTGCCAGAGAATGAGACTCTAGAAGGTCTAAAAGAGCTAGGAAATCAGCTATTTCTAGTGATTATAGAGTTTATAATACAGAAACAGTTCATATGGAAGAAGATCCCACTTCATATGAAGAAGCCATGAGAAGCGTTCACTCTTCGAAGTGGCTGGAAGCCATGGAAGACGAGATGAAATCGATGAGTTCTAACAATGTTTGGGACTTAGAGGAAATTCCTAAAGGAGCCAAAACAGTAGGCTGCAAATGGGTCTACAAAACTAAGTATGACTCCAATGGAAACGTTGAAAAGTATAAAGCGCGACTTGTGGCAAAAGGCTTTACGCAAAGAGAAGGGTAGATTACAATGAGACATTTTCTCCGGTCTCATGTAAGGATTCCTTCAGAATCATCATGGCACTAGTTGCGCATTTTGATTTAGAGTTGCATCAAATGGATGTAAAGACGGCATTTCTAAATGGAGATTTAGAAGAAATGTTTACATGAAACAACCCACGGGTTTTTTCATGGAGGGGAAGGAACATATGGGATGCCGCCTAAAGAAATCCATTTATGGGTTAAAGCAAGCCTCTAGACAGTGGTATTTAAAGTTCAATAATACAATTAAAAGTTTTGGATTTAAAGAGAATGTTGAGGACAACTGCATTTATGCAAAGTTTAAAAGTGGGAAATATATTTTCCTAATTCTGTATGTGGATGATATTCTGCTTGCGAGCAATGATGTCAGTCTACTACTAGAAACAAAGAATTCTTGTCCTCAAATTTTGATATGAAAGATCTTGGTGAAGCTTCATATGTTTTGGGCATAGAAATTCACCGGGATAGAAAGAATGGAGTGCTAGGACTATCACAAAAGGCATATTTAGAAAAGGTTCTAAAGAAATATAATATGCATAAAAGTAGCCTCACCTGCTCCTATAGTCAAGGGCGACAGTTTTGGGAAATTTCAATGTCCCAAGAACCAATATGAGATCGATCGAATGAAAGCAGTACCATATGCTTCGGCTGTTGGAAGCTTACAGTATGCACAGTGTGCACTCGCCCTGACTTAGCTTTTATCACCGGGGTACTCGGTAGATATCAAGAAAATCCAGGCCATGACACTGGAATATGGTAAAGAAAGCATTGCGTTATGTGCAAGGCGCAAAAGACCTCATGCTAACATATAGAAGATCTGATTCCCTAGAGATAAGAGGGTATTCAGACGCAGATTTTGCGGGAGACAAAGATGATAGAAAGTCCACGTCAGGTACGTGTTCACTCTCGCAGGAGGGGCTATTTCGTGGAAAAGCTCCAAACAGTCATTAGTTGCATCATCCACGATGTATGCAGAATTTATAGCATGTTATGAGGCCACGGGGCAGGCGATATGGTTAAAGAAATTTATACCCGACTTGAAAGTGGTAGATTGTATTGACAAACCACTAAAGATGTACTGTGACAACCAGCCCGCAGTATTCTATGCTCACAACAACAAGTCGAGTAATGCTACAAAGGCAATAGATATAAAGTATTATGTTGTGAAAGATAAGATCCAGGATCAAACTATAAGTCTCGAGCATATAAGGACAAAGGAAATGCTTGCGGATCCGCTAACGAAAGGCTTACCACCCGATGTGTTCCAGAAACACATAGCCGGCATGGGATTAATGGAAAGCCTATGATTCCTGGATCACAGAGGCCCAAAAGTAAAGATTTGTTTCAAAACAGAAAAGTATAGTGGCTGTCTGATTCTATCGGCAATTGAGCTGTGACGATGAAACATGCTCTATGTACTAATCGGTGATGAAACGAGTAAAGTAAAAGGTAAAAGTAAAAGTTGAGATCAAGGGGGAGAATGTTAGGTTGATCTCCAGGTCGTACGAGCCCAACGGCTCGCGACCCCCTTGACTGCGCCCTGATCGGGGCCGTCCGTTTCCATTATGGACGGTGGGCCCCTGTGACCTGCGCTATAAATAAAGGGTGGGGGCTGGGGCACACGGTACGAGATTGACCGTGCTGCCAGTCACCCCACCGACATCCCCTCTCCGATTTAGGGTTAGCGCAGTGCTCACGGGAAGCACCACCGCCGCCACAGCGCCGCCACCACCATGGCCTCCGGGTCGAGTTCATCGACCCATAGCGAAGGTATATCTCCGATCCCTCTCTCTCTGTTTTCACACACACGCACACATGTTTCCCACGTTGATATACCGAAAGGAGTTTATAAGGATCTAACAATAGCATGGTCGTATTGCCTTGCAGGCGGTAGACCTTGAGGTTCTGCAAATACATCCGCAAACTCTGTCAGTGTGACCTGTATCTCAGGTGGAACAGCAGTATCTGATGCAGAAGCAGGTAGTTGCTCTAGAATTGCCATGGCCCAAATATGATTGTTGTTTTCCCATACCTGTAGCATTTGTACACTCAGTTGTTGCGGTTTTGCTGTGGTGTTTCCCGTGATGCCCTGAAGTGAAACAGATTTTCCCTTGTACTCAAATGAAATCTCCTTTGCCTTCCAGTCACATTTCATGGGGCTGTGACTGCCCAGCCAGTCCATTCCCAATACACCATCATAAGCTCCCAGTTCCAGAATGCGCCAATCAGAAGAGAAGGTATGTCCCTGACTGTTCCATTTCAGCTGGGAAATCAGTTGATTGCACTCTAGTTGTTGTCCATTCGCCACCTTCACTTGAACCGTTGCTATCTCCTGTGTTTGTACCCCAAGACGAGTAGCAAATGTAGCATCCAAAAAAATTGTGAGAGCTACAAGAATCAAGCAATAGTAGCCTCACCTGTTTTCCCACACGTGCTCTAAGCCTAATACAAGATGTTGATTCAGTTCCACTGACTGCATTAGCTGACAACATGCAACATTCCGCAGCTGCCGGCTCCTGCTCCGGTTCATCCAACAGTTCCAGTGCATGAACTGCGTCATCAGTAAGCACTTCCCCAAACTCACCCACTTGAATGCTAAGTAACCGAGCACCCTGTTTCTTACATTGGTGATCTCGAGAGTAGCGGTCGCCACACTTAAAACACAGGTTGTTAGCACGTCTGAAGTCACGCAATTGACGTTCCCAGCCAAACTCGTCACCAGCTGCACGCGGCACGATTGGTGGGCGAGCTACTGCTGGCAATTGCGGTGGTGGTCTTCCTGCTGGTAATATGCCGTGACGGGGGCGCAATGCTTCGGTTTCTTCTTCCTGAATCTTAGCAAAGACGGTAGATCGAGTAATGCTAGTAGGTGCATGTATGCGCACCGCTGCCCTCAGCTCATCCTTCAGACCAAGCACATAGTGTGTAACAAAAAACCTGGTGCTGATGGTCGGATCCAAAGCCATCAGATGGTACATCACTGTCTCGAATTGTTGCATGTATTCTGCTACCGAGCCTGTCTGTCTGAGTTGTAGCAGTTTGTGCATTTGGCCTTCGTATTCATCCGGACCGAACTCCTCAATCACCACCAGACAGAAGGCATCCCAGCTCATGTTCCTGCCATTCTGCCGAATAGCTTGCAGCCATAGGGTAGCATGACCATCCATGTATAGCGATGCCGTGGTCACCCAGCGACCTAACTGCACCTGGTAGAGATCGAAGTAGGTAATGCAACGGTCGAGCCACAGGTTCGGCAAGTTACCATCAAACCGCGGGAAGTCGTGCTTGGGCATCTTGATTAACCCGTTGTCTTCACCATCTCTGTGCTCCTCTCTGCGCTGCTGTTGTTGCTGAGGTAGGTGTATCCGATGCGGTTGTGGTACCATCTGTGCCGCGGGTGCTTCCGGCATCAGAGGCGCACCCTCGTTCGCCAATCGCGGTGGAGGATTGCCCACCGGAATCTCGACCCTCGGTAGATTCGCGATTCCCGGGAGTTGGTGAGGATCCGAGCCAGAGGACGCAGATGCGGCCGATGCAGGTGTCGCCGTCAGCGCCTTCCTCGTGTCATCGACCTCGTCTTGAGTCACGGTCAGCTGCTTCTTCATGTTTGCCAAATCAGTGGAGATCTGGTTGTTGAAGTTGAGCTGCTCCTCGTGCCTCTTATCGTTGGCCGCTGCCTGTTCCTCCATGCGCTTGAGGACGGTCTCGAGCATGGACTTGACCTAAGTGGCGTTCTCCTCCATTGCTACCAACACAGCCTTGGTCTGTGCGTTGCCCTTAGCCGGCGCCATTGTGCTCGCTCCAAGCAGATCCGACCGTGCTAAGGATTTTGCGCGAAATTACCAAAGTAATCTCGCACCTGTCGCTCGGAATTACAGATCGATGCCGAGAGAATTTGAGCCACGAACGCAGGGTGGAAGGGTGGATGATTGGGCTCTGATACCAATTTGTAACGACCCGTTCTGCTATAGATCGGATCGCACAAGGGGATACAAGTAATTGAAGGGGAATAGGTGAGAAGAGCAAGCAGGGGATGAGAGACTTGCAGAGGAAGAAGATGAGATATGCTGTCAAGCTTTACTTCATTCGATAATCTGATACAAGGGAAAGGCCAGGCTTATAACAGCACCTGCCAACACGCACACGGCACGGCCCACACTTGGCCCACGGCTCAGCCCACAACACGCACACACGCCTACGGCATCTATGTCACACTGATGCAGGTGTAGTATCAGGTGTGACAGCTCGCCGGCGCGCGCGCGTCTATGCGCGGCGCTCCGTCGACCTGGCCGGACCGCGACGCCCCATCGAGCTGCCTACGGTTTGCGGGGGCGGCCTTACACCCCGGCGACGGGCGCGCCGTCCACCTCGCGCTGCACGGAGGTGGTCGCCTGCTCGGAGTAGGGGACGGCATCCTCCGCGCTGGCCGTCCATCCTGGCCGCCGCCGCTCGCCGGGCTTCTCCGCCGGCTTCTTCGCGACCAGCAGTCAGGCCGTCGACACGCCGGATCTGAAGGCCGCCATCTGCTGCTGCTGCTGTCTGCCCTGACCACGTCCCCGAGATGCATCCCGCCACCGACCCTCCTCCTCGCCCGCTGCTGCCGGCGACACAATCTCCACGCCTCGTTGTTGCTTTTTTTCCTCCTCTCAACGCCGCCACCATATGTGCTACTGCTACGCCTGCTCTAACTGTCGCAGTTCATTCGGGTGTGCCTGCAACCGCTCTACTGCTGAGAAAATACAGCTGTGTGATTCTCCTTGCACTCAGCTAGTATAAAACTTTAGTTTTTTTTTCGATTCAGTAATATGGGGATTCAGTTACAGCGGTTCAGCATGTGGTGGAAGGCTACCTCTTCACAGTTGTAGCTCGATTTTGTTCCCCGCTGCATCCTGTTAGCATGCATATTGGGGAAAATGGCAACCTCATCGTGTTATTGCTCACTGTTTTATTTAGCAACTAACTAGTGAAGACCAAGACTTGGACCTTTTTGCAGCTTAGGCTTGCTATCTCCTCTGGGCATCCTAGTGCCTCCTTGTATTACTTCTTGTGTTGTCTTTGCCAGGACACTTCATCTTCCAGAAAAGCCTTTAGAAATAGAAAAAATAAACTTTTTGGGGATGCAATGCGTTGCCACATGCATCATGTAGCTTTAGTATCTAGTATGCACATACAACACCACATATTTGCTTTACGTACATATACCCAATTGACCAGACGAGGATGATTGTCTTTTCTGTTGCGTGTTAACACCACTTGCACATTTTTTTGGAACATTTCTCTCTCCCGACCATGCTAATCTTGCACTGCCCTGATGCTGCCATTTATTATTTTTGCTGTTAAGAGTTAATCATGCCCTCATTCGTAGCAACTGCATTGAGTTGTATGTGTACTGATTATACCTTTGATGTATGCACAAGTTTTGATGCATGACAAAATTTATATTGCTGTTCTTTAGATTGCAGCAAGAAAAACTGAAAAGCTTATTACCGATTCTAATGTTTGTATCCTATTTCTCGTCTTACTTTGTATCTAACTGCGATTTATGCATACTGATTACAGTCTGCCTGGTTACGATCTGATGGCTGGGTGAGGCGACCATGTAGTGGAGGAGCTCGCCCTCAAGTCCCACTGCGGCCACCTCGACGCCGCAGTTTAGGAGCTCATCGACATCGCTACATGAAGGTCGGATTTTTTTCTTTAGTCGTGCTCTAATTGGTTGCTGCCTGTCCTGGGTCGTGGCCTTCGTGCCTTGGCTGTGTTTGCGTGTTGTGATTTCCAAGCACTATTCTTCGGGTTGATTCTTGGTTGTTTGCTGGTGGATACATGTAGTGGTTGTTTTTTCTGCAGAAACTTGTCTTGGTTCCGCATAGAAATGCTATAAGTAACTGATATGGATGGCCTTGCATGTAAATATATCACCTTGTAGAATTATTTCACATTTGATGGTTGTGATAAGAGCTTCAAACTTTGTTAATATTTTCTAGTACTCTCTTGCAATGCTTAAGATTTTTTATGTTAGCATGTTGTTGTCTGTGAAATATGTGTACTGGATAGTAAAATTTGAGCTCATGGATATTCCATGTTGACTGGATATTAATCTCCTCATGTGCCTAGCTGAATGCTCAATTGCGATCAGCTAGTGCTGAGTGTTTTGTTCTTTAGATTGAGTAGTAAGTAATGATGCACGAAACAGTAGTGTTTTCTTGTTGTTGTAAAATCTGTTGCCGTCTAGTTGCTATCATATGATGATCTAAACAATATACTACATGGCCACCAATATTTACTTGCAGCCATCATAAGCATGCTACTATTATATGATGAAGTTGTGGACACGTCGTGATCAGTGATCATTCCTTGGTTGATGCTTGGCCTAGCTCTAGAGAAGGAAATCTTATTTGTGTACATGTCGAGCAAGCTTTTCTTAGTTTGTTAATTGTCGTGGATGCATGCAGGCCCTTGTTCTACCAGTGGTAGCACGCTGGAGCGGTAGCGCTGGTGAAGGGGAGAGGATGTGTCCCTGATGCAGCATCAGCAGCAAGGGAGACGCGTGTCTGGCCAGGATGGATCCGGCTGGACATACTTATTTGTGTACATGCTGCAGGGAGGGGGTCGCCTACTCGGAGTAGGGGGCGACACTTGGGCGTTCACCGCGCTGGCGTCGATCCCGGCCGCAGCTACTCGCCGGCCTCCTCTCTGCCGGCGTCTTCGCAAGGGCGCCTGACCAGCAAACAGGCCGTGGATGCGCCGGATCCGAAGACCGGGTGGCTGCTGCTGTCTTCCCCGACCACGTCACCGAGATGCATCCTGCCATCGACCGTCCTCAACGTCGCTCCTCGCCGGCTGCTGCAGGTGAGACAGTCTCATCCATATGTTGTTTTTTCTCCTGTCAACGTCACCATATGTGCTACTGCTACCCCTGCTTTAACTGTTGCAGTTTGTGTGTAGCTGCAACTGATTACAGTCTGCCTGGTTACCGATCTGATGGCTGGTTGGGGCGACCATCTCGCGGAGGAGCTTGCCCCCAAGTCCCACTGCAGCGACCTCGACACTGCAGTTCAGGAGCTCGCTGACATCGCTACCTGAAGGTCGAATTTTTTTCTTTGGTCGTGCTCGATTAGGAGGCTTTCTATCCTAGAAGGCCAATGCCATGTTTGTGTGTTGTGCTGACCAAGCACTATTCTTCAGGTGGATACATGTATTTGTTGTTTTTCTGCAGAAACTTGTCATGTTTCCGCACACAAATGTTATAAGTAACTAAAATGGATGTCCTTCCATGTAAATATATCACCATATAGAATTATTTTGCATTTGATGGTTGTGATAAGAATTTCAAACTTTATTATTATGTTCTGGCACTCTCTTGCAATGCTTAAGATTATTTTTAATAGGTTGTAGCGTTGGATCATCATTATTTGAAGTGTTGGATCATCGTTACTTGCAATACTGGTTTAGGTGTAGTGGCGGTGCTATGACTAGGGATTGATTGCTTGTCCCTGCGTAGAGCATTTTTTAGATGTTTCTTATATACTTTGTGGTGTTATGCTTGCATGAATGTTACATAAATCTGCAAAACTGTGTGCTAGGTCTGTTTATTAGTGCTGCCTTTCTTATTTGTAAGTTTTGTGGTCAGCTGAGAATATACAATGATATGGATATCGTGAGGATTAATGAGGTCTCACCTATATGACTTGTGGTTGTAGTTGTAGATAGCTGAAGCCTTGTGTGTCATTTGAACCTTTGTTGTCAATGGGTCCAGATGCTAGAAGACCATATATCACAATCCAAAAGCGGCTTAATTAGTTGCAGTGCTAAAGCAATCTCTTAATTATGCTTGTAATTTGTAAGACATGCCAACTGATTGTATCATATTATTTGGTATGTTATTTAAAGGTGGTACCTTGTGCTTCGTTGGCGCTCCGTCAACGTGTCATAACATTGCAAACCAGTTCAGCTGGTCGTTCCTTGTTTACTTGGAAGCTGTATCGGTGCTGCCACAAGTGCGTTTGATGCAAACTACCAAGGTGAACAATTAGCATGCAGTTCCCTTGACTCCAGGGTGTAGTTTTCTGACCAAAATTTTGCATCTTTTGTAGATTGTGGAACCGTTCAGAGCTCACTATGTGTTTGCGCTGGGGGATTCGGGAGCAGCAAGTCGAAGGACTACCCTACCAGAGGTCCCACCGAGACTGGTAGCGCTGTCCTCCCTGTTGCTGTTCGCATGCCCAGGCTGATGCTGCTGTCGATGTCCACCTCCTGCTGCCGGCCACGTCCCGAGCAGGAGCTAATGGCAGGAAACCACTACCACCTGGAAATGGAGGACCTCATCCACGGTGTCCATGTCGACACTGTAAGGTCCCCATCTCATCTCCTTTCCGCCTCCGGACCTCGATTTCGTCTTCCTTATGCTCCTCCCCCTGCAGATAACGAGGAGCTGTTGGTCGCCTGCACGGGCAAGGAGAGGCCGTTGTCCTGCAGCAGGCCGTCTGGATGCCCAAAGGTCCTTTCCCCCTCCTTCTGCTGTCTACCGCGCCATTATTTTCCGACCTTGTTTTTCTCTTGCTGGATCATTTTCATCTTAATGCTCAACATGTACATTGCCAGATGCCAAGTGACCAAGGAGAGACACCACCGGTGGTATCGACGACGGCGGCGGCGTCGGCCTACCGCAACACAAAGTGGTAGCCCCCCTCGCATTTTGAACTTGTTGATGGTTGTCCTGTTCCATTTTCTGAGCCCTTGTGTAACTGTTGTTTTTGCATGTATTTGTCCCTCCTGTTTTCCTCCAAAATGCTTGTGATACGTTTCTGCATTTCAAATCTGTTATGCAATGTTCATTCTTGTCTGGTGATGAAGAACTTACTATTCATACCATCTTTCGGGACTGCTTGATCGCTATGCGGACATGCTGTCATTCTGCAATTATGAGGCAAAATAAACATTGTTTGTTTCTAAATCATTTTTCTTTGATTGTTTGAATGTTTTGTGAATCTATTAGTAGTCTAATTATTTGGTTTGTTCTGTGGTTGGACTCACCCTTTTTGGTTGATCATGTTTATATTTTTTCAACTGGCTGGACAATGATGAAAAGCATGAACAAAACACACCATCTTTTGGGACTGATTGTTGCATTCAATGTGCCATGCTGTCACATCGGCAATTCTGATGCACAGTCTCTTAATTTCCACCAATATAGAAGATTTTTGTTGTCTTTATGTTTCAAATTTGTTCTGCCTTGATGAAAGATCAGTTTCTATGTTATTTGTTCATCCGGTGATGAAAAACCTTTTGTCATACCATTATTCGGGACTGATCAGCTCTTATGCGGCTATGCTGTCATTCTGCGGTTCTGAGGTCAAATTGAACATATTATGCGTGTTTGTTAAACTAGTCTTTCATTACTTATATTTTGATTTATTAGCAGTCTTGTGATTTGTAGCAGCACCTGTGATGAACTGATGATAAAGCGTGTGTATATGCTATCTTTATCTGCCTCATCTGGATATGTTTAATCATAAAAATACTCTTATTTGTATGTCTGCCGATTTTTGCAGTCATACTAATGACCCTTTTGTGACCATTTAGGATTATGGGTCGTTTGCTTGTCCCTGCATGGAGCATTTTGTATGTTTGTTACATTTTTTTGGTGTCCTGCCTGCATGTATTATATATTTAATCTTGAATGTTAAACCTGCAGGTGCCAAGCCAACATCAAGAGCTAAAAGATGTCCCCACCAACGGAGGCGAAGGAGAAAGGTGAAGAGGATGGAAACGAGGTCCTGGGCAGGGCAGTCTTCTCCGGCTGCAAAGCAAGATTCTCCGGCTGCAAGGCGAACTTATCCGTCAGCTACGCCACCAACTGCTGTGGTTCTGGAGTAATATCGAACACCCACATTTATCGACAATGTCACATGTTCAGGTGAGCACAGTTGATGCTTCTTGGGGTGAATGGTTGCTTTTTTTGTTGCTGGCTGCGTCATTTGGCCTAGTATCTTATACTCCCTCCGTCCCATAATAAGTGTCTCAAGTTTGCACAAAAGTGGATGTATGTAAACATGTTTCATGTCTAGATACATCCAATTTTAGGCAAACTTGAGACAGTTATTTTGGGATGGAGGGAGTATCTGATAGCATCTACTATTTGGCTCCAAACGCTACTAGCTGGTATTGTGTGTGGTTTTTGTCTGGCCTTGCTTTTAGAGGAATGGCTCCATTTATTTGACATTGTTCTAGTTCTAGCTATGGAATTTCAGAGATTGCCATTTTAAAGGAACAATAAAATCATCACCAGCACATGAACTTTCTTGGTCATGAACCGTTAGTGCTACTCTGAGCCAGTGTGTCCTTTTTGTTCTAGGAGGCACGCATGGATTTAAATATATGAAGTTGTTGGTCATCCTGCTGAAGTAATCACCCAATTAAGCAATCAGTAAGAACCTTAGTTGATGCTGTTCTTCTTTGTCCTATCTTTTAGTTATTTGGTTGTGACAATAATGGTCGTCCACCTGGCTTGTTGCCTCTGCTCTCCAAGTATCTCTGAATTTTTCACACCTTGTACTTGCAATCACCATGCGAGTATTTTTGTGAATCATTGACGGTTGAAATCGCTGATTTGCTATTCCTGCCAATACTGAATAGATGAATAAATTGTGCAGTTATCTTAGGATACAGCATGCAGTGGTAGATTGTCGGATGCATAAAGCACTCCCTGGGGATGGATGTTATTCGAGGTGGCCGTTAGTTCGATGAAACATGACTTACTTGGTGTATGGATATTCATCCACACGCCCATGTGAAACAATAGCTAGGTCTCTTGGCAGTTTGTGTTTGTTGGTAGCCTCGTAAATCTTATCTGTGTGCCGAGTAGTAGTTTCTCATGCCAGGAGGTGAAGAAATGGTAGTGTAATTTGTAATCTCCTATTTGCATTGCCCTATAGGGATCTGGACAATTTCTTATGCTCTGGAAAGGCAATCAGTCATGTTAACTTATTTTTCCTCTGTGTTTTCCCGTTCATTGGCATGATTAGTTTGCTCAGCTAATTTGTCGCAAGTCTGAAATAATTTGCTGCAGAAGCTACTACCATGCTAAATTCTGAGCAGTGTGACCTCATCAACCATAGTTCTGCAGCTATGTGAGGTTGAGTCAGAGTGTCTGCACCGCTCAAGTGTAGTTGGTGCCTCAAGAATAGTTTCCAGCTTGTAGTATTTTATATGTATGGATATTTTTGTTTACCGCCCCTCTTCCAGCTCTGCCTAATTTGTGGATTGACGTTGATGCCTCAAGAATGTATGGTGCATCATCCCTATACATATGAGGCTTTTGTCCAGAGTGACCCCGACGACAGCAGCCTTGCTACCGAGGAAGAGGTCGTTCGGAGGTACTTCTTCGGCGAGCTGCGCTAGTTCAAAGGTCAAGTGTGTGGATGTTAAGGCCGGGTGTGTTGTGCAGGAGGTCAAGCTCGGCACCCGAAGGTCCGTCCTTGGCCGCCCTCAATTCGGCTGGTATTTATGTGCAAAATATGTCGTGCTTCCTGCCTCAGTCTGCTTATGCCTGTGTGATGGCTCTGATTCCAGCTATCTGGTGTTGCCTACTAGGTTCTATGAACATGGAAGGCATTTTTGTCGTGCTGCCTGAGAATTGATTTGATGTTGTAGGGTGATGTGTGCCTGTGGAGAATTATAGGTTGCTTAGTTTCTAGCGATATGATTGTTTTTGGATGATTTATACTTGCACAAAAATGACTAGTGGATGCTTAGACAGTGGAACCCAACCATTGCTCATTCATTTTTTGTGTTTTCTTGAAAAAAAAATCTAGAAAGGATGAGAACTAGTGGCGTTATCCAAGGATAGTTGGGTTTTTCTTGATGGTAGCGTATGGAGCATGAAAATGATGGTAGCATACAGTCCAGTTTTATTTGTCGCTGACTAGAGCTTGAAACTATGGTATTTTTATCTCGCTTGCAATGCTAATTTTTTCATGTGATCAACTCGAATGCTTGATCAAACGTTGACGATTTAGGCTTAATTAGTGCTGACTGATTAGTGTGTGTAAGGATGCACGCATAAATGCATCAAGTAGTACCATTGTTAAGAAGGTCTCTTACCATTTGTTTTACGGATTAGTACCAAGCTTTACTGGAATGCCTGTGACTGGAGTTATGTGTAATCGTCACCTCAGTTGGAAATGAATTACACAAATGTTGATCTTGCTTGTGCTGCGGAGTTGAGTCTTTGTTAGTCTGTTGTCTTGCAGATGACGGAGCCTTGTCCTTGGACCAGTGGTAGCCGGAGTTGTACATGCTTTATCTGTATTGACGAAACCAAAAGCCACTGGTACCAAAATAGTGTGTATACGACTTGTTCTGGATGTTCAAGTATCATCTTTTCCAACTTAGAATCTTAAGATTAGTTCTTCTTTTTGCAGGCATAAAACGTCAAAAAACATTTATCATTACCAATGTAGCTCCAGTTGAAGCATGCTGATTGTCGTGCTATTGTTGCATGGTGCTGGAGCGTTTGCCTGCAGGTCCCAAATGAAGGTACTGTTGTAGTCTAAAGCCTTTATAGGCTCTGGAATACTTTTATTGTTCCGGAATCTTAACCAAGAGGAGGTTTTTATGTAGTAGAATACATGAGTGTGCTATATCCTGAGATAAATTCTTTCCTGGAGGCTAGGTAGTGTTGTTTCCGAGATTGAAGTTTGTTGTTGTTTCTTAGTGAGGTCAAAGTTGTCGCTTGCTGATGATTGAACTCATTTGCTGAGTTGATGTGAAATGATTTGTTGCTTAGATGTTGTCCCGATGTATGTGACGTGTTCACTTCTTAGGATCTTGTCTTCAATATCAGTTTTACCATGGCTCTAGATCATTTTAATGGATTGCTGGAATGTTGACTTGTTGCTTTCCTCTGCGTGGAAGAGTAATGCCCATTCTTTTCTTTTATGGTTTTATTTTTCCCTCTGATATTTAGAAGGTGACCCATATTGGCAGATTCCAGAGCTATGTCACTTATTGAGCATTCCTTTTGAATGTGAAATTGGTAGCTAAATTCTGGTGGTTTTGCTATCATTCAGGTACCTCCAGAAGGTGCGGTGCATCATCCAACAGATGAGGCTTTCGTCCACAGTGACCCCGACGACGGTGGCAAGAGGTCGCCCGGAGGTACATTGGTGAGGTCCGGGTGAGTCGCGCAGGAGGTCAAGCTCGACACACAAAGGTCAGTCATTTGTCGCGCTCAAATCGGCTGGTATTTATGTGCAAACTACGTGGTGCTTGCTGTATGCGCTGGCTCTGCTTCTAGCCAACTGGTCTTGCCCATTTTTGTCGTGCTGCCTGAGAATTGATATGATGGTAGGACGGTGTGTGCCTGGGCTGCATAGTTTCTAGCGATATTCCTATTTTTAGATGATTTATACTTGCACATAAGTGACTAGTGGATGCTGATGCCTGCTTAGACATTGGAACCTGCCATTGCTCATTCATTTTTCGTTTTCTTCAAAAGAAATACTAGAAAGGATGGAACTGGTCTTATCCAAGGATGAGCTGGCTTTTCCTGATGGTAGCGCATCGGGCATGAAAAAAATGACAGTCCAGTTGTATTTGTCGCTGATTAGAGCTTGAAACTGTGCTATTATCTAGCACTCTGGTTTCCAATGCTATTTTTTTCATGTGACCAGCTTGCAATGCTCAATCAAAATGTTGATGAACTAGACTTAATTAGTAATGACCGATTATAGTGTGTAAGGATGCATCCATCAAACAGTAGTGTTGTAAAGGAAGTCTCCTGCCATTTGTTTTACGGATTAGTACCAAGCTTTACTGGAACGCCTGTCACTGGAGTTCTCTGTAATCGTCACCTCACCTATTGGAAATGAATTATACAATGTTGATCTTGCTTGTGCCGCGGAGTTGAGTCTTTGTTGGTCTGCTGCCTTGCAGGTGGTGGAGCATTGTTCTTGGACCAGTGGCAGCCGGAGGTGTACATGGAGCAGTCGCGAAGCAGTGGAAGTGAGAAATGTGGCCAGGAGGGAGGGAAGCATGGATGCATCATTCTTGAACTGATGTAATATTGGTTTAGATTTCAGCCGCAGAAAGATTGCAATGCATGTGTTGTGTTGTGTAGGTTCAGGTCTGCTTGCTTGCTGTAATCATGCATGTTGTCCTCCATTTGAGTGCCATTTTGTGTTTGTCCATATTGTGACACGTAAATCCTGCCAAACAAGACATTGAGTAATGAATGAATCTTTTTCCTGGCTCAGATCAAATAAGAGATTGTAAAACCAAATATATCAATATTTTCCTCTGTAGATGAGGAGGCGCTGATGCTATCTATTGGGAGTAAGGTGTGTTTTGTTTATCGAAGCCTTGCCTTCGTACGTAGTATTGTATTTCATTTGCTCCCATCCCAAGCTGATACTTGCATTTTGTTACTTGTGGCACTACTTTTTAAAAAAAGTTCGGTCTCCATGAAACACCGTAATGATTAAAGATTTTTATCCCTCTAAATTAATTATAAGATGATATAACTTTTTCGGATTCGAATAGATTCGGATATACGCATTTTAGTGTGTAGATTATTTTGGTCGTATGTAGTCCGTACTAAAATATTTGAAACATCTTATATTATCTCTACTATATAATACAGCTAAACGACCGTACGTACGTGCGTACGTCATGGCGTGTTTTCACTTTAGCCCCTGATAAATCTGAAATTCAACCCGCAGTTCATCCTTGACCTCCGCCCGCAGCAACACTTTACAGAAACCACCTCGCATCTCCTCCATGTAGCTGCCCTCCCGTCTCCTTCCATGGTCGATCTCCCCCACCAGTGACTCCTCCCAGTCGTCTTGCATGGAGTCCCATTAATCTCTCATAGCCCGCGTTCTCTCTCCTCTCAATATCTTATAAATTCGTCTCCCTTCCATGTCCTACGCACGCCCGCGATTTCCGCCTGTGGCATGGTCCAGGAGGATGCCCTTGCCGTGGCGGCGGCCGGGAGGACGGCGAAGACCTTGCCGACTCAGGACTGGACCACAAGAGCGCGGCGGTTCTGCTCCAAGACCCAAATTGCCGACGCACTTCTATCCATCGCCGCGTCGTCGTCCAGTGCTGTGAGCGGCTCGATGACCTCGAGGCCGGCCGCGCCACGCTTGGAAGCGGTCAGGCTCAGCGTGGCAGGCTCTACGCGGGCTCCTCGCGTTCTACGTCAGGCTCGGCATGGTGTACGACGCCGAGAGGGTGTTCGACGGAATTCCGGCTAGGAACATCGTAACCTGGAACTCTATGGACTATCGACGGATACGTGTCCAACAGGCTCGGGCCGCTCGCGCTGGGAGGTGCGGCATCACGGCATCGGGATCACTCTCACTATGCTTTGAGAAAATCCGCATTAACCCAAAAAACTTTGGTGAGTGATGCCATGCTGTCTCTAATTTCTGTTGGCCATATTCGGAATAATGTGTTGTGGAAAACACGAGAAATGATACTCAACCATGTCTCTCGTTTGGGTATGTTACTGATTCTTTGATCCCTTGTTTGCTGTTCACGTACACATTTGATCTCGGAATGATTAGATGGTGTAGGGCATGCATCGAACAAATAATTGTTTGATATGTGTACGCAAATGTTAAAATACGGGCAATTAACTTGTGTGATGTCGGGTAGAATGTTTTACATGTGGGACAAGTATAATCCCGGAAATAAATGCCCGAAGAATATTTCTCTCCAAGTTATTGAAGAACGGCTTGATGTTCTTCATCTTCAACATGATTCTCATGAAACTGAACCTCAAATGCCGAAGCCAAAGTTACTGAACTTTGGGCCTTATATGAATGTACCACGGCTGGCATTAAATGTGCTAACACAGTTTGTTTGCATGATTATTATTGGTCAGCACCAGGTGCTAGCTCTTGTATGATATAATAGCCTCTTGTTTAACTTCCCTCTTTTTCTTTCTTTCATTTAAGTACAAGTTCAGTTTGAATTACTTGAGGTTGCTCCGAGTGCACTTATATTTTCTTAATTCGAGATTGGTTTGGTTGTGGGCCAGATAAATAATGTGTTACAGGATAAGTGAGAACCTTTGGATACCCATAATGTATACAAAGAAAATTATTATGAAAGTGACGAGTATTTATTTTACTTATGTGAGGATTGTTGTATAATAAGACATGTAAGAGAATTCAAATCTAGGAGTTTGCTCTAAAACAATGACATAACGAAAATTAAATTTTACCTCAAAACAGAGATGTTTGATTTATTTTACACCGGTAGCAATGCACGGGCACTTTGCTAGTGATAGTAATATATAGGAGGAAAAGAAATAGTGTGTCCAACGTGGAACCTGGTCTTTCTCCTCCGATCTGACGGAAACCACTAATAACCTGATCTCTCTCCTCCGATCCGACGGGAACCACTAATCACCTGATCTTTCTCCTCCAATCCGACGGAAACCACTAAGGGCATGTACAATGGGGTGATGTCAGCCTTCTCTTAGCGTTGACACGTAGGATAATTATCTAGTTGGCGGAGAGAGAATGAAGAAAGAGGAGGTTGCCTTCTCTTAGCTTAGGAAAGGAAATAGTAATCAGTTGCGGAAAAGAAGATGCTGATTTTTTTAAAGGAAAGTGTGGATCCTGTCCCAAAAGCAACGCGATTGAATTGATAACTGCCTCCTCAATTCCCGTGGTGCTCTGTTTTTGTACGTGTCTATTCTGCTCCCATATTTTACTCCCTCAACCAGGGCCGGCCTTGAGATGTCAGGGGCCGGTGCAAGAGAAAAAAATAGGGCCCTATACACCAATAGCTATAGAGCTTTTTATATCTGAATTCTCTACAAATTTTCGGCAATATAACTGGACATACACTTTCAGATAACACCTTAGCACACTGGCACAAACACAAAGGCTACACGAATTAGGACATCAAATTAAAAGTTGAAACAAAAACACCTCGAGCTGGGATGAAACTTGACTGGTTGCGCTGCCGCCGGAGTGCCCTTGGACCGTCATGCTGGTTCTTGCAAGCAATGAAGCAAGTACTAGTGCCGGTAATTCCCTTGCACAGCCCGCCCGGCGCCCTCGCCGGCTCGCCCTCGTGGACTCCTGGCTGCCACTGCCGCTAATACTATGGGGAATAAAGACGGAAGAATGAATCAAGTCGAATAGATGAACATAAATAGACTTTGTTCAAAAAAAAAGACTAATCTATGAATGAATCAACTCCTGGCTGCCACTGCCGCTAGTATGCAGCGCTCGTGGTTTTTTCATTACGATGGCTCTGTATGTGCGTACATTGCCTGCTAGGCCGACTCGGTCTAATTTTTTTTCTCTAAACCAAGTAGCCAGCATGCACGTACTAAGTGGGGCCCCTGGCAGCGTGGGGCCCTGTGCCACCGCACAGGCCGCACCTGCTCAGGGCCGGCCCTGCCCTCAACTATAGGAAAACAAAGAGATCAGGAGAGAACGGAAGTGGAGATTTTCCCGCCCTCCCTTTTTCTCCCGCACTATCTTTTTCCAAAATTCAAACTCTTTTTCAACTCGCCTGGCCCTATAATATAAATATTAGCCCATTGTCACTAGCCGCGTCCGGTTGCGCGTGTGACTTGTCGCGACTTGGGCGAGGGGAGGTGAGGAGTCTCCGGTCCGTCCGGCCGGCCGCGCGTGATCGAGATGGTACTTGTGCCGATGGATCGGATCATGCAGCAGCAGGTTAGTTACGGATTTTCTTTGAGCATTTTCCTGCGCCGACAGTTCACCATGTTGGCCCAAGGCAAGTCTAAGAGAAGCCAAGTATAAGAGAAGCCAAGTCTTGTGTAGAGTAGAGTTGTTACCCTTCTTTTTCTTACACTTTTTATTGGTCATGCTAATGAATCCTGATGACTATTGATAATGCCATCTGAGCCATTGTTGTATGAATATCAAATAACTGAGAATACACAGATTCTTTGTGGTTCTATCACTTTGCTCAACAAATGGAACTTTTGAATCAGTGCACTAAACTACATTACACACGGATCTGAAACCTAAATGTTATCTTTCTTACAGCGTCCTGAGCTCTAATAACTTAGTGCCTGCATGTTGCTGCAGAAATCTCCATCTCCACTAATTTAACTGCAATCTCCATCTTTGTTTCCACTAATATTATAATATACAGCTGTACGTTTTGACAGATCTTAACTTCCACTGATATTTATTATATAAAAAAGTGCACTGAACTACCATGACACGGATCTGGAACCTTTTTTTTTTTTTTGCGGGTAACGGATCTGGAACCTGAATGCTATATATTTACCGTTTCCTTTTTTACAGCTTTTTGAGCTCTGACTAGCGTATAATGCCCTGTTGCCACTCGGGATTTGTTTCTTACTCCAGGATATTGGACTATCAGACCACAACTTGCTCACATGGCAGCTATCTCCACTAATCTTTCTTGCACATGACTTTTTCTGTAGTCTCTTAAAGCACGTACATGCAGCTCTCCTGTGTATTCTCCAAGAGGAACAGAAAACTTGTCACAGCTGCAGAGGGAACCGGTCGAAACGTAAAGTGGAAATGTCTCATCAAGTTGAAGAGACGGGAAATAACGATGGCGGGCGAGCGTTAAATTATGTGCGACGTGTATAGTGTCTTGGAACAGCTAAGCTTTGCATGAATAGAAACAGATCAAAAAAAATTCTTCCTTCCCATGTTTTCTCGCTTTCTAGGGTAAACTCTGGTGATGATTTATAGGGGATGACCCTAAAACCTGGACCCCTCTCTTATTTTAGCGTACCTCATGATGCAACACTCTAGAGAGAACTGGGCTTAGGGAACAAATAGGGCCCACTATAGGTCGAGAAACATGTGCGTTAAATTATGTGGACTTTGCTGGTTGATATGTATGGCAAGTCCCGGTTGGTGGGGGCTGCGAGGATGGTGTTTGATCGGCTCGAGATCAGGAATCTTTTGTTTGCTGGAATGTGATGATCATCGGGCATTGTATGTATGCCGAACTTGGTGACGGGATTCAGTTGTTCCATGAGATGATTGGACGAGGTGGGTGCATTAGTTTGGATATGCTGGTACCTCTCTTACGCTCCATGAATTTTCAAGCTTGATATATCTAATACCTGCCTTTTCAGGGAAGGACGGTTCAGATGACCAATTGAAGAGTGTGCCAGAGATGCTGAAGGCATGTGCACTGGGTGGTTTGCTCGGGTTGTGCCGGTTCAGAGGTGGATTGGCAACTTGGGGAACATATAGCCGTCGCTGAGGTGGAGGTGGGGCACAAGCGCGCGGCGGTGAGTTTATGTCGGCCATGTTCTACCAGCACTGCGTCGAGCAAGGCGTGCATCGCCACTTCACTTCTCCATACACACCATAGCCGAATGGCTTCGTTGACCCGAGAAACCAGACGGTGCTCGGCATGGCACGTAGCATGCTGAAGGCTAAGCAGGTGCCGACACACTTTTGGGGGGAGGCGGTGCTCACGGCCGTTTTCATCCTGAACCGCTCCTTCACGCGGAGTGTCGACAGAATGACGCCGTACGAGGCGTGGCATGGTGTCAAACCTGTCGTCCGCTTCCTCCTCGTCTTTGGCTGCGTCGGCCACGAATAGACAGCACGGCCACAGCTCAAGAAACTCGACGATCGAAGCATGCCCATGGGCTTCATCGGCTACGAAACGGGATCCAAGGCGTACAAGATGTATGATCCCACTGCGAAGCGCGTGCACGTCTCCCGCGACGTCATCTTCTACGGGGTGGCACGCTGGAATTGGGAGGCGCCGGGGGAGCCACCGGCGAGCAGCGAGATCATGGTGGAATACTCGCTGCTCACGGTGGAATACCAGTGTACACGCGAGCCGTTGTCGCGACAACGAAAATTGCCGAAAACTCTGCCACGGCAAAGAAAGATACAGCATCGCCCCGCTCCCCTACCGTGGAGCACACACAGGTGGCTGTCAATCCTAGCACCGCCACGAGTAGCGCTGCAGGCGAAGGGGGAGGCGTGGAGACACCTCCTACCACTCCGGCGACAGCCGTGCGCTTCGTCTCACCACCAAGCGTTCACGGACACGCTCGACGAAGATGACGACCCGGACAAGCCACATCGCATCAGGCTTTTCATTTACTTGCTTAGCAGCCCAGCTGGTCCACCGAAGCTGGCGCAGCGGCCTACCGCGCCGCTCTCTAATGACGAAGAGGAGCTGATTCTGGTGGCTGGGAAAAAACCAGCGACATTTGAAGAGGCTGAGCGCGACGATTGCTGGCGTCATGCGATGTTGGACGAGCTCTACTGCATCGACGAGAACGACACCTAGACACTCACCACTCTACCTGCAGCGCATCGCGCCATTGTGCTCAAATGGGTGTTCAAGGCCAAGCGCGACGAGCACATCCACATCGTCAAGCACAAGGCTCGACTCGTCGCCAAAGGGTATGTGCGGCAAGTGTGGACTTCGAGGAGGTGTTCGCGCCAGTGGCAAGGCTGGAGTCTGTGCGGTTGATTCTTGCGCTGGCGGCGCACCATGGATGGGAGGTACACCACATGGACTTGAAGTTGGCGTTTCTGAACGGCGAGCACGTGTCCCAGCCACTAGGATTCATCGCCGACGGACACGAACACGACGTCTACAAGCTTCACAAGGCTATGTATGGGCTGCGGCAAGCCCCACGAGCCTGGAACACGAAGCTCGACGCAAGCTTGGCGTCACTCAGCTTCACACGCAGCATCACGGAGCACGACGTGTATGCGCGAGGAGAACGCGCTGCTCGTCAGCGGCGTGTACGTGGACGGCTTCGTCCTCGCCGAAGCTGAGAAGCAGGAAGTCCAGAGCTTCACGAAGGAGATGCAACGCCTCTTCAACATGAGCGATCTCGTCCTACTCAGGTACTACCTCGGGTTGGAGGTGAAGCAGGAGCATGGCCGCACCATGATCGTGTAGACGGCGTACGCCAGCAAGTTGCTGGAGAGAGCAGGCATGACAGGATGCAACGCCATGCACACACTGATCGTCATTGGCAGCCTGAGGTACATGGTGCACACCCGCCCCGACATCGCCTTCGCCGTGGGTTTTGTGAGCAGGTTCATGGAAGCTCCAGCGGCTGATGACCTCAAGGCAGTCAAGCACTCCTGCACTACATCTCAGGCACGCTCACGCACGGCTATGTGTATTGCCGTGGTGACCACGAGACGCTGATTTGATTCAGACCATGCCGGCGATGTGGACACCAGGAAAAGCACCTCCGGCGTGATGTTCTTCCTTGGTGGCAGTCCTGTCAGCTGGCAATTGCAGAAGCAAAAGGTTGTTACGACCTCTTCGTGCGAGGCGGAGTACGTCACGGCAGCCATGGCGGCATTCCAAGGCGTTTGGCTTGCTCGCCAGCTCGGGGAGCTACTCAATCAAGACACCGCTCCCACGACACTCTTCATGGACAACATGTCTGCCATATCGCTCTGCAAGAATCTAGTGCTCCACGACCGCAGCAAGCACATTGATTTGCGATATCATTTCATTCATGATTGCGTTGAGAAAGGCACAATGGTCGTGGAGTTCATCGGAACCTGTGAGCAGAAGGCTGACATTCTGAAGAAGGCACTGTGTCGTGTTTGCTTCTAGGAGCTGCGCGGAAAAGTGGGGATCATCACCGTCAAGGCCGTGAGCCAAGGTTGAGGGGGATATTGTTGGCTTAAACCCTGGTCTCTCCCTGTCTCTGAATAAGTTAGGTGTAGGTGTCGTGTTGACACTTTCAGTTTCGTCAGTTAGGGAGTTTTTCTGTTAGCGTTTTTTCAGCTCGTGTGTAGCTCGTCTGATGGTTGCGATATGTAAGTTTTTAGGATCGTCTAGCACGTAGCTCGGGTTGTGGGATGACACCTTCGGTAGTGGAGCTCGTGGCAAGACTTGTTCTCTTCTTCGGATGAATAAATCGAAAGAGAAAAGCCACAGTTTCAGTGTGCAGCACAAAATACTCTCGTGTTCATCTCGCTCTTCTTCTAGCTCGAGTTCGTAAATTGAGGGCAACAGCATCTTATGCACCTGGTTTAAAAAAATAAAATGGATGAGCATCTCCCGGCTTAAACTGTATAACAATTTTTGGTAGACAGTAAGGCCCTCGGCTTATTCAGATTTCTCATAAGAATTTTAGAGGCTTCAAACTTCCTTCCGTTGATCTCAATCGATTTACGTAGAGAACTTAGGATTTCTTGATTTAGGCTATGCCTTCTTTGGTTCTTCTTTGTCAGTAAAAAAGAAAAGAGGTCATATTATTTTTTCTTCAACTGCAAAGTTTGATTGAAGATCATAATTAGCAACAAAGAGTAGCAAACTTTAATGTTCTAATGTAAAAGTGAAGCAACATGTAGTAGGAGGTGAAAGAAAATATTGAATAAAAATCAACCCGTTGTAATGTCACCCGTAACCTGCTACAACATACGGGCATGTTTACTAGTACATGTAATAGAATGATGGAGAAGCTGGATCGGGAAGCTGGATGAAGCATCCATCGATTCACACCACAAATTTCCGCTCCGTTGACAGTATCTCACATTGTTAGCGCAACCACAAGCGCGTCTCGAGACCAGTTAACGAGCCATGCATGAGTGTCTCAAGTTTTTTTTAGATGGAAACGTATTTATACCATTAACCAGGGCTTCCAGCAAGATCGCTGGCAAGTTGACCGAGGTAGGCCGGGCGAAGTTTCCTCCCAATCTCTCCTCATCCACGTGCTTGAATCCCTGCTGCCGTGGTTAGTTCAATCGGTCAGCCCCTTCTCTCACTCGTGTGTTTCCCTCTGTTTGAGGGCCTTCTCAAATCGTGTCAGTGCCGCCGGAGGGTGCTGCGTGGTCGCGCTGCCGCCTTCGGCTTGTTGGCGACCGCACCGCCTCTGCGACGAGCGTAAGCTGAGCGTGGCTGCGCCGCCTCAGCTCTCATCGCCACTTCACTCAGGCACGTCTCCACCTTCTCTTACCCACAACTTATGTGTGTGTGCATTATTGAATCTGTGATTCCTCAGTTCAGATTGTTGAGAATTAGGGCTAGCTTAATTCCAGTAGGAATCCTAAATTACTACTCCCTCTGATCTCAAAAAATTGTCGCTGGTACAGTTTTAAAGTTGTGCTACCTATGTACATACCTTCCAACAATTAAAACAGATCGGAGATAGTATTTTGTTTGTGCGTATGCTCTTTTCTGTTTGAAAAGAGACTTCATGATTGAAAGTCTCCTACGAAAAGAATGCTTCTGCTTGTACGCTACGGTGTGCAAATTGTTTGCTATCTCTCTCTGCTACAAAAGACTACTAAATGCTTCTTTTAAGGTCTGAAAATTCCTAAATTATTAGTTTTCGCCCTGTAGATCTTGAACGCCCGGCCAATGCGATAAGGCTTACTGCTCTATTAGTAGAGCTCTTCAAACGGAATGAGTAGCGTATGGGTTCCTTAATCTGATGGGATACATATCAGTAACTTCGCAAATTTAGTGCTCAGATTTGTGGTAATACTAAAATTACAGTTCAGAATCTACTTGACATATATTTTGAAGGCAAGTGGTGTTTTTTTTCAAATTTTAATTGTTGATAATTGAGGATGACAGCTACGAAGATAGAGACTAGCAAGTACTATAATCGATGTAATATTGTAATATACGAAGTCCTCCTTCTTAGCACGCAATGCTAGCTACCTACCCATGACATTTACTCGATGGAAGCTAGCTGCAGGTGTTAGAGTTATCATGCTTAAACTAACATAGTAGTAGTAATAGACAAGTTGCATTATGAAACTATTTAGCCGCTAGCTGTCAGCGACAAGTGTAATAGACAGATGTATAGATAAAATTGAAGGCCCAAGTTGCATCGCGTGCATCTTATCAGTTCACAGAACATGGTCTTCGGTGGCTTAGTCGATGCATTAATAAGTGGAGGACAAGTGGAGGAGTTTTCAAAAGGTTTTGATGCTAAAATGGACAAGTAGAAACTAATGTATGTAACGGAAGACTTGATTGGAATACAAAGTCTTCCTTTTCTTTGGTTTGTCGACTGGCAGCGTAGGTGTAGACTTTGTCAAGTATTCGGTGATAAGAGGTACTCACAAGGTTTATTTCGTTGCACAGATCAATGTCTTTCCTGGCCAGCCTTATTGGTTCCTAACAGGTGCGTTGATCTCCATTATAGGCTTCAAGTCATTTTGGTTTCCATGATATGTCCCGATCTCATGTGAACATCTGTACGCGCTAGCATCTCGTAAGCATCTCCGGTGAGAATCTGTACGAGCTAGCAGCCTCTCACGGTTTCCGAGTCCAGCTCTACATATGTTCGATCAACTCTACATGGGATTTTAACCATTGGAAACTATCTACTGATGTCTCAGTTTCTAGCACGTTCACATATGTATTGATCAGTTATAATTTTCCTATACACATTATTGTACATACATCTTAGGAACAATCTTTCAAACAATTCCAGTTTGCGCTGAAGTCGCTTGGAGCAGTTCCAGTTTGACCTACAGAGACAGGCTAAATCTCCAGCAGGTAAGCATTTCCCACCTACGAATTTCTCAAGAAAACTAATCCTTCCATGCTCTAGTTCTGAATAACACCGTGTACCTAGAATGGGGGATGCAAATTTGCTGGAGCGTATACTTGACCGAGCCGAAGACGCGAGGGATCTGCCATTGGCACTGTTAAAGGACATCACAAATGATTTCTCTGAAGAGAGAAAAGTTGGTCAGGGGTTTTGGTGAGGTTTACAAGGTATGGTGTACCATTTAGAATTCCTTTTAAAAATTCGAGTCCAGTTAAATATCACTTGTTGGATGAAAATGTACCAACATGGTAGAAGCAGAACTTGGCCACTCTTTTTTGGTATTGTATTGCTAAGCACCATTGTAACGCTGACCAACAGGGTGTACTCGGAGACCGAATTGTTGCGGTCAAGAGGATCCATATGAATGTATATACATTTGATGACAAGCTATTTCATCGTGAGGTTACCAGCCTGATGAAGATCAATCATCGAAATGTAATCCGGTTTCTTGGCGTCTGTTCTGAAGGATACCAGAAACCAATAGAAGAGGATGGGTCCGGAAAATGGATCTGGGCCAACGTATTAGAAAGATTGCTCTGCTTTGAGTATATCAGCAATGGAAGCCTTGATAAGCATATTAGCGGTACGAATCTTATTTCATTTAATGCAGATTCTATTTACTTCTTTGCCTTACTGACCCTACTAGTGCTCAATTTTCAAGTCAAAGGTCAACTGTTAGGGATAGACTTGAATTTAAAATGTTCTATCGTTGCTCAGTTTGCAATTTAACATAACTCCTTTCTTATTTATGTATAAATTCTTCTGCAGATGAATTAAGAGGACTTGAATGGGAAACGCGTTATGAAATAATCACCGGAATTTGCAAGGGTCTGCATTATCTTCACACCGAAAGAGAAATTATCCATATGGACCTTAAACCACAAAATATATTACTAGATCATCAAGATGGAAAATATATGGTTCCAAAAATCACGGATTTTGGTATGTCAAGACCAAATAAAAACTCACACACTGTGGGTCTATGTTTCGGAACACTGTAAGCTATGCATAATTGCCATTTTCTATCTTTACAGTCCTACATTTACTTGTGTCGTAATGTATCACACTATGATATTTTATTGCAGAGAATATTTGGCTCCAGAATACAGGGAAGAAAGAAAAACTACATACGCCTGTGATATATATAGTTTGGGTCTCATAATCATAGAATTAGTAACGGGGTCTAAGGACACTCCTGACGAAAATAACGTAAGAGTGATTTATCTCACAATTTTGCTAAGGCATGCATCTTTTTTCTGCTAAAGTATGCATACTATCCTACTGGATGGCATATCTAATATGAACTGCATGTTTCTTAATGCACATAGTTTGCACCGTAAGATTCTGGTATTATCACAATTAATAATCAACGTTTGCTGAATGTAGGTGCTTCGAAGGTGGAGACACAGGTGGAAAAAGCCACCGACGCAACTACAATACCAGCAAGTAACTAGATGCATCTACATAGCAAAACGCTGTAGGGAACAAAAACCGGAAGCTAGACCTCCTATATCGAAGATAATCAGATATCTGAGTGAATCTAAAAGCACATATGGTCGGGTAAGCTAGCTAGCTTATGATACCTTTAATCAAACTGTGGAAAGGGATATGTGTGATCGTTGAGATCAGAGAGCTAATGAATTGTGGAACAGTCAATTAGTCAACTCTAAGGCTATGTTAACTTGGTTCCAGGGTTAAAATACATACTTTAGCTAATCTTACACTTGGTAGTTTAATTACCCTAAATAACTGGTTGCCTGATTAGTCGGGATAACAGTAGAAAAAAAGAATTTAGAGACTTAATGTGTGTTCCACCGAAGATGGACCAAATTCAATTCTAAGCAGCGTTGCGTTATTAACTGAGTTCTCTGGTCCTTCACATCGGTACAGTGGCCGATGTTTAGTAAGGTTTTCATCAAAACTTTTGGCGACATCAGTTATACTACTCTCTCAGGCCCCACACACGTTGCTGGCCCATGTTCTCAAGTTGATTTTCAAGAGTAGGAACGATATGCTATCTTTGATGGGGTTGCATGCAGAAGTTTATTTTCAATCCATGTACAACTTTTTGCCCTTCGTACAAATTATGTGTATATCGACGCGGATTTGGTGCCATGGGGGGTAGTGGTGCATATGGTGCCCACCGTTGGATAACGTGATCACGCGCTCTCTTGATGAATCTATACTTAGCAGAACTGTATGTGCATGCAACGGCGGAAAGTTTCCGTTTATTCTCTTTGACTCATGCATGTGTTGCCGTCCACGTCCTTTAGACATTTCCAACATCACATCCACATCCATCATACATTTCCAACATCATACCCACATCCATTAGACAATTCGCTTTGAGAATTTCATAAAGGTAGAGAATGACTGCTTTTCGCATGCACCATGGCCACACGACAATTTATGTTCATAAGAGTGTGGTGGTGGTTAGCATTTTTATTTTTTGGCCAAAAGGTTAGGGTACTATAACACGGGAATTTTTCAATTCAGCAAACTTAAATCCCACGCATTTTTCTCCCCACCACGAAGAGCACTCCACCTATAACACCATACAACATTTCCCTCAAATACCATACAACAATTCTTGCCATGCATGGTATGTGGAATTATCTAAAGGAGATGGATGTGAGAGAAAACAAGCATAATGCATGCACCATACAACAATTCTCTCCATGCATGACATGCACGGCAGCCATGGCCAACACCATACCAAATATTTCTCTCCAGCACCATACAACAATTCTCTCCATGCATGGCATGCACGGCAGCCATGGCCAACACCATACCAAATATTTCTCTCCAACAACATACAACAATTCTCTCCATGCATGGCATGCACGGCAGCCATGGCCAACACCATACCAAATATTTCTCTCCAACACCATACACCAATTCTCTCCATGGTATATGAAAATGTCTAAATGAGATGGAAGGAGAGAGAACAAGCATAATGCATGCACCATACAACAATTCTCTCCATGCATGGTATGCACGGCAGCCATGGTCAACACCATACAAATATTTCTCTGCAACACCATACAACAATTCTCTCCATGGTATATGGAAATGTCTAAAGGAGATGGAAGGAGAGAGAACAAGCATAACCATGCATTTTTGTGCTCTCGGTGTGACGGCCGTCAACTTTTTCCGTTTGCATTGGTTTCCATCTTGTGCTCCTCATAGTAGATCCAATGGTTGGATGAGGGTGCACCGCTACCCCCCATGGCACCCCACTATTTCCTATATATACATCATCTCCTAAACATATATAGCTCTTTCATCGCAGATAAGCCCTCGTTTCAATGAAGATGACATGCTTGGGATTAAGCCACTCCAACTATGGCTACCTTCTGAGCTAAA
The DNA here is from genome assembly GCA_947311845.1 of Poa pratensis. Taxonomy (NCBI): domain Eukaryota; kingdom Viridiplantae; phylum Streptophyta; class Magnoliopsida; order Poales; family Poaceae; genus Poa; species Poa pratensis. The sequence continues at coordinate 35,582,558 of CAMZMU010000090.1, forward strand.
GAATGAGATATCATGCTCAGTTGAGCTAACCAATGATACACACAATTGCGTTGCCTTCAACATTCAACCGCCAAGCTCAAAATACAGCACACAACCAGTAAAAGGCACTGTGCAACCAAAATCCAAGTGTGGTGTGAAGATAACAGTGCAACCACGAGATAGTGACCATGCTGACAAGTTCATCGTGCAAAGCATGCAAGTGGAAGCAAGTGAGGGTCTTAGGGAAGAGGATATCACAGAACGCATGTCCCGTGTAGAGGCCGGCAAAGTTGTTGATGAGGTGAATTTGATGGTTGTGTACGAGCCCACAAAGCAACAAGAGGATTGCAAGCATAGAGAAGACACCAACATGCCAGCTGAGGAAGTACCCCATGTATCAACTGCGACTCGTCATCATGTGTTTGTATGTGTCTTCTGTCTCTTTCTCCTAAACTGTTTCTTGATGAATTAATTTCTGTGCTCCCAGGTCAAACAAAGAAAGATTGTTGAATCAGATAATTCCATGAGAAATATTGCTGAAAAGCGAAAACTGGGTAGCAGCAAAAATGCAGATGCAACTTCCATGGTAAGCTTAGTCTGATAATTCAATGAGCAATATTGCTGAAATAAGTTTATTTAATCTAAGTTCATCATTATTTTGCAAACCAGGACATCAATTCAAGCGCACGAGGACAATGTACCAGGCGAACAGAGCAGTGTAACTTGCACTCACTACAAAGCTTTTCACGCCATTATCATACCAACAGGAAAAACCTAGGGATAGAGAGCGATCGAGCCGTGGATCTCACAAGGGGAGCTATGGGCAGCTTGTTCGACAAGCTTGGCAAGCTTGTCACGGAGGACTACAATCTGACGAAGAGCATCAAGAGTGATATCGAGTTTTTCTCAGAAGATCTGATGATCATCCACCGAGACCTCCCAAATCTTGAAAATGTTGATGAGGCCAAGATTTGGGTTGACGAAGTCAGGGAGCTGTCATATCACATAGAGGATTTGGTCGATAGCTTCCTGGTGCATGTCGAGCCTGACTCCAATTGGAGTGGCTTTAGGGAGATCAAACATGAAGGGCTAAAGCTCTTGGTTAATGGCATGCCAACCCATGATCAGATTGATGATGTGATCAGAGTCATCAAGAACCAAATTCAGGTTGTAGTCGACAGCAAAGAGAAGTTTGATGTCAACAATATTGCAGCTTATGCAACTGCTGAAGCTTACATTGACGATCTTCGGAATTTGGCTATATACGAAGATAAAGAAGGGCTCATTGGCATCGAAGCACGAATAAGTGAGCTAATAAGGCTATTTGAGGAGGATGGTGATGTATCAGGGAAAAACCTCAAGATAGTCTCTATCGTCGGACTTGGAGGATTGGGCAAGACCACACTTGCCAATGCGGTGTATGATAAGCTTCAAGCACAATATCACAGTAGAGCTTTTGTTCCGGTGGGTCGAAACCCTGATGTGAAGAAAGTTTTGGCGAACATTATCTCTGAACTTGAGAAGGATTTTAATGCAGAAAATTTGGATGTGCGGCAGCTCATAAAAAAACTAAACAAATTGCTCCAGAATAAGAGGTACGCATCCCCTCCCACCTAACCAACCCATTGTGATGAGCGCACAATGGAAAACTTCATTAAATTAAAGAATACAAGATCAATAGTTTCTTGCTTACTCGGTATACCCATTTAAATTGAATAATTTCTACCTCTGCAGTTTGAGAACACATTGAAACAGCTATGTTTAGGCAACTTTCCGGGTTCTGTAGTGCACCGTAAATACAATAATGATAGAGCTTACTAAAATTATCGTCTAAGATATTGATGGTACGCAAAAATATTTGACGTGTTGCTGACTTGCAGATTATCGAGTTTGTATATCTTATTTTGTAAGGAAAATAGGATAACTTTATATGCACGAATCTCAACACAGAAACGAACAAGTAGATAGAAGGGTATGCCTATCCGCCTACATGAGGTTTCAGCTACAACTTCCCTTTCAGCGGATCAGGGCGCAATGTTTTACATCAGGTTCAGGTTCTCTCTTCCAGAAAGAGTATCAGCACGAAAATTAAAGGCAATCTACTAGCTTATTAAAGATTTTTCAAACCTCTCCCTGAAACCTATTACAAAGCAGCTGCCTAGCAGGGAGACTGCAAGATGATAGCGAATCTGTGAGTAGATCAACCATCCGCCAGCTTCAGAGCGGAGGGCTCCATCGTGGGGTCGAGCACGCACGCTTGAACTGGACTGAGCGCTGCAGGAGTCATGAAGCATGCTCCTTCCAGAGGTGAGGTGGGGCTAAACCAGAGCGCTCCCGTTGCAGAGAGCCCTAGCTTTGCCCAGTCTTCTGTCAGGCCTGAGAGAGGGCCTTGGGGAAGTTGCCAAGCTTCAGATGTCGAGTAGCTTGTCACACTTGATCGATCCTGAGAGGTAACAGGAGTTCTTGGTGGAAGTGTTGGCAGAAACTTCCCACCAAGCCCGTCATGTCTGGAATTAGCAATCCAAAAATGTATGACTAAGCCAAGATCTCTTCCAATAGCAAAGCCAAGGAAGTTGCTAATGTCCTTCCAGATCAACTTAGCTACTAAACAGTTGAAGAAAAGATGGTTAACAGTTTCTAGTTCACTCCAGAACACACAATCTTCAGGCTTATTCATGTTTCTCTTCTTAAGATTATCCTTAGTCATTATCCTATTTCTTAGTAATAACCAGAGGAAGATATGTATTCTAGAAGGAACTACAATCTTCCAAATTGCGGGGGTAAAGATCTGTTTCACTCCTCTAAAGTTGATGATAGCGTACATGGAACTAGATGAATAAGTTCCTGAGTTGGTATATTTCCAAATCAAAGAGTCAGTATCACCTTTAAAGGTGATCCCTGCGCTATGCAAAGAGAAGTTTCTTCGAAATGAGAGCTTCAAAGATTGCCCATCCCAAACCTCTGAAATAGTCTCACATTGTTCGTTGCACACAGAATATATGTGTCAGAACTGAATAGCTAGAGGGGAGGAACCGACCCAGCAGTCCTCCCGAAACTTTATGTTACGGCCGTCTCCAACTACCCATCTGTAGCCAAATTTTACAGCCTGAGCTGCCCACATGACACCCTTCCAGAAGGTGGATGCACTAGAAATATCACTACAGAAGATGTTCGGAGAGGAAGCATTATACTTTTTGTCTACTATTTGCTTCCAAAGTCTCTGATCCCTGAGGCATGTCTCTTGATCCAAGATCTAACAGACTGAATTCCCAAACCTCCAAATTCCTTTTTCATACAGACTAGATGCCAGTTTGCTAAATGAATCTTCCTAAATCCCTCAAAGTCGCTCCAAAGGCAGTTTGCCATTTGAGTTTTTCTGAGGTCTAGAGCCCATTTGGGGAATTTGAAGAAAGAAAGCAGGTAAACCAGGATGCTGGCAAGGCATGATTTAATGAGAGTCACTCTACCTCCGTAAGAGAGTAGTTTGCCTCTCCATCATGCATTTCTCTTGAGAATCTTTCTATCAGAGGTTGAATATCCTCTCTCCTTAAATTATCATAATGAAGAGATACTCCTAGGCATTTAATGGGGAAGTTGCCTAGCACACATGAGAAAATATCCAAAAAAGGTTTGACCTCATCTTCATCCATACTAATGGGGATGAGTTCACTCTTATTGTAATTTATCCTCATGACCGAGACTTGTTCAAAGCACACTAAAGTTCTTCTAAGGTTTTCAGCAAGTTGATATCGTTATCAATGAAAAGGATAGTGTCATCACCGTATTGCAAGGCTGATGACACCTCCAGGGCAAAGATCAGAACGCAAGCCTCTAATATCTTGCACAAGCATTTTAGTAAGAGTATCTACTACTAAGTTGAAAAGTAAGGGATCTGAGCCCTTTACCTATCAAGTAAAAGTGACTTTCTTCATTGTTTAGTTTAATGCCTATTGATCCTCCGAGAACAATTTTCCTAATTAGCAGAATAAAGCTCCTGATAAAACATCTTTTCTCTAATAACTCAAACAGAAAAATTAAATTAACTTTATCGAAGGTCTTCTCATTATTTATTTTCAGGACCACTCCTTTACTCTTAGATTTATGCACGAGTGTAGCACCTCATGGGCTGTCACTACACTCTACAGGATATATCGACCTTTAATAAAGGCAGATAGGCTTGGCGAGATTAGCCTGTCCATAATCTTTCCCAGCCTATTAGTTAGTGCAGTTTAGAAGACTGAAGGGTCTGAATTTCTTCATGTGTGTTGCTTCAGCTTCCTTAGGGATTAAGGAGACCATGGCAAAATTTAATCTAATAAATATGTCCAGATTGCCAAGATGGAAATCATTGAACATTGCCATAAAATCCTCTCTAACTAGGTACCAGAACTTCTGATAGAAAAAGAAGGGTATGCCGTCAGGCCCGAAGCCCTAACCGCACACGATCTAAAAAGAGCATCCTTGACTCCCTCTTCAGAAAAAGGAGAGTCAAGTTTGTTGTTTTCAGCGGCAGTGACTAATTCATCTGGTGTAAAGAAATTATCAACTAGGGAGAAGCCATTTCTATCTTCTTTTTTAAACATGTTTTGTAGTAATCTACCGCTATATCCATCATTCCCTGCTGGTCAGTTACAGGGCCATCAGGGTCCTGTAGGCAAAGAATTAGGGTTTTCCTCCTCCTATCATTTGCCACCGTATGAAAATAAGAGGTGTTTCTGTCCCCCTCTTTGATATCCTTATCTCTAGCTCTTTGTTTGGCTTTGATCTCTTCTTTAAGCCAAATCCTATTCATCTCACTAAAGATGTTTTTCGTAGCTCTTTGTTTGGCTTTGATCTCTTCCTTAAGCCAAATCCTATTCATCTCACTAAAGATGTTTTTCGTCCTCTCGGATTCATCATTAGTGAGTTCCTCAGTTTCTGCCTTAATTTCTAGAAAATCATATTCTAGCATCATTTTTTTTCAACTTTCGAAGCTCTGCATCTATGTTATAACCCCAACCTTTTGTGGTTATCCTGAACCTCCTAAGTTTTCCTGCCAAACATCTATAGAACTGGCTTTTTTGGTGAGGGCTCGCCAACTTTTCTCTACAACATCGACAAAGTCAGCTCTAAGAAGCCACCACTTTCCTAATTTATAGCTAGAAAGTTTCAACTGATGTCCAACACCGGAGTCCCAGAGGACCGGTGTATGGTCACTGCCTAGACAAGGAAGAGCTTGAAGTGTCGCTAGAGGGAAGATCTGCTCCATGTCAGTGGTACAAAAAAAGCGATCTAGCGCTCGCTTGGATAGCGTCAACTTGGTTATTAGTCCAAGTGTAATGTCTATTCCCCATCTTAATTTCTATAAGACTCCAAACTTCGACCGAAGCATTAAATCTATCACACCATGTATGATTGATGTTACCATCGCTCCTCCATAACATGCATGTGTACTGCCGCACTCTACACTTCATCTATTCATAGTAGGCATACCATACTGCAGAGCGCAATGAGAAGCAGTGTAGCTAACTGTCCGAGACCTACGTTGAAGTCGGTCCTGACGTGTGGGCTCACTTTGTCAGTTTCTGCGTCAAAATGTTAAACAAGTCGATTAGTGCTATCATGAGAGTTCCTTCTCATCCGCACAAATGATAATACAAAGATAAACAAGTCGATTAGTGCTATAATGATGAACGGGCCTTGCACCAATCTATTCCAATATTTATACTTCCAAATGGATGATAACAACCTTTTGTTCTATATAATCAGGTACCTCATGGTGATCGACGATGTATGGACCATATCTGCATGGGATGCAATAAAAGACATGTTGCCGCACAACGACACGGCAAGCAGAGTCATTGTGACCACTCGGAATGACGCCGTGGCCGCAGCATGTAGCTCTGAGCGAGACTACATCCACAAAGCCCTGATCCTAAACGTGGAAGACTCCAAGTCCTTATTTCTTAGAAGAGTATTTGGCCAGCAGGTACCTATGCAGTCCCGACAATCTCCTACTGATCCATCATCAAGCAGTTCAACTTCAGATCTCCAAGAAAGTAATCGCCCCGAGCAGCTGCTACAAGTTGAAATAGATAAAATTCTAGAGAAATGTGGTGGATTGCCATTGGCAATTGTTTGCATTGCAAATGTTCTAGCAAGGTATAATTCTCCTGCAAGCATAGAGATGTGGAGAAGAGTCTGCAACTCAGTCGGTTCTCAGTTGGAGACAAACCCTGCTCTGGAGGGGATGATGCAAATCATCGCGCTCAGCTACATCCACCTACCTTATAATGTGAAGGCCTGCGCGATGATACTCAGCATTTTCCCGGAGGATTATCATATACCCAAGTGGAGGGTACTCAGAAGATGGATCTCCGAAGGACTCATTCCAGAGAAGAGGGGGTTGACATCACTGGATGTTGCAGAAGCCTACTACGACGAGCTGTTGAGCAGAAACATCATTCAACTAGTTGTGCTCTCAGATGGGACGGTGAGCGTGGGTCACTGCTGCCTGCATGACATGATGCGTGAAGTCATTGTGTCCAAGTCCCTAGAGGAAAACTTCATAAGCTTGGCGGGAAGCCCACGCGGAGGGACATCCTCTGACCATGTCCGCCGCCTCTGCATCCACGGTGACGTGGGTTACGTTGCAGATGGGAGGAGCATGCAGCATGTCCGATCCATGACCACGTTCGGTGCACATGAAAATGTTGGTGTAGGCAAGCTCCTTGGTGGACTGGCCAAGTTCACCTTGCTGAGGGTGCTTGATCTAGAAGATTGCCAAGATGTGACAAACGAGCATATGAAGCAAGTGTGCCGGTTGTTCCTGCTCAGATTGCTGAATTTGAATGGTACGAAAATCTCAGAGTTGCCAAGTGAAATCAGCAACTTACAGCATTTGCAATCACTTATGTTATGGGATGCAAAACTCGATGAGGTCCCGGGATCCGTGGTCAATCTGGACAAACTTGAGTACTTGAGTTTCGGTAGGGAGGATGATCCTGATCTTAGAATGATTCTTCCCGGGGGCTAAAGAAAATGAAGGCCTTGCAACACTTGGTTCGGATACAAATTGGTAATGAAGATGTTGAACTTGCCACGGAAATCGGAGATCTGGTGCACTTACGAGAATTGGGAGTCCGTGTCCTACCGGGCCAAGGCAGTGATGGGTAAAGACCGCACTGGAAAAATCGCTTGCTAAGCTCAGGTTGTGCTCCCTGCGTGTAGAGGATATTGTGTATCCATGAAAACAGGCACAACAAGTCCAGGCAGAACCAGTAGCCCTGACAGAACGAATCCCGACAGAAGAAGTCCTGACGGCAGAAGCCTCGGCAGATTTATCTTGGCGCGAATTACAGTTCTTAATAGTTCCCTTTGAGTTTGAATCATGCATAACACTAGTAGTGTATGCTGGAGGCTGGAGCGCGTTGTGTCGTGTGTCTGTCTGTGTGTGGCTGTGTGCTTCATTTTCATGGTCGTGCACTACATGATCTAGTTGGTCTCGAGGGATGGCGCGACGTGAATGGGTCATGGCGCGTATTCAGTGTTTGCTTGTTATTTCCCATTCAATGTTTGAAAGAAAAAACCCGAAAAGCTGCGGTTGTTGAGCAGCACAAATTACTCTGTGTTCACGTGTTCCCTTCTTTCTTCACCGAGTGTTTGCGATTAGTGTGCGCCTGAAATATGTCGATTGCACAAGGACGCTAACGGCAGACAAGACGAGCCCCTGAACCTGACATTCTACCGGCGCCTCCCGAGTCGCCCAGGGAAGGGACGACGTACGTGTGTGCCACACGAGGCTCTGTTTTTTTTTTCATTCTCAAGATGGTCTGATTGAGCTTCAGAGTCGATCCAAGGCAAGTTTGCAGTACCATTTTATTTCCATCGAGGCCTCGTCTATCCCCAACTACGCGCCCATGTGGAAACCTTGTCCGAGAGAGAGCATGTAAGGATGACTCCAACGGACCGACGTATGGAGTCCGCGCGCGTACGATCCTGTCTGCGGGAGCCAATACCACGGCCCAACGGGACGACTCAAACGGACCGCGTGTCTGTTTTCCTGTCCGCGGCGACCCATTCTTGGCCCAAATTTGGGTCAGGTTTGCGTCGGTCGCGGACGCGCGCAGACCTCTTTTCTGTCCTCCTCTAGTCCGCCCAGGGCCCGCCCATCAGAGACAAAATTCACAGTCCCGGCCTTCGCTCTCCGAAACCCCACTCGAGCTCCTGCCCTAGCCATGGCTGACCCAGCCTCCGCCGCCAAGTTCGCCGCTGTGCCAGCCGCCGAGGAGGAGCAACTTCACTTGCTTAGTCAACTAATAGACAGTTACTTGAACACCAAACTAAACGACTGAACCATGCTAACTCGTGAGCAACTGTGTTACAACAACGGGCCACCTTTTGGATTCTGAACTTCTGCAGGAAATTAAGTAATTCCCTAATATCATCCGAAATGAAAGTAAAGTCAGCTCTGTTGCCCTTCACATTCAGGATATCATTGACCACCAAAGCACTGTCGCTTTCAACAATGATGGGCATCGAATCCACCGAGATCGAAGCCTTGATTCCTTCCCTAATTGCAGTGGCTTCAGCGATTTCGGCTGAGGTACAAATCGGAATGGTACCCTAGGCCGACATCACCACCACACCTTCTTGGTCTCTAAGAACAGCACCCAAGATCCTCTGTTGTAATCCTTTACAAAGCTAGCATCCACGTTGAGTTTATGCCACCCGGGTCTGGTCTCGACCAGTTTCCCTGAGGAGTATTAGATACCTTCTTTACAATCTCCTTTGACGGGATCATGGGTCTTTTGCCTTTGTAGTCGTGTTCCAACTGGGGATCTTTAACCTGTATAAAGGATGAAAGGTAGGACTGAATAAAGTTAGCAGACTCATTTATAGAGCATTTTCCATCACCAAAAATGGAGTTATTTCTCAAGTGCCAAATCGCCACCATAGAAACAGAAGTTTTGATTTCAAATCCTCATTGCAGAGACTGAGGAGTTGAAGGTTCCAGTTGTCTCCAGTAAAGGTGAAATTTTCTTCCGGGGGGAGCTCCCAAACATCACGCAAACACTGTCTAAGAGCTTTTGCTTTCGTGCAGTTAACAACCGCATGATGGGCTGTTTCAGGTTCCATACCACAAATGGTGCAAGTGGGCATTACTTCCATCTTCCTTCGACATCTGTGGGCTTGGACTCCAAGGGTATTAGAGGCCAGCTTCCAACGAAAATCTTGATTTTAGGAGGCACCTTTGCCTTCCAGATGGAATTCCATAGCTTCTGTCCCCTTCAGGGCTCGAGCTAGCAGAGGTTTGGTTGTTTCTGTTTTTAGTTGCATTCCAAGTCTATACGTACTTCTCACAGTGAAAATGCCATTTGGCTCATGGGTCCAGGCGAAAAAATCTTCTCTGGGTCATGGAGGAATATTGATATTTAAAATTTCATCCACATCTGGTGGATAAAAAAGAGCTTTGATAGTTTCAGTCTTCCATGTTCGGCTATCAGAGTTTATCAGATCAGAAACCCATTTCAGCGAAGGTTATTAGATTTCCCGAGGACTTTATGATTTGCCCTAGGAATCCAATTATCTCGCCAAATCCTAACTTTAGTACCAGACCCAATTCTCCAAGTAATGCCTTGTTTTAGTAGTTCCAATCCATGAGAAATCCCTTGCCAGCAAGGAGAAACGTTTTTACTAAACACAGTATCTGTGAGTTCCCCGGATGGATAATATTTGGCTTTTAGAATTCTAGCACACAGGCTATCAGGGAACACAAGGTCTCCAAGCTTGTCTCGCAAGAAGAGCTTGATTAAAAATTCTTAGGTCCCTAAAACCAATACCTCCATGGCTTTTTGGAGCAGTCATCTTGTCCCAGCCCATCCAATGAGTTTTCTTCTGTCCTCTTCGTCTCCCCACCAAAAGTTCCTTATAATTTGCTCCAGATCGTCACATAGTCCAGCAGAAAATTTAAAAACACTCATAGCATAAATACAAATGGCCTGGGCCACCGATTTAATTAGGGTCTCTTTGGGAGCACCAGACATATATTTCTCATTCCAGTCAGAACATTTCTTGCTCAATTTCTCCTTAGAGGTTTTCAGTTTACCATTTTTCAGGGATAGGAAGCCCTAGGTATTTGTCATCTGGTGCCATTGAGCCTGCTTGAAGGATAGCCGCCACATCCTCACCATCTTCTTGTGAGACGTGTTGCCCAAACATGATTGAATATTTAGCTGGGCTTAATAGTTGACCAGTACCTTTTTCATAATTTTCCAATACACTTTTAACTCTACTTGCCTGATCTACATTTGCGTTGAAGAATAAAAGGCTATCATCAGCAAACAAAAGGTGAGAGATTCCCGGGCTTCTTCTGCATATTTTCAGCTCGTGAATTGCATCTGCTCAATTTGCTTGTTAAGGGATGCAGAGAGACTTTCTCCCACAAAGAGGAATAGATAAGGTGACAAGGGGTCACCCTGTCGGACGCCTCTAGAAGGCTCAAAGATCTCCAATAATCTTCCATTAAATCTGACGAAAATCTGACAGACTTGACGCAGCCATGATCCATTTAATCCAGATTTCATCAAAACCAAATCTTCTCAGGGTTTCTTCAAGATATCGCCAGTCAACCCTGTCATATGCTTTCATGAGATCAAGCTTGTAAGCACAAAATTTCCCAGCACTGTTGGAGCCGTTCTGAATGGCATGGATACTTTCAAATGCAATTATGGCATTATCAGTAATCATGCATCCAGGTACAAAAGCACTCTGGGTTTTTGAAATTAAGTCCTTGAGTATTGGTCTCATCCTATTGACCATGCATTTAGCCACCACCTTATACGTCGCATTGCAAAGACTAATTGGCCTGTAATCTTTCAGTGACACAGGATTCTTACTCTTTGGGATAAGGACAATACATGTATCATTCACTCCATCAGGCATTTCACCAGTTTCAAAACACTTTCGGACATCATGCATAACATCCATTTTGAGGACTGCCCAGTTTTTCTGAAAGAAAGCAGCGGGAAACCATCTAGTCCCGGGGCTTTGGAAGGGCCAATTTGGAATAGTGCAAAACTAATCTCTTCATCGGAAAAAGGGGCAATTAAACTCTCATTAGTGGGCGCATCACTCTTCTTGTCGAACAGGTGGGTGAGCAACTCAGGTTGGACCTCTTGGTCAGCTGTATACAGGTTTCTGAAGAAATCTGTCGCCAGATTCTCCATGGCGGGAGATAATTAAACCATCATCTCTAGCCAACTTCTCAATGTTATTCTTCTTTTTGCGCCAAGTTGCTGTTATGTGGAAATAAGAGGTGTTTCTACCTCCAGCTTTTAGCCAAGAAACCCTTGACCTCTGTCTCCATTTTAGTTCTTCCTTTTCAAGCAGCTCATTAATTTCACAACTGATCTTTCTGACTTTCTCTCTGCTGTATCTATCTTGTCTTCTATTCAGTCTACCAAATTCTTTCCTTTTCAGTTTCAGCTGTTTGTGGATTGAACCAATGGTTCTGCTACTCCAGTCATGCAGGCAATTCGTCACCCCTTTCAGGTTATTTGTAATGTCACCCAAGCAATTAGGCTTCTTGTGATTTGACCAAGCCGTTTCCACTTACTCACCGAGGCTTTCTTCCCTTTCCCAATATGATTCGTACCTACGGATAGGAGGGAAAAAACTCACAGCAGGGCTAGACAGCAAATTAATTCAGACTGGGCAGTGGTCAGATTTAGTGGACGATAAATGAGTTACCTTGTGGTTTGGAAACATGTTGTTAGACCAGTGAATATCAACAACAGCCTGATCCAATCTGACACTAACATTTCAGTGGCCTTTCTGCTTGTTGTCAAAAGTCCATGGCAGTCCATCGAAACCCAAGTCATGTAGATCACAGTGAGAGAGAACTTCCCTAAAATCCAGCATTTGTTTCTCATTTCTGCGTGTAGAGGAGAAGTGTTCATTCTGCCACATACATTCATTAAAATCTCCCATCATAAACCAAGGGTAAGGGAGAAGGGGTTTTATGCGTTTTAACAGGTTCCACATATTGTATCTTTCATGTGTGCGAGGTTCCCCATAAACGAAGGTGCATCTCCATTTATTTCCAATAGGGTGGTTTACAATTGTAACATCAATATGACGGTTGCTTATTTTAAACAACTCTACACTGATGCTCTCATCCCAGAATAAAGCTAAACCACCACCCTTTCCTTTCTCACCAAAGGTAACAACATGTTTTAAACCTAATCTTCAGCGAAGGTTCTCCACATAATCTTTCTTTTGCCTGGTTTCAGAAAGGAACAGCAACTTCGGCTGTGAGTAAGCACTAGCCTCTCGAGCTCTCGAACGGTCACAGGGTGGTCAAGCCCATGACAGTTCCAGCCTAATATCATCATGGCTACTGACAGGCACGCTCCTCCGTGCCTGTCAGTGTGTCGGCGGCCCCTGGGCTGGCTGCCTCCTCAATCTGTTCACCACCATCCAGCGCATCAACCTGGTTCTCCCTCCACTAGGAATTGGCAAACTCGTACACTGTACGTATAGAGTCCATCATTGTTCTTCTCCCGATCAGGACCACCACACATCGTTGCTATTGGATAATTATGGACCCTTTTATCATAACCTTGTGTATGAGGTAGTGCTACTCCTGGGTCCGGAGGCTCATCATCAACACGTATCAACAAAACAATACAGAGCATATCAACATCAAGCAGAGCCCTCCCATGATTTTCCGTATCAGAACCAACACCACTTTTGGCAGAGATGAACCCGTATCTGTGAAGCCTACACTCTTTGTTACCAAGGCCTGTGTATCACTCACGGTAAAGGACAAACCACAGGGCGCAGTCCAAGGAATTGATTCCACTGAGCCTAATATGCACTCATCTTTACTAATTGCTTCAAATTCAAACTGAGGCACCTCGAGCAAAACCTTCTCTGAATCATTGCCGGGATCACCATTGTCTGTACTCCAAATTTCCATTCCAACGGCCTCAGGCAGAAGGGGAGTGTTGGTAAACAAAATCATACCCGTGATAGTAGGGATCGCAGTAGTCGTGATCTTCTCCATTGATTCCTCTTTCAGGAGCTCAACATTGCGTTCCCCTTGATGCTCTTGTTCCTGGGTGGGGTCTTCCTCCTTGAATGAGGCTCATTTTCCGCCGGATCCCTCACTGCTGTGACAGCAAGAGGCCCGCTGACTGTGGGATTCTAGATCCGGAATGGGGCGAAGACTCTGCATAATCTTGGAACGGAAGATCTCCAAGCTTCTGCGTGGATCGTAGGATTTCAGGATCAGCTCTCGCATTTTCTCTCTGGTTTCCAGGGGGATGAAGTCGTGTGTCTGGCTACGGGATTGCATGGGAGGAATTGTGTGGTGGATCGATAGAGGTTCTTCTCTCTCGCATCTCTTGCTCACTCTCGTTCCTCGGGGTTCAGCGATCTCGATCAATCCACCGCCGCGGGGGGCAGGGAGGCGAGCGGACATGTTTCCTTGTCAGAACCTTCTGACACAATCAAGCTTTTGGATGGCATGGCAATATGGCATTACAGCATTCACTACTCTTGGGAATGCAACAGACAGACCTTGTGTCATAAATCCAACCCCTCAACAATTACTTGGATTGAAAGACTAATGTGTTTTCCTAGCATTCGGTAAGGATTTAACCCCTCGGGCTTATTGGAATCGGTATTTTCAATCTCTAAATACTTAAAGAAAATAAGATGGTTGAGATCTCTTCTTTTTAGAATCAGAAAACATTTAATGATCTTCGGTAGTACTGTAACATTTTTACAAAGAAACTTTATGATTCATAGTATAATACTAGGTAAATGCCCGTGCGTTGCAACGTGTTAACAAAACTTTGTGTGTATCAATCATTGTGTTTTTCAAGCAAACGTGCCCCTGCGTTGCAACAGGAGAAAAAATCAACTTATGCTTGAAAAACATCGGCACAATGATGTCTACGCATGCTTCTATTCTTGTAGACAGTGTTGGGCCTCCAAGTGCAGAGGTTTGTAGAACAGCAGCAAGTTTCCCTTAAGTGAATCACCCAAGGTTTATCGAACTCAGGGAGGTAGAGGTCAAAGATATCCCTCTCAAGCAACCCTGCAATTAAGATACAAGAAGTCTCTTGTGTCCCCAACACACCTAATACACTTGTCAGTGTATAGGTGCACTAGTTCGGCGAAGAGATATTAAAATACAAGTGATATGGATGATTATAAGTGTAATTGCAATCTGAAATAAAAATGGCAGCAAGCAAACATGTAGCAGAACTGGTTGTAAACGGTGTTTCAATGCTTAGAAACAAGGCCTAGGGATCATACTTTCACTAGTGGACACTCTCAACAATAATAATATAATTGAATACATAGATATTTCCTCTTCACTATGCTACTCTGAATTATTCTCTCGTTGGATAACGAACACCAATCCACTGCGTAGGGCTATAAAAGCACACCTTAAAGTCGCATTCCACATCTAGGGAACCCCACACTGTCAACTTGAGCGCCCTAAAATAGTACTAGACAAACACCACAATTTCATAGAGACATCCAACACAAATAATAACTCATGATAAGTATTCCTGTAATCTTTAGCCTAAGAGCCACACACGGTGCGCACACTGTCAACTTCGCACCGTGGGACAAAGGTGACTCCGGAGTTTACATTAATAAAACCACTCAAGTAGCATATAAGATAATGAAGAGTAACATCTATGGATTCAACTAGATTACAAAGCTCATGATCACATAAAGATCACACCATGGGAGAGAGAGATAAACCACATAGCTACCGGCATGAGCCCTCAGCCCGAGGGAAACTACTCACACATGGTCATGGTGATGAGGAGCTTGATGGAGAGGTGCAGCCCGGAGTGGAGACGGCGGCGGCGGCCCTTGGAGATGGTGCTGCTATGGAGGAGGTTCTCCTCCCCAAGACGGCTGCCTGGGAGGAGGAAAATTCGTGGTATGGGGGCCTCCCCACGAGTTAGGTTTCCTCTCCTTATATATGCTCTCGGATTCCCGTCATCTCCTTTAGGGTTTCGGTAAAGCGGCGATATCTGGAGCGTCCGAACTCGGAATTAGGCGAATTTTAAGTCCAGATCGATTGGCAGAAAATTCCCCGCAACTTTCGCGACTAGACTTTTCTGTTTGACGTCGTCTTCTGTCCGGTACGTGACAATCTCCGAAAAACGTTTTCAGACAGATTTCAGGAAGGTCCCGATTCGACTCCAACAAGGTTTCCTTTGCCCAATTTTGATAATTCCTACACATTAAAGTGTAAAACAAGAACATTGTGCACTTTGGCAACTATTAGTAGGTTAGTCCAATAAATGTCATAATATGATATAAAGTGTATATAAAACATGTGACAATTGGTATAATATAAGCATGGAACATCAAAATTATAGATACGTTTGAGACGTATCAAGCATCCCCAAGCTTAGTTCTACTCGTCCTCGAGTAGGTAAAACGATAAAAACAAAATAATTTCTGAGGTGACATGCTACCATCATAATCTTGATCAAATAGTATTGTAAAGCACATGTTATGAATGAAGTGATCCAGGTCAATGGTTATAGTTTGCTAGCAAGTAGATAATGAGCAAACAACTGAATCATATAAGCAAAAACTTTTCATGAATAGTACTTTCGAGACAAGCATCAAAGAGTTTTGCATAAGAGTTAACTCATAAAGCAATAGATTCTAAGTAAAAGGTATTTAACCAACAAAGGAAGATTTAAGCTTCAGCAATTGCTTTCAACTTTCAACATATATATCTCATGGATATTTGTCAACACAAAGCAATATAATAAGTGCAATATACAAGCATATAAAAATTGTTGCACCAAAGTTGACACTAGTGTTTGCTTCTGAGATAGAAAGAAGTAGGAAAACTGACTCAACATAAAAGTAAAAGAAAGGCCCTTCGCAGAGGGAAGCAGGGATTAAATCATGTGCTAGAGCTTTTTAAGTTTTTGAAATCATAAGAGAGTAAAAATAAGTTTTGGAGGTGTTTGTTAATTGTCAACGAATCAGAAAATGGAAAGTACAATATGACCCCTGCCAACCAGACTTTTAAGAGCGGCTCCCATGAAGGACGTTATTTCTACCAGCAAGGCAGATCATCCCTCTTCTCTTTTGTTTACACATGCAGATATTTCACTGTTTGTCATTGCTTGACTGATAAATCAGGGCAAAAATGTGAAGAGAATTAAGCGGTTAAAGTTGTAATTAATTGGGACTGGGCACCCCATTTGCCAGCTCTTTTTGCAAAATTAATGGATAAGCGGATGTATATGCCGCTAGTCCGGTGGTAAAGTCTGTTTGACAGTTGACATAAAGACATCCACCCCGTCCTCATGAGCTTGGTAAACATTGACACAAAATAGGAGTAATAGTTTTTGAATAGTTTAAAGGTAGCACATGAAAAATTTACTTGGAGTGGCAAGGAAATACCACATATAGTAGTTATGGTGGACACAAATGGCATGGATTTTGGCTCAAGGTTTTGGATGCACGAGAAGCATTCCCTCTCAGTACAGAGTTTAGGCTAGCAAGGTTATTTGAAGCAAACACAGGATATCAACCGACACAGAAGACTTATATGAAAACATATTGCAAGCATTATAAGACTCTACACTGTCTTCCTTGTTAACCAAACCCTTTTACTAGAAAATATCTAGACCTTAGAGATACCAATCATGCAAACCAAATTTCAACGAGCTTTACGGTAGTTCTTCATTAATAGGTTTTAACTACATGATACAAAAGCTTAAACATGAACTACTTGATAACTCAAAACAATTGACAAGTATCAAATTATCCAATACAGTGATCTACAAGAATATGTAAGCTTTTTCCATTATCATCTACCACATGCAACATTTTCTGTTCCAACCAAACACCAATCAACTTATTTCAACATAAACTCTCCAAACAATTATAAGTGAAGCAAAGAGTACTTTCTTTAAAAGAACTAACAGCTCTGAATAAGAGATGCATGCAAAACAGGAGCTAAAAGCATAGCAATAGCTAGATAAGAATACTCAACAAGTATAAGTGAAGAATAGAGTATTCATATGAAAAAGCGGAGCGTGTCTCTCTCCCAATCAAGAATTAGGTCCAATCAAGTTGATTTCAGAAAAATAAAATAAAAACGAAAATAAAAGCACACAGACACTCCAATCAAAGCACATATGATGTGAAAGAATTAAAATATAGTTTCACTAGAGATGACCTGATAAGTTGCTGATGAAGAAGGGGATGCCCCAAGGCATCCCCAAGCTTAGACGCTTGAGTCTTCTTGAAATATGCTGGGGTGATCCATGGGAGCATCCCCAAGCTTAAGCTCTTCACTCTTCTTGATCACATTATATCATCCTCTCTCTTGACCCTTGAAAACTTCCGCCACACCAAACTCAGAATAATTCTCATTAGAGGGTTAGTGCACAATCAAAAGCTCGCATGTTCTATAAGGACACGAACATGACAATTACTTTTTAAACATTAGCTACTAATACTGATGTTATGTGAAGCTCTTCCAACTCAAAACGAATTCCACTCAACACTAGTAAAAGAGAGGATGCAAAATAAAAGGCAGAATCTGTCTAAAACAGAACAGTCCGTAAAGACGAATTTTTTCGAGTCACTTACGTTGCTCAAATCAAAGAACTCAAAACTAATGAAAGATGCGTACGTATCTGACGATCACGCACAAAAAATTTCAGACTTCTGCACAGGGCCCCAAATTTTGTCCGCACGGCCCTGCCCCGATCGATCGCGTCGTACGCGGCAGCGTGCGTGAGTCCAAAGAGAGAAAAAAGAAAAAGGAGAAGCGTGGCAGGTGCAGCTGAGCTGGATGCACCGATCGGAAAATATACGTACGTGCATCAGGTGAGGTCGATTGATTTCCCTCATATCACCACGCGCGCGTGCGAGAAAAGGAAAAAAACAAATAAACGAAGGAGCTAGGCGCTATTTCCTACGCCTACATATTATTCATAGCCACACATGAAACCAAGACGAAGATCGCGATCATATTGGACGATTCAAACGAAACAAACCTTAAAAGAATGAAAGAAAACACTAAATCAATCCATCCGCAACTTACCCGCTGCTGCGTGATCCATCTGCGACAAGCAACGTCGATTCCGAGATCTGCACCAACACCAACCTCGACTTGGAGATCCATAACGGCTTCGCCAACACCGAGATGAGCATAAGCGATGAGCACATCGACAACGAGATTCGCCTAGAAGATCTACTCGACGGGCATACTGGCTCTGACATGAGCCTGGACGACGACGTCGAGTCCATGACTGGAATCGACAGCATATACACGTGCTCGCGGGTCACACCCCATCAGGTGTACGTTGCCATATCTGCAGAATCATCCGCAGCCGTAGCCTGCCGCAGGCCTACACAATTCCCATGCACGGTAACTATGCCGGATGGTGTCAAAACTTTGACGATCACTGCAGAGATGGCAACAAAAGAAGACAAAGTCATCAAGGAGTGCACAATGATGCCACCAGATTCCACTCCAGAGGAGATGTTGACCTTCTAGTATTTCAACTGGCAAGAGTCAATTCGACTGCAAAATTACCGAGCGACACTCGAAAAACGCAAAAGGCAAGCCAGCCTATCGAGTGCACGAAGGAGGCAGCTGTCTCTCAGCTCCACAGGGCAAGCAGCCCCAAGACAGAGGTCAAGGCTGGCAGGCCTCCCAGAAAACGAGAGAGCAACAATTACCCGCAACCTGTAGTTCATGACAGAGGACGCTGACGGAATCCCAGTACCCAAAATAGCTGCGGGTGCACTGCTCTCCGTGGGTGCTTACCTTAAAGCACTGCAACCTCCGGCGGACGACCCTAACACCGCCCTTCATCGCCAACAAATCAAATCGCTAGCTCTAGCAGGAAAGGCTATACAGCCAGAAGACAAAATTCCAGGAGGGGGTCGAGATCGCGACATAGTCGACTCACGACACGCAGCACACAATCGCAGCGGTCGCAGCTACCACTCAGAGGAAGAAAGGAGAAGCACATGCCGGCACAGGTCCAGCAGAAGCAGATCTCGAAGGACCTGCTTCCGTCAGTTCTTCATCCGAAAGCTGGTGGTCCCAGGTCTTGGTCCAGGCAAAGGCAGCAGTCGAGAAAGCGGCGGCTGCGCCCTGCTCGACACTCGCATAAAACCATCCTTTCCTCCAGCCTTGTGCGGAGTCGACAGTCTTCAAGCGAAAGTATCGGGTGTCGCTGGGCACCTGGATCCCGCAGCCGCCCACAGTGTAGGTGCGGCCGCCTCCCCTGTTTGGTCGCACCATAAAAATGGCCTTCCACAATGCCCAACTCGGGGCAACACCCAGAAAACACTCGCACAGCGTGATGAAACACGCAATGTGCAGAATACCATTCGGGGTGAGATAGTGGATCTGCACCCCGTAGGCAAAAAGCAAACCTCGCACAAAATCAAGGAGGGGGAGCGAGAAACCCCTAGGCAGAAACTCCGCAAAACAGACACGTTCGTTGGCGCGTGGTTCAGGGAGTACCTCCTTCGATGATGGCGCACGAACAGCAAGTTGGTCCGCAGGAGGAAGCAGACCCTGCTCGCGAAACTTGGTCAGATGGGCGTCCCTGATGGTAGACTTCGCCCAATCTCCGCTGCTCTTCTTCAAAACGGCGGCGGCAGCAGGCGCGCTCGCCGCGGTCTTCTTGCCCTTCGTTGCCGTGTCAGTCGCGGCGGCAGTGGCAGCACCTCGCTTGGAGCCTCCACCCTTGGTCATTGCTAGCGTGGATGAGCGGAGCACAAAGAGCTTGGGTGCAAGAACAATGGAGGCGCAGCGCAAGGAGGAAGATGGGGAAACAGGGGCGGCGCAAGGAGCAAATGGCAAGTAAAAAAATCTGCCAGCGCCGTTCTCCCTATTTACCACAAGTCAAAAAACGATTCTCACCATTAATCCATGATCATACGCTCCGCGCGAGATCTAACCATACACGTGGCGGCCACGGAGGGCAACCGTCGCCGGCCACTCCGCCCACTACGCACGGGAATCCAGAACCATCATCACGCCCCGTGAAAATCGCGCCAGAATGGTCAAATCAAGTCCAACCGGCGCCGTCCTTGGTCCGCTCAGCATAATGGGCCCACAAGCAGGGTCGCGTCCCATCAGTCTTACCAAGCACGCCACCGCTCGGAAAAAGAAAAAGGAGAAGCGTGGCAGGTGCAGCTGAGCTGGATGCACCGATCGGAAAATATACGTACGTGCATCAGGTGAGGTCGATTGATTTCCCTCATATCACCACGCGCGCGTGCGAGAAAAGGAAAAAAACAAATAAACGAAGGAGCTAGGCGCTATTTCCTACGCCTACATATTATTCATAGCCACACATGAAACCAAGACGAAGATCGCGATCATATTGGACGATTCAAACGAAATAAACCTTAAAAGAATGAAAGAAAACACTAAATCAATCCATCCGCAACTTACCCGCTGCTGCGTGATCCATCGGCGACAAGCGTTGCACAAGTGCGAGCTCCATCGATTGAGACGGCTAGCCCACCCGGGGGAGCGAGCGATCTAGATGATCACTTGGATCGGTGACGTGGAAAACCAAACGCTAATGCCGATATCAGATCTGATCGTCCCATTAGTTAACAGCTTCCGGAGAATATTCCACTGATTTCTCATCGCCCCCATTAACTGACTGCTGCCTTCCTGGGATCGTCCCACGATTAAAGGGCAAGTCTCGCTCTATTTCCTTGTTTCGAGTGGCAATGCGCCTGGATTGGTTTGGCCATGAATGGAAGACATTCTTCATCATTAATGTGTTTCTTTTCTTCTAGTACGCTGAATTTGCTCCTTATACAGGCTGATTGTGTAAACACGTGTGCTGATGATGAATAGAGAAAGCCTTTTTGCCTCAAAAACAAATAGTCTGTCCGAGGCGTGGACCTGATCGTTCTCCTCCGTTCCAACGGAAAGTAATAATCACTCGGCGAACAGAATCATTGCATGAATCTAATTACTATATTGAAAAAAAAATCTGAAAAGTAAGAATTAATGATTTTAGGATATCTATTGAATCTTAGAAACTAATCGCTAGGATCATGGAAAACGAAGATAACATGAACGGGCGATGACAACCTATATTGAGTTGCCGCAAGTCTCATGCGTGAAAAAGAAAAGTGATGGAGTTTACATCTCGAAAAAAGAACATGGGAGTCAATCTGTCCAACAAACCGACCTAGCCACCAACGGCGACAAGGAAGGGAAATAGTAATCAGTTACTGAAATTTAGGATGCGAGTACATTACTATTTTAAAAGGAAAGTAACCAAGTTTTCCTCAATCCCCTCCTCCAATAATAATAATAGTAGCCGTGCACGTGCAACGCACGTCATCAAAATATAAATATCATTTCTAATTTAGTGGGTTATTTGTTACCAGAGCAATAAATTTAGTAACGGCAATTGCCGGGCTTGCGGTCTCCCTTGCCAGCGTTCGCCGGCTTGTCGCCGGCCGGTGCCTTGCCCTTGCCGTTCTTGTCACCGCCGCCTGCTGACGATGAGCCCTGTGGACGTTGGCGCTGCCGAGCCGCCCACTCTTCCTCTGTCAGCAGCAGTTTGCCGCCGGACTCCGCCACCGCTTCGCCGCCGCGTCCGTCTGATGCAGACAGACGTCCACTCAACTCCTCGATGGACAGCGTGCTCAGATCAAGCAGAGTTTCGATCGAGCACGCCATCTGCGCGTACCGTGGTGGCACGACGCGAAGGAACTTCTGGACTCCGGCGAGCTCCGTCACCGTGTCGCCCAAGGATTGCAGCTCGGTGATGATCCCGGCGAGGCGCAGGGAGAAATCCTCGATCGCCTCATTGTCCTTGAACGCCAGATTCTCGAAGTCCCGGCGCAGCTTCTGACGGCGCGCCTCGCGCACACGGTTGACGCCGACGCGCATCAGCTTGATCGCGTTCCAGGCCTCCCGTGCGTTGTCCTTGGCGGCGAGCACCGGTATCATCTCCGGCGGGATAGCGCGGAGGATGGCGCCCAGCGCCAGCCGCTCCTGCCGTTCGTCCCCGAGAGGCACGCCGGGGTCGATCGCCTCCCACAGGCACGCCCCCTGGAGCTGGTCGCGCATGAGGATGGCCCACTCCGTGTAGTTCGTCCTTGTCAACATGGGCAGGTGCATCGACCCGCCGCCGCCACCTTCCCGAACCACCTCACGTACGACGATCTCGCGTGTCTCGCCGCCGCCCCTGCCACGTCGTGACAGGCTGCGTCCGCGACGCTCACCGTTCTTCGCCGATGCCGATGCCGATGGAGTTCTGGACTTCGCCGGTGGGGATTCGCTCATGTCTGACATGAACCAACGTGGCTCTGATACCAAATGTTGTTACGATCTCTCTCTCTCTCGTACGTTTCGTGGTAGAACTGGAAAGGAAGGAGACTCGATGTGTTGCAGTGTTCAACCGCTACTGCATTTTCTGTTTACTGTCCTATTTAACAGGCTACTGATCGAGGCCACTTTCATCTACTGGGGCGTGCCATCCCACGTCCAGATCGTGAGCCAAGTCGATCCTACATCTACGGGGCTGGGCGCACAGACCGCGTCCCAGCCAGCTAACTTATCGCTAACTTATTTTGACTAACTGAAACACCTAACTGAACTAATTCAGCCGTTGCCGAAAACAGCCTGATGAGCTACAGTAAACAACAACAGTGTTTCAGAATTATTCAGGTTCAGAGAGAGAGAAGCAGCGTTTGAACAACAGTGAGTGCGATCGAGGTTCTACGTGGCGTACGCGCGCGTGCTGTATATAGCCCGTAGTCATGCAACATGCATGCTGTACTGTACGAGTTACTCCTTTTTTTTCTCGTACTTGGAAGGGAAATGTGTCCCGGCCCGATCGATCGCGTCGTACGCGGCAGCGTGCGTGAGTCCAAAGAGAGAAAAAAGGTGCATGCTGTACTGTACGCCGTCGCCAAGCTCGCCCAAGTCGCCAAGTCACACGCGCAACCGCGCTGATTTGGCGACCATGGGCTCGTATAAATAGATGGATGCATCTGGGAGGAAAAAAATTCTGGGTTCTCATTGCTGCGTATTGTTTGTTTGATGTGACCGGTCTAGATGTCTACCACCCCCGGGGGAGCGAGCGGTCTAGATGCATGATCACTTGGATCGGTGACGTGGAAAACCAAACACCAATGCAGATATCAGATCTGATCGCCCCATTAATTAACAGCTTCCGAAGAATATTCCACTGATTTCTCATCGCCCCCCATTAACTGACTGCTGCCTTCCTGGGATCGTCCCACGATTAAAGGGCAAGTCTCGCTCTATTTCTTTGTTTCGAGTGGCAATGCGCCTGGATTGGTTTGGCCATGAATGCCAGACATCATTAATGTGTTTCTTTTCTTCTACGCTGAATTTGCTCGTTTGATCACGGAACTAAATAAAATAAAGCGAGACTTCCCCTACTATAACTAAATACTACACATTTTTCACCCTTTGTTTGTTTTCTCCATGGTCACTTAACCCCTCTAACAGAAACCATCAGCTAGAGTCATCGAAATAAGACCAGACCATGATTCAACGTAACTATATGAATTTTGAATTACGCTCATGCGCAACCATGAGACTTGCCGCAACACAATAGAGGTTGTCATCGCTCGTTCATGTTATCTTCTTTTCCCATGATCCTAGCGATTAGTTTCGAAGATTACTTAGATCTCATAAAATCGTCTGGATTTGGTACAACAAATCCACGCACCACTTCCTATCCCTAGCTTACTTAAGCTAATATTGCATGCGTCTAGAGGTTAATGAGCAGGAGGGGTTTTGGAAAAAATTGGAATCAACTTTGCAGTTTTCTTGGACACACAGCAAATATATATGATAACGAAAAGTGCAACCTGCGTGATATTTAAATACATAATAATTCAACTCGCAAAAAGTTCACTAAAAAGACAGACAGAGACGCAGGATCCAAAATGAAGATTACAGATGTACGAAGGTTACAATTAATATTACAAGCCAACTGCGACTATTCAAAAATGAACAAGGCATAATTTTTTTACTAGGACTAAGTTCCTCAACAACTAGAAACATTGGATGACTAGGACTCTAGCATAAACAGTAGCCAGGCTAACAATACCCACACACAGGCCATGGCACGATGGCCACGACCCAGAGCACCACCTCAAGACACAAACAAACTCATCCCTGCCTATTACTCGCAATGAGCAAGAACATGATGCACACAAATCACCAACTGCATGCAGCAACAATACCAAACCACAAAGGGTTGGAGAGAGTTAGATTACCTCAACGCCGTACTCTCCGGTACGTACGCCCACCCTCAGGTCCGACTACAACTGGGTAAAGAAGCTAACTAGCGCCTGCACAACAACAAAAAAAGCAAGGTTCACCTCTGCAGCCCAATAAACTATTACTTACTCAATAGAGAAACCTACAGGCATCAGCCCGTGCACGAAAGAACAATAGTGACACTTCTGAGAGTTCATAGCTTCTTGCATGTGATGGCTGGAAGTAAAACTTTGTGCGCAAGTAAATTGCTCAGGTGTGCATCGTTACCTCATGTACACTAATCAGCAGTAGGCCTATCTGATCAAGATTGAGCATTTCAAGATTGTTGGCACACGAAAGAATTAACATCTCGTGGAATATCCACGGGTTCAAACTTTAGTGTCCGGTGACCATGGCACACAATTTCACAAACACAATAGACTTACAAAAACAATCATCCAAACTAGAACCTACTGTAAATAATTCTAAGCATTGCAAGAGAGTGCCAAACGTAAACAGAGTTTCAAGTTCTAAGCACGACAATCCGAAGTAAGATATATCTATAATTTTAAATGTGATGCCAACAGATATCCATATCGGCAGAAAGAATAATAGGGTGACACTACATGTATCCACATCAGTAAGTTGATTATCAAACTACTAAATGATGATATATTGTTGTAACACCAGTGAAGATAAAGTCATCTTAATGTTAAGAAAGCACGTGTTTTCGTCAACTTCTATTGCCCTACAAGTACACTGCATGCGTAACAGCTAGCTAGCTACAGGAAAATAACCGAGTTTAGACAGTACACATGCACATCAGCTCGCTAGCATCATCAGCTACACGTGCACATCAGGTCAAGTGTGATATCATCTAAACTTGCCCAAATCAGATAAGCACTGTCGTATCTCAGCTTACCAAGCACATCCATGCGTGCCTCTCTGGTAAAAAAAGCATGTCCAGATTTGTTGGCATCGGCAAGTTCAATATCTTCAACCTGCAATATTAAATGCGATTCAATAAATTTTGAACTTTGGAGAGAGAGTACTGTCATCGAAAATTTATATATAAGATCAGAAAGGGACTCGATGCCCACTTAGGAGTGAGTCAGCCACCATTTATGTGTAGCAATTTGCAACGGAGCCAACTGTCACCAGGAACATATGTGTATTATGAACGTATTCAATATAGTACGAGTACTTATGATTGTAGAATGGCAGGGGCAATATAGTTCTGTAGTCACAATGAATGTATTTCCATAAGAGAGTACTAGATTAACTGGATATACCTCCTTGGACATCTTTCGGAGCTGCCTTGGCTGTTTTCCCAGTACCACGAGCAATCAGTACTGGATTAGCACCAGCAGCTACAATCTGGTCAATGTAAATAAACCCAACATTATATCCAGAGCTGAATAGAGCATTTATGCTCTACATAAGAAGACACGATGGTTTATACTGTGTACATTAACACCCTCGGCTATCATCCCATGAGCAAGAATCACAGAACTGGTTGTCCCATCACCAACCAAGTCATTAGTATTAGCAGCAGCTTGCCTAAACAATTTAGCTTCAATGTTCTAGACAGGGTCTTCGAGCTAAACCTGGTCCAGATAGCCAAGGATGAGAAAGGTTCAAAGTCACAATTTAACTTAGATCAAGTTGCATTGTAAGCAGATGACAAATAGGTCTAAATGTGAAACACCTATTTTGCCATCATTCAAGATTCTAGACGAGCCGTACTTGCTCTCAAGAACAAGATTCCGACGATTAGGGCCAAGAGTAACTCCAACCAGATCGGCAAGCTTGTTGACTCCATTCTGAAAGAGGAATACCAGGACTGAAATTAGTATTTCAAACTGAACAGAGAATAGAAACTAGATTTGAACACATTCTGGTGATTAGATTATGACTCACTTGCAGCTTCCTGATAGACAATAACCAGAAGTATTGCCAAGATCAAAGGTAGTGTCATCAGATATGGATAAAGGCAACACATTAACTGAAGATGTAACCAGTAACTATGTGTTGTCTAGTCAGAAAGTTCAAGGTATTTTTTTAT
This sequence comes from Poa pratensis, assembly GCA_947311845.1. NCBI lineage: Eukaryota > Viridiplantae > Streptophyta > Magnoliopsida > Poales > Poaceae > Poa > Poa pratensis. The sequence goes on from CAMZMU010000090.1 coordinate 35,608,891, forward strand.
GGTGACAAAAAAACGTTTTCAATTAGTTTCTTCTCATCTGGTTGGATAAAACGCAGACGATATACTGGTTTCATTGATACAAAGAGTAAATGGTTTAATATACAGGCTACGCGAGCAGTACTACATGCAGCAACTAATCCTCACTGAACACATGTTAAAGGCAACTAATATCAACTACAAATCAAGACGTGCGAGTACAGGTATAGATCTTTTCAGCAACATTGAACCAGAGTGTGATTTCAAAACAAAAAATGCCTACAGCAAAGGAGATTGCAGCAGAGAGAGAACCTGCTCGAGGAAGTCCTGGTCGTCCACAGCTGATGTAGCGGACACAGACGGTCCGCCTCGCCCAGCGGACCAACCATCTGCTGCATCCTGATTCCTCTTCGAATTATGTGTGTACTAGATTCAGGATGGGGATCAAGATGCTACCTTTGGAAGGGGTCGAGCCCCTGCACGGCGGCGTCGAGGCCGACGTGGACGCGCAGGAACCAGCCTCCGTTGCTAACGTCGCCGCCGTCGGGTCCTGATGGATGGAGCCTCCTCTCCGGCATGGCGACAGCCGAACCTCACCCCGTCGGCCTAGCGCGCGACGCGGACCGGCGAGCTCGACGGAGGCCCACGCACCGTCCAAGCGATGCACGCGCGCGCCGGCCAGCGAGCCAGCCGCGCCGCCTCTCTCGTCGGCGAAGCTAGGGAGGGGCCGGTCGATCTGCTCGGGAGCGGCTGGGGGCGCAAGGGGAGATGCGCCGCCGGTGGAGGAACTCTGCTTGTGAGGTGGTGGCGGCGGTGGTTAGAGAGACAATGAGAATGGAGGATTAATTAACCCTAAACGACCCTAAATAATCCATTCCAGGTGGGCTGCTTCGGCCCAAATAATCTCACAGCCAAGTTTTCCGATTAATAGTAATTCAAAAAAATGGCGGTGAATACATTTCCCTCCAAAACTACAAAAAGACCTTAGAAACGCTCAGGAAATATTCTTAACAACTAGCATGGTGGCCCTCGCAAACGCGAGGGCATCATCTATTTTTTTCATTAGATAGAGAGAGGAGCATCGTCCTTAGTGTGTAAGGAATTATCAAAAAACAATATTTACGTATTAATAAATATATCTTCATTTTGCTATATTAAATAGTACAAACTCATAGACTTTGCTAAAAAACTGTAGGGAAATCATTGACCATGAATATTTTCTACGAAAGGTTTTAATCAAAGAAAAACTTTATTTTCCTCTTAAGTGTGATATATTGAAAAATTCAAAGATTTATAATACTCTAGAGGAAGTCAATAAATTTAAAACTTAGAATTGTTCTTAATTAATTTTGTATGAAAAGTGTCGCCATAGGTTGTGGATTCTAAAGATAAAATATTTGCTGTCACTTGTACTTGCAACTAATTTGTTTGTATTTATTGGTATTTTATAGTGGCATGATTATCATCAATATCTCTTGTGGAAACACATCCTAATAAATGATATACTCCATGTTCGGCCAATCGTTCACTCACTATGTTTGTTTTAATACATCTGGGCCAATATGTTCCGGATCGTCGCGTCTAAGCTGAAAACCAATTAAACAAAACCAATCTAGTTCACCTTATGACACTAAACTTAAAAGAATAGAGAGAGCATCAATCCTCCATATTCATATCGTCATCATAAGCCAAGGTTACATTGACACATCTGGCATCTATGTAGACTATAAAGAAGCATGCAAGAATTTGACTAATCAATTGATTAGCTCTAATGCTTCAATTTTAGCAAGCATCACGCCTTGCATACTTCTCCTCCGACTGTCATGTGGATTGCCAATCGACGTTATTCTATTCATGTTGAGTGCGTCAAGTTTGTATTAGTCTATCTATATTCAAGTATAACATGCTTACACCAGGTGCAAAATGTGAATTATTTGTAGTCCAAGTGTCCTACAACTACCTAGGATCTAGTGTGCAATTGTTAATTTTCTGGTTTACACTTACGAAATCTTTAAATTGTGTATATGTTAACTAACTTGATAAGCTACATGAATATCTACCAGATTGTGTTTAACTATAGTTAAGATAATCGACAATTGTGATTGATTCAGTACCACTACCAACATAATTTGTTGTAATATATTTTTATACAATCATGTTGCTACTTTTCTTACTGTTTATCTATGGTTATGATTGTGATTTTTTGTGGACTCCTAATAAAAAAGGATTCACAAAATTGATAATTACATGTTTCACTTTACTATGAGATATTCTTGCATGTATATCTTTTCTCTCGCGTGTTGTAACTAAAATATACTTCTTTTGTGACATGGATAGTTAACTTTTTGATGATGCATCAACCATGATTTGTTATAGATAAGACGTATGACCAAATGTCTAACGTTGCAATCTCTAACGGTTCCCTTCATCTTAAATACCAAATTAGACAAATAGAGTGTTACTAATTAATATCACATGTGTATTTTATGTTGTGTGTTATTCGTGATGTACTCGTGCTGAGTTGATGTTGCATAAGACTCTATTGTATACATAATTATATTGCATCTTTCATGCTCTACTTAGTGGTTCTGATTGCTCGGATATTCATGTTTTTTTATGCTTCACACTTTGAATGTAGAAAGATGCGTTTATCTTGTAAAAGTTGCGTTTCTAATTAATGTGTTATCAATGATCTTAGGGTCATTCTATTTGAAAATGATATCTGTGTTTACGTTTGTGGCTATATGAACTAAACTCTTGATATGGCAATATATATTTTTTGGATGTTTGATGTTGTATTATCAATGGAAATCTATAAGTAGCTTCCTTCTTATGGCATTGTACAACTTCTAAGTTTCTTCTCTCATATGAATAACGTGTATGACCCAACGATTGTTCACCATCTAAATCTCTTCTGGTTCCCCTCGCCTTAGCCAGATGATAATTAAGGCAGCGAGGGAGGTATCAATCAATCTCAAGTGTGTACTTTAGGTATGTTAGATTTATGTGCTCTTCGCGTCTATGTACCCATTGTTGACTCGATGTCACATGGAATAAAAAATAATAGGATCCATCCTAATTGCGGTGTCTCTGCTATTCCATAGAGATTCAATGGTTCTAATTGTTCCTCTTTTCATACTTTTTGTTTTTTCTTGTTGTGAGAGATTTGAAGACCGATTGTGGGGGAAGTGTCTCTAATCAATGTGCGATCAACAATCTTAGCATTATATACCATTTAAAGCATGCACTCTATGTTTTGGAACCTGCGTGGTTATTTTAATTCTTAAATTACTTTTGATTATTTTTGTTTACTTGTGGTATTTTTTTAAAGATAGAGGAACTCTCGTGCTATTCATGTACCTTGTATACCAAATAACTCCCTCCATATCATAACATAATATATTTTATGTTATCCAATACATACAACATAATATGTATATAGATATATTTTAGTGTGTAGATTCACTCATTTTGCACAGTATAAGTCTGTGCCGAGTACGGCGTTTTGTCGCCGAGTTACACGTAGATCTTTATGTTGAAAAGATTGAAAATCATATTTTGGAGTTTTAAAACTGAAAAAATATCGGATGTAGGTTATGTTGTCTTCTACGAACGTGTAAAGTCGCAGATAGAAATATGCTATATTTTAGGCTATACAAAAATGACAAATTCGAATCTGAAAGTAGTGAATAGCGTAAATTTTAAACTCCCCAAAATATGTCATATTTGTTATTTTGGTGTAGCACAGAATATGAGATTTTGCACATTGGTAAAATGCACTATTGTCTACTTCAAGGATTGTTTTCAGAATATTTGGAATTTCTAAAAATAATGTCCAATTTTTAAAAATATACGGTTATATGTAGTTTGGCCTCCATTTTAACTCCCCGTTATTTGAGTATCTAAAGCATATTATATAGTTAAGCACAGCGAGTCTAAAAATAATGTCCAATTTTAAAAAATATACGGTTATATGTAGTTCGGCCTCCATTTTAACTCCCCGTTATTTGCGTATCTAAAACATATTACATAGTGAAGCACAGGGAGTATATTTAGAGCATTGCATGCATTTTGCTGCCACGTTTTACCTTCTAATTCAGTAGGCAGCATGATTGATTAACTTTTGGTTCCATGTACGTCACATGCAAAGTAAATAGCACATTTTTTGGGTTTTACAGCATTTGATTTTCGGTTAAGCCACAGATTGGTGCATCTAGCATTAAGAGACCTATGCCCACACGTTGATTTAAGCAACGGACCGCCGATCAGGGTTTTTTTCCGAGAAAAGCTAGCGATCAGTTTTGATCTGTAATCACGGCCATGAGTTGATCCGGCCGGCCGGCCGAATATTCTATTCGTATATAGATGGACTCTTCTATTTCGTACATAGGACGGACTCTCCTGGTAACGTGTTGTGTTCACGTTGTTGTACAAACTGTTGTGTTAACGTGTTGTACACATGTGTTGCTAATGTGCTAATTAAATCACAGCCGTAAGTTTTACATCTAACTGTCAATATAATTAAGGTGATGTGGATTAACCTAACGCCTCGAAAAACTCCCTCATTTTGCTTTTAGTATATAATAGATTTTCCTAGAACCGTTCAAACATTTTTTTTCACCGTTTATTAAGTATCAACTTAACCAGAAAAACTTAATCCCAAATTTTCATTTCCGACTAATCCCAAGTATCAACTAATCCCAATTTTTTATTTTTTATTTGCATCCTATAAACCGGGATGGAGGGAGTACCAAAGATCTTAACTACAACTAAGGTAAAGTTAACCAAATTAGACTGAGATGCAGGAAATCATGGAGTGACCCAAGCGAGAGATCTTAATTACAAATGTCAACCCGGAAAGCTTGTGGCTCATCCCATGTACAAGAAATCGCAAAGCGACACGTGACGAGTCACGACTCACACATTTGGGGTATGCCTTGCCACTAGCTAGCGACCGCAGTGGCGGGCGTAATGTGTTCCTCGTGATCATTTCATGTGTGTAGTTCCATTGATGATGCTCATGTTGGTTTTCACATGTAATGTTTAGCTTGATACTAGCGCGCCATCGTGGTAACTCGTTACCCGCCGAAGGATATTGGTGATGCCAGCCTCCCTCGCCGGTATAGGCCTAGATAATGAATCTGAAAGCATTTATAACCACCGCTCCGAATATCACCCCCACAATCCCATACAAAACTTACTCAACTCGACCAACCCATCTAACAAAAAATTAAGGTGAGGTTTAGTTGTTAGATAACCAAGACACATCATCCTTCGTGGATTTGTTGAGGCGGGCTCAAAAAATGATGTTTGAGAATATTTTCCCACCTTTCCAGAGCGGTTTTAGAATGTCCATTTAAAATGCTTTCATCTTCCCGGTGGTCAAAAAACATGGATATTTTATGCATGTTAAGAAATTTTTATATTATGCTACAAACGAGGTAATACATATTAAGTTCCATGTTCTGGGGTCATCAGATTAGTTCGCCAACGAGGAAAAACACCATAACAATGATTTTTCGCGACCTCTCTATGACCATGTATCGGGGCTCACTGTACATGAACATCATGCCAGGACCCCAAAATATTATGCTACAACCCTTTTTAGGATGTTCAAGAATGGCCCATCTTAGATGTCTTTTATATCCCGATGGTCCAAAAAATTGGAATGTTTGTAGCATGTTAAAAAAATTGGTATTGATGCTTACAACCTGTTAATGCATATTGTGTGTTCAATGTGTAATGAACATATTTGTTTGCCAAGAGGGGAAAACAACACGTGTTTTGTTATACCTTCTTGCGTATGTGCTCTATCCCGTATCAAATTGCCTCGGTGAAAAATATTAAAGTCATTTCAGTATAACTCCGATCCTTGAGAACGTTCCAAGGCACATCCAATAAGGAGAACACAGTCGTAGGCGAGGACGTGCAACAAATGGGCATGGATGCAATCGTAATCCAACAAGTCGTGGACTATATGAGGGGTGGTGGCGAAGAAGAGGTTCAAGACGTCGCGGGCGACCAGGAAAGCATATCTGAATGCACGAGGGCCACCTAGCACATGCCACCACCCCTAACTTTCTTCTTCGCCTCCCTCGGCCATACCGCCTCTGTGTCGACCACACACACTCCGGCTCAGTCCTGGACGACGTTGTCATGGACACATGCATGATGGGCTGCATCATCACCGAATCCAGGAGAGAACCCATCGAGCACGTCGTCATCTCTAATTCTCGGCAGCTTCCGGCTCTAGACAATGTCGCCATCATTGCCTACTATTTTTATCGGCTTGTGGGACCACAAATAGATATCATGATGTTCCATGGTCAACATGGTCTTAACAGCAACGACGTGCTCTGTTACCACCACCTTGCAACTATTTGTGAATATGGGAAAGGAAATTCCTTCGTCCTCTTCTGGAGCCATAGGAAGCTCGGGTTGATTAGCTGGCAGTACTTTCCCGAGTAAAAGAGATTCATAAGCGAGCATATGTCATCACAATAGTGAGGAAGAGCATTGTTGTCGGTGGATATGCAGTATCGTCACGGAGGGTGAGAGACAGGAGCACCGATGGCATTGGAGTGATGCCTGTGCACCACGGACGACAGACACATGTAGGAGGACGAGGCCTAGGCCAAACAGCTCTCGCGGCGGTGTCTCACTCGGCAAATTTCACTCAAGTGACTGAATTAATGCAACCTACCCCTTGCACGCGATCTTAGAGCGCCATGGATACTCAATCGTTTAGTTGTTTTCTCGCTATTTTTGCAAGGACGCAGCACATTTTTTATTTTCAAAGGGTTTTCCCTCCCTTTTTTTGGTACTTGTTATTATCTAAATAGTTGTTATCTACTTTGTAAACATAAAATAACTATTTGCGTTAAAGTACCATGCATTTCTTTTAAGTTTGAAAAATAATTATAATAAAAAATACATTACACATGATCACAGTGAGGCCTAAATTGGTGGGGTCTTAGCCTTGGTTTACTAACATTAATCTGGCGATACTTTGTTTCCTAAGAACAAAATGATCGGTTAGAAGTAGACATTACCTATGTGCCATTTCATTGTCCTGCTATTAATATTGTCCTTATTTTATGTTACAATATAGCTACTATCTATCTATATATAGCTCTTATAAAGTAAAAACCCACTAACATGTATTAATTATTTTCTATCTCAGCATGCAAACTATCCACATCATCCATACTCTTAGCCAACCAAATTTCCATGTCATCCCACTAATATTCTTTAAAGCCAATATTTTACTGCATATAGCATATCCACGCCATCTACTTTTCATCCATACAAATTTTCCACGTACCAATTTTTAATCATCGGATACAAAAAGAATCATGACAATTAAATTTAGCCTTCCGACAATTTATATTGAAGGTTGACTTCCACATTTCTATAAACAAATTCATATGGCATGTGTCTTATATGCCTTTATTTACACAATAATTTTCTTAAAGAGATTTCCGCCGCAACGCACGGTGTATCTTTCTAGTTTACCTATAATTGATGTGTCGTTTTGTTATCCGGCACCACTATTTCATGCTATGATATATTTATTACCTATCATTTCATGTGTCTTTTTTTGCCTCATGTTATTTTTTATGATAGAAGTTATAACTCCACGTTGAAGATTGCCCCATCAATGTGTTTACGACATATAGGTAAATAGTGTATGTGAGACCGGGTGATAGAGAGAGGTCAATGTGGGGCCGGATGATAGAGATAGGGTTATGTGAGGTCGCACGATCGAGAGAGGTGTATACGGTTTGAGTGAGAAAGGAGATTTTGCATGGCGTGTAAAAGTGTACGTGAGACCGTGTGAAATAGAGAAGTGCATATACTCACGGATGACCGAGAGGTTTATATGTGCCATTGTATGAACGAAAGAGGTGTATGTGGGTCCCAACGACCGAGAGAGGTGTATGACGACCATGAGAGAGGTGGACATGCCGAGATGACCGAGAGAGGTACATGCATGAACATTTGGTCGAGAGAATAGCATGTGGGGCCGGATGACACGGAGCGGTTTATGTGGGTCTGGACGATCAACAAAGGTGTATGTGGCTTCAGACGTTTGAGAGATGTGTATGTTGGTCTATACAGTCGAGATAGGTATATGTGGGACCGGACGACCAAGAGAAGCGTATGTGGATCCATACGGTAGAGGGAGGTGTATGCGTGTTTGTATGTACAATAAAGGAGAATCGAAAGGGCATGAGAGGTGCATGCATTATAGGATGATCGAGAGAGGCCTGGTGTAGGAAATTTCAGTCTTTCGATATAAGTATATATGGTTCGTACGAGAAAGGGAAGTTCAGGGGATCTAGAGAGGTGTATGCGGGACCAGATAATTGACATAAGTGCATGTGGAGCTGAAGACCGAGAGTGGTGGGGCATGACTACCAAGAGGTGTGTATATGGGACCATATGACCATTAGAGGTGTATGTGAGTCCATACGATGAAGATAGGTTTGTGTGGGGACCAGATGGCCGAGAGGTGCATGCATGGCCAGATGATCGAGAGATGGACGAATAGGGCCGGATGGCCGAGTGAGGTGTGTGTGAATATCACGACTGGGGACCAGATGGCTAAGATAGGTGCATGCATGGCCAGATGATCGAGAGAGGACAAGTGGGGCTGGATGACCTAGTGAGGTGTATGTGTGCCCATATGATCAAGAGAGGTGTATGTGGCTCTAGATGTTCGAGATTGGTGTAGTCGATCCGGAAGATCAAGATATGTGTATGTGGGACCATACGACCGATAGAAGTGTATGTGGCTCCACATGGCCGAGAGATAGGAGTATGCGTGAAAGGTTGTCTAATAGAGGTGTATGGGGGGTCGAATGGCCGATATAGGTGTACGCGAGATAGGACAGTCGAGAGAGGTTTGGGAAAGGTCAGTCGACCGAGAGACTTGTATATGGTTCAAACGAGCGAGGGATGTTTGAGCGACCTATAGAGGTGTATGCGGGACCGGATGATCAACTCAGGGTTGTCGATGCTTTTCTTCCCCCCCCCCCCCTTTTCCTGGTGTTTAGTTAATATTCTTCATTAGTTTCATTGTTGCATATTCTTTGATGCTTCTAAAAGTGAAACGAAAATATTAACAGATAGTGTACCGTGACGTTCGCACTACTATAGAATACATTTATGCTTTCATGTTAGTTATTACCGGTCATTTTGTTCATGCGCGTTGTTACCTTATTTTTATGCTAGGAGATAGGTACTCCATACAATTTCATGTGTTGTTTCATTGCCTCGCTTATTATTTCATGTTAGTTATTGAGCACCCCTAGGGTCCCCCTTTACGATAATGTACACCAAAATGTAATGCGGACAACTAAGTACACAATCATATTTCATAGGAATTTTGGTCGACAGCACCACCATAGACGAAAATGATTTAGGTCAATACGGGTCCACCACAATCTATATGCCGGCGCATGTGCACCTAATCCATGTGTTAGAAAATTACAATTCTGATTACCACCACAACATTTGACAAGCCCTTTTCCTATACCATAAGGCCTTCGCCGTCACCGTATTATTTGACAAACGTGTACATCGTCGCTGATAATGCTGAGGCCACAACGCCTCACAATAGCTAGGTTGTACAACCGCCATCTCCAACGCCTTGTTTGATAAATTTTGAGAGTTATGCTTAAAAGTTTACAATTTTTTTGATTGTAACACCACTGATGGGTACATGTATTTTCACTTACTGACGGCCCATGATCCCATGGAGCTAGCTACTACTACATGCATGCATCCATCATCCATGCATCTACTCACTCCGTTTTTAATATAAGATGTTTTAGGTGTTACACATGTTGTCTAGATACATACTAAAGTGAGTGAACATACACACTAAAACATGTCTACCTATATTTGTGTACATGTGTATGTGAACAAATGCTAAAACAACTTATATTAAAAAACGGAGGGAGTACTAGCTAGTGCGCCAACGAAATTGGACACGAGATCCCGCCATGGAAATTTGATTTTTTTTAGCCAAAAAAAATGTCGTTTTGGGCTAAGCGGGAAATCGATCGATCACAGCAAAATCCGCGTTCCACCAATGAGATGCCAGGAAGCCTTGACCTGCGGATCGCCCATGCATCTACTCGAGATTCTATTATTAATTGAATTGATACGTGTGCATGTACGGGTGTGTGTGTGGCCCATATACATACTTGTGCATTGAGACGTACCTTACGTTTGGCTCGCTGAGGCGTGTATCACTAATAGAAAAACCATCGTCCAGAGCCGAATCAGTCATTAATCCCGGTTCATAGAAAAACCGGGACCAATGCCTAGCATTGGTTCCGGTTCGAGCTGTCAGGGTCCGTGGAGCATTGGTCCCGGTTCGGTTGGGGACATTGGTCCCGGCGGAGCTTTGGTCCCGGTTCGTGGCACGAACCGGGACCAATACCCCTCCCCTGCCTATAAATAACCCACCCCCTCTCTTCTCTCCTTTTTTTTCTGGTTGGATTGGTGGGAAGTGGGTGCTAGTTTTTTTTTCCTTTGCCACGCACAAGATGTGTTCGATGAAATGCCCGAGCCACACTTAAGTTCACACAAGATGATATCCTCGGCCGAGGTTAGCAACTTTATCCTTTTCATCTGTAATTGATACAGAAATATTGCACGTGTCGATGTACGGTGGTCATTTCACTATTCAAGATGTTATTGTAATGGTATTTGATAAACTTAATTATATGATGCAGATGGATGCACGGATGCGATGGATGTACGGCGAACGACGCAGTTCCGAGTTTATTGCAGGCCTGCATAAATTTCTCGAAGTGGCTGAGGCAAACAAAGTGATAATTTTATGCCTTGTCCATGTGAGAAGTGTCGGAACGTCAGGGAGTACTCTGACCCGAGAACCATTCAAGACCACGTGATTCGGAGAGGTTTCATGCCCAGCTATAATTGTTGGACCAAGCACGGAGAAAGAGGGGTTAGGATGGAAGACAATGAAGAAGAGGAGGATGATGACAACTATCCTATGTTCCCTGAGGAATGCGGTGATACTGTAATGGAAGACGTTGAAGAAGAAGGAGGTGAACATCGGGCATCAGATGAGCCCGCTGATGGTCTTGGTGGGGTCATTTCTGATGCAAAGCGAGAATGCGATACAGAAAAGGAGAAGCTAAAGTTGGAGGCCATGCTAGAGGATCACAAAAAGTTGCTGTACCCAAATTGCGAAGATGGCAGCACAAAGCTCGGTACCACACTGGAACTGCTGAAATGGAAGGCAGAGACTGGTTGTTCTGACAAGGGATTTGAGAAGTTACTGAAAATAATGAAGCCGAAGCTTCCAAAGGATAACGAATTGCCCGAGACTACATACGAAGCAAAGAAGGCTATCTGCCCTCTAGGATTAGATGTGCAGAAGATACATGCATGCATTAATGACTGCATCCTGTACCGCGGTGAGGAGTACGAGAATATGGATAAATGCCCGGTATGCAATGCACTGCGGTACAAGATCAGACAAGATGACCCTGGTGATGTTGAGTGCGATGACGAGCCCCCCCGGAAGAGGGTTCCTGCTAAGGTGATGTGGTATGCTCCTATAATACCACGGTTGAAACGTCTGTTCAGAAACAAAGAGCATGCCAGGTTGTTGCGATGGCACAAAGAAGAGCGTAAGAAAGACGGGAAGTTGAGACACCCCGCCGATGGGTCCCAGTGGAGAAAAATCGACAGAGAGTTCCCGACATTTTCAGATGACGCAAGGAACTTAAGATTTGGTCTAAGTACAGATGGCTTTAATCCTTTTGGGGAGCAGAGCTCCAGTCATAGCACTTGGCCCGTGACTCTATGTATCTACAACCTTCCTCCTTGGTTGTGCATGAAGCGGAAGTTCATTATGATGCCAGTGCTCATCCAAGGCCCGAAGCAACCCGGCAACGACATTGATGTGTACCTAAGGCCATTAGTTGATGAACTTTTGCAGTTGTGGTCCGAACCAGGTGTACGTGTGTGGGATGAGCACAAACAACAGGAATTTGACCTACGAGCGTTGTTGTTCGTAACCATCAATGATTGGCCTGCTCTTAGTAACATTTCAGGACAGTCAAACAAGGGATACAATGCATGCACGCACTGTTTAGATAAGACTGAAAGTATACATTTGGGAAACAAGAACGTGTACCTGGGGCATCGTCGATTTCTTCCGAACAGTCATGCCGTAAGAAAGAAAGGCAAGCATTTCAACGGTGAGGCAGATCGCCGGAAGAAGCCTAACCTCCCTGATGGTGATGTTATATATGACATGGTCAAGGATTTAGAAGTAATCTTTGGAAAGGGTCCTGGCAGTCTATCTGTTCCGAATGACGCTGACAACCACGTACCCATATGGAAGAAGAAATCTATATTTTGGGAGCTACCCTATTGGAAAGTCCTAGAGGTCCGGTCTTCAATCGACGTGATGCACGTGACGAAGAATCTTTGCGTGAACCTGCTAGGCTTCCTGGGCGTGTATGGGAAGACAAAAGATACACCAGAAGCACGGGAGGACCAGCAACGTATGAAAGACCCATACAACAAGCAGACGGATAAAGGGCGTCAATACTTAAGCAGCTACGCTCTTACCAAAGCAGAGAAGGAAATCTTTTTTGAATGCCTGAGCAGTATCAAGGTCCCGGCTGGCTTCTCGTCAAATATAAAGGGAATAATAAATATGGCAGAGAAAAAATTCCAGAACCTGAAGTCTCATGATTGCCACGTGATTATGACGCAGTTGCTTCCGGTTGCATTGAGGGGGCTTCTACCGGAAAATGTTCGAGTACCCATTGTGAAGCTATGTGCATTCCTCAATGCAATATCTCAGAAGGTCATCGATCCAGTAACTCTACCAAGTTTACAGAAGGCTGTGGTCCAATGTCTTGTCAGCTTCGAGTTGGTGTTCCCCCCATCATTCTTCAATATTATGACGCATCTCCTGGTTCACCTAGTCGACGAGATTGCCATTCTCGGTCCTGTATTTCTACACAATATGTTCCCCTTCGAGAGGTTCATGGGAGTCTTGAAGAAATATGTTCATAACCGTGCTAGGCCAGAAGGAAGCATCTCAAAGGGCTATGGAACAGAGGAGGTCATTGAGTTCTGTGTTGACTTTATTCCTGACCTTAAGCCGATTGGTGTTCCTGAATCGCGGCATGAGGGGAGACTGAGTGGAAAAGGCACGCTAGGAAAGAAAGCACTGATATGTAGGGACGGGCATTCTTTAACTCAAGCACACTACACAGTTCTACAAAGTTCCACCTTCGTGGCTCCGTATATCGAGGAACACAAGAATTATGTACGCTCCAAGAACCCGGGGGAGGATGACTCCTGGATTAAAGAAAAACACATGGAGACTTTCGGCAGTTGGTTGCGATTACAGCTCATGAATGACACCACTGTCGGAGATCAGCTCTACTTGTTGGCCGCGTCACCATCTTCGACTGTATTGAATTTCCAAGGGTACGAGATAAATGGGAATACATTTTACACGATCGCCCAAGATAAAAAGAGCACCAACCAAAACAGTGGTGTCCGCTTTGATGCAACAGACGAGAATGGGCAAAAGGACACATACTATGGTTACATAGAGGAGATATGGGAACTTGACTATGGACCTACTTTTAAGGTCCCTTTGTTTCGGTGCAGTTGGGTCAACATGAAGGGAGAAGGGATAAAGGTAGACCAGCTGTACGGAATGACACAGTGGATCTCAAGAATCTTGGTTGTTACAGGAACGAACCATTCGTCCTAGCCAATGATGTGGCTCAGGTTTTCTATGTGAAGGACATGTCCTCCAGACCGAAAAAAAAAAAAATAAGCAAACGAATACATCAGACGATGAGCCAAAGCGTCACATAGTTCTTTCAGGGAAAAGAAACATCGTGGGAGTCGAGGACAAGACAGACATGTCAGCAGATTATGATAAGTTTGATGAAATTCCGCCCTTCACAGTGAAAACTGACCCAAGCATCCCGTTAAATAATGAAGATGCTCCATGGTTACGGCCGAAGCGATCATAGGCCAGGGACATACGCGAAGAAGGGTTCATGGCATTTATGTAAATCAATGTAATGTATTAAACCTTTATGTGATGTGTAGTAATGTATTAAACCTTTATGTGGTGAAAACCATAATACACGAAATGGGAGTTTCCACCTAGAAGAAATGGGTTATATCACATGTGAGTTTTCTTTTTTGTTTTCTGTTAATTAATTGCATGACGACCGGTGAAACACGCGTGGTAGGTGGTTGTCGGCTCCCACACCTCCCGTGGGAACCTCTCAAACCTCAGCTTCGTTAGGTACAGCCTTCAGAAGAAAACTCCAACGTCTTACACGCGCTCGAAAAAGTTGGAACAAAACACACGGTTCCCCCTGCATACAGCCCGACGGTGGCTCGTGAGTGCCCGCATATCAAATGCACCGTAGGACGTAGCTAGGGAACCCGAATGTTTTGTGTTTGAGCGCCACTTCGATCCAAGCAGCGGTAAGACGTCTCTGATGATCTACAACCGTCCGGCAAGACATCTCTGATGATCTGCAACCGTTTGGAACGGTCGCAGGTCATCAGAGACGTCTTGCCGCTGGTTGCCCAAAGATGCCTCTCCGAGTGACGCTGGAATGTTTTGTGTGAGTGAGTAACCTGTCTGAGGAGGGGGCTATATATAGGGTACGTGTGCTTCTTTAGTCCCGGTTGGTAACACCAACCGGGTCATGTGGCTCACGAAGTGGTCGTGATACTGCTGATCCAACAGCTCACAATCCCTCAAAAGAAACACACCCCTGATCCAACGTCTCACAAGCGCTTGAAAGAAACACACGATCCGTGTGCTTCTTTAGACCGGGACTAAAGGCGGGCTTTGCGGTCACGACACGTGTCCTCCCCCAGCGCTGCCCTGGGCACGTGTCCTCCCCCAGCGCTGCCCTGGAGGTCTTTATATATTGTCGCCGACGGGGTAAACCCTAATCCACCATTCCTAGCCACGAACGCATCGTCTCCACGAGATGGATCCGCCACGCCCGCCGCAGCGCCTTCTGGACGAGGTCGAGCGTGCTCGGCAGAGCGCGCTTGGGCGCAACCGCGGGAGCCTATCCCGCCGTATGCCCACGAGCCCGGCGTGGAGAGGAATGCCCAGCTACCGGCCTCCTGCTCCACCAGGTGCCGCCGCACCTCCACCTGGCGCCGCTGCACCTCCACCAGGCGCCGCCGCTCCTCCCGCGGAGGAGGAGGAGGACGACGACTTCGACTGGAGCGACGACGGGGAAGAGGGTTGTGGGTTGCAGATACAGGAGGCCATGGAAGCCTCCTTCCAGTCTGTCCGCGACTACCCTGTCCAGCGAGCCAAGACTTCCTACCAGCTCAAGGCGAAGGAGGCTTCCGAGCTGGATTGGGCGCTGAAAGACTCATCCTCCATGGATCTTGCCCTCCGCCGCAAACGTGCGCGCGAGAACCGGGCGGCCGCCCACGGGGCTGGCTCCTCCCGCCGTTCCCCCTAATCCTACGGCCTTCGAGCCAGCAAGTCCGTTTATGTAGAATAATGTTGGTGATGTTGGATCAGGGGTGTGTTTCTTTCAAGCGCTTGTGAGACGTTGGATCATGTGTAATAATGTATTAAACCTTTTATGTAATGCATTCTATGGAATGTATTAAACCTTGATGTGGCTCACGAAGTGGTCGTGATACTACTGATCCAACAGCTCACAATCTCTCAAAAGAAACACACCCCTGATCCAACGTCTCACAAGCGCTTGAAAGAAACACACGATCCGTGTGCTTCTTCCTTATTGGTGGGATTCCCTTTAGTCCCGGGTGGTGGCTCACAAAGTGATATCCAACAGCTCACAAGCCTTCAAAAGAAACACACCCCTGATCCAACGGCTCACAAGCGCTCGAAAGAAACACACGATCCGTGTGCTTCTTCCTTATTGGTGGGATTCTCACTATATATATGTAGTCATGCATGGCCTCCATTGGCATAGCACATCTAAACTCATATCTGCAACCTCATCACTCTCCCATGGCTTCCACCGTACCCACTCTAACCTACTCGGAGGCGGAGGCGCTTTGCGCCTCGAACTACCCCTGCCCGCCCGGCTACGACGTCCCCGCCGGCTGGAGGCTGAGCACCGGAGGCATGCCGGTCCCTCCTGTCCCTCAAGGTTTGGCGCGCCGGGCGGCCATCACGAACCAGTACTACCTCGAGCTCACTCCGGCACAGCGGATGGATCCCCGCTGGCATCAGAGGAGAAAGGAAAGGGAGGCAATGGAAGCACGCGCTGCTGCAGACCGGCTAAGTAATATAGAAGAAGAAACTAACGGTGAGTCTGACACGAGTCCGGGGACTCATACGTGTCCATAACGAAGTGAGACCCATCTGTCGATCGACCAGGCTAGCGACGCAAGAAACCAGACGAGAAGCGTCGAGCACCAGTACAATTGGTGCATGTGACCGTTAGCCGAATTTTGACACACATAACGTAGGGCCTTATTTTAGACTTCTGCACAGGGCCCCAAATTTTGTCCGCACGGCCCTGCCCCGATCGATCGCGTCGTACGCGGCAGCGTGCGTGAGTCCAAAGAGAGAAAAAAGAAAAAGGAGAAGCGTGGCAGGTGCAGCTGAGCTGGATGCACCGATCGGAAAATATACGTACGTGCATCAGGTGAGGTCGATTGATTTCCCTCATATCACCACGCGCGCGTGCGAGAAAAGGAAAAAAACAAATAAACGAAGGAGCTAGGCGCTATTTCCTACGCCTACATATTATTCATAGCCACACATGAAACCAAGACGAAGATCGCGATCATATTGGACGATTCAAACGAAACAAACCTTAAAAGAATGAAAGAAAACACTAAATCAATCCATCCGCAACTTACCCGCTCCTGCGTGATCCATCTGCGACAAGCAACGTCGATTCCGAGATCTGCACCAACACCAACCTCGACTTGGAGATCCATAACGGCTTCGCCAACACCGAGATGAGCATAAGCGATGAGCACATCGACAACGAGATTCGCCTAGAAGATCTACTCGACGGGCATACTGGCTCTGACATGAGCCTGGACGACGACGTCGAGTCCATGACTGGAATCGACAGCATATACACGTGCTCGCGGGTCACACCCCATCAGGTGTACGTTGCCATATCCGCAGAATCATCCGCAGCCGTAGCCTGCCGCAGGCCTACACAATTCCCATGCACGGTAACTATGCCGGATGGGGTCACAACTTTGACGATCACTGCAGAGATGACAACAAAAGCAGACAAAGTCATCAAGGAGTGCACAATGATGCCACCAGATTCCACTCCAGAGGAGATGTTGACCTTCTAGTATTTCAACTGGCAAGAGTTAATTCGACTGCAAAATTACCGAGCGACACTCGAAAAACGCAAAAGGCAAGCCAGCCTATCGAGTGCACGAAGGAGGCAGCTGTCTCTCAGCTCCACAGGGCAAGCAGCCCCAAGACAGAGGTCAAGGCTGGCAGGCCTCCCAGAAAACGAGAGAGCAACAATTACCCGCAACCTGTCGTTCATGACAGAGGACGCTGACGGAATCCCAGTACCCAAAACAGCTGCGGGTGCACTGCTCTCCGTGGGTGCTTACCTTAAAGCACTGCAACCTCCGGCGGACGACCCTAACGCCGCCCTTCATCGCCAACAAATCAAATCGCTAGCTCTAGCAGGAAAGGCTATACAGCCAGAAGACAAAATTCTAGGAGGGGGTCGAGATCGCGACATAGTCGACTCACGACACGCAACACACAATCGCAGCGGTCGCAGCTACCACTCAGAGGAAGAAAGGAGAAGCACATGCCGGCACAGGTCCAGCAGAAGCAGATCTCGAAGGACCTGCTTCCGTCAGTTCTTCATCCGAAAGCTGGTGGTCCCAGGTCTTGGTCCAGGCAAAGGCAGCAGTCGAGAAAGCGGCGGCTGCGCCCTGCTCGACACTCGCATAAAACCATCCTTTCCTCCAGCCTTGTGCGGAGTCGACAGTCTTCAGGCGAAAGTATCGGGTGTCGCTGGGCACCTGGATCCCGCAGCCGCCCACAGGGTAGGTGCGGCCGCCTCCCCTGTTTGGTCGCACCATAAAAATGGCCTTCCATAATGCCCAACTCGGGGCAACACCCAGAAAACACTCGCACAGCGTGATGAAACACGCAATGTGCAGAATACCATTCGGGGTGAGATAGTGGATCTGCACCCCGTAGGCAAAAAGCAAACCTCGCACAAAATCATGGAGGGGGAGCGAGAAACCCCTAGGCAGAAACTCCGCAAAACAGACACGCTCGTTGGCGCGTGGTTCAGGGAGTACCTCCTTCGATGATGGCGCACGAACAGCAAGTTGGTCCGCAGGAGGAAGCAGACCCTGCTCGCGAAACTTGGTCAGATGGGCGTCCCTGATGGTAGACTTCGCCCAATCTCCGCTGCTCTTCTTCAAAACGGCGGCGGCAGCAGGCGCGCTCGCCGCGGTCTTCTTGCCCTTCGTTGCCGTGTCAGTCGCGGCGGCAGTGGCAGCACCTCGCTTGGAGCCTCCACCCTTGGTCATTGCTAGCGTGGATGAGCGGAGCACAAAGAGCTTGGGCGCAAGAACAATGGAGGCGCAGCGCAAGGAGGAAGATGGGGAAACAGGGCGGCGCAAGGAGCAAATGGCAAGTAAAAAAAATCTGCCAGCGCCGTTCTCCCTATTTACCACAAGTCAAAAAACGATCCTCACCATTAATCCATGATCATACGCTCCGCGCGAGATCTAACCATACACGTGGCGGCCACGGAGGGCAACCGTCGCCGGCCACTCCGCCCACTACGCACGGGAATCCAGGACCATCATCACGCCCCGTGAAAATCGCGCCAGAATGGTCAAATCAAGTCCAACCGGCGCCGTCCTTGGTCCGCTCAGCATAATGGGCCCACAAGCAGGGTCGCGTCCCATCAGTCTTACCAAGCACGCCACCGCTCGGAAAAAGAAAAAGGAGAAGCGTGGCAGGTGCAGCTGAGCTGGATGCACCGATCGGAAAATATACGTACGTGCATCAGGTGAGGTCGATTGATTTCCCTCATATCACCACGCGCGCGTGCGAGAAAAGGAAA
The DNA here is from genome assembly GCA_947311845.1 of Poa pratensis. Classification (NCBI taxonomy): domain Eukaryota; kingdom Viridiplantae; phylum Streptophyta; class Magnoliopsida; order Poales; family Poaceae; genus Poa; species Poa pratensis. The sequence goes on from CAMZMU010000090.1 coordinate 35,627,994, forward strand.
AAAACAAATAAACGAAGGAGCTAGGCGCTATTTCCTACGCCTACATATTATTCATAGCCACACATGAAACCAAGACGAAGATCGCGATCATATTGGACGATTCAAACGAAACAAACCTTAAAAGAATGAAAGAAAACACTAAATCAATCCATCCGCAACTTACCCGCTGCTGCGTGATCCATCGGCGACAAGCGTTGCACAAGTGCGAGCTCCATCGATTGAGACGGCTAGCCCACCCGGGGAGCGAGCGATCTAGATGATCACTTGGATCGGTGACGTGGAAAACCAAACGCTAATGCCGATATCAGATCTGATCGTCCCATTAGTTAACAGCTTCCGGAGAATATTCCACTGATTTCTCATCGCCCCCCATTAACTGACTGCTGCCTTCCTGGGATCGTCCCACGATTAAAGGGCAAGTCTCGGTCTATTTCCTTGTTTCGAGTGGCAATGCGCCTGGATTGGTTTGGCCATGAATGGAAGACATTCTTCATCATTAATGTGTTTCTTTTCTTCTAGTACGCTGAATTTGCTCCTTATACAGGCTGATTGTGTAAACACGTGTGCTGATGATGAATAGAGAAAGCCTTTTTGCCTCAAAAACAAATAGTCTGTCCGAGGCGTGGACCTGATCGTTCTCCTCCGTTCCAACGGAAAGTAATAATCACTCGGCGAACAGAATCATTGCATGAATCTAATTACTATATTGAAAAAAAATCTGAAAAGTAAGAATTAATGATTTTAGGATATCTATTGAATCTTAGAAACTAATCGCTAGGATCATGGAAAACGAAGATAACATGAACGGGCGATGACAACCTATATTGAGTTGCCGCAAGTCTCATGCGTGAAAAAGAAAAGTGATGGAGTTTACATCTCGAAAAAAGAACATGGGAGTCAATCTGTCCAACAAACCGACCTAGCCACCAACGGCGACAAGGAAGGGAAATAGTAATCAGTTACTGAAATTTAGGATGCGAGTACATTACTATTTTAAAAGGAAAGTAACCAAGTTTTCCTCAATCCCCTCCTCCAATAATAATAATAGTAGCCGTGCACGTGCAACGCACGTCATCAAAATATAAATATCATTTCTAATTTAGTGGATTATTTGTTACCAGAGCAATAAATTGCATGACTAAACTGTGTGACGTGTAAGTACGTGCGAACAACATACAATAGAAACATTTTGCATCACGTAAAATCCAGAAAGCACAAAATAATATACCTGCTCAAGACTATCATACAAAAATATCTCACATCCAATACTCCGTAAAGTTTAACGTCCACAAATCACATGATGATGTGCTCGATTACAAATTTTCTATGATAGAACTTTGAATATATAGTAAAAGTGCACATGCAACGCACGTGTACTCTTACAGGACAAATATCATCAATTTATAAAGCTTATTTTATTGTTGGTGGACTGAATTCACAATTTAAGATTTTTCTTTCCTCGAAAACTTCCACTACATTAACTATAAATAAACTGAGAATGGAGTCAATAAACAGAGAATGAAGTCTCCAGAGATAGATCACACGACACACGTTGTGATTAAGGGCAATAGAATTCTTAGTTATTAGCCAACGCTAGAAAATAATTATATATTTCACATGCTAAGCTAGGAAATTCACCAAAACTGTGCACATTCTGGATGTATTTGTCTGCATGCTTATTCTCACCACAAGTACCAAACAACAAAATTCAGTCTTATACGATACGATGTTCAAGATTGTCAAAGTCACCACCAGTAAAAATATATGAAACATATAAATCACATTCACATGCTAAGCTATATAAATACACCAAAGTAATGCGTAACTTGGATGTATTTTCCGCATGCTTATTCTCACCACAAGTACCAGACAACAAAATTCACTCTAATACATGCAACCTAATAGCAAGATTCAGTCTTTCACATGAAACCTGAAACCCCTACCATCTGAACATGAAGCAAAAGGGGATTTCAACGAATTCACCTCTTCATTTTGGGCATATGTCCATTGATTCAAAAAATTCTATGCAGAATATTCAGTATTAGTGACCTTCCTGGGATCGTCCCACGATTAAAGGGCAAGTCTCGCTCTATTTCCTTGTTTCGAGTGGCAACGCGCCTGGATTGGTTTGGCCATGAATGGAAGACATTCTTCATCATTAATGTGTTTCTTTTCTTCTAGTAGTACGCTGAATTTGCTCCTTTGATCACGGAACTAAAGAAAATAAAGCGAGACTTCCCTATAACTAGATACTACACATTTTTCACCCTTTGCTTGTTTTCTCCCCATGGTCACTTAACCCTTCCAACAGAAACCATCAGCTTGAGCCATCGAAATAAGACCAGACCATGATTCGACGTAACGATTTGAATATTGAATTTCAACCAAGTCACATGCACAACCGCGCGCGGCTCATCACAATGGGCTATGTTTATAGATCCGGATGGGAGGCAACAACATAGTTTTGAATTTCAACCAAGAGCTTACGCCATGAAGCAAGAAAAAACGAGATTAATATTTGGTTTATCTCTCCCCCGCCGCCCCGGGTCGGTGACGTGGCTACTCCTCTGATTGCTAGCATGCCGTACGTATTAGTTATTAGAGGGAGGGAATCGAGGAAAATTTGATTACTTTCATTTAAAAATAGTACAGTACTATACTCGCTTTCTAAATTTCCGCAACTGATTACTATTTCCATTCTTTACTCGTCGCCATTAGTGGCTAGGTCGGCTTGTTGGACAGATTGACTCCCCTGTTCTTTTTTTGGAGATGTTTATGTGTGTTTCGGGTCCAGTACATGTACGACTCCACCTTTCTAAATTTTTTGAACAGTTTATTAATATTTCTTTACTATCCTTTTTTTAAACTAGCAAATGAACCGGGTGAACCGGCGTCGAACCGAGTGAACTACGAACCGAGAGGCTCACCGGTTCGATCGCCGGTCCGGTTTGTAAAACTATGGGCAACGCAATGTCATGCTCGAGTTCACGCTAATCTTCTTTTCCCATGATCCTAGCGATTAGTTTCTAAGATTCCATAGGATCTCCTAAAATCGTCTGGATTTGGTACAACAAAGTCACGCACCACTTCCTATCCCTAGCTTACTTAAGCTAATATTGCATGCGTCTAGAGGTTAATGAGCAGGAGGGGTTTTGAAAAAATTGGCATCAACTTTGCAGTTTTCTTGGACACATAGCAAATATATATTATAACGAAAGGGCAACCTTCGTGATATTTAAATACATAATAATTCAACTTTTTCGCAAAAAAAAAAATTCAACTCGCAAAAAGTTCACTAAAAAGACAGACAGAGAGACAGGATCCAAAATGAAGATTACAGATGTACGAAGGTTACAATTAATATTACAAGAATCAAAACACGAGAACCTAAACTAGTTATTTTCTTCTTCTTCTTCTTTGCCTGAAAGCCATAACGCACAAAGACGAGATATCGGGTTAAGCTTTTGAATCTGACAAGAAAAAAAGGATCCATCAAGCCAATCATCAGGACCACTCATAGGCAACACAACAGGATCCACTCAGCAACAAACACATGGACCCCTATAAACTAAAAACTATGCTACAGATTACACAAAGGCAAGTTCTTTGTCTTACTCTGCATCCGGTGTCCTACTAGCATCGAGTCATGTTCAACTTAAGTTGGGTTCCACGACTATATATGCATTCACGAGAACCAATTGAAGGCGGGCCCGGCCGGGTCCCCGGGCCCCAGCACATCAGAAGGCCAGAATGACTTGAAGCCAGCACCGACGCTGGGAAGCTATTTACTGACTATTTGCTTTCTTACTGGCTTGCTAGCGATTGCAGTCCACCAGCGCCGACACATTTGGGCAACAACTAGCAACTTTTGATCAAGTCAACAAATTTAGGCAACAACAGCCAGCTAGCTAGCTAGCAAATCATATAGGCCAATAGTGACAATAGTGACAATAGAGAAACCTACAAGCTAGGACACGGCGATTTGGCTCATAGGTCAAGATGCACCCGTTATTTAAAATATTTTTAACTTTTTTTAACATGTCAAAAAAATTCAAAAAAAAATTCGGATATACATTAGCACCCGTTATGTTAGCACAAAAAGTTACGTGAAGAAAAAACATTGTTTGCGGGCTGTGCAAAAAATACAAAAACATGTCGCGTACAAAGTCATTTTGAAAAACGAGAATTTGTCTTTTTGCACAGGCAGCAAAAAATGTCTTTTCTCCGCGAAACTTTTGTAATAACATAAAATGTCTGTATGTATATCCGAAATTTATATTTGAATTTTTTGACATTTTGAAAATTGATTTTTGAGCTGTGGGTGCATCTAGACCTATAACCCGATATGGATTTCCGAACCTACAAGCATCAGCACGTGCACGAAAGAACAATAGTGACACTTCTGAGAGTTCATAGCTTCTTGCATGTGATGGCTGGAAGTAAAACTTTGTGCGCAAGTAAATTGCTCAGGTGTGCATCGTTACCTCATGTACACTAATCAGCAGTAGGCCTATCTGATCAAGATTGAGCATTTCAAGATTGTTGGCACGCGAAAGAATTAACATCTCGTGGAATATCCACGGATTCAAACTTTAGTGTCCGGTGACTATGGCACACAATTTCACAAACACAATAGACTTACAAATGTTAGATCCATAGGATTACTTATATCGGTAGATCAACGTGGAAATCATGTGTGTGTGTGAAAGCAGTGTGAGAGAGAGGATCGGAGAGATACCTTCACCATGCCTCGATGAACTCGAGCCGGAGGCCATCGGCATGGGCGTCGGTGCGGTGGCGGCGCAGTGGTGCTTCCCGTGAGCACTGCGCTAACCCTAATCGGAGGGGATGTCGGTGGGATGGCTGGCAACACAGGTGAACCTCGTACCGTGTGCCATGGCCCCCCACCTCTTTATATAGCGCAGGTCACAGGGGCCCACTGCTCCATAACAGGAAACAGACGCCCCCGATCAGGGCGTAATCAAGGGGATTGATGAGCCGTTGGGCTCATCAATACGAGATCAACCTAACATTCTCCCCCTTGATCTCAACTTTTACTTTTATCCATGTACTTTGTGCTTTACTCGTTTCATCATAGATCAGTACATAGAGCATGTTTCATCGTCACAGCTCAATTGCCGATAGAATCAGACAGCTACAATATACCTCTCTATTTTGAAACAAATTCTTTTACTTTTGGGCCTCTGTAATCCAGGAATCATAGGCTTTCCATTAAACCCATGTCGACTGCGTGTTCCATGAACACGCTGGGTGGTAAGCCTTTCGTAAGCGGATCCGCAAGCATATCCTTTGTCCTTATATGCTCGAGACTTATAGTTTGATTCTGGATTTTACCTTTCACAACATAATACTTTATCTCTATTGGTTTGATAGCTTTACTCGACTTGTTGTTGTGAGTATAGAATACTGCGGGCTGGTTGTCACAGTACATCTTTAGTTTTTGTCAATACAATCTACCACTTTCAAGTCGGGTATCAACTTCTTTGACCATATCACCTGCCTTGTGGCCTCATAAGTTGCTATAAATTCTGCATACATGATGCAACTATTGTCTGTTTGGAGCTCCAGCGAGAGTTAACACGTATCCTGAAGTGGATTTTATATCATCTCTATCTCCCGCAAAATCTACGTCTGAATACCCTCTTATCTCTAGGGAATCAGATCGTCTGTATGTTAGCATGAGGTTTTTTTTGCGCCTTGCACATAACGCAATGCTTTCTTTACCATATTCCAGTGCTCTTGGCCTGGATTTTCTTGATATCTACCGAGTACCCCGGTGATAAAAGCTAAGTCAGGGCGAGTGCACACTTGTGCATACTGTAAGCTTCCAACAGCCGAAGCATAAGGTATTCTTTCATTTGATCGATCTCATACTTGGTTCTTGGGACATTGAAATTTCCCAAAACTGTCGCCCTTGACTATAGGAGCAGGTGAGGTACTACTTTTATGCATACTATACTTCTTTAGAACCTTTTCTAAATATGCCTTTTGTGATAGTCCTAGCACTCCATTCTTTCTATCCCGGTGAATTTCTATGCCCAAAACATATGAAGCTTCACCAAGATCTTTCATATCAAAATTTGAGGACAAGAACTTCTTTGTTTCTAGTAGCAGACTGACATCATTGCTCGCAAGCAGAATATCATCCACATACAGAATTAGGAAAATATATTTCCCACTTTTAAACTTTGCATAAACCCAGTTGTCCTCAACATTCTCTTTAAAACCAAAACTTTTAATTGTATTATTGAACTTTAAATACCACTGTCTAGAGGCTTGATTTAACCCACAAATGGATTTCTTTAAGCGGCATCCCATATGTTCCTTCCCCTCCATGAAAAAACCCGTGGGTTGTTTCATGTAAACATTTTCTTCTAAATCTCCATTTAGAAATGCCGTCTTTACATCCATTTGATGCAACTCTAAATCAAAATGCGCAACTAGTGCCATGATGATTCTGAAGGAATCCTTACATGAGAGCGGAGAAAAAGTCTCATTGTAATCTACTCCCTCTCTTTGCGTAAAGCCTTTTGCCACAAATCGTGCTTTATACTTTTCAACGTTTCCGATGGAGTCATACTTAGTTTTGTAGACCCATTTGTAGCCTACTGTTTTGGCTCCTTTAGGAATTTCCTCTAAGTCCCAAACATTGTTAGAACTCAATCGATTTCATCTCATCTTCCATGGCTTCTAGCCACTTCGAAGAGTGAACGCTTCTCATGGCTTCTTCATATGAAGTGGGATCTTCTTCCATATGAACTGTTTCTGTATTATAAACTTTATAATCACTAGAAATAGCAGATTTCCTAGCTCTTTTAGACCTTCTGAGAGTCTCATTCTCTGCGCATCATGTGTCTCAACGTGCGACTCTTCTTCTAAATGTGGCTGTCGTCGCTCCCTTTCATGCTCAACAACGGTCGAGTCGGCTCCTGACGGACAGGTTCCGAATCTTGCCTCGTTGTGGTCACGGGTGGAGTTACAACAGGTGCTTGCACCACAACCTCAGGGATTGTCGGTGCAGGTACAACAGGTAGGGCGAAAAATGGCTCATGGATCATCGGAAAAGGTGCACACACCCTCTTCTCCTCAAGATCAATTTTCCGGCCTACCATGCTCCCCCTCATCATTTCGTCCTCCAAGAAGACCGCTTGTCTCGTTTCTACAAACTTTGTGTGTATGTCTGCACAGTAGAAACGATAACCTTTTGATCTATCAGGATAGCCAATGAAATGGCAAGTTACTGTTTTGGGGTCCAACTTTGCAATGTGTGGATTAAAAACTTTTGCCTCAGCTGGGCTCCCCTAGACTTTCAAGTGGCGTAGAGAAGGAACTTTCCCTGTCCACAACTCGTACGGTGTTTTGGGCACCGACTTACTTGGTACTCTGTTGAGAATGTGAATGGCGGTTTTTAACGCCTCCATCCATAATCCCAATGGCAGTGTGGAATAACTCATCATACTGCGCACCATATCCATAAGAGTACGGTTACGCCTTTCAGCTACTCCATTTTGCTGTGGTTCGCCCGGCATAGAATACTGGGCGACTATTCCTTTTTCCTGTAAAAACCTTGCAAAAGGTCCAGGTACTTGACCATATGGAGTGTGCCGACCGTAGTACTCCCCCCACGGTCGGACCTGACTATTTTAATTCTTTTATCATGTTGATTTTCCACTTCTGCTTTGAATATTTTAAATTTATCCGATGCTTCAGATCTTTATTTAATTGGATAAATATAACCATATCGGGAGTAATCATCTGTGAACGTTATGAACGAGTCATAACCATCCACACTTTTCACCGGAAATGGTCCACATATATCAGTGTGAATAATTTCTAGTGTCGATGTGCTTCAGTTAGCACCCTTTTTAATCTGCTTTACATACTTTCCTTTTATGCAATCTATGCATTGTTTGATATCTGAAAACTAACGGAGGAAGAATGTCATTTTTAACGAGGCTTTCTATTCTTCCCCTCGTAATATGGCCCAAAAAACAGTGCCATAATTTTGACGAGTCATGAGTTCTCTTTCTTTTCTTTTGTTCGTTATCCGACCGGAAAACATGCTTATTCACTTTGCACACTGAAATGCACTTTTCACATGAAAATAATAAATAAAGCTCATTGTGGAGTAATGCAACACCCACATGATCATTATTACACCATATGGCACACTTGCCACATCCAAAATAACAGTGTACTTTTCTGTCACCAGCTGCTGAAGCAGCTGGGTAGCATATATCTTTGAAGAACCAGTGAACTGGTCCTTTATCTTTTCAAGGAACTCATTTCAATGCACACTCTACAATTGAGCAGACAATAGCTTGCTCAATTGTTTCTTTATAAAATCCATGCACCTTTTATTGGCGGTTAGCCACTTTATGTTTTCGAGGGTGTAGGACATCTCCAGCGGAGCATAGTCCCTCTTCTTTCTTTTCCAAAATACTATCATCATCCTTTTCGTCTCTGATTGGCTCTGTAGGCTTAACTGGCTGTGGAGTTACCACAACCCAGTCGACCTCAACATAAACAAAAAAACCAAATCCACTTTCTTGCTCCATTCAGAGTAGGTATGGACATCCTCGATGCAGCTCATCAAGTAGTACCCCTTTAACACCATAATGAAGTGAGACAACAATTGCATATAAAAATCCAACGTTGGTCGAAATTCAAATATGCAACTGTTTGCGCAATTTAAAACTATATCACCGTTGGGCAGAAAATAGCAATAAAAGCACATAAAACAATAACAAATCATGATTATGTTATTAACGACGTTGGTCATAATAATAATAAAACCATAATTGTTTCAATAATTCCTTTTAACATGCTCTTGTAATTTAATTCTTTCTTTATTTCTATTTGCACTTTAATTAGGGCGCGAGTAAATGAAATCAGCCCGCCGTCTCCTGTTCTTCCTATTCCGTTCACCAATCGAAATCACTAATAAAAGGGTTCCCTTCGCGAAGGGAACCCCACGCGCGTCGTGGTGTTGACAAGTGTCGCCTTCTCGTTAGACGCAGTCCCGTCGGTGTGTTGCATGCATGCCAAGTGGCAGCATGAGAGAATTTTGCTGGGTTTCTCTTTCCTCTCCCTGCGCCAGATTTGGACCGCATTTATTTCAAGATTCATTTTTTAAAAATGCTATATCTTTTGAACCTTTTATCCAAATTATGAACGGTTTGCATATTTGAAATCCTCGCGTCGAGATCTTCAAAAGTAGATCCCATGTTGATAGTTTTCGAGAAACTTTTTTTTCTCGTATTTTGTACAACCAGTTCTATGTACTATGTACATCTAGTAGCACTGTGATTGTACGTGCAATAACAGAACGTGATTGTACATCTAGTTGCATCGTGTACATTCAGTAGCACGCAGGTGTACAACCTGTAGCATCATGTACAACTAGTAGCAGCGTGAGTGTACATCCAGTAGCAGCGGGGCATACATTCTGTAGAATCGTGTACAACTAGTAGCAGCGACTCCGTACATCCAATAGCACAACATACGTACATCCAGTAGCAACATGTGTGTACATCCAGTAGCAGCGCGGACGTACATTCTGTAGAATCGTGTACAACTAGTAGCAGCGCGTCCGTACATCCAGTACCACAATGTACGTACATCCAGTAGCAGCATGTGTGTACATCCAGTACATTTAGTCACAACGTCGGTATACATACAATAACCATCGTGTATATATAGTAATAATGTGGTTGTACATATTTAATTTGTACAGCTCGGTTTCTTTGTACATCTCAATTTTTTTGTTGCTACGCTTCGTACATGTACAGGCGTACAAGCCAACTAGCGATCGAGCGATCGATCGATCGTACTCGCGAGGGCTTCGTAGTGCAGTCGCGGGGCGCGCACATGGGGCTGCATGCATGTTGTCGCTGGCCGTGCTGCATGCGTCGATGTCGTTCGTTGCTGTCGTTGCCGTGTTTAACTTTATTTGCTCCAGTTTGACCAATTCCACTAGATCCAGGAGCCCACCACGTGGCGCAATAATAGTGCTCTATTTTTCCCTTTGCGAAGGGAACCCTCCAGGTAGTGGTACCCTTCACCAATGCATACACAATGACCGCTCGATTAGTGGCCCAGGGAGTAACTAGCGATATAATGGGCCTAATTAACCATCAATGCTAATATGGCTTCCTGGCTAAACGATTTTGAACCCGATCAACCCATACCTTGGCGGTTGAGTATGCACGTTCCTAGCTAGCTACGTGTTGATGTATGTACGTAGATGAAATTAATTAGCCATGCCACCTGCAGCTCATCACTCGACTCCAGCTTTTTTTCGAACAAGAGTCGACTACACATCCGACATTTGATCCAGACAAATAAGCAAAACTCTCACATAAGGTGCGTCATGCAATGATAGACGCCGAGAAGCTCGTCGAATAACTGCACCAAGCTAGAAAGCAAGCGAGTGAGACACTCGACCAAACACGAGAGAACGGTGGAGCATATCCCAAGAGAAAAAACGAGATCATGGCCGCCGACCAGACCATCGCCCCATCGACCGAGACGGTGGACCGAGAGATTGCAAACAATGGATGGCCACAACACAATAACAGAATCGCAAGTATTATTTATTACCCACTCGACAACAAGAGCCACTAGCTAAGGTGATCACAACATAAAAATGCTCGGGATCCATCAACAACATGTCAACATGAGATGTATGACAAGTGTTTGACCGACGACACTCCCAGGTCTGTAGAGTATTTTGAAAGTGAGACCGGGCACTCGGCAAATGTGACATATAGGTTATTTTATGCCACATTCCTTTGATAATCTTTGTTATCATTCTGGTTACATAACTATTATTGCATACACATTATAATCATTGTTACCCATGTAGAAAGATACGTACGTTAGAAACTAGATAATGACGATGTTCACAGAGCCTCGACGACGTCCCCAAACCATCTAACAAGAAACCACGATAGGCATCCCGCGACCCCAAAGAGATGTGTACTAGCCTAATAAAACGGACGAGAAAATGCAAAAATGACGGGTTCTCACGACTCCCCAAGTAACCATTTCTCCAGAATCGTGGGCCAAACAATCAACCGAGGACTCCAAAATATTTTTATAGAACGCGAAAACAGCGTCATCATACCCGTGTGCTAGTCCAAAGTGGAAGGGAAAATTGTCCCCAAGATAGGATGCTTCATTCTCAATTCTACGAGAATTGTTGGAAAAGTGTTTCATTTGCTTCTCTTAATGGAAGTTTCATTTCCAATTAATGTATCCTAATATTTTGCCAAAATAGTCTTGTGATGATCAATTCAACCTCTGATTAAAAGATAGACCCTTTTCGTGCACCCATCGTCTGTCCCTCCACCAACTCCATCATCCCAAACATTATCTTGTGAGCTCGATGAAGCAATACCTCGGGTTCAGAGAAATAAAGGTGGCAAAATGATAGTCAACTTCAATATGTTTTGTCCGGGCATGAAATACTGGATTCGATGAAAGATATGTAGCACCAATGTTATCACACCAAATGACAGGCGGCTGAGCTTGAGAGATCTTCAACTCTCTAAGTAAGGACTGCACCCAAATGATCTCAGCCGTAGCATTGGCAACTGCTTTGTACTCAGCTTCAGTACTACTCCGAGACACTGTAGCTTGTTTGCGAGCTTGCCAGGTGATCAAGTTAGGACCAAAGAACACTTCATATGCCCCAGTGGATCGTCGATCATCAGGACGTGTCTCACGGTCACCACAGGTCCAAAGAACACTACATATCTCCAAGAACACTAAGAGAAGGCTGACGTTCAAAGAACACTGCATATCTCGAAGAACACTAAGTTAGGACCAAAGAACACTGCATATCTCCAAGAACACTGCATATCCCCCCGTGGATCGCCGTACAATGGGGTGACGTCAGACTTCTCTTAGCGTTGACACGTAGGATATTTGTCTATTGGAGGAGGGGCGAATAGCTCCTGTGCGACGTTTTACTCCGTCAATTGATGGGCAGCGACGTCGTTCGCTGGAATAGCTCTGCTGCGACATCGCTGTTTTCGCAAATTGCTCTGCTACGACTTGGCCCTTAAGGGCAGTCTGTTAGTTAGGATTAGGATTATGGGGAGCCGGCGGGTGGGACCCACAACTTATCCACGTCAGATTGGTGGGACCTAGACAACAACGACGACCGTTATATCCTCCTCCCCTGCGCGCGCATTCTCCCTTGCTTGCCTGTCTTCTTCTTCTCCGACGACGAAGCGTCGCAACGCCGACGAGTTTGTCTGAACTGAACTGGATTCATTTGCGCAATTTCTGAAGTGAAGCCGTAAGCAGAACTAGATTTCAACTGAAATTTAACTTAACATATACTCAAATTCGAAAGATTACATAGCTTAGTTCGTGGCGATCATCGGATCAAAAGCCACACACGCGGCAGAAGCTCGATTACATAGTTAGCCTAGCTAATTGGGCGTCGACGCTGCTCTACCCCTAAACGCAGATCCAAAATTGGGCTTCGGAGCCCCGGGGTGCGGCGGCGACGAGGCGGCGACGCCGCTCAGTCGGACAAGTCGGAGAAGTCGAGCTCCTCCTCGTCAGAGCTGATGTCGATGATGGGGTGGAGGGAAGCCTCGATACCTCTCTCGAGGCGGAGTTTGTTGAGCTCCTCGATCTCCTGATGGCGCACCTCGACCTCCTACTGCTGCTGCTGGCTGCGCTGGATCACCTCCTCGGTGATCCAGTCCAGCTCCTCGTCGGCGGCGAAGTCCCCGGGCAGCAGGCCGCGGCGCGGTGGGCGGTCCTGCTGCTCCTGCTCCTCCTCCCTCTTCGGCGGTGGCAGCTGTGGCGCCCGTGCCGCCATGCGGGAGCTCCCCGCGCCGGAGGAGCTCCCGTGCTCGTAGCGGTGGCCGCGCGCCGCCACGCTGCGGTCATACTCCTCCAACTCACGACGGGCGAACGCTGGCGGCGGCGTTAGGCCACTGTGGAGCCACTTGTACGCGCCGCGCTTCCGACCGACGCCACCGCGGGAGCTGGAACCCCCACGCCTCATCATCTTCGTGGGCTGGAGCTGGATCTGTATGTGGCGGCAGCGGTTTCCCGTGGATTTGGTCGTCGGCGGCGAGGGAGTGTGGGGGGCGGCGCAGATCCGAATAGCTAGGGTACGACACATCTGAGTGGATAAGAAGGGGAACGGGAGGCGGTCGGGAAAAAAAAACGGTGGGCCGTGGCATGGGAAAGTGAACCGGAGGGCCGTGGCCCGTTATTTGGTTGGGCCATGCCGTCCGGCCGTGGCAAGGCGGTGAGAATAGAAAAAAAACACTAAAAAAAACTTGTGCACTAGCCAGCGATCGGCCAATCAGAGCGGCCAATCAGAGCGCCGTGGGCCGTGGCATGGGAAAGTGAACGGGAGGGCCGTGGCCCGTTATTTGGTTGGGCCATGCTGTCCGGCCGTGGCGAGAGCGGTTAGAATAGAAAAAAAACACTAAAAAAACACTAAAAAAACTGGGAGTGGCCAATCAGAGCGCAGAACTGGGAGTGGCGCGGATCGGGGGTTTCCTTCTGATCCAACCGTTCACTAACCAGGGATCAACGGCTCTGAAGCAGGGGGGTTTCGGACGGGGTTTAGGGTTTCCGGGGTTTAGTGTTTTCAGTGAGTTAGGGTTGAGCATAAATAATTTAGAAAAAATCAAATAAATATGAAACTTTCGCTCACTGTTTACTTATGCAACTACGTTGCTAAAAAAAATTAAAACTTGTTATATCCACAGTTAAATGAAAAACATTCACACAATTCAAGCTATCGATGGAATGAGCTAGGGTTGAGCACAACTAATTCAAAAAAAATCAAAACAACATACAACCAGCGCACATGGTCTACTTATGCAACTAAGTTGCTATTAAAAATATAAAACTTGTTATATCCACATTTCAATTCCAACATTCACACGTTCACGATATCGATGGAATGAGCTAGGGTTGAGCATAAGTAATTCAAAAAAAATCAAATAAATATAAAACCAGCGCACATGGTCTACTTACATGACATAGTTATAAAAAAAATATAAACTTTGATTTTTAGTCGGTCAACGATTTTGTGCAAACTTTGACCAAACATTCAAATCAGCACAAATAATTCAAAAAATTTAAAATAACATAAAACCAGCGCACATTGTCTACTTACATGACATAGTTATGAAAAAAAACATAAACTTGGTATATGAGTATTTTCATGAGAAATCTTTCACACAAATGACTTACCACGAACGAAGTTGCAGAGAGTTCAAGGAAGTGAGAGAGGGTTTGATGTTTTAAAAATTTAAAAAAATTGAAAAAATCACCAAAGCTTCATTTTGGTGTGACTAAGAATGACACAGGCTTAGTTTTTCATTTTGGTATTTTAAACTTGTTTAAATGTTGGTCAAACTTGGGTTTGACCGAATTCAAAATAATCATAAAATATTCAAAAAACATCAAAAAAATGGAAAACCAGTGCACATGTTCTTAGTTTGTCATATATTAACAACTCCAATTGATAAACAAGGTCTAGACACATATTAAACAAGAAATGTTTCAATATGGTGTGAAATCACACATCTCAAACTATGAACTCTATAGTTTGAGTTGTGAGATTTCATACCATACTGAAGCATTTCTTGTTTAATATGTATGTAGACCTTGTTTATCAGTTGGAGCTGTTAGTACATGATAAACTAAGACCATGTGCACTGGATTTGCATTTTTTTGATGTTTTTTGAATATTTTTTGAATGTTTCAAAAATTGGTCAACTAAAATCAAACCAACTCTTAAACAAGTTTTGAGTTAAAAATTGTTCTAGGACACTATATTAGTGCAATATATGTTAATCCTAGAGTTTGAAATCATTTGGAGAAGGTCGAAAAAATGACAGGATTAGAAATGGTGCTGTTTGGGCTACCTTTGGGGCTCATTTTGGAAAACCGATGTGAAAAATGACAGGATTAGAAATGGGGATGACCAAGTTAGATCAACCTACTACATAATAACATGTACAAATAACATGTACATCAAAGTTGAATTCAAATATTCAAAGTTGAATCAAAATATAAAAAATATTCAAAAATTCAAAAGAATTTGTCCAAGTGCAATATTTTAATGGATGGGACAACTCACTATTATAGAAATTCTATAAAAGTGAGATGCCCGACCCACAAAGCTACTGGACTAGGACATATAATGTGCAACACCTAAATTGCGAGCAAGGGGACTCGAACTTAGGTGGGCAAAGGGAGCATCAACCCTTTGCCACTAGGCTATGCCTCTGTTTGCGAAAAATCTACCACCATTTGGAGGTAATAGTTACAAATGTTTACATTTTGGTAACACTAGCAACACTAGCAATATTTAAATTTTGGAAACCCCTAAGCATTCTACACTAAAAGGCAAAAGTGGCTCAAATAAAAAACTAAAAAAAGCAAAAGTGGCTGAAATGGCTCCTACACTTACTGGGCCTAATTGGATGGAGTTGGCCCATTCATCTAGCCCACAGTGAAACTTTTTCGTTTTTCTCGAAAAAAAAAGATCTGCGCACGGCTGCGTCCTCTACAGCAATATTCCGAAGAAGTAAATCATTCTGGTAAGTCTAAATAAAGAAGTAAGACATTGTTTCTACAGATGACACGATAATTTACATTTTTTACAAGGTTTAACCCAACGGAACGTGCGAATGACAACATCGGGATGTCCAGAGCACGCCCCCAGGGTGTTCGACAGAACGCAGTCGACATGCCCAGTTCACAAAATTACTCCCCCACACGCTCCCCTACCAAAATGCAGCTCAAGCTTCCAGCTCCATCTAGCAGCTCTGTAGCTGATTCTTCATCTCGCATAGGATCAAAGCTATTTCGATGTCCAGGCTCGATGAACTAGCTGAACTCCTGCTCGATGTGGTACCCCTGCTCGATGAACTCCTGCTCGATGTGGTACCCCTGCTCGATGAGCTCCAGCCCGTACTGCTCTGGTCGCCCGCATCAAGTTTTCGCATCGATGCATACCTCTGTCTCGTCACCGGCGGCGATTGACCGCCGAGCGAAAAACCCTTACCGTCGATGCCGTAGCGCTTCCACGCCCGCTTCAAGACCTGATTCACCGAAATCCGGTAGGGCCGCCGGTCGCCTCCGCTGCACGAGTCCCTCGCCGCTGCACGAGTCACAAATAGGGCCGCCGGTCGCCTCCGCGACCGGCGACCCGCACCACCCCAACCTCCATCCACCCTCGACGCCCTTACCTTGCATTGCGACCGCAAGCCCTGAGTCGCCGCCCGCCGCTTCTTTTCTTGCGCCGCCGCTCGAATCGATTGCCGCTTCTCTTCTCGCGCCACCGCTCGAATCGGCCGGTCCATCTAGCCCGGAGAAGCCGAGACGGCAGGACAGGAGTGAGCTCAGAGGGACGCCGGCGCGTGGCAGAGTTTTTTCCCCCACGATGAACAGATGCAGCTGTCGCATCGGAGCTATTATCACGGCTTCAGAGCACGCACGCGTGAGGTCCCACTTGTCATAAACTTATCCATTGGACGGTCAAACGGGGTTTACCGCGTGGGATAATAAATTAACGGCCATATCCTGTCTGAGCTATTCCCACGCAAACAAACGTCACACCAGGGCTATTTCAGCCAACATCGTCGCATGCCGGACAATTGCCCTCAACGACGTCGCACATGAGCTATTCGCCCATTGGAGGAGAGAGAATGAAGAATGGGGAGGTTGTCTTCCCTTAGCTAAGAGATGATCTCTTACGAATTAAGAGAAGATAATTTCACCATTGTATCATTTGTCTTCCCTTAGGAATATAAATTTCCTACTAAAATATAATTAGTTCTCATTAATTGCTAGAGAAGGCTATTAGAGATAATGAATTGTACAACTTATTATAATTTTGTGTTCCTTCTCTACCAACCATTGTACATGCCTAACTTCCTCTATTATGCCGCCTAAAATCTAGCGATCGCCCACCTTTTTTTTTCACCTACAATAACTGCACGAGAGATTCTTCACCGGTATATGCGTGCGTTAAACTGGCCAGGAAATCCTCTCGCTAATCTGTTTCCTAATTAATATTGTAGCAACGAGAGTTAAAACGTGAGAGAGTCTCCGCCAATCCTCTCGC
Organism: Poa pratensis; assembly: GCA_947311845.1. Classification (NCBI taxonomy): domain Eukaryota; kingdom Viridiplantae; phylum Streptophyta; class Magnoliopsida; order Poales; family Poaceae; genus Poa; species Poa pratensis. Next base: position 35,645,137 of record CAMZMU010000090.1, read on the forward strand.
TAATCTGTTTCCTAGTTAATCTCATTCTCATCGCGCATCTCATCATTCTCTCCCTAGACGCCGCCGCCACCAAGAATTCCCAACCTCTCGCTGGCGCCGCCACCCAGCAGCCACGGCGTCGCGGCTGGCTTGCTCGCCGTCGCGCGCGCGCACGTCTATGCGCGGCGCTCCGTCGAGCTGGCCGGACCGCGGCGCCCCATCGAGCTGCCTAGGGTTTGCGGGGCGGCGCTACACGCCGTCGAGGGGGCGCGCCGTCCACCTCGCGCTGCACGGAGGGGGTCGCCTGCTCGGAGTAGAGGACGGCATCCTCCGCGCTGCCCGTCGATCCCGGCCGCCGCCACTCGCCGGCCTCCTCCGCCGGCGTCTTCCCGACCAGCAGGCAGGCCGTGGACGTACGCGCCAGATCTGATGCCGCCGTCTGCCGATGCTGCTGTCTTCCCCGACCACGTCCCCGAGACGCATCCCGCCACCGACCGTCCTCAACGTCGCTCCTCCTCGCCCGCTGCTGCAGGTGACACAATCCCCTCGCCTCGCTGTGTTGTTGTTTTTTCCTCCTGTCAACGGCACCACCATATGTGCTACTGCTACGCCTGCTCTAACCGTTGCACTCTGGTCCTCTTTGCACTCTGCTACGTATAAAACTTCAGTTTTTTCAATTCAGTAATATGGGGATTCAGTTAAAGCGGTTCAGGATGTGCTGGAAGTCTACCTCTTCACAGTTGTAGCTCAATTTGTTCCCCACTGCGTCGTGTAAGCATTCATATTGGAGAAAATGGCAATCTCGTCGTTTCACAGCTTTAGATGTTTCGATTTACTAGTTTGAAAGTTCAGATACGGTTCAGCATATGGGATTCTACCTCTTCACAGTAGCTTCTTAATTACTTCCCCACTGCATGTTAGTTATGTTAGCACACGGTGCTTGCTACTACTCCACAACAGCACCTATCACCTGGGTGGAAATGCTCATCATTCTCAATCCATTGGTAAAAATTATAGGAGCAGGTTATTCCAGCTCGTTATTCTCCACAGCTCACTGTCCTATTTAGCAACTAACTAGTGAAGGCCAAGACTTTGATCATTTTGCAGCTTAGCCTTGCTATCTCCTCTGGGCATCCTAGTGCCTCCTTGTATTACTTCCTGTAAGGGCGCAATGCGATGCCACATGCATGCTGTAGCTTAAGTATGCACACGCATCACCACATATTTTCTTTACGTGCATATACCCAATTGACCAGACGAGGATGATTGTCTATCTGCTGCATGTTAACACCACTTACACATTTTTTAGGAACATTTCTCTCTCCCGACCATGCTAATCTTGCACTGCCCTAATGCTGCCATTAATTGTTTTTCCTGTTAATAGTTAATCATGCCTTCATTAGTACCAATTGATTGAGTTTATACCTTGGATTTGTGCACAAGTTTTGATGCATGACAGAATTTATAATGTTGTTCTTTAGATTCCACAAGCAAAACTAAAATGCTTATTACCGATTCTAATGTTTGTGTCCTATTTCGCTACTTACTTCGCATCTAACTGAGTTTTATGCATACAGATTACAGTCTGCCTGGTCACCGATTTGATGGCTGGGTGAGGCGACCATGTCGTGGAGGAGCTCGCCCCCAAGTCCCACTGCGGCGACCTCGACGCTGCAGTTTAGGAGCTCATCGACATCGCTACATGAAGGTCAATTTTTTTTCTTTAGTTGTGCTCTAATCGGTTTCTGCCTGTCCTGTGTCATGGCCTACGTTCCACTTCCGTGTTTGCGTGTTGTGCTATCCAAGCACTCTTCTTCGGGTTGATTCTTGGTTGTTTATTGGTGGATAAATGTTTTGGTTGTTTTTTCTGCAGAAACTTGTCTTGGTTCCGCGTAGAAATGCAATAAGTAACTGATATGGATGACCTTGCATGTAAATATATCACCTTGTAGAATTATTTCACATCTGATGGTTGTGATAAGAACATCAAACTGTGTTAATATTGTCTGGTATTCTCTTGCAATGCTTAGGATTATTTTTATGTTAGCATGTTGGTGTCTGTGAAATATGTGTACTGGATGGTAAAATTTGAGCTCATGGATATTCCATGTTGACTGGATATTAATCTCTTCTTGTGCCAAACTGAATGCTCAATTTCGATCAGCTAGTGCTGAGTGTTTTGTTGTGTAGATTTAGTAGTAAGTAATGATGCTAGAAACAGTAGCGTTTTCTTGTTGTAGTAAAATCTGTTGCCATCTAGTTGCTATCATATGATGATCTAAACAATATACTACATGGCCACCAAGATTTACTTTTAGCCGTCATATGCATGCTACTATTATTTGATGAAGTTGTGGACATGTAGTGATCAGTGATCATTCCTTGGTTGATGCTTAACCTAGCTCTAGAGTAGGAGATCTTATTTTTGTACATGTTGAGCAAGCTTTTCTTGGTCTGCTAATTGTCGTGAATGCATGCAGGCCCTTGTTGGACCAGTGGTAGCACGAGGATGTGTCCCTGATGCGGGGAGGGGGTCGCCTCCTCGGAGTAGGGGACGGCACTGTTCGGCGTTCTCCGTGCTGAGTGCTGACATCTATCCCGGCCGCTGCTACTCGCGGGCACCTGACCAGCAGGCAGGCTATGGACGCGCCAGATCTGAAGGTCGGGCGTGCTGCTGCTGCTGCTGTCTTCCCCGATCATGTCCTCAACGTCGCTCCTCACCCGCTGCTGCAGGTGAGGCAATCTCCTCCTTATGTTGTTGTTTTTTCCTCCTGTCAGCGGTGCCATATCTGCTACTGCTACGCCTGCTTTAATTGTTGCAGTTTGGGTGTAGCTGGAACTGTTGCACGTTGGATGTGATTCGACCTGACCTTATACTGCCTATGAGATTCAGTTGTGATTCTCTTTGCACTGTGCTATACAACTTCAGATGTTTAGGTTCAGTAATATGGAAATTCATATACGGTTCAGCATGTGGAATCTACATTCACATTAGCTTAATTGTTTCCCCACTGCATGTTACTTCCTGTGCTATACTGCTATCTTTGGCAAGACAGTTCATCTTCCAGGAAACACTTTAGGAATAGAAAAATTAATTTTTTTCATGCAACGCGTTGCCACATGCATTATTATGTTTGCTTTAAGTGCATACCTAGTTGACTAGACGAGGATGATTACCGGTCTGTTGCATGTAAACACTACTTAAACATTTTTTGGGAACATTTCTCTCTCCTGAGTTATGCTAATCTTGCTATGCTTCCATTAATTGTTTTTGCTGTTAATAGTTAGTTGTGCCCTCATTAGTCGCAATTGCATTGAGTTTATACCTTGGATTTATGCCCAAGTTTTGATGCATGACATATTATATTTACTAATTGGAGGCACCATAGAAGGCTCCACGTTAATCCTCACGTAAAATCAGGTCACCTCCGTCCGATATTCATCTAATGCTTTAATAGCCCTCGGATCAAAATTGCGCTAAGCAGGCCTCCTTTTCTCCACGTAGGCTACCGTTCTACCTCCCTAGCGATTAGATCAAAGCGATATGACCCTGCCGCATCTTCTTCCGCCACCGGCCACCGAGAAAACCTAAAGTCACAGATTCAAGTATTCATCGATCATGCTCTCAGATTTGTCCGATCTAACCCATCGCGGCCGGTAGCATGTATCAGCAGGGACGGAAGGGCCTGCACAGAGTGCACACGCTTGGTCGCAACGATCCTTTGGTTCCTCCGTCATGTATCTTGACCCCGCACATGGTGAATCAGTAGACTACACTGGTGCTGAACGGGTGTTGTATGTACATCAGCATATACATCACGTTTTTCAGGTACTCATCGGCCATTGTGTTGGTCTGATTGGTTCTGTTTCTCAACTAATGTATGCAACGGGTCAACCATCCAACACAAAGTTATATCTTAGGAGGTAATATTTTTTAATGCCCAGCTTACTTATAGCCGTCTTAGAGCTTCAGAGGCTTAATTAAAATTTTCAATTACAAGCTTCTGATATATGCTTCTCAATAGCTGTATAATTAATACTCCTTTTTGCGTTATGTTATCCATCACGATTTGTAAGTACTCATCGCAGATAGCTGTGTTGGTCTGATATTATAGGAGTTAATATATTTTAAATCCCAGACCTTATAGTTACGGTTTATATGTCTCATAGCTTAGAAGCTTAATTAAATTTCTCATTGACATGCTTCTGAATAGGTGTCTAAATAATACCCCCTTTTGCTCAAAATTTGGATTTGTACTATTTGATTAATTATATCTGGGATGTGTTGGGGCAGGGAATTTTCAGTTCTGCATGCAGATGTGATGGGATAATGGATCTAACAAGCATATTTGTACTCTGAAGCGTGATAAAGATACAACCTATGGATTTTGTTGGTTTCTCAGATAATTCATCTATATCTTCTCTTCTTTCCATATTGATCTCTGCAATGAATATTTGGTATGCTTAAACTATATATATTCTGTTGATTCCAGTATCATAGTTTCAGTGACCAACAGTACTGTTGTAACGGTTGTGAGCATGGGTGGAAGTGTTCACGGTGTGACCTAATAATTGATCTGTGTTCAGTAAATTTACAATACTGAAGACAGTAATCAGTGTTCCCGTTGAACTGATTTTTTTTTCAGGAAAAGCATCTCCTCCAATCGTGGCGCCTCCTGTTCTGGCGGGGGACAAATGACAATCGAGTTCAGTCCAGATTCGAGAAACAATGCTGCCCAACTCCTGATTGATTTGTGTCATGCCGATGCAAGATGGCCATTTCTCGCCGAGTGTGTCCGGCAACATCGGCCAATATTTGTTCAAGACCGATATCTCCTGGAGTTTAAACTTCAGCGCCATAGACTCAACCTGGATCGATCTTGGCAGCAGAATTTTTCAGCTCAGATTCGGGAGCTTCTCCAAAACAGCTGATTCCTGCACACCGTAGTAGAGAAGATGGTTTCTTCATTGTGGACTTCTGCATCACATAATTTTTGTTTTGTGGAGGAAGTGGTTAATTAGAATTAATGGACTTTTTTTTGCGACAAAAACCAATGGACTTAATTGGTTAGATGTTCTATTCCTTGAAATTTCCATTATTATACGCAGCAGCGTAATATTTTTTCAGCAAACTTATTGAGTAGTGTAATCTACCTGATATTATAAGGAAGAGACAGAATTTCCTCTTTCAATATTGGCGAGAATTGAAAAAATTGAAAGGGCTTGGAGCTGATGAATTTCTTTGTCAATGCAGAAGTATTTATCGCTTTGATACATTTTAATAACTGTTCCAGGCACCCAACTACTATATATAAAAACAGGATAATATGTATTTGTAGAAGACACGTTCAGGACGTGCAGATCAAACAACACTTCAGGTTTAGCTGTTCATGTATATCTTTATGTTGAGATAATAGACGCCGTGATTTTATACTTTTAGTGATACTAATAAGCTTAGGTCACCATGGTAGCTGGTGCCCACATTAAGACAAGCAGATGGATACTCCAGGTAGTTGTAGCTGTGTCCGTGGCAGCCGGCATGTCATCTTTTCTGTAGCTTGGAGGGTTCTGCCCTGCCATTAGCTCGCCGAAGAGCAGGTCATATCCTACATTGGTTATCAGCGGTTTGTCACCTATGTTTTTCATTCTGATTGATTCATACGGTGATTTCACAATTGATATTGCTCATCTCTGACATTTATCAAATCTTCTTATTCTCACAGTTTGAAATGGTCTTATAATTGGTCTTTTGATGAGCTCAGGTAGTGGTAGGAGCGTGACTGCGTATTTGGTGTTACTCATCTCTAATCTAGATTGCCGTGTCAAGAAAATAAATGACCCAACTCAACTGTTTGATTTCATTTGTGGCATAACAAGCACTATCTGACACGCATATCAGATTCATCAGGTACAAACTAAGGTTTACTAAAGTATAGTGTCTTTTTCTTCACTCAGATTATGCTGCACTCAAGAGTCATCCTCTGTACATACTTCAGGATAAACTCTAGAGATGGTAAATCTTCTTATGCTCAGTTTTAGTAATACCTCTGCTGGATAAGAGCCAATAAACGTTTGCTTATAAAAAATATTGTAGACCATTGATTTCATTTGTTTGGAAGAAAGACATAGCTCTTTTATCCTCATGCGAAAAGTACTGTTTTGCTGGAAAAGGAGAGAGCACTGCTGGGCCTTATCTCATATCATTAAGATTGACTATGACGGCCTGATGCCTGCAAGATACCGCCGTCCTTGATGGTGCAAATTTTGGCCGTTGCCGCTGCAGAGAGGCACATTCTATATGCTGCGGGTTTGCCACGGCGAGGCAGGAGCGGTTGTCGTCCTTGCGTCGGTATGACGAGAATCTATCAGGGGTAGATCAGGGGATGGATCCCGATTCAAACTTATGACCGCAAAATCATTGAAACATCCGCTGAAATTGTGAAAATTTTCTAAGTGGGGAAAACTCATCTATCAAATAAGAAATATCCTCTTACTATATTTTTAAATCATATATTCACAATATTTCCCACCGGATGTCATTTCCTTATTAATGGCATAGTCCAACGAAGATCATTACATTTATGGCTGAAGAAGTAGGCCCTGCATAAAAGGTATGTCACTCCCTAAAATGTTATATATTCCTGTCTACCTTATCTTTAGATCCATAAATTTAAGTATTTTCTTCTAATCATTCTTTGATATGCTTAATTAGCAGACTAGAAATTTATGCATAATTTCTTAGCTAAGCTCATTATGCGTTGAGGAATTTGTCGAGTCGGGTCGTTGTATATTGTTTGTAGAATCATGAACTGAAGAAAGGAACATAATTACTATTTATAACATTAGATAGTTATTTTTTAGTTTTCAAGATATTTCATGGTTTTGTTTGTTTCCTTTAGATATGAGACATATGTAATATATATTAGCCATTTGGAAATATAATTGTGTAACTCCTAGATGACTGGTGTGTCACTGTGAAAGCCTTTGCTTAATGATTAAATTAAATTTCAGATTCTATAATGATTTGTATCATTTGTATTGATGATAATTAATAAGTTAATAAATCATTGTATTGTTTCATGGTGAAGTATGAATTTTGAATGTTCAATTATGTGAAACCAGACAAAACACATGTATTGATTTTCTAATACAATATATAATCATGATAAAATAGGACATATGTGAGGGCATGCATAATTGTTTGTACTTAACCGTCCATGTACAATGGAAAGCATAAACAAATCAAAGTAAAATTGATAGATACAAAAAAATATTGGATGGAATAAGTTCTTCTTGGAATGGATTATGAGGAAATATTACATGTGAATAGTATGAAATGATGTTTCAAGAGCTTATGTTTTACGCTACTTAAGAAAGAAGGATGATTTTGAATTTCTAGCCCGTGCAGATGCACGGGTTGATGACTAGTAATTTATAATGCTGTTCTTTAGATGGCAGCAAGGAAAACTAAAAAGCTTATTACCATCTAACAACTTTATGCATATTGTTTACAGTCTGCCTGGTTACTGATCTGATGGCTGGGTGGGGCGACCATGTCACGGAGGAGGTTGCCCCCAAGTCCCACCGCGGCGACCTCGACGCTGCAGTTCAGGAGCTCGTCGACATTGCTGCATGAAGGTCAATTTTTTTCTTTGGTCGTGCTCCAATCGGTTACTGCCTATCCTACGTGTTGTGTTAGCCAAGCACTATTCTTCGGGTTGATTCTTGGTTGCTTACTGGTGGATACATGTATTGGTTGTTTTTTGTGCAGAATTTGTCATGGTTCTGCACAGAAATGTAATAACTGATATGGATGACCTTGTAGAATTATTTTGCATTTGGATGGTTGTTTAATAAGAACTTCAAACTTCGTTATTACTTTATGCCACTCCCTTGCAGTGCTTAGGATTATTTTTAATAGTGTGTAGCTTTGGATCATCATTATTTGTATGTTAGCATGTTGGTGTCTGAAATATATGTACTGGATGGTAAAATTTGAGCTTATGGATATTCCATGTTGACTGAATATTATTCTCTTCATGTGCCAACCTGAATGCTCAATTTTGATCAGCTAGTGCTAAGTTGTTTCTTGTGTAAATTGAGTAGTAAGTAGCAATGCACTTGACAGTAGCGTTTTCTTGTTGTAGTAAAGTTCGTTGCCATGTAATTGCTATGATATGATGATCTAAACAATGAACTACATGGCCACCAAGATTTACTTGCAGCCATCACATGCATGCTACTATTATATGATGAAGTTGTGGACCGATCAGTGGTCATTCCTTGGTTGCTGCTTGCATAGCTCTAGAGTAGGAGAGCTTGTTTGTGTACATGTCGAGCAAGATTTTCTTGGTCTGTTAATTGTCGTGCATGCATGCAGGCCCTTGTTCTACCAGTGGTAGCACGCTGGAGCGGTAGCGCTGGTGAAGGGTAGAGGAGGTGTCTCTGATGCAGCATCAGCAGCAAGGGAGAGGCGTGGCTGGCCAGGAGCGATCCGGCTGGACATGTTTTTTTTTGCTTGTATGAAATCAAGGTAATCTCACTCTCTCCGACCCTGGTTGCGTGGTGGGTATGTATGCCCTGATCTTCTGTTTATCAAAGACAAGCAGCCTTTTAAAATCTTATGTGTTACGTTCAGGGAATCTGAGCACTAGTTATTGCTGCTAGTTAGTAATATAGAATTAGGATTATTCTTTTCCAGTAGCGCCGCTAGTTGGCACTTTAGAATTCTGGATTAGGTTCCAAACAATACTCGAACCCATGTTGCTCGAGTAATGTAGTAAATGAGTGAGTCAATTGTTTGATTAGTAGATGGGTTATAGTAGCGCTTGGGCTCTTGGTGCATATGTTCATTGGATATGCTAAAGTTTGAGCTCCTGGATATACCATGTCAACTGATTGTTCATCTTTTTCATGTGCCAAACAACCTGATTGCTCAATGTTGATCAACTAGGCCTAGTACTGTCTGATAAGTGGTTTGTCCTGTACATTTTTGGAGTACCGAATAAATAAAAGTAGTATTTTTCTTGTAAATCCTCTTGACATCTAATTGATATGATGTATAAAATCTAGTACGTGCTGGCCAAGTTATTGAGTTTAAATTGTTGTTTTGCTGTAAATATTTGCTTGACCAAAGAGGGTTTGTTTTGTTTATTATCCTGATCTTGAGCTTTGTACTGCAGGGAAGTGTGAGATAGTAAAGCTGCTGGTTTCTTTCAAGAGGACCTGATGTCCAGCCGTGTCCCTCGCCGACCTGCTGCTTGGCGAGAGACGCTCCAACGGCGGCGGTGGATGACAAGGGCTTCCTCGTACACAAGGTGTTCCAGTATGTACGGCATCACCATCAAGGTTATAATCTCACTCTCTTCGGACCTGGTTGTTTGGTGTGTATGGACGCGAAGGATGTTATGCCGGTGCTGGCTTGAAAAAAAGGAAGAAATGCTGAGCAATCTAGATTCAGGGTTTTATGTTCTATGTGTAGTTCCTCTGCTAGATGTGTGTACGTTGCAGGGGAAGCTTGAATAATCATGGTGTGCCCGGCTGATCCAACTTTCTGCTAGTAATTAGTCGGATGCACTGTGTAACGCAATAGTTAGTTGTACATGATGATTTGTGTCCAAATGCATGTTGTTACTCACCTGACTCAGGTCATGCTTGTCGCAATTTTGGTTTGGGAATCAGCAATGCACTTCTGACCTTAAATGCATTCTGTAATTCTTTACATGTACTGTTATTAACAAAACAAATCATGCATGTAATGGAATCAGCAGTCAATCCTTTATTCAGTTTCTATGTTTCTTGTTCCATCAGATTCTTGTTCTATCAGTTTCGAAGGAAATTCTCCTCCATGTACTTTTGCTAAATTTTGTTTCTTTTCCTGTTGAATGTGTTGTGTTAGCAGTGGAGAAAGCATGCATGTATGGAAACTGGAAATCATTTTCACTCGAGAAAAAATTGTATGTGCATAGGTAGTAGATGTATAATTTTTTATTGGTTTGTTAGTGATTAAACCTGTATATTTTCAGGTTCAAATCATGCTGGTGTCAACAGGGCATGTTGGCCATGGTCTTCCACGCCTCAGGTCGCTGGTAGGCTATGTTGGCCCCCGCTTCAACTACCTCCTTGGCTCCCGGCGTTGTGCCGCAACCACGATGGTGTTGACGTTCTGCATCGCTACACCTCACTCTGGTGAGCTCATCGGGTTCCCTTATTTCTATTCTAAATTCTCTGTGATACCACGGCCTTCGAGCAGTTGTGATTCCGTGTTCTGCCTTTTTTGGCGCGCCATGTTTAATGCCCCAGTTAATAGGTCTGATCGATCTATCGATGAGGCTGATCTCTGTTTGGTTCAGTACGATTTGCCATGCATGTTTGGTTCAAGCGTGATTTTGGTTTACTAATGAATGAAGAAATCCTAGCAATCTTGTTTTGAAAATAATTAATAACTGTGTGTTTAGACACTTATACTTTTAGACTTATGGGGATGCTGTGATCATTGTGTGATAGCTCAATCTTTTATTTTACTTTAAATGTCGGTTATCTTGTTGGTAGTTGCTACGTTGGATAGTTTCGAGAACTTGGCTGCAATATCCAATAGGACATGCTCTGTTTCTGCATGCTCTGTCATTTCTGGTAAGCAACTTTGATCGATGGTTTTGAGGTGTTGCTCTATGCTTGCTAGCATAATTGTGGTTAGAATATTTGATCTGCTGCTTTTACTCTGATTAGAATATTAGATTTTGTTGCTGTTCATGCTAAATGTTGGACTACTGCTGCTGCTGCTTAAGCTTGAATGCTTGCACATTTTAGGCTTATATATGCGTAAAATTGCTCCTGTGTTTGATGGTTTTGAGCTGTTGCTCTTAGCTTGCTAGTATTTGGTTCCGAATGCTTCTAGCTGGTAGTGTGTGTTCTTGGCCTGACCTTGCTTAGGGAGGAATGGCTCCATTTTATTTGGGATTGTTCTTGTTCTGTCATCACCAGATTGTACAGATAGATCTCAAGTGCATTATTCTTTCTATTTTGGATTTTGTCAATGGGCCTGAATGGTGTTGCTATCATTTAGGTACCTCAAGAAGGTATGGTGCATCATCCCTACATATGAGGCTTTCGTCCAAAGTGACCCCGACGACAACAGCCTTGCTACCAAGGAAGAGGGCGTTCGGAGGTACTTCGGCGAGCTGCGGTACTGCAAAGGTCAAGTCTGTGTATGTTAAGGCCGGTGTGTTGTGCAGGATGTCAACCTCGGTACCCAAAGGTCTGTTCTTGGTCCCCCTCAAATCGGCTGTTATCTTTGTGCAATGTGTGATGGCTGTGATTCTAGCTAACTCGTTTTGCCTAGTATGTTCTATGGACATGGAAGGCATTTTGGTCGTGCTGCCTGAGAATTGATTCGATGTTGTAGGGTGATGTGTGCTTGTGGAGAATTCTAGGTTGCTTAGTTTCTAGCGCTATGACTGTTTTTGGATGATTTATACTTGCATAGAAATGACTAGTGGATGCTTAGACAGCGGAACTCAACCATTGCTCATTCATTTTTTGTGTTTTCTTGAAAAGGAATTCTAGAAACGATGGGAGCGAGTGGCGTTATCCAAGGATAGTTGATTTTTTCTAATGGTAGCGTATGGAGCATGAAAATGATGGTAGCTATACAGTCCAGTTGTTTGTTGCTGAGTAGAGCTTGAAACTATGTTATTTTTATCTCGCTTGCAATGCTAATTTTTTCATGTGACTAACTCGAATGCTTGATCAAATGTTGACGATTTAGGCTTAATTAGTGCTGATAGTGCTGACTGATTAGTGTGTGTAAGGATGCATGCATGCATCAAGCAGTAACATTATAAAGAAAGTCTCTTACCATTTGTTTTACGGATTAACCAAGCTTTATTGGTACCTGTCAATGGAGTTATATGTAATCCTCACCTCACCTGTTGGAAATGAATTACGGAAATGTAGATCTTGCCTGTGTTGCGGAGTTGAGTCTTTGTTAGCCTTGTCCTTGGTCCAGTGGTTGGCGGAGTTGTACATGCCACTGTGGTACAAAAAAAAGGTGTGTATAAGACTTGTTCTGGATGTTCAGTTATCATCTTTTCCAACTTAGAAGCTTAAGACTACCTTTTGCAGTCGTAGAAAGTCAAAAAACACGTATCATTACCAATGTAGCTCCAGTTGAAGCATGCTGATTATCGTGCTGTTGTTGCATGGTGCTGGAGCGTTTGCCTGCATGTCCCAAATGAAGGTGAAACTGGCTCCATGTTGCAGTCTAAACCTTGTATAGGCTCATGAATACTTTTATTGTCCGGAATCTTAACCAAGAGGAAGTTTTCATGTAGTAGAATACATGAGTGTGCTATATCCTGAGACAAATTCTTTCCTGGAGGCTAGCTAGTATTGTTTCCGAGATTGAACTTTGTTGTTTTTTTTTTACGGGAAGTTTGTGGTTGTTTCTTAGTGAGATCGAAGTTGCCGCTTGCTGATGAGTGAACTCATTTACTGGGTTGATGTGAAATGATCTTGTTGCTTAGATGTTGTCCACTTTTGATGTATGTGACCTGTTGGCTTCTTAGGATCTTGTCTTTAGTATCAGTTTCCTCTGCGTGGAATGAGCAGTGCCCATTCTTTTTTTATGAATTTATTTTTCCCTCTGAGATTGAGAAGGTGACCATATTTGCAGTTTGCAGAGCTATGTCACTTATTTGAGCAGTCCTTGTGAATGTGAGATTGATATCTAAACTCTGGTGGTCTTGCTATCATCCAGGTACCTCGAGAAGGTATCACAAGTTATAATAGTTGTTTCACTTGTGAGCATAACAATGTACGTTTTCTGTTTGATTGAACTTGTGAGCATAACAACGTGCGTTTATTCTGTTTGATTGAACTTGTGAGCATCGCAACGGTTCGTCTCTACATCGCTCAAAAACCTTTTGGTTCTTGCCCACTCGCACCAAATGCTGCTGATGGTTGAAATTGGAAATCGCCAATCTTCTGTAGTAAGAAACCACGCTATGTATTTTATTGTCAGAGACATATGAAAAAGAGTAATGTTTGATATTTACTTGATGAACAAAGTACAGATAAATGTATACAATTCATCGACGTCTCCTTAAAAAAAGGAAACAATCCTTGAGATCCCTTGAATTGAAAAGGAGTAACTAATCAGTAAGATCCATGCTAATAAAGGAGTAACTGGCTGGGGATACTAATCACGGCACAGTTTTAATTAGGTGGGCGGAAAATCCTGTTCTTATATGTCTCTGACATATAAAAACCTTTTTCGACTGGTCCTATAAATATCAGGCCATTGTCACGAGCCATGTGCGGTTGTGCGTGTGACTCGGTGATTTGGGCTTTATTCAAAAAAGTTCCCTCTGTGAAATTCCATAATGATTAAGGATTGAAATTTTCTTGTAGTATATACGAGGAAAAACAACTACTCTGTCCAAAACGCGGACACCTAGGGGTACAGAATCATTGCATGAATCTAATTACTATATTAAAAAGTTTCCAGAAAGTAAGAATTAATGATTTTAGGAGATCTGTGGAATCTTAATAGCATCCACAGCGCTGGACTCCGCTTGAGTAGGCAAAAAAGAAATCAAATAGTATCTGGTATGCGCTACTTTGATGCGCTAAATTCTCCTTTCCTTGCGACTAGCAGCGGTCGGCCAAGCGTTTTGACCCGAAAAAAGATAAGAGCGCTCAGCGATTTGTTTTGCGTCGACGCTACGCTAAATCCCAAGATCGGAGGGGAATTAGGCAAAACGTCCGGGAATAGAATCCTGGCGCCGGCATTATAGCTCCGCGCTGTGGATGCTCAGAAACTACGCGATAGGATCATGGGCCATTCGCAGCACCGGCGTCCTAAAAAATAGGATACAGTCCATGCTAATAATTAGCTAGGGAAACTAATCAGGCCCCGATCGCAGGCTCTCAGTTACCGTAGCAAACAACCTGAACCATGTGACCGGAACTTGGCTGCTCCTAGGATACCTCAGATTAAAAAAAATAGAGTAACTACTAATTAGGTAGGGACACTAATCACGTCACAATTTTAGGTGGGCGGAAAATCCTGTTTTAAATTTGATGAGGGCATGTACAATGGTAGAGAAGACCAGTCTTCTCTTAGCCCTCCACGTCACTTAGAGAAGGCAATAAATAGTAGACATACAATGTGTTATCTCTTATTGTCATCTCTAGCAATTAATGAGAATTAATTAATTTTGGAAATAAATTATGTTAATAAGGGAGAGCACGTCGTACAATGCACAAAATAGCCTTCTCTTAATATTTAAGAGATCATCCCTTAGCTAAGCGAAGGCAACCCTCTCTCTTCATTCTCTTTCCTCCAACTAAGCAAAAATCCTACGTGGCATCTCTAAGAGAAGGCTGACATCACCGCATTGTACATGCCCTGAGGCAATTACCGAGTATCTGATTTGATTTTTCTCCCTTGGCAACCCTCAACTATAGCGAAACAAAGAGAGGAGAGAAGCAAAACCGAGATTTTATGAGATCTATGGAATCTTTAGAAACTAATCGCTAGGATCATGGGAAAAGATGATAGCTGTTTTTTTTAAAGGGAAAGTGTGGATCCTGTGTCCCGCATGCAACGTGATTGAATTGATAGCAGCCTCCTCCTCAATTCCCGTGGCGCTTCGTTTTCAGGCGCGTATTCTGCTCCCATGCATATTTTACTCTCTCAGCTATAGCAAAACAAAGAGGTCAGGTGAGAATGGAAATGGAGACTTTCCCGCCCTCCCTTATTTTCTCCCGCCCTATATCTTTTCCCCAAAATTCAAAAACTTTTTCAACTCGTGTGGCCCTATAAATATTAGGGCATTGCTACTAGCCGCGTGCGGTTGCGCGTGTGACTTGGCGACTTGGGCGAGCTTGGCGCGAGGGGGTGGCGGTGGCGGTAGGGCTATCAGTCTCGTCGGGTCAATCTCCATCCGACCGCAATCATGCTCAATCTCCCTTTAGTCCGCCTCGTGTGGTAGTGCGGTTCTCCCTCGACAGCAGGCGGCTCCTTTCCGTGGAGCTCGTCTAGCCGGCGGAGTTGGGGCTTCCCGGTCCTTCCCTAGCCTCCATTGGTGGGTTAGGTGTGGTTATGGCCGGATCTGGGCCTAGCAAGGTCCTTGGTCGTCCGGGGCTGTCGGAGCCCTGCTGTGGGCGACGCCCTTACTGGCTCACTGGGAGTGGGTCCCGGAGCCGGCGCGTGCTCGCCAGGGGTGGCAGCATGGTCCGGGCTGCAGCTGCTCGCGTGGCTGTGGTTCTCCCTCCGACCTTCGTGGTCGCGCGCGCTCGTGCAGGTGTTGTCTGGATCTGGGTCTGGCCAGGCCTGGCCAACCAGCTCTTCCGTTCAGCCTGCTCTTCCGTTCAGCCTGCGGGTGAATCTAGTTTGGGCTAGATCTTAGTGCATCTTGGGTCGGGGGTGCGGTAGTGATTTCTGCTCTGTCCACTCTGCGTCCTTGCGATGGCGACCGGATTTTTGACCGGGATGGATCTCGGCGAAAGTTGCGCATAGCTCTGGCCAGTGCCCGTGACGGCGTCACCTTCAGGTGGCGTTCCCTTGTTGAAGGCGTCCCAATGCTGATCCTCCAGTCTGTATTGATGGACTCTGTCCCCCCGCCTCAATCTGCTCCTCCTAGGGGCCTCGCTTCGGGAAAGCTTCTCTTGTAGAGTCTTGTGGATCACCCTCTGTGCTCTCGCTGGTGTCGCAGCCCTCTCGCAACGTCAGCCTGGCTACTTTTACACGGTCATGCTTCGGTTGCTGGCGGCCTTCCTAGCGCCTTGGGGGGCTTTGTTAGGAAGGCGTCAGGCCATAGCCGCTGCCGGTGCTCTTATCCCAACACCAGTGGAAGATGTTGTGTTTTGGTCTAGACCTAACCCGAGCCCTAGGGGTTGTGTTTTGGTGTCTGGGTGAAAGCTTTGCAGGACCTCGGTCTCTGCCGACGACGTTGACGCGTTCTCGCGCCATGCACCTTCTTGGAGGCGTCGCCGCGACCCCGCTCCTTTGGCTCCTCAAGTTCTGCCATGCTGCTGGCCCGGGGCTGATTCCCTGGGCTGCAGTTCGGCTGCGGTGGAGGTTTGTCGGCGTGGACATGGTCGTGATCGCTACGGTGCAACAGAAGACAAGGCTCCTTCAACCTCTTTCAAGCTGGCGCTCCGGCTTGGCGTTCTTTTTTGTTGTCTTTTGTTGTTGGTTTCGGGGTACGCTTTGTATTGCAACTCTTGGTGTTACTCTTAGCCGGTTGTTGGCTGACATGGGTGTACCTATCGGGTACCTTACCATGAGGGTACATGGTGCACGTATCGACTAGGCCCAACTATCAAGAGCCTACAAAAAGCCCACGAAGGAAGGCCCAAGAAGATGGAGTATCCTCCAAGTTAAGCGAAGCCATAGTCGGTTGAAACTTTCCTTACATATAAATCGAGTCGGTTACGAACACCCGAGACCCAGCCTAGTATATAAAGGCTGGGAGGGCCGTCAAACCGGACATGCACTTCAGAACCACCAGAACCCTAGCGAGATCAGCATCTCGCCGGGATCCCCTTGTAACCAGCATATACTCGCAAATCAATAACAGACAGGCAGGACGTAGGGGTGTTACCTCCACACGAGGGCCCTGAACCTGGGTAAAATCCATGGCCCACTTGTCAGCCGACGATACTTCCAGCTCTACCACGTTCTCTCCCCCATATTCATAACCCAAGGACCCTAACCATGGATCTTGATGAGTCTACCCCTCGTCAAGTGGCACCGTCTGTGGGAAAGAATAGCGCTGGACTCGAAGTTTCGGCGGTTCCATCAGCAAACGGCAACTCGCCGATCGCATCTGCAAACGGCAACTCGCCGGCTACGTCAGCAAACCACAACTCGCTGACTCAGGCGACACACGGAAACTCGCCGAATCACTCGAAAAGCAGCAGCCCGCCCGCTTCACCTGCAAAAAGCGCATCTGCTCCTCTGATGAACTTTGATCCACACTCGCCAGAGCTTCAGGAGACATTCTCGTGTCTCGAGTCAGGTTTGGATCTAACTGTTGGAGCATTCAGTTTTTCGTAAACAATCTTGGTACGCAGCACTTGACAGATACGTGACAACTCGCGCTGCCCGCACCCAAGGATCCGTCGACTGCGTTCGTCCCATCGTCGATTCTTGAAGCCTGCTCACCTGCAACAACCATGTCGACTAGAGAGATCAACAAGTACATGACACAGGAACTCCAGGGCGAGGAGGCCAAATCAGCATACCGCACAAGCGACTTCGACTTCGATCTCCCACTCGACGAGAGCTTCGACTGCGGGATCTCCCTTGACGGCTTCTACGAGCCCGCGGTTCATAACGACAGCAACGTCGATTCCGAGATCTGCACCAACACCAACCTCGACTTGGAGATCCATAACGGCTTCGCCAACACCGAGATGAGCATAAGCGATGAGCACATCGACAACGAGATTCGCCTAGAAGATCTACTCGACGGGCATACTGGCTCTGACATGAGCCTGGACGACGACGTCGAGTCCATGACTGGAATCGACAGCATATACACGTGCTCGCGGGTCACACCCCATCAGGTGTACGTTGCCATATCCGCAGAATCATCCGCAGCCGTAGCCTGCCGCAGGCCTACACAATTCCCATGCACGGTAACTATGCCGGATGGGGTCACAACTTTGACGATCACTGCAGAGATGGCAACAAAAGCAAACAAAGTCATCAAGGAGTGCATAATGATGCCACCAGATTCCACTCCAGAGGAGATGTTGACCTTCTAGTATTTCAACTGGCAAGAGTCAATTCGATTGCAAAATTACCGAGCGACACTCGAAAAACGCAAAAGGCAAGCCAGCCTATCGAGTGCACGAAGGAGGCAGCTGTCTCTCAGCTCCACAGGGCAAGCAGCCCCAAGACAGAGGTCAAGGCTGGCAGGCCTCCCAGAAAACGAGAGAGCAACAATTACCCGCAACCTGTCGTTCATGACAGAGGACGCTGACGGAATCCCAGTACCCAAAACAGCTGCGGGTGCACTGCTCTCCGTGGGTGCTTACCTTAAAGCACTGCAACCTCCGGCGGACGACCCTAACGCCGCCCTTCATCGCCAACAAATCAAATCGCTAGCTCTAGCAGGAAAGGCTATACAGCCAGAAGACAAAATTCCAGGAGGGGGTCGAGATCGCGACATAGTCGACTCACGACACGAAGCACACAATCGTAGCGGTCGCAGCTACCACTCAGAGGAAGAAAGGAGAAGCACATGCCGGCACAGGTCCAGCAGAAGCAGATCTCGAAGGACCTGCTTCCGTCAGTTCTTCATCCGAAAGCTGGTGGTCCCAGGTCTTGGTCCAGGCAAAGGCAGCAGTCGAGGAAGCGGCGGCTGCGCCCTGCTCGACACTCGCATAAAACCATCCTTTCCTCCAGCCTTGTGCGGAGTCGACAGTCTTCAGGCGAAAGTATCGGGTGTCGCTGGGCACCTGGATCCCGCAGCCGCCCACAGGGTAGGTGCGGCCGCCTCCCCTGTTTGGTCGCACCATAAAAATGGCCTTCCACAATGCCCAACTCGGGGCAACACCCAGAAAACACTCGCACAGCGTGATGAAACACGCAATGTGCAGAATACCATTCGGGGTGAGATAGTGGATCTGCACCCCGTAGGCAAAAAGCAAACCTCGCACAAAATCATGGAGGGGGAGCGAGAAACCCCTAGGCAGAAACTCCGCAAAACAGACACGCTCGTTGGCGCGTGGTTCAGGGAGTACCTCCTTCGATGATGGCGCACGAATAGCAAGTTGGTCCGCAGGAGGAAGCAGACCCTGCTCGCGAAACTTGGTCAGATGGGCGTCCCTGATGGTGGACTTCGCCCAATCTCCGCTGCTCTTCTTCAAAACGGCGGCGGCAGCAGGCGCGCTCGCCGCGGTCTTCTTGCCCTTCGTTGCCGTGTCAGTCGCGGCGGCAGTGGCAGCACCTCGCTTGGAGCCTCCACCCTTGGCCATTGCTAGCGTGGATGAGCGGAGCACAAAGAGCTTGGGCGCAAGAACAATGGAGGCGCAGCGCAAGGAGGAAGATGGGGAAACAGGGGCGGCGCAAGGAGCAAATGACAAGTAAAAAAATCTGCCAGCGCCGTTCTCCCTATTTACCACAAGTCAAAAAACGATCCTCACCATTAATCCATGATCATACGCTCCGCGCGAGATCTAACCATACACGTGGCGGCCACGGAGGGCAACCGTCGCCGGCCACTCCGCCCACTACGCACGGGAATCCAGGACCATCATCACGCCCCGTGAAAATCGCGCCAGAACGGTCAAATCAAGTCCAACCGGCGCCGTCCTTGGTCCGCTCTGCATAATGGGCCCACAAGCAGGGTCGCGTCCCATCAGTCTTACCAAGCACGCCACCGCTTGTCAGAGATGGCAGTCGCAGAATGCGTCATTGCTGACGTTACTTCATCTTGCACAATTGGCATAAAAGTCACTCGATGCCTTCTTCGATTGATATCACACAAGAATTTCGATTGGTCTTTCGACAGAGATCAGATATGCCAGTCGACAGGTATTCGACTGAAACATAATACTCCCATCAGGAGCGTATCAAAAATTTCTTTAACTAATAAATGCAGGATAAAAAGGTTTGAGATTATCCCCCATTGCAAGCAATAAAGCACAATCTCGGGGGCTACTCCCATCGGGAGCGCTGTCGCGCACCCGATAGAATAACGGAAAAATATCAGTCGACAAAATACTCGACTCAGATCATAAGCAAAATCATACTCGAATTATTCCCGAGTTGTATCTGACGATCCTCGGATGCTGCATGCATAGTGCAAATGTAAGACCCGCCGATCAGTCGAGCTGGGCTAGGTACCGCTCCAGCAGCGTTATCCTTAAACTTTCCGTGTCAGCAGACATGATGAAAAATCCCGACGGACGCGTTGGGTAAATTCAAAATTATACTGCAGTTCGATTCAGTAAGACCTCAACGGCCTGATTCGAATCTGTCCAGTCTGTTCCAGATTCGAGTCCGCGAACTCGAGTTTGATTGAAAGCTAGTATGGTTTTGCCCGAATGGTAGTTAACTGGCCCCGATCCGTCGTGTGTGCTGGGCCTGCTAAGCTATTATCCCTTGATTATCATAAGCAAAAAGTCATAGTCGATGAGATACTCGACATAGCCAACGAGTGCTATTTCATACAGGAATTCCAATTACAAAATACAGATACAAAGAATGTAACATGCACAGTCAAATGAGTCCTTGCCCGACTCTTTGAATCAGCCAAGTACTCGGGGGCTACTGATATGGGTGTACCTATCGGGTACCTTACCATGAGGATACCTGGTGCACGTATCGACTAGGCCCAACTATCAAGAGCCTACAAAAAGCCCACGAAGGAAGGACCAAGAAGATGGAGTATCCTCCAAGTTAAGCGCAGCCATAGTCGGTTGAAACTTTCCTTACATGTAAATCGAGTCGGTTACGAACACCCGAGACCCAGCCTAGTATATAAAGGCTGGGAGGGCCGTCAAACCGGACACGCACTTCGGAACCACCAGAACCCTAGCGAGATCAGCATCTCACCGGGATCCCCTTGTAACCAGCATATACTCGCAAATCAATAACAGACAGGCAGGACGTAGGGGTGTTACCTCCACACGAGGGCCCTGAACCTGGGTAAAATCCTTGCCCCGATTGTCAGCCGACGATACTTCCAGCTCTACCACGTTCTCTCCCCCATATTCATAACCCAAGGACCCTAACCATGGGTCTTGATGAGTCTACCCCTCGTCATTGGCTTCGTTAATTCAAAGCCGGGCTCAGCTCGAGCCTTCCATCTATCTAATAGTCTGTAACTGTTTTACAAATAACTTTGTGATTCATATAAGATTTTGGATGATGCATGGGTAGCTCTCTTGGTAGCCAAGTCGATACAACTATTTTGAATTTTTTGACATTTGGGAGAAAAAAAAATTCGAGCTCGGTTAACCTTTTTGCTATCTTACTTAATTTTGGATATGGTTTAATTAACGTGGAACTGATTCTTTTCTAGGTGGTATCCACATCACGCTGATTCTTGTTGCCGCGTCACCTCCTCCTCTTCTTCCCCATTCTCTCCGATCTCTTCCTCTACCTCCACCGCCGCTACTGCGCACCTGCAAAGTCAGCCGCCGTACTCTTTTCTCCCTATCCTGATGCCCTAGCCCACCGCTCCACTCGCGCGCCACATGCCAGCCGCGGCGCCGCATGTAGTAAGCCGGCAGATCTCGACTCGTCTCGATCGCCGTAGGATGCGAGTAAGGAGAGCCCCCTGTTGTCGTACCAGGACGGTGGGATCAGCCGCTTATTCCGCAGCCTGGGAAAGCCCCCTACTCACCTCGTTCCCAACATGACCCTCCTCCCCGTCTTCGTCGTCTCTGTGCGTCAATTTCGCGCCCTCACTGCCGTGGATCCGTTTCTTGTGGCATGCTGCTGCCGTGAACTTCTCGCCCACGGAATAGTCATCAGATTCGTTGAAGGAGAAGAGCGGGGTGCTTGTCAAGAAGGCGATGGTCATCCATTCCATCTAGTCCAGCCGCTCCCATCCATCCATCCACATGCTCTGAGCTTATCCTAGTGCAGCAAGCAAAGACCGAGCACAGCCTCTTGTCTTGGTCTTTGTCTTCTTCCACTACCTTCAATGTATTGAATTAAACTAGTCAAGTTGCGCATGTCTTCATCGACCTGGTTCTGCCACTGAGAGGTATACATTCCTCATGTCAAAATACTAATGCGTCCCAAGTCTTGTTTTGGCAAAGCACCTGTTGGATCAAATACTCATGGAGTACTACAGCAGCCAAAAACCTCGGTTCACCATTTTCTTGATGCCGCCGTCCTGTTGATTCACCATCTTTAAGTTGTACTAGTGCATCAGCTGTTTCCATGACTGTATTTCATAGTTAAAAACCAGTAAAAAAGTTAATTCGGAAGTTGTTCATTTGGGAGAAAAGTTATAACAGTATGTGACTGCTATTGTGAATGTTTCTTCCAGGTTATCAAATGCTTTACCTCGGCATTTGATGTTCCATATTAAATTTGGGATTTCACTTGCTTATCTTTTGTGCGTTGCCACATAGTTTTATATTTGTCATGAAGGTATAATTAGCATTAAGTTGTATTTCATCAAAAGCTCGATTGGAGGAGGAGCACCAGGATGCGTTCCCGCCGCCGACGCCATATGAGTTGTACCGGGACAGCCGCTCCTTCCGGAGCCCCGGCGGGCCACCTCCTGGCCCGTTTCCCAGCGCACGGTGAGCCACAACGTGACCACCCTCTCGTCGTTTCTGCGCATCAATGTCGCGTCCCCACTGCCGTCGATCCGTGCCCCTCTCAACCATCAAGAAGAGAGAATTCCTTATATGACACTAGTTGAAAACTTGATTCCTTATTTGGCCCTCGGAAATTTTGTCTTCCTTATATGACACTTGGGCAAATGTTTTTGCCTTATATGACACTGCCGTTAGTTCCGTTAGGATCTTCTGTCAGCTTTTGTTTTCTAGGACCAAACTACCCCTCCGTGAGTGTTGTGCAACGCTGGAAAAAGAGCACGATAGGGGCCCTACGTCGGCGCGGCATGCTGGCGTATAACGGCAGCGCGGTCTAATTAGTTGTCTAGTTCATGCACGACACGAGGCCTCGACCACCATGCGTGCGTTTGGCAAGCAAGTGCACAGCTCACTCACCATGTCTAGTTCACGCTGATATCAGGGATGCAGACGCATGGTGCACAACTCGCTTAACCGGGTGTGCAGGTGCTCGCGCGGAGTGACAGGCCACGCCGGTTACCGGCCCCGTGATGGCGTCCGGCCGGTGCGATGGGATACCGGCCGGCGCACCCTCATACCGTCTCCCAGCGTGCAGTGCAGTCAAAAAAATGTTAAGCATACGATCGGTGTTCTTTGCTGCGGAACGTGTGGTGTTTTGCGCAAAAGAAATGAGTGGTCCAACGAGGCTAACTGTAATGCACCATCACTTGAATGGGCATTGTTCTATAGAATGCCAACTGAATAGATCGATGCTTCACGCTAAAAAAAAAAAAAAAAAAAATCGATGCTTTAGTCAGAATAAAAGGAACTGTGCGTCAGGAGACAAGTCATAATATTGGGCGCATACGAGGACTAAGTTTTCCATGAAAATGTACGGGTCTAATTTGCCCATTTATTCAGAAACAAATGTGTCACAATATTGTTGCTTTTGTCTTGTACAAAAATTTGGTCACATAATGTATGAGGGGTAAAAGCGTACTTTTATGTCTCCATTTAACACCGTTTGTATTCAAAATGAACTAGAGTGTCATATAAGACAAAAATATTTGCCCAAGTGTCATATAGGGAAGAGAAAATTTTCTAGTGTCAAATAAGGAATCAAGTTTTCAACTAGTGTCATATAAGGAATTCTCTCAAGACCTGGTTTCATTATCTAATTACGCCTAGAGCTTGTAAAGTTAAGCCTATAACTCCCGATCGTGCAACTCCGGTAGGTCCTTCCAGAAAGCTGAAGTATTAATGGCTTAATCATTCATTTCTCGGATTAGAATTCCGAAAATATTCCAGTGAGATGGGGTCTAAGGTCGGTGTTAGAAAGCGATGGTCATCACCTCCCATCCTTCCACATGTTCGGAGCTTATCTAGCATGGGAGCCTATAGTCTTGGTCTTTGTCTTCTTCTAATAATTGATACAACTTGTGCATACTCTATTAATCATTCATCATCCTCATTCGCTTGTACTACTACTCTACAAGCGCCCAGCGTTCGCACTATCACCTCCATCACAAGTTCCCAACCCATCCACACAAACCAACCCAGCAGCTAACATGGAGGCGACCGGACTGAGCGTCGGCAAGTCCGTGCTGAATGGAGCGCTTGACTACGCCACGTCCGCCCTGGCGGAGGAGGTGGCTCTGTAGCTCGGCGTCCGGCGTGACCACTGCTTCATCGCCAACGAGCTCGAAATGATGCAGGCTTTCCTAGAGTCAGCTCATGACGAGAGAGACGACAACAGGGTGGTCAAGGTCTGGGTGAAGCAAGTCCGCGATGTGGCATACGACGTCGAGGACATTCTCTAGGAGTTAGCCGTCCGTCTCAAGAAGCAGTCCTGGTGGCGTATCCGCCGCACGCTGCTAGATCGACGCCGTGTGGCCAAGCAGATGAAGGAGCTCAGAGCCAATGTTGAGGATGTTAGCCATAGGAACATGCGCTACAACCTCATCAAGGGCTCTGACTCCAAGGCCAACATGGCTGCTGAGCAGTCTAGCATCACTTCTGCAACACTATTTGGAATTGATGATGCAAGGCGCGCCGCAAAGCAGGACAGATCAAAAGAAGATCTTGTCCAACTGGTCAATGTGAAGGATAATGACCTTAAGGTGATCGCTGTGTGGGGAACAAGTGTTGATCTTGGTCAGACCTCCATTATCAGGGGGGTCTACGAGAGTCTTGGTACTAAAAACAACTTTTCATGTTCCCCTCCCTATCTGCTACAGTAGATCGAGGCGGAGAAAAGGCGACCCGAGCCCTCGCCGGCGAATCCGCCGCTTCCCTCCGTCTCCGGCGCCGTTCTGGCGTCGCGAGGCGGGGGGAAGCTCTGGATCTCGTCCGTGCGTGTGTATAGGGGTAGGTTTTTAGGTAGTAGGGTCCCTGGTGGCGCCGCCGTGAGGGGTGTGGCGGCGCGGCTGTGGGGTTGTGTTGCCGGAGCTCGATCCCCTTCCCGGCGTTGCCTTGGGCGGCGTCGGCGGGCTGCGGCTGCTAGATGCTCTCGGATCCCTCGATCCGGTGAGTGGTGGTGCTCAGGCGTTGGTCGTCGACGTGAAGACGGCGGCCGGCGAGTGGAGTTTTTGTCCCCTGCTCCTTTCTTCGCCGCAGCGGGGTGGGCTCTGGCCCTGCTGTGCAGGACTTGGGGGTGGTGCGGCCATCCTGGCCACGTGTACAGGAGCCCCAAATCGTGGATCGTGGAGGTGCTCGCCGGCTTTTTGAGCACTGTTCAGCCTTCTCCGGCCGGCCGAGGTGGCGAGGGGAGGAGTGGTTGGTGCAGTTCGCTCTGCTTCAGTTGGCTTTGCTTCGTTGTGCTCTGTCCTTCCGTGGTGGTGTGGGAGGTTGCTCTTGGCGTGCTTGGCGTCCCGGCGACGGTTCCGACAGAGAGGACTTCGTGCTCAGGACAGGGTTGCTGGAAGATGGGTGGTTGCGGGGAGGAAGCGCCATGGCCGTGCGTGTTCATCGTGCTCGGTTTCGTCGTCTGCGGCTGACGGCTCATGCGGCTTCTACAAGAGTGGGGTGCTCTCTCTCCGGGGTGTGGCGGCGGCCTGGTTGCTTCTTCTCCGGCGACGAAGAGGGTGCTCTCAGGTGTTGCGGCGGTGCAGCGTTCAGGGTCCCAGGTTCTTTGTGTTCTTGACCTTGGTGCTGTTGTTCTGGGTGTGTCCTCTCAGTCTAACTAGTTTCTCTTTGAGTTGACGCCACTACTCATTTGATAACAACAGACTAACAATAGAGTAGAATTATGGCTACATTATCGATTAACTATATATCTTTCTGCACCATATTATCAATTACATAGTTTGGCCACTATAATTACCCATTTTGTTGCGACATGTTAGTTGCCACATTGGTTTGTTGCAAATAATACTAGTATATGAGTAGGTATCTAACGACCCAAAAGTTGTAAATCAAGGTTAACCTTCTGCAAGGACAATACATGGTCACACACTCCAACCAAGTAGTAACTTATGTATAGACCTACACATGTTTTAGTTAAATTTACTTTGTCTTTTACTTGCAGTTTGTCTAGAAATGGGACTGGGTAACTTCAGTCTGGGATTCCAAAGGGGGAAATGGCATGGTCACATTTTTCAATTTATTTAATACATTACTTATTTAACATCTTTTTACATTCCTTCATGTATGGGGTTCTCAGCGTGGATAAACATTGCTCTCATATGCACAGGTTTCTCAAAATGCGGCAGATTTAACTAAGCCAGACTCAAGCTCAAGCAGAGTCGCTACCAGTCTTGAAAATAACTCTACAATGCCCACTGGAGAAATTTTAGAGGTTCACTCGAAGGATGTCGAAGTAAAAAATGCAGACAAAAATCTTACTCGTATCAGTACTATGGTGGCTGCTTTGGAGGAATCTCATGTTGTTGGGAGAGAGAAAGAAAAATATGAAATTATCAGTTTGGTTCAAGCTACTGATCAATTTCAGGTGATCTCGGTGTGGGGAATGGGTGGTCTCGGAAAAACCACTGTAGTCAAAGATATCTACCACAACAAGCTCAGTGGAATGTTTGAGAAGCGTGCTTGCGTAACTGTTATGCGCCCTTTCAGTCTTGCCAGCTCCTTCAAAGTTTACTTATGCAACTACACAAAGAATTTTCTGAAGATAAGGTTGTCATGAGTGTGATAGGCGGCATAAAGAAGGCATTTCTTTTGATGCCACTTGTAGAGTTGATGAAGGAATTGTCAAGGCTTATAGAAAGAAAGAGGTGCTTAATTGTTCTTGATGATGTTTCATCCACTGCAGAATGGGACATGATAATACCAATTTTCCATGAAATATGGAAAGAACAAGCAAGATCATAGTGACCACAAGGGAAGAGAATATTGCTAAACATTGTTCGAAGGAAAAAGAATATATATATGCTCAAGGGTCTAGAATACAAGGATGCACGTGACCTATTTGTTAAAAAGGTTCTCAATAAGAATATATCATCATGATGCTAGGATTTGTTTTCTGTCATTTAGCTATTGAACCCAAAATGACCGGTTCTACTTTTGTAGTAAATTGATCTCCAACACTTCCATTCTCCATTTTGGTCCATAGTTGTTCAGTTGTATTCAAGGTTTTAGTTACCGGTGGGTAAATGCAGTTACCGACCGGTAACCGAGATTCCTGAGCACCCCAAGGAAATGTGCTTACCAGTCAATTTTTTTTGAGATTTTTAAAATTTTGAATTTGAACGCCCATAATCAGCTAAATAGAATGTATTCTTGATGTACATACAACTCTGATAATGTATTGCGATGGCAGCGACTTGCAGATTGTTCCCGGATGTCCTGGGTTCAAGTGGATGTCCTGGGTTCGAGTTGCCCGCTCGTCTTAATTTTGTTCATATTATTCCCTTGTGGAATATTAAATGTACATATATATATAGAAAACAAATATAGAAAAATGTGTGGAGCAAGGATCGAACCTACGACATAGAAGGTACGTACAGGATCAAAAACGTGCATGGAGTTTAAAACCTTAATAACCCTTCTAGAGAAAATTTGAATTCATAATTAAATTTCCAAATTTGTTCGGTGACCATCCAGGATCCCCGGTTACCTCGAAAAGGGGCATGCACTTTAAAACCTTAATAACCCTTCCAGAAAAAATCATATTATTCCTCGTGAGTATTAAATATAGGAAAAAGTATGGAACAAGGATCGAACATGCGACCTACAAGGTAAGTACAGGATCAAAACCATTCATGGAGTTTAAAACCTTAATAACCCTTCCAGAGATAATTGAAATTTTAAATTTAATTTTCAAATTTGTTCGGTAACCATCCGTGATTCCCGGTTACCTCGAAACAGGGAATGGACTTTACGACCAACACTTCGAGAGAAAATTTGATTTTCAAATTTAATTTTCAATTTTTTTCGATGACCATCCGGGATTTCTCTGTTACCACGGTAACCGGGAATCCCGAGCCCCACAGAGGATTTTTTTATTCGGGGACCAAAACCTTGGTTGTATTACAATCATGGTTCATACTAGGAGTACAATGCAAAATATGTTTTAAGTAAATTTTCACACAATAGCAACTATCGTGGCAAGTGCTACACATAACCACACTTCTCAATACAAATGAGGTTTAGTTTTAAGTAAATTTTCACAGAATCGTAACTATCATGGCAAGTGCTACACATAACCACACTTTTTAATACAAATGTAATTTAGTTTTACGTAAACTTCCACAAAATCGCAACTATCATGGAAAGTGCTACACATAACCGCACTTCTCAATACAAATGTGATTTAGTTGTAAGTAAATTTTCACAGAATCACAACTATCATGGCAAGTGCTACACATAATCACACTTCTCAATACAAATGTGATTTTGTTTTAAGTACTCCCTCCGTCCTAAAATAAGTGTCTCAAAGTTGTACAAAAGTGAATGTATCTATACTTTTTCATGTCTAGATACATCTACTTTTTGACAAATCTAAGACAGTTATTTTGGGACGCAGGGAGTAAAATTTCAGAGAATCACAACTATCGTGGCAATTGTACAACATTCACTCCAATATCTAAATATTATTCGGTACCTGATTTAGTTTTTCTGATTCCAAAGAACTTGATTGCTCAAAATTTCAAGTATTTAAGCAGGCTATAGATTTGGATAAGCAATACCCCGAGTTGGTTGATCATGCAAATTTTATCATAATGAAATGCAATGGACTTCCTCTCGCAATAGTCACTGTTGGGGGTTTTTTGGCCAGCCAACAAAAAACCGTTACAGAATGGAGGAAATGGAATGATTGTATAAGTGCTGAGTTGGAGATGAATCCAGAGCTTGGGAGCATTAGAACCGTCCTTATGAGAAGCTATGATGGTTTACCTTATCACTTGAAAACTTGTTTTCTGTATACACCCATCTTTCCTGAAGACTACAGGGTTGGGCGAGGACGTTTGGTGCGTCGGTGGACCGCAGAGGGTTACTCAAGGGAGGTTCGAGGCAAGTCTATGGAGGAAATAGCAGATGGTTACTTCATGGAGCTTTTGAGCAGGAGTATTATGCTACCATCTCAAAGATCAATCCATAGTATAAAAGGGCTTGATTCCTGCCAAGTTCATGATCTCATGCGTGAAATCGGCATCTCGAAGACTATAGAGGAAAGCCTTGTTTTTACATTGGAGGAAGGTTGCAGCTCAAACAGCCAAGTCACAATGCGCCACCTTGCTATAAATGGAAATTGGAAAGGAGACCTGAGTGAGTTTGACAGCATAGTTGACATGTCTCGTGTACGTTCACTAACAGTTTTTGGTGAGTGGAAGTCTTTTTTCATTTCCGACAAGATGAGTTTATTGCGAGTGTTGGATTTGGAAGACACAGCAGGAGTATATGATCATCACCTTAAGCATATTTGGAAGCTCCTTCACCTAAGATACCTTTCTCTAAGAGGATGTGATATTTGTTACCTGCCAGATTCATTGGGTAACTTTGGAGAACTCCAGACGCTAGATGTCAGAGATACAGGTATATTCAATATTCCCAGGGGCATCATCAATCTTCAGAAGTTGAACAATCTTTTTGCTGGTAGGAAAAGAATTAACGAGGACTCCTTTTTTGCCTCACTTGAAGATGATAAGGTATTCAGACACAGGGCATGCAAGTTGCTTGTCACTTCGATTATTTATTGTGTATATATGTGTGCACCTCACCTCTTGGATGAAGATGGCATACGCCGCCGTGAGATGTCCACAATAATTTGCTGCATTTTTGTACCTATTATTGCGATGCGTCTTGATATCCAAGGTGTTCAAGTGCCGAGAGGGATGAGAAAATTGAAAGCCCTGCGTACACTAGGTGTTGTGAACATTGCACGACGAGGGAAGGCCATTCTGAAGGACATAAAAGGACTCACCCGGTTGCGCAAGTTGGGAGTGACGGGCGTCAATAAGGAAAACGGACAATATCTGTGTTCCGCGGTCATTGCTCTCAGCCGCCTGGAGTCATTATCAATTCGGTCAGAGGGGGAGCCAGGATTATCTGGTTGCTTGGATGGAACATTTTCATTTCCGGAAAGCCTGCAGAGCCTAAAGTTGTATGGCAACCTGGTCAAACTGCCGGAATGGATCGAGGGGCTCAAGAATCTGGTGAAGCTGAAGCTACGGAGCTGTGGGATATCAGAGCATGATGACGCCTTATAGGTCCTTGGGAAGCTACCAAGCCTGGCATCCCTGCATCTGTTGAAGAAGTCATTCAAGGGTGAAGAGGTCCATCTCAGTTTCCGTCGGGAGACGTTTCAGAGCCTGATGGTGCTGGAGCTGGAAATCGGAGGCCACTGTCTTAAATCAGTCAAGTTTGAAGGAGGGGCAATGCCTAAGCTGCAGCTGCTGAAGTTGTATATTTGGGATGTCAACAGTAGTTTACTTTCGGGGCTATCATCTCTGTCTGGCCTCAAGGAAGTTGTGCTTAGTGGTCTCTACAGTCGCTCCGAACTGGAACATGTGAGGGCCGAGCTTGCACTGAATCCAAACAGACCCGTCCTTTAGATGGAGTGATCTCGATCCAGATTCAAACTGTGCACATCTATTCGATGCCTGCGAGGAGTACAGTCTGTGTTTTCATTTGCTGATGGCGTTGATTAATCGTTGTATTTATGTTTGTGCTGGACAAAATACTGTTAATTGCTTAGGTCGCGCCTCACGTCCATGTCCTTATGATTTTTTTTTTAGAGAACCCGCAGGAGATCTGCGCGTTTCTTTATTAAGCTGACAGGGGAGAGAGTACATCGATTACAAGGGGGCAAACAAGCGGGAAGCGCTACTGCCATCCACACCCACTAAGCCAAGAGCTGCTTAGGGCCTCGGCATCTACAAGCAAAACAAAGTTTTAACCTCGCTCTAACCCACACCTAGTGGCTGCCCAGAGCCTCCACTCCTCCTCGATGACGTCCGTGACCCTAGTAGCTGGTGAAGCGTGGGCCTCGAACACACGGGCGTTGCGCTCTAGCCATAGCGCTCTGATCACCAGCATGATGAACGAGTTCGCCGTCCGCTGATCCTTGCTGGAGAGTGGCATGACAACCCTAGGCCACCATTCAGCCAGGCGGGACTGGTTGTCAGGGACGACGAGCGCCAAGCCAAGCCGGTGGTTCAGACTTGTGCACACGCTGGTGGCAAACGGACAGTGCATGATCAGGTGGTTCATCGTTTCATTGTCCGACGAACACAGTGGGCACAGCGCTTGAGTAATGTATCTGAATTTGCTTTCGGCTTGGGACAGATGCAAGCTTGTACTGTATTTAGTATCTCGGAGCGGAGGACCATCTCAACTAAGTTTGTGATGAAAATATACTATCAATTACCTATCCTGCTGCATCGATTTTTTTCCCTTGGGTTGTTAACGTTCATGCACTGAATCATTTTTACAAAGATAGCTGGACCAGGGGATGGTATGGCAATATGGCATTACAGAATTCAGTACTCTTGGGAATGCAACTGACAGACCTTGTGTCATAAATCCAACTCCTCGACAATTACTTGGATTGAAAGACTAGTGTGTTTTCCTAGCAGTCGGTAAGGATTTAACGGCCCCACGGGCTTATTGGAATCGACATTTTCATGCTCTAGAAATATTTTAAGAAAATAAGATGGTTAAGGACCTTTTTATTAGAATGGAAAACAAGTAATGATATTCTGTAGTACTGTAACATTTGTACAAAGAAAAATTTATGATTCGTATAATATTTGGATGATGCATGCGGAGTTCTCCTGGTAGCCAAGTCGAATAGTCGATAGATCTATTTTTTGACATATGGGAGCAAAAAAGTTTGAGCTTGGGTAACCTCTTTGGTATCTTACATGATTTTGGAATGGTTTAGTTAACGTGGAACTGATTCTTTTCCAGGTGGCATCCACGTCACCCTGATTCTTGTTGCCACGTCACCTCCTTCTTGTTCTTCTCCGTTTTCTCCAGTCTCTTCCTCTGCCTCCACCGCCGCTACTGGGCACCTGCAAAATCAGCCGCCGTACTCTATTCTCCCCATCCTGCCACCACGCCTCCGCCCTATCCCGCCGGCCGCGCCGCCGCATGTATTCAGCCGTCAGGTCTCGACCCGTCTAGATCGCCGGAGGATGCGAGGGAGGCGACGCACCGGGACGGCGGAATCAGTGGATTCTTCCGCAGCCCCGGAGGGCCACCTCCTGGCCCCGTTCATAGCGCACGGTGAGTACCCACTGCCGTTGATCCGTTTCTTGTCGCGTGCTGCTATCGTGCCCCTCTCGCCCACCGGAGTAGTCGAGTTGTGAATTATCTCCATCCCACTCAGGTTGCCATAGGTTTGCATTTCAGTAAGTAGGACAGAGGGATGAGCATGGTTGGTGGACTGACCGACCAGCTGAGGGAGATTCAGAGAAATGAATCGGGGCTGGTGGACTGACTGACCATGGGAGAGTGGCAGAGATTCAGAAACATAATTGCTGGGCTGGGATGCTGGGCAATTTTTGCTATTTTCGTTTCTTGTCAGTCTCCAAGCATAGTAGATTCACTAGCATGAGAGATGGGTAAATGCATGAAGCATGGTTGAAAATTTCATGTGTCCTATCGATGGTAAATAACTAACTATTTACTTATCCAAGCGTTGGACTGATTTTTGTTAGTTAACGTTCAGTTGTGCTGTGTTTGTAACTTAGTACTGTCTTATATATTTCGTAGTCAATAATTTTATCAGCATTTTAAAAGAATAAGAATGTGCCTCCGCAGAGACAAACATCTTAGCTTGTTTATTCAATGTGATCATCTGAATTTTTTTTTCTTGAGAGAACTCACTGAATGTTTTGTTGGAGACCATATCCTTTATTAGTTTTGAGGGAAGATGAGGTCATCGCCGGCACGCAAGAGAAGTTGCCGCCGGAGCCAGAGTGGTTTCCGCCTTTCCGGTGCTAGAGAGGCAGAGGGTCAGCTAGGTAGGTTGTCAAGAGGTGGGTTTAGTTAAGAGTCGTTTGAAAATTTTAATTTGGATATGCCCCTAAATTTACCTCTGGCGGAAACTGCATTTATTAGCCAATGACACACCTAAGTATCTACGTATTTGCATTCTTGTGTGCAATACTGGTTATGAATTAACTCCCTCCTATCCAGTTTGATATTTTCGGTTTGGCATACCATAATAGTAGTCTTTATACATAATGCCAGTAAATATGCCACGAAAATAATAATTGCAAAACAACGAAGCAAATGTCAAATTTCAGAAATGTGTATCAAACATGATGACAAATGGTTTCCATTCATATAGGGACGATCTCCGTTCTTTTCTCCCCGACAATCATCTCATAATTTCTTAACTATATCACCACTCTGCAAGAATAAGAACCAAACATCTCCCTTCACGTCCCTACATTGATCCCATCCACCTTTGCTCTATCATCGCTGTCGCTTCAAAATTTTCATGAGTTGGGAGTTTTTCATGACTTCTGCAAATCTATAAAATTGGTCTCACGTGCCACGAGATGGGTGTAGTCTCTCGGAGGTGCTCATAGGGGTAGGGTGTGCGTGTGTGCGTTCGTAGGGGTGAGTGTATGCGCGTGTATATGAGCGTCTGCGCTGTACTGTGTTTTTTTTTAAATAGTAAAGGTGCACGTGCAGTCTCAAACTTTTAAAAAATACTTTCTTTCAACTATTTTCTTTTTACCGACCAACTTAAATACATATCATCTTGCATGGTCCGACGGTGTAAGAGTGTGTCTGCAACATCCACTCACATATCTTCAGTATTAATCACGATATACAAGATAAATTATAATTATTATTTATAAAATTACTTTAATATAGTAAGCATGTAAATATTATGCACTATTTACTTTTTTATGAGGAGGAGTGTCGAAAATATATCTCTTGTAAAAATACGTCATAAAATTTAACACCCATAAACAAATGAACGACCTGCATGATTATAATATTTTGATGGTACAAATTTTAAAATATTCAATTAAAACTATTTTCAAAAAATCTTAATATTTTTATAAAAACCTTCAAAATCATCAAATAATCATGATCTAAATCAAATCAGATTTAAGCAGGTCTACTGTAAGCAAATAAATGCACATCAAACAATATTTTCATGTCGTGAACATCTTTTCACTTGAGATGGTCATACTATTACTAATGACGCACACGCAAGGCTGCAATGCACACCTTAATTGAAAGGTTAACTCCACGCCATCAGTCAATCATTGAGGTTGAGGCTAAACAAAACTGCATCTCACTTACTAACTATATAAAAGACCATCCGTTTAGCGAGCTCTCAGCCCCTGCTACTGAACAGTAGCTACTGTGTTGAACAGTACCCCCGTGGAGGGACTTATCTGTAATTTCCAGAAAACTGAAGGACTTTTCTGCAAAAACGCCACACATCCCCTTCCCTCCTCTTTCTTCCGCGCGGCGGCGACATCCTCGCCACGATCCCTCATGCTCCACATCGATCCCTCCACCCCTCTTCCACGCCGGTTGCAGACTTGCAGAGGGCGACGGGCTGAGAGTGTGCCGTTCGCGCCCGCGCAGGGCAGGCCGCAGCTCCGGCGGATCCGGGGTGGCGTCACCGAGTCCAAGATCGTCTCGCCGCCGGCAAGATCCTCACCGCGAAAATCCCTTTCTTCTCCCAGCCCGAGCCCGATCTAGATCCGCCGCCAACCGCGCCATGCTCGCGCTCGCTCGTGCCCCTATCCGGCGAGGCCTCGCGTGCTCCTTCTGGCATCACAAGGCGGTGGCGCGACAGCGCCGGGAAGCCCACGACGGCGCAGCTCAGCTACGTGCCGGCGGGAGGAACGGATGATTTCCTGCTGCTGGCCGGCGTCCTCCCCGACCTGATGCTACTGCCGGACCCCAGAACAACTCCGAGTCCGACCTGCTCCTGCTGCGAGGTCCGTGTCTCCTCATCCCTCTTGGATTGAATCTTTGCACAAGGCGCCCTTCTTTTCTTTTCTAACATTCGATTCTTTCTTTTCCCCTGTTGATTCATTCTTGGCAGCACAAGGCGGCGGCGCGACGGGAGGAACGGAGGAGGGACTGCTCACGGATCAACTCCACCACGCCTCCGTCGACCTCCTGCTATGTACGTACGTGCTCCCTCTCCCACCGCCTCATCTCTCCACCACCACCAAATCTTGGTCCAGCTACTGCTACATGCTGACCAAGGAAACGCCGGCCGTCCTTCCTTCCCACGGACCTGCAGCTGGACGCCGGCCGGCCGGCCACGTACTGCACATTTTTCGTTCATCCATGTTGCTTGCTTGCTTCGAATCCTCGACCTCACCATCTCCCCTTGCGTTGCAGGCAGCACAGGTACTCCACCGTGCAAAAGGTTCAAGCTCAGGCTTCACATTCCAAAGGGCTGCTGCCCACTGCAAGGTCCTTTTCCTCCGTTTGTTTGGACGTTTGTTCTCTTCCTGCACAACCATTTTACCTTTTGTTTGTGGATAAAACTGTTATGTATGTTAACTACTACGATTAAGGCTGCCCAATAAGGTAGAATTTGTTAGCTATGAAACAGTTGGATTATAGTAACTGTGTAGCTAAAAGGGCCAAACCCCAAGCATTACATGATTTTGGCTTCAGAGTTCATATTCCAGTACCAACCATTTTCACTCAAGTCTGTTATGAGTTTCAGGACATATGGTGTTAATTTGATATTGGAATACTCGCTCTGCTGGTATATTGGAGTTAATTGTCTAGAGCTAATGCCCTGCCATGAGTTCAACGAGCTAAAGTACTCCACCTCTTCCAAGTATGTATACTTCTCATCTACGAAGCACCGACACGGCAAAACCCAACGTGTCCCAAATCTAGATTCATGTACTACTTGAACTCCCATGGTCAATAATATCCTTATTCTCTTTCTTAATTACAGATCATAATCTTCCCTTCTATATTCAATCAACGAAGCATATAATTCCTCGGTCAGTAACGATGAGATATTGGAAGCTCTATGCTTCTGTGAGCTAAAATAGAACTTCTCCCGGTTTTCCATGTGTACTGTTTGGCAGGGAGTATATGCTGAACATGTCTTCCCTTTGTTAGTTTATTATTCATAAAATGTGAAGCAATTCTTTTTTTTACCTCATGTAGGCTGATGCAATCATTGTCAAGAACACTGTCAGTTTACCCGTTGTCATTATACAAGCAGTGGGCTCATCTGCTTGCCGCTTGCTGCTTGCTACTTGGTACTACAGGTAAAATTGAAGCTTGCTACTTGGTACTACAGGTAAAACTGAGGTCTGCTACATGTAATCTTAATATGTTTGCTTTCCAGCTCAGAGGGAACAAAGATTAGGGAGAGGCTTCGTTTTTAGTCTGTAATCATCAATGAGTTCCTGAAAACCTGCTGCCTACAGTTGGATCATGTGAGTTTTTACGCTTAAACTCTTCTTACTTCATTGTCTTGATAGACACAGAAGTAACATATTTTTCTTGCAACAATGAAACTTTACTCCTCCCCTGCAGAACATAGCTCAAGCCTTTAAATGAACATGATAAATTTGAATACAGAGTAGAACAATGCTCCACATTTTTTTTAAGGAAGAACAGTTCTAAACATTGTATCAAGTTTTTCGCAAAAAAAACATTGTATCAAGTTACCAACAACAGTTCACCTTTTAATGTCATGAACAAACAACTATTATACCAATTTGTCCAGTGGCATTCCTACCTTCATAACCTGCACATTGCCTCAACCATTCTTTTCTATTTCTAGCTATTTGCTTTTGTGACAATATTATTAAAAATATATTGCTATATGGTACATATACTCAGGCCTCTTCTTTCCTTTTAATGTAAGTCATTTGGAACTTTGAGTGTGGTCAGAAATGAGTCACACCAACCTCTGCTTTCCTTTTCATGTAAGCCATTTGTAATTCTGAGTAGAGACAGAAATGAGCCACAACAATTACTAGCTTAGTGATCTTTCTAATCTTCTGAATTGCATATTGAATCAGCCATCATAGGTACCCCGGGCTATATATTGTTGTACAATACACCAAAGCCACAAGACCCCTTCATTAAAAGGGCCTATCCTTGCTCTTCGATCCGGTGTCAAAGAAGGAGTTCGATATAATCCTCTCCTCCGTCGAGGAAGAGAATGACGGACCTAACTAATGGAGATGAAGCAGTAGAATCAAATCGGTGGTGGTACGTTCAACTTAGTGCAATATGTAGCCTAGCATATATTCAGCTCTATCAGTCAGCAGTAGTATAAATTAGAGTCCCATCTTCTCTGTAATGCAACATCATCAACGCATTAGCGCCGTCTGGCTAAGCCCAGCAGTGAAACCTGATATGCGATACAGTACCACCAACAACATACACTGCCAGTTAAAACAATCAACAACAACATACACTGTCAATAAAAACATTCAAAAGAGGTGCGGCGTGACGCCGCACGAAATTCCACTAGTCATGTGCCAAAGTTTCGTCTTTATACCTTAACCTGATTAACCAAGTGGTTCTGCTGACGCTTCGAAAGGACACTTGATAACCGTGACAATATCACAATATAAACGCATGTCTAAACGTCCACGCATTATCTATAACATTTTTATTTTTACGGCCATCCGTTAGAGTTAACAACACAGTAATCATATACTACTAAAATTTCGACCTATGTTTTATTTCTCCATCAGGTAGATCAGCTGCAACCAAGTAACAGACCTTCATAATCCTTGTGCACATGAAACACAAACCACACATATTTTACTGATTGAAATTCTTAATCATAGCTCAAGCTCACTTAACCCTGTGAAATTCTGATTCAGTTTCTGACCTCTGTGCTGATGCTAAGAGAAATCCTCAAAGCCAACAAACACTGTCTCCTGTCTTGTACACACGACCTCTATGGCTTCGCACATCTCATTTGCTCCACATAATTGCAGAGGTAACAATAATACCAACTTAGTTTCACCTTCTCTTATGATGGATCAGTACAATACTGGAAAAATATCATTGAAAAAATCCACAGAGTAGTTGTAACCCAAACTGTCCGTAATCGTTAGAATTAAGGCCCAAACAAATTGAGTGGCCGCTCACGGCTCACCTGCCTGTGGCGGACATGGATGCCGACACTGCGAGGACAACCGCGTCGAGGGACTGTCGGTGCTATGAAGAGAGATAGAATCAGCGCTAGAGGGAGGCAAAGCAGAGATTAGAGTGAGTTTGAAGGCCGGCAGCAGCCGCCTCCAGTCCGTGGCGTACGCGCGCAGGCGGGCGGTAGAATTGGAGTGTCCCAGGCGACGGCGGGCAGGCTCTCTCTCAAGCGCGCTGTCCGCACCAGCGCTCTCTCCACGAGGTGGGCGCACCTGTGGATCCATGCGTATCCGCCTCCGCCGTCCTCGACTTAACCGACCACGACTTCGTCCGCGGCCAGTCGCCGGCACAGATCGCGACCACGGTATCCCGCTGCATCGGAATCCATGGCGCCGCGCCCATCGACGTGCTCGGCATTGCGCTGTCTCCGTTCGACGCCCTCGGGCAGGACATCTTCGAGTGGGTCGTGGCCACCCTGGGGAGAGGCGCCAGGGAGGTCGTGGTGGACCTGGCGCGGCGTGCACAACGACGACTGCGGCGCGTCCCTGTTGCAGCTTCCCGCGGAATTATTCCAGGTTGAGAACTCGCTGGCGGTGCTCAGCCTGGGCTGCTGCAGCCTCCGTGACATCCAGCCCGGCGCCGCCGGGCTCGCCGGCCTGACATCGCTCTTCCTCAATCGCGTCGACGTCCCCGACGATGCTGTCCGGGACGTGGTCTCGGAGTGCCGCCTTCTCGAGTTCGTGAGCCTGATGAGGGTAGTTACAGAAAAAACGTTTCGCGCTGGTTGTGTTGCTGCTCAACATTTGTTGGAGCGATCTGGATCATTAGTTTGCTATTTGACGCGTGAGATTTAATGTATCCGAACAAGTTTGCTCTTTTAATAGTAGTATAGAAAAAGTACCTTTTCAAGACTTCAACGGATCTATGAAATTGTTTTCATGCACCAGGAGATCGGTGTACTTCTATGAGTTGGGCACCTTTTCAAGACTTCAGCAAATCAATGAAATTCATCTCCAGGCCATGAAAGATTCTGGCGTAACAAAAAAAAAAAAAGTTTCAGGCGTAACGTAAGATCTACAAATTAATGCGGTCATCTCACCTCCCGCAGAAATGATGTCGTATTAATTTTTTTTTTTTACAAATAATGAAAGATTCATGTAGTGCAATGACAATGCCTATATCTCCTCCTTATTCTTCAGCGGCAACAAAGACAAAGCTTTGTCACCGCAAGAAAAAAAACAGATACACTGCGTAGCTCAGAAAATTGAACAAAAACAAAGGCCTGATTAACTAAAATGTCTATCTTCTTTAAATTTTTCCCATGTCATTGTGTTATATGCACATCTCTGCACCGTGTGACTTGAGCTGTGTACAAATGTACGACTGATGTCTTGGATCATCTCGATTGCACATTTTCACATATTTTGAAAAGCTTACAGAAATTGCAGTATGGCGTCATATATCTTGAGTATATAGCATGCAGAAAGGTTATGTGCAAACAATTATGATTAGCAATCTCCTTGATATATCGTGCTCAACTGCTTACCCTCTTTAACAAAAAACTGCCAAAAAACATATGTAGAGATGCATCTGCAACTTTAATATATAGCATGCAGAAAGGTTATGTGCAAACAATTATGATTAAGCAATCTCCTTGATATATCGTGCTCAACTGCTTACCCTCTTTAACAAAAAACTGTGACATAAATGTTTGATCTGATCCGTTAACCCATGATCCCGTAACAAATTGATGTTCTTAATCTTAAACCATCTCTGCCAAGTAAGACTCGAGGCTACAGAGCGCCATCGATTGCCCGTGTAGCTACAAATAACACAAAATAAACATCACGTAGCTTGACCATGGGAGCAACATACCATGCATGTTCTCGGTTTTGGCCGCTGAATAGGCCACCCGCAGCTTTCATGAACTCCGACGAGAGCGTCGTCCATGCTCCCGGTCCTTGAACGTGCGCTTGACCACGCGCGAGGTCACCTTGGCAGTGTCAGTCATCCTTGCCGCCACGGCCACAGCTCGTACCGATCATCTGCGTCCGCGGCGGCACACCACGGGGCTCGAGGCCGCAAGGGACAGAGCGGCGTGGACTCCTGCAGGTGACACGGCGGCGTTTCTGGTGCCTGCGGAGGCGAGGCCACGGCCGGCGGCGTTTCTAGTAAGAAAATCTTACTATCGAAAATAATGCTTCAAGAAATATCTGATAGGAAGATGAACAACAAAAGCTTTCCTAGTAAAGTACATTAAGTTTAAAATGACAATGTGTTGGGCGCTCTAAAACAAACTGTATGGCTAATCAGTAGTAACTCAAGCAGGGAAAACTACATCTAATCTATGCATATCATGTGGAATCCATCCAATCTTGACTAACTTTTATGTCTCCAGGTCAGCGTCTATACTGTCCAGGCAAGAGACTACTTCCATGATAGCTGGCCTCCTGAATTGATTGTGATCAACACAGTTGCAAGCGGTTTCAAGCACCTTCAGCATTTGCTCATCATACCTTGTTCCTTTAAGCGTTGGATCCAGGACCTAAAATTGCTTGCCCTCAGACCTCATCTGTAGAACCCATGGGACAAGTTCTTTTGATGTAGATAGGACTGGAACAGGTCGCCTCCCTGTGAAAAGCTCAAGCAGGACTACTCCGAAACTATACATATCACCTCTTAATGCTTGCCTGTACTCGGGAGGAATGTAACCCATAGTGCTGACCAGTTCAGTTGTAACATGAGTTTTGTTGGGAAGGATTAATCTGGCTAGCCCAAAATCTGCAACATAAGCTTTAAATTCTATGTCCAGTAGGATATTACTGGATTTGATGTCTCGGCTATTTGTGGGTTGCAGGCTTCATGGATATAAGAAATTCCTAGGCTTGTTCTGAAGCCAATCATCCAGGCTACCATTCTCCATGTAAGAATATGCAAGAAACTTTGAATTTCCTTTGATGCAGTATCCCAATAGTGGTACAAGATTTTCATGTTGTGCCCTCAAGAGTGCATCAACCTCTGCACTGAACTCTCTTTCCATCAGACAGATTTCACCGTTTAGCTTTTTGATTGCCAACTTGGACCCATCCGGCAGCTCTGCCTTGTAGACTAATCCATAACCTCCACATCCAATGATGCTCGCCTTGTCAAAGTTGTTCGTAGCTTTCAAAATGTCATTGAATTTGAGCTTGTTTTCTTCACCCTTGCCTCATGCCATCAGCATCACCACTAATATTTGCTCTGAATTAGAGTAGAATGAAGTTGCTTCAACTTCTCCATTACTCTCCCTTCTATTGTTTGCCCTAAAACTCTTCTGCCTGATTGAGACAAGGAGACACGCCAGCAACAGAAGAGTTGCAATGCCTCCAAAGAACACACCAAATGCAATTGCGAAAACAACCTTCCTAGCTCGTGTTTTTCTGGTGAACAGAGATATTGAATCTGAACCACATTTGTGAGTGAGCATAGAGCCACACAACTTTGGATTCCTATCGAAACTAGAATTCTGGAATGTATTGAACTGGCCTCCAGACGGAATAGGCCCTTCTAGGTCATTGCTTGAAATGTTGAATGCTGAAAGGAAGTGCAAGGCGTTCAGTGCAGCTGGGATAGCACCTGTGAGATTGTTGCTGGACAAGTCTAGCATCCACAAGTTTGTGAGGTCGCAAATAGATTGAGGGATCTGTCCAGATAACTGGTTGAAGCTGAAATCAAGTACAACAAGCATTTTCAACTCACCAATCTGTGGGGGAATCACACCTGTGAAGTTGTTGCTGCTTAGATTCAACATTGTTGGGAAAGATGTAACCACACGGTATTGAAGTGTTGGGCCCGAATAAACAGGCAACTCAAAGACCCTTGGGTCCAAATAAGTTGTTTTGTCAGTTGATTTTAGCATTGGCATCTCCGTAAATGTTATTGGGATGTCTCTTGTAAGTGTGTTGTTTGACACATCTATATAGAAGAGAGGGCTTAAGGAGTTGATCCAGTCTGGTATTGGTCCAGTTAGTTGATTGCTTCTTAGAATTAACATCTTCAGTTTTGTCACTCTTGATATCCATACAGGTATTTTTCCAGATAATTGGCAAGCATCCATGTCCAAAACCTGAAGATTCTCGAAGCCACCAATCATGTCATCCTCTGGCATGAGCTCTCCCCTGAAATTGTACGAGATAAGCACGGTGGTAAGGTTCTTGCTGCTCTTAAGGATCTGAAGCGCATTTGCAATGTTTGTGAAATTGTTTCTACCAAGTGACAAGAAGGACAGATGTTTTAGATTGCCTATTCTCGATGAGAGCTGACCATATAGGTGGTTGTTAGATAACCGCAGTGCTATCAGATTACTGCATGAGTACATACTTTCTGGAACTGTACCGCTAAAGTTGTTGGTCCAAAGATCTAAAGTTTTGAGATTGGGCTGGTTGGAGAAATTGACATTGGTAAGTTCTCCACTGAGTTTGTTGCTCTTCAGGTCAATTGTCATGAGATTTGCGCAGTTGCTCAGAGAATATGGCAGCTCCCCTGACATGTTGTTGTTCAAATGAAACTCCTCCAGTCTCTTGAGTTGAGCTATATAATCTGGAATCGTTCCACTGAATTTGTTCCCTCCGAGATCAAGGGCTACAAGATTTCTGAGGTTGTGTATGCGTGCAGTATCAAGAACTCCATACAAACCATTGTTTACGAAAGACAGGTATTCCAACGAGGTTGCATTGAAGAGTTCATCTGGGAGTCTTCCACTGAGGTTGTTATACCCGGCCCTGAGCTCTCTCAGCTTGGAACAATCACCAAGTCCTGGGGGGATGTTGCCACTGAATTTGTTGAAACACAGATCAAGCACAGCGAGGGATGGCGAGGTTTTGCAGTGTTTGACGAGAAATTGTACCATATTTTCTATACATACATGGAGAAAATTGGGCCCATCGTATGGATACATTACCTATGTTATCAGTTGACATATATGTGCACCAAGAGGTGAAATGCACATAGCCTAATTAGCAGCCTAATTAACTATGAATTGGGCTATTGACCGGATGTTAATTATTTAGCCCAGCAACTTAATTTGACTGCAGGTGCGTTCTCACATTCGGAAATGCTATGTATCGCCTTTAGCGAGTGCTAGTTAGAACTCGCACCTTACTTATCCCCGCCTGGCCGGCCCATTAGTCCTTCTCTACAGGAGAAAAGAAAAGAAAATAGGACGCAGCGGCGGGGGTTCGAACCATGGATGCCCACGTACGTGACGCAGCCACTGGGATGACATCATGTATAGATTCATAAACATTATTTCTTCTTTTATTCTTTCCTCTTTCGGGTTTTCGGTTTTTCAGTTCTGTTTCTGTTTCTTTTTTTGTTTTCCGTTTTATTCTTTCTTTTTTGTTTCTTCTTGATTATTTAGTTTAGTTTTCTTTTCGAAAAAATCGGAACCATTTTAAAATGGTTCCACTTTTAAAACGGTTCTGATTTAAAAAATGGTTCCGACTTTTGAAATGGTTCCGATTTAAAAAAATTGTTCCGCTTTTCTGAAAATGGTTTCGATTTATGAAAAACTATTCCGCTTTTCTGAAAATGGTTCGACTTAAAAATGGTTCCCATTTTTATTTTTCTTTTATTTTTATTTTTTGAAAATTGTTCCCATTTTTATTTTTTCGAAAGAACGGTTCTTTTTTTGTTTTGTTTTCTTTTCCCGTTTTGTTTTATTTTTTCTTTTTCGTTTTCTTTTTTGGTTTTATTTTTTCTTTTCCATTTTTCTGTTTCACTTTTTCCTTTTTCCTTTTTATATTTTAATTTTCGCTTATTTTGAAAATGGTTCATATTTTGGAAAATAATTATTTTTAAAAAATGGTCCTGATTTTCGAAAATGGTTCCTTTTTTAAAAATGGTTCTGAACCGAAATAATGGTTCCTTTAAAAATATGGTTCCGAATGGAAAAAAAAATGGTCCGATTTTTCGAAAATGGTTCCGAACCGAAAAAATGGTTCTGATTTTTGAAAATGGTTCCGAATGAAAAATGGTTCCGATTTTTGAAAATGGTTCCGAATGAAAAAAATTGTTCCGATTTTTCGAAAATGGTTCCTTTTTGAAAATGGTTCCGAACCGAAAAAATGGTTTCGATTTTTAAAAATGGTTCTGATTTTTCGAAAATGGTTCCTTTTTGAAAATGGTTCCGAACCAAAAATGGTTCCGATTTTTGAAAATGGTTCCGAACCAAAAAAATGGTTCCGATTTTTGAAAATGGTTCCGAATGAAAAAAATGGTTCCGATTTTTCGAAAATGGTTCCGTTTTGAAAATGGTTCCTTTTTAAAAATGGTTCCAAACCGAAAAATGGTTCCTTTTAGA
This sequence comes from Poa pratensis, assembly GCA_947311845.1. Taxonomy (NCBI): domain Eukaryota; kingdom Viridiplantae; phylum Streptophyta; class Magnoliopsida; order Poales; family Poaceae; genus Poa; species Poa pratensis. Next base: position 35,689,262 of record CAMZMU010000090.1, read on the forward strand.
ATATGGTTCCGAACTGAAAAAATGGTTCCGATTTTTTAAAATGGTTCCGAATGAAAAAAATGGTTTCTTTTTAAAAATGGGTCCGCTTTTTTGAAAATGGTTCGATTTAAAAACGGTTTTGATTTTTGAAAATGGATCCTATTTAAAAAATGATTCCGATTTAAAAAATGGTTCTGATTTTAAAAATGGTTCCAATTTTTTGAAAATGGTTCCTTTTTTAAAAACACTTTTACCAATTTTAGTAGCATTTTAATAAAATGTTCCAAATTTATTTGTTAGAACATTTTTGTAAAATTAAGAAAATAGGAGGAAAAAATACATCATGTAACGTACATGCTGGTGTGTGGCGAGCGCATGTGTACTCTGTCCAGCAATTTAAATCTGCGCACGTAACGTAGATGCTGGTGTGCAGTGCGCGCATGCTCAAGTGACTACTCCTTTGTGGACGCACGGACGTCATTTTTATGGGCCGGCCCAAGGTGAGCGATCCTTGCGGGCGAGTTGGGAAACGAGAGTCCGGTCGCGGGCGAGTTGAATCTTTCAGCTCGCAACGAGCGATGCATAGGGGCACCCCTCACATGTATTTACAGCCGTGCGTGTGCGTGGTTAACTTATCAACTGATTGTTGAAAAGATCATATCGATCCAATCTTGTCTTGATCGATGGTGGCGGCGGCACGGGACCTGCAACCCGCCTCTAGAAACCCTACCTACCTTGGCTATATAAAGGGAGGCTAGGTCACGTACACAAGGGAGAGGGAGGACGCACCCATGACGGCGGCGGCACAGCATGCCATGAAACTTGGCGTCAAGGAGGAGGGACGGAACCAGAGTAGACCGAGGGCGGCCATCCGAGCTGTCCCGCCCATGGCGGCGGCGGCACATATGCGGAGATCAGATACGCTGCGCCGGGAGGCCTCGTTGAGCAGCAGGCCACTCAATTTGGCCGCCGCTCGCCATGTACACAGCTGTGTCGCTGTGCCGCCACCACGACGACCTGGCTGGAGCTTGGAGCGACGCCTAGCATGTTGTCGCACTTGGCGACGATGGCGATGGAGACGATGTCTCCCCGATCAAGTATTTGTCCAGAAGCTGAGCGCTTGTGCCACAACCATGCATGAGTGGCTCTAGATGCAATCAACAAGACCAAAAGCTCCACGCATGGTACGTTCAGATAATGTTTTGCCTTCTTGCCGTTGTATCAGGTATACGATGGAAAGAGCACATGCATCGCTCGGTGCCGGGCTCTTGGTCTTTTCGTCTGACATGCTATATCGAGAGACCTGAACGGAGAAGATGGTCCGGAGGCTCGTGCTGGCGGTGCGCCGCATGGCGCGCTGGCATGCCGGCAGGCTCAGGCGGAGCCCTTTGCTGGCCGCCAGCCAGCGGCGCACACGGCCGGGAGATGGCTTTCTCCAGCGTGCCGGCTGAGCGTGGCGTTGCCGGGCATGCACACACATACACACGAAGCAAATCAACCCGGCTTGAGATCCAATCTCGGGCGAGCTGCCTCCTCTCGCGCCGTGAGGAGCACCCGCGCACTTGCCGTGTTAATCGACGAGATTATGCGGGCGTCATCTTCCCTAATGGTGAGCAATTATTGAACTAATCTATGTTCTTCTTTGCTTTGTACTACATCTAGCCATGGTATCGCCGTGTCGGGGTGTGGCCAACGGTGTTGGTGTGCCAGCGGTGTCCACGCACGACCCTCGCCCGCCTCAGCTCGTCCTCGTCTCAAAGCACCGTCGGACGGCGGGCTGGCCAAAATATGGCTGTGATGGAGGCGCCATCCATGTAACTCGGGAAATCGCCAACGCCAAGCTCTTGGCCAAGTATGGCGGCACTATGGCTGGGGGCAACCATGCCGCCGGCTCGTCAAGTTGGCCATCAGATGCGGCTACCATCGCGGACGTGCCTCCGCGTCGTCACTCACATCATCGCGGCCACGTCGCTGCGTACGTCGTCACGCTCGCCATCGGAGGCGGCGATCACCACGACCATGTTGTTGTCGGGGCTGCTCATGTGTGGCCGCCGCCATATCCATCATGTCTCGCAACGTCGCGGCTGCAGGCGTGCAGCCGCCCAGCGCTGTCTCCACCGCCACTACGATGTTGTTGCTGGGGCCGTCGGCGTGCAGTCCGACGCCATCTCCATCTCCACGACGATGCCGGACAGCTGGCATGCTGCTCGGCGCCATCTCCACCCAAGCGACGATGGCATCAGGGTCGCCGGTATGCAGCCCAACGCCATCTCCACGCGGACGACGATAACGGCCGACCGCCGGCGTGCAGCCCGGCACCTTCTCCACCTCCGTGATGGCGTCGGCTGGTTGTTGGCATGCAGCTTGGTGTTCTTCTCCATCTCTGTGACTACGCCGCCCGGCTGTCGATCGGCGTGCAGCTCGGCACGACGGCATCCGGGCTGCTGATCGCTCGTGTGCTACCAGCCACCAGCCTAGCATGGAGGTACACTTTCGGTCTCTGGCCGGCAGTGCAGGCGTGCAGCCATGCAAGTGCGTGCATGTTTTCTCCGGCCAGGAGCCCTACGTGCATGTGCATGCACACATGACCAACAAAAGCTTGCTACTACAAATTGTGCACGTGTATGCACGAGCCAGGTATGTGCAGCCCCGGTGCACTCGCTGCCCACTGGCGACTCCGTGAGCAGCTCGGCGCCGTTTTCCCTACGGCACGACGGCTGCCGGCGAGCAGCCCGGCACCATCACCACCACCACGGCGATGTCGTCGAGGCTGCTGGCATACAGCCTGTCGCAATCTCCACTTCTGCGACGGCATCGTCGGGTTGCCAGCACGTTGCCATATGCCTCTACATCTTTGCTACGGCGTCGTCACCGCCAGGCAGCCGGCATGCAGTCCGGCGTCGTCACCTCCTCCGCAACGACCTAGCCGTTGGGCCGATGAGAAGCTTGACACCGAGGCACCATGGACATGCAGCCTGCTGACGTCGAGGCGCTGCCGGTGGTGTGCAGCTTCTCGCCATCTCCACAAGCAAACTGAAGTCTCGGAGTTCCCCGATGAGGGATGACATCTACACCAACACCTACGTTGTCCTCCAAGGCAGGACACCATTCACACCGAGTCCTAGGGCTTTAGTTGTGGCATCAAACCACGACGAGGTGGCGGGCATATGCACCACCTAAGTTCGCTGGTCATCATAGAGTCTACTTCGACATCAACACCAATCTTCTCATCGACATCGTCCATGCGTCGACGAGGCGGAGTCATACTCCACCGACATGTCTTTTCCGATGAAGCAAACCATTTCTTGCCGGGTACCGACAAGGCGAAGGCAAGCCATCAAGTCCGACCGACGAGGCGGACACCACCAGGCCGGACACCGACGAGGCGAAGGCCGCCTACCTGTCTGAGCTGACGAAGCCAGACATATTCATCATCGGACATCGACAAGCCGGAGGGATGCGACTAAGCATCGCTGGAGCGACGGGCGTACCGCTCCACCCTTCCACTTCATCATCACCTGCCCAAAGAAGACAAGCCTCAAAGACGACGACCATTGCAGCAGCTTAATCGGAGGTAGTCTGTGGGCTTGACCTATGGACATAATTAAGCGGGAGCTTTCCGAGGCCCCGTGAACCAGAACACCACATCGCAGGCCTTCGAGCGCATCCTTTGGGATATTGTAATTTTGTATCTCTACATGAGATTAATAAAATGCTTATGTCCCTCCATCTTTTATTTGTGTATTTCGATACACTGGCACGCCCGCGTTTAATTATTATTTTTCGTGTCAAACATGTAGAATAGAGTTGGTATCGGACCAGTAAAGCTGTTATTGCTGGCATTGAGTGCAATCAGATTCTCCATTGCTTTCCATATGGTGGATGGAAACTGTCCTGCAAATAAGTTGCTTGAGATGTTTAGTACCTGCAGAGGCCTGCCAGGGGTTGAAGATGGCAGCTCGTGGAGTGTTCCGTTGAGCTGGTTAAAGCTAACATCAAGGGTAGTAATGCTGTTGGACGATAGCAATCCCAGTGGCAAATCACCGGACAGCGAGTTGCTAGAGAGATCAAGGTACTGCAGCCCGGTGAGGATCCCAAGGGACTGCGAGATGTGCCCCTCGAGGCCCTTGGAGGGCAGCAAGACATGGATGACCTTCCTATCTTGCCTGCAGGTGATCCCTTCCCACTTGCAGCAATCTGTGCCATTCCGCCATGACGCAGAGAGGCCGCCATCTTGTGAGAGCTCGGCGAGGAACTGGAGAAGGGAGGCCTCCTCATGGTGTGTGCCGGAACTGGTAGGAGAGCCCAAGCAGACCAGCAACACAAGAGCAAGGCAAAGGGAAGGTATGCCCAATAACTTGCTGCATGTCTTGCTGGAGAAATGGAGTGTGTGCATGGTTTTCCGGTGAAACTAGCATCCAAACAAGAGCTTAAGTTGTGCCCTGACTGGATGCATCAATGGTGGTCTAATCATGAAAGAGATTGGGGAAGAAAGTAGCAGATCTAGCTCCCATTTTGTTTTGTCCACTTGCTGTATATGAAGAGCTTAAGTTATTTTACACAACTGTCACACCAGCCCACCTGCAGCTTCCTAGTTCACACTGACGTTACATTATTCCACAAATGGCTGCCTCTTGTAACTTACTAGTTGAGTGCCCGTGCGTTGCTACGGAATACAAATGAAATATAGATTGATTAAGCAAACCGTGTCTTAGGCTGCATACGTGTCAATATTGTCCATTTTCACCATGTCCCTTTGCCTTCCTCCTCCCTCTCTAATCCGCCTATTATTCGCTCCACTATATTGTGATGCAACCCTGTTAACCTTCATTGCTCAGTTCGGTCATTCCAGGGATGATTTTGGCCATTTGACCTCTAATCCGCCCATTATTCGCTCCACTATATTGTGATGCAACCCTGTTAACCTTCATTGCTCAGTTCGTTCATTCCAGGGAATGATTTTGGCCATTTGACCTGATCATGAATTATTATCAAAGTGTGCTCTCGTGACCTGTTTGTGCCACACAAAAATGACCATGGAGATCTCACATCATTGTACTTTTCATGCTTAAAGACTTAGATTAAAATTCCAAGAAACGACACACATAGAGCAAAGATAAAAATAACGATCTTTGAACCAGTTCTGCCAATGCCAACAAATGTCATAACTGAAATAAACCATTCATTTAGAGTATCACAAATTAATCAATTTTCCTTTTTATTCAAAAGCGAACAAGATGCATCTTCCCAACTGCTCAAATTATATGAATCTCAAGTATCTTGTTTCGGGTCTTAAAAAGTTTACACATTCAGAAGCCAGTAGTCATTTGGTGGATCAAATGCAAGGACTTACAGTTCAGGGATACACAATTATCCACCTGTACATAGCAGGGCTGATGGAGGAGGATACACCAAATACATCAATCTTTGAGCACCTGTATGCCTTCTTTGGAGCGCCCATTTTACCTATTCATAAAAAGCTTCGCAATTAAAAGAAAACCTGCTGTCCCGAGAGAAATATATTGTTTAGGTCATACAAAAGAAAACCTTTCGTTTAGTGTGTGCAGTAACTGACAAATGCAGGATCATGAAAAAGATCTACCCACAGCGAAAAAGCACTGTGTAAACCAGAAATTATAGCTCCAGTCCTTAAGGCATGTTTATTCACCAAAATAATGCTTGTTTCATAAGAATTTCAAGCAAGGTCTCCTGGTTGGACTGGCTCTCCAAATTATATACACCACTAAATTTAAATCATCAGTAAATCCAATGTAACATGAGTCCAAATGTTCATGGTGGCCATCAATGTACCGGTTAAGTGTTAGCAGGGAAGGGCCGAAGGGGTGAGGTACATGGAGTATCGCATCATTTACCTGTATGAGGACCATGACATTTGTGGGGGTCGTTGTGTTTGCAAAGGGTCCACGGAATTAAGCTTTTGTTGTGAGGGTACATTATGTTTAGGAGTACAGGGTCTGGTCGCCCTGACGACGCATGCGGAGCACATTCATGCTAGTGCAAACATAATTATTTTTTCAAATGTGGGGACAAGAAAAAATGAACTAAAAGCCAAACAATCAACGAGTTTTAGATGTGACCAAATAAAGAGCGAGCAAGCACATAGATCAAGCAAAATTGCTGGATGTATTCAGCACAGAACAGAAATATAAAATTCAAGACTATACCTTGTGAGTTATAGTCTTCTAATTAGAATGCATATGACCAGGAACCGGAGCTTTTATGCATACTCATTACTCGGTGCACATCCTGTAACAAGTTAATACCGTTTCATTATAGAGCTCGGTAAAGATTAATAATATAGCTCAAGTAGGAACTTAAACTGATACCTTCTCAACCATGTCGGTCTCTATATTTGGTTCTTTGCTGCTGGCAAGTAAGAACAGTAATACATCCCCTCAGAAATACACTCTGAATTCCTGAAGAAAAACATAAAACAGCAGTCAGCTTCCTCTTATGCTAAGGTGAAGAACCATAAGCAAGCACATCGTACAGCTCAAGCAGGGACTATAGAGATGTTCCAGCATAGCAAAAGAAGGAAGAACCAGTAATGACTATCAGTCTCTATATTTCATTTATATTCACTTTACCAAACATAGTGAAATGTGTGCACACAAACCAGTTTACTTCCTTAAGAAAGAAAATGTCACATACCAAGTTTTATTCGCAATGTAGATTTGCAATGGACATTAGCAAGCAGTTTGCCAATTATCAATTTCAGATAAACATTTACCTGGACTTGAAGTTATGTCTCTATCTCAACAATGACGTTCTACAGACTATAGTAGCATAGTCTTATTACTCTTGAAAGTTCTCACCAGGGTGCATCAGTGCATGTCCGGAGGTCCACACGATTTTCCGTTGAATCCAAACATCTAGGGGGTAGCAAGAAAAATACTGGAGATACGATAAACTCACTTGTTTTAGTACTCTTAGTATGTCGGGAAGCTGTGCCGCGCGGCAGCAGCTGTTGCTTCCTCTTTCTTGCCCCTTAATACAAGGTAGAGCCACATGCACTGACTCCAGCACGCTGCAAGATCAAGTCATCATCAAATTAACACCAAACAACGTGAATAGAGCTCATGTCCACCTGCTACAATAATTTACAAACAACAATCTGATGAAATAAAAATAATGTTCAGACTTCAGAGGTTCAGAGGGGCATATTAATGGATGACCGACCTTCAGGTAGAGGGTTGATGAACATCTGGGACAGAGCGCTGAAGGTGTCGGTGAACACCGGACACCTCTTCTCCAAGCAGCATGTCAGCATCAGGCATCCCATCTCTGACGCGGCCACCCCCTGCAAAATCACAGCAAACAAATCCATCAAAATCTCATATCTGGTCAAGAGGAATCCAAGAAAATCCCATCCAAATCTGTCTGATTAACCGATGAATCATAGATCTCACATATGAAATACTAAGAATACTAAAACAGAAAGAGATGTGATCTCACATATGAAATACTAAGAATACCAAATCCCATCCAAATCTGTCCAACGTACGAGCCATCAAACCCATCAAAAAGAGAGGTGATTCACAGGAGGGAGGGGATAAAGAGGGGCGTCCTGAGGACGGACCTGAGGTTCTCCGCCTAGATGATGGGGACATCATCGGAGGAAGCGCCGCTGGCCGCCACCATGGCCGCCATAAAATCCCTTTTCTTCAGGCGAGATTTGGAGCCGTAGTCTGCAAGTGAATTGGGCGTCCGATTCATGTTTGCTGCCGAGAGGATATAGAGAACGATATGTAGTAGAGAGAGACGGACAGATGGCAGAGGATAAAAAAACACTCACCGTGCTGTCGTTGCCCTGATCAGATGGTCGGGGCGCATATATCGGATTTGCGTCGGGGAGGTGACGCGTGAGGCTGGGAAGAGAGGGCACGGCCTCATTGGAGATCGAGGCAGGAGTGAGGAGGCGCCGCCCGATGCAGGGAAAGGAGAGAGATCGGTTCGGGAGGAGATGAGATTGCGGGAGGCGTGGGAGCGAGAGCGACGAACGGACGCGATGGAGGGAGGGGACGATGGACGATTAGGGGAGAGATGGTTCGCTCGGTGACATACGAACGACCAACTCCCATTTAATAGTAAAGATTGACAAGTCAATTGGCCAATCTTCCAGGACACCTTCAGTACAAAAAACTGCTTTTTGTAGATTGTGTAGTCATCCTTGACTCAGTCTTTACTTTATGAGATGCCTTAATTTACGGGCTTCACTAAATAACTCTAACCTGTTACCACTAGCACTTGACCAAAAAAATTACTCCTTGACGCATCCTCTGCCTTTTTGTGAACAGGAAAATGCGTGTTCTGCAGAATATACTGAAAGGCGCTTGGCATCGAGAGCAAGCATCCGCATGTGGACAAACCCAATTGGAGGGCAACAATCTTGTTGCTTAATGGAGGGGGTGGATGGTTGACTTGCTGGTGATCTGTTCTCTCTTCCTCTTGACCTGAGGGTTTCACTGACCCTTATCACGCGAGCTGAGCTTCGTCTGATGTATACCTTTACTGTTGTTTTCTGTTCTGCTGGCTCCACTATAGCACTATTCTATTGTGGGTCCGAAGAGGTTCAAAGTAAACTGCGTAGCGTGTGAGGGCTGGTTGATCACATGGCTCTGATAATGCTCGTATGGTATGGTCTTTTGGGACAGAACCATCTATTTATCATTACTTCTTAATCTTAAAAGGTATCTGAGTTGGCCACCCTCATCGAGATTGTTTATTAAGTTATTAACATTAGCAGTTGTCAACCATTATGTGGACAGAACATTGATTCAACTGATGTATACTTTGAGATAATTTTTAAATTTTGCACAAAGTTATGGGTAACGATGGCACAAGAGTTTAAATAACCGATATAATATATAGAAGAAAATGCTATTTTTTTAGTAACACATGGTTTAGTTCTAGTTCTAGGATGATGATTGATGATGGAGGTGCATTGTATCATGATTATTATTTTCTAGATGCTGCCCTCTATCATTGATCATTACCCGTGTGGTTAACGATTTTCCTCTCCTCATTGATAATTTTTTTCGCAAGTGCCAGAGGGACATGGAGTTTTGGCTCTTAAAAAAGTTGACATAGCTGGTGATCTAAAAGGGCATTTTTTTAGCATTTTGGAGAATCGGTTTTTTCCTAGAATATCACAAATGTTATTTCTTCATGGAAACTTGTACATAGGTACAACAATCAGACATGTTTGTTGGGAAAAAAAATCAGACTTTTGATTTTGTTTCCTATTTGTTCTTATTTTACTGCTCGGGTGCATGTCAGCGCGTGAACATAACTTAACTTTATAGTGCCAGACAGTCTACATGATTATGGATTTTCAGAAACTGCAGCGTTGGCACTGCATCCATTTTGTTGTCCGGTTTAGTATGTATCACTTACTGATCTCTCTTTCTGCTGTCAGGTGCAGGATCTGTATTATAAGCTAGGGTGCCTACTGAACAACCTGACGTGTTGGCGGTTGGCACAGAAGGCAAAAACACAGCACAGGATTAAGCGACTCGAAGTATTTGGCGTATCAGCCTTGGGATCAAGCGTGTGTCACTACTGGAAAATACTTGTCAGCAATACACCACTGCCTAAATTTTTTTTTGCCGAGTGCTACACTCGACAAACAAGGCTCAACTTACACTGGACGGCAAACAACATTTGCCATGTGTTTTTTGTCGCGTACTCGGCAAAGGACTTTGTCGTGTGCCAGATCACCCTTCTTGGCAAAATAAAGTGTGTTGACGGCCATGTGGCACATGGCTTTGCCTAGTGTTATAGGGTGCAGTCGGCAAATAGGCGGTACAAAATATATGCAAAAAAAAAAGGCGGTACAAAATCATGCCGCATTGTAGAAGTTAACCTTGTTACACCAGATCGAGTAGGTGTAGGATTAGCAATATGTATGAGTCCTAGTAGAACTAAGATTTCTAATCCTAGTCAAATTCCATATTTAGTCCTCATATGGACGTGTATATAAGCATCAACACGGTGGCTTGTAAACAACAACGAAAAACACTAAAGCTCCCAAAATCACAAAAGAAATAGAGAGAGAGACAGCAAGACAAAGACAAACAGGATACGTGAATGTGGCAATCCAAATCCAGTTTCCGATCTTAGTAATTAATTTCCACTGCTTAGTTTGTAGAGTCGCTCGTTTCCAAAGGAGCTAGGAGCTAGTTAGCTACTCACATACGGCAAAGATCCATCAACGGATCATGTGCTTGAGCAACGCATCGACATCCATCAAAGGGATCACGTGCTTGAGCAACTCACCGACATCGAGAACATAACCATAATAGAGGCGATCTGACGCTTGCAGATGTGGGAAGAAAATTTCCCTGGTTGTCGGAAAGGACAAGAAGGAGATGGTGATCAGCTCCTCTACTCACGCGTTGATTGTGAAAGCCCTAAGAAGCAAAAGAAGGCATGATGGCGAAGGATCAAGTAACCCGAAGCGCGATGGACACAATGAAAGGGCAAATGAAAAGGCAAACCAAAAAGGGTGTGGCAAAGATGATCAATCTAACGAGCAGAAGGCACGTACTTTGGATATGTCCAAGATCAAGTGCGACAACTGCAATGAGATTTGTCCCTAATGAACCAGATATCAAGATCTTTCCGTGGGGGATTCTGGCTACACTTCAGCAAAGTTCTATAAGTTCATGTTCTCTCATCTTGAGTGTGATGCCTCCCTTCAGGCGATTTGGAAATCTCGTCTTACCCCTAAACTAAGGGTATTTGCTTGGCTGCTACAAAGGATAGATTAAATACTAAAGACTTAATGGCTCGTAAACATTGGCATGTGGAAGGGGGGCCAGATTGTGTGCTTTGTGCAAGTCGGACACTGGAGATTCGAGATCATCTCTTTTTTGATTGCCCCTTTGCAACTAATTGCTGGAGTTTTATTGGGATTCAGTGGGATGGTTCCAGGGCCATCTCTCCTCGTATTGATGCTGCCAAACTCTCTTATCAGGGCCCCTGTTTCATGGAGGTGATCGTTTGTGTTTTATGGAATATTTTGAGAGCTCGTAATGATTTGATCTTCAAAAACCTCAGGCCTTCTTTTCTGAGGTGGGAAGTGCTCTTCCAGCATGATATTATGTTACATCAGCATAGGGTTAAACCCTCCTTAGTGCAGCCTCTCCTTCAAAGGGACTTAGACACCTTCACGCGCTCTGTCTAGATGTTTAGCCTATGTACAGTTTTTTCCGATTTTTTGCCCCCTTGATTTTTGGCAGAGAGATTTGTAAGACTTGTGTCCCAAAAAACCTTTGGTTTTTCTGGCCCCTATTAATTTAAAATCTACACCGTAGGGATTTTTCTCTACGGTACCTCTGTAAAAAAAACAACTGCAATGAGATGGGTCACTTTGCAAACCAATGCCCGAAGGCCAATAAGTGGGAGATGAGGGCAAATTCGGTGAAGTACGAATAAGACGAACCAACTCTTCTAATGGACGAAGTTTGTGATGTCGCCCAAACGGTGGTTGTGAAACCAAACCGGAATGTGCTACATGAGAAGAGGATAACACCAAAGCTATCGAAGAACGATGACTGGCCATGCTGACCGAGGTGATGACGATCTCCACGATGCAGACACCCACAACAACGAAATGGACATGAGCGAAGATCTTGGCAACGATGCCGCAGATGAGGTGGTGCATGGTGATCATGATCACCATGAGGTGCAAAGTGATGACGACCACCATGATGATGGTCACAGTCACGACGACTACGCCAACGACCTATGAAAGCATGCCAAGAAATTCGCACTTCCTCGAAAGCATCAACCCCGACACAATTTGTGTCTCCTCATTTGCAAGTCTACAAATACACCAAGCCAGTTAGGCTCGAGTACGCCAAACTTTGTTTGCTCGGATTTTAGGGGACGGCTAATTTTGTAGAGGCGAGTAAACATCCAAGTCGGAAGCACGCCACGGATGAGCAGCTGCAGCTGATTGAGAACAACAACACATGGTCCTTGGTAACCCGGCCTCTGAATCATAAACCTATTAGTTTGAAGTGGGTTTACAAGTTGAAAAGGTGAAAGGACAAGGATGTCACCTAGTGGTGGGGGGGGGGGGGGGGGGGGGGGGGGGGTTGGGTGAATAGGCGATTTAAAAAATTTCCGGTTAGGCTTGCTAATTGCGGAATAAAACTAGTCCATAGGATTGTCATTAATTACCAAAACCACGCATGGGGCAACACATGCACTTTCAAAAGGGACACAGAGGGTGCTAATGTGAAGTACAGGGCAAGACTCTTTGAAAATGGCGACATACAACATCAAGAAGTTGACTATGTGGAGGTGGTTTCACCAGTTTCTAGACTCGACACTGTGAGGCTGTTCCTAGCTATGGTAGCACAAGAGGATTGGAAGGTTCATCACATGGATGTTAAATTTGCTTTTCTCGACAGTGATCCCACGGAAGAAGTGTACATAGAACAACCCCTCGGTTACGAGAAGAAAGTAAAAGAAGGGAAGGTTTAAAGTTAAAGAAGGCACTATACGGGCTGAATTAAGCGCAAGGAACTTGGAACTCAAAGTTGGACCAAAGTTAGGTCTCTTTCGGATTTAAGAGATGTCGCCTCGAGCACATAGTCTATACAAGAAAATCCAAAGGATCCAACCTACTAGTTGGAATTTATGTCGATAATCTGATTATAACCAGAAATAGTGCGCAAGAAATTGAAGGTTTCAAGGCACCGATGAAGAAAAAGTTTAGCATGAGGGATCTGGGATTGCTCACCTACTACGACCTCTATTCCACAATGGAACAGGCTTGCTAAAAAAGATTAGATTGTGGAACAGAGGGAGTAATACTTAGGCATCGAAGTGAAGCAAATCTCCAGAGAAATTTCCCTATATCAATCGTTTTACGGGGTGAATTTGTTGGACAAGTGTAACATGGCATTTTAACGCTTTACACGTTCCAATGAACCAACGTCACAAGTTGAGCAAGATGAGCTCAAATCCGCCGGTGGACACCACGACGCATAGAAGCATTGTGAGAAGCCTAAGATATTTGGTGCATATCCAACAAGACTTGGCTTAGTTAGTGAGGATCGTGAGACGTTTCATCAAGAACCCCACGACTGAGCACATGAGCGTCATCAAGCAAATCTTGCGCTATGTGATAGTTGCACGTATAAGGATTAGTCCTTCACGACTATTTACACAGCGATAATGGCAGGCGATGTTAATGATTGGAAAAGCACATCTGACATGGCATTCTACTTTGGTCCGCACTGTATTCATGCAAGGAAGAGTACATAGCGGCGAGCACGGTGGCTAGTCAATCTGTGTGGTGGAAAACACTCCCAGCTGATCTTACAAAGAAAGAGGAGCAGAAGGACTCAAGATCAATAACCAAGCTGCAATCTCATTGGGCAAGAACCTGGTTCATCACGAGAGGAGCAACCACATAGACACCGTCAACTAAATCCGAGAGTGCATTGATGAGGGGATGATCAAAGTTCAATGCGTGAACACCAACGACCAGCTTGCCGCCATTCTTACTAAGTGCCTCAACAAACAAAAGTTCATCGATGCCTAAGTATTACTCCTGAACCCCAACCAAAACATGAGGAAGAAAGTCGGAGTACAAGAAGTGAAGGAAAGCAAGCAGGTTAAGGAGGTGATTCTAGAAGTTAACCTCGTTGCACCAGATCGAACTAGGTTTTGGTTGGGGTTTTTTTTTTGAATCATTAGTTATGCACCATTTCACATGTATATATATGCTCAATCTATTGTTTGTGTAGGCCATCCAAAAGGAGAGCAAGGGATCGGCATGAATTGAAAACGAGCAAACTCGAGAAAAAGAAGGCCGAAGGAGTCCAGAAAGATCTTCAACATCATCGATACAACAATGAACTTGTTAACCGCAAGAACCATCGTTTTGAAAGCATATCTAGCATTGCTTGCAATCTATCCGAGGTCTTGTGTGCTGTAACCGGTAGTCGTGCAAAAGGTTGTGATCTCAAAGATCTTTGTTTCTTTCCTAGAAAACATTTTAAAAATTAACCAATCTAAAGCGAGCTCCTACAATGATAATGTCATGTCGCGAGGATCTAATTGTACCATGAAGCATGCATGTCCCTGTGTTAGTTCTGTTGCTCCAAATCCATATATACATATCTATACCTAATAATAAAAACATTAAGGTTTCTTGTCGTACGTCATTTTTCTTACCGATTTTACCCTCCCACTAAATCACTTATTACAGCTATGCCACCGCCAAGTGGAGAAATACTTTTCGGTTTGGTGACTTACCCGCACAGTTTGTTCTTTTCCATGACTTCTGTTCGCTCGCAAAGGGATCGACTGAAGCGGAGGCGCGGCTACCGCCCAGCACACGGTGGCCCCTGCCCGATACATCTGCTTGTGGACACTGGCCCTCTCCCTCACCGAGGTCGTCGGACTCCGGTCGGCTCCCCTCGCTCCCTCATCCAATCCAACCAGGCCAAGCGATGGAGGTGACCTGACACCACGGCGACGACCGGTCGGCATGGCGTGGCGGTATTCTTCTGCGCACGCGTCCGGCCTAGCGATGGCCGGGCTGAGGCCTACGCACCTCGACGTGCTTGGAGTGGTGGTCCTTCTAGCTGGGAAGCCACGGGGCCATCACAATGGACCTCACCGCCTCACCGGGCTGATGCTTGCGATGCTACAGATGACGACTGGATGTGCGGGGAAGCTTCCGGGTGACTGCTGGGGACTTCTGGTGTGGGGAATCGGAAGGGGGCGGCTGGGGTGCTCGCATGGTCAGCCATGGCGGCACCGGAGGAGGGCGAAAAGGTTGTGGTGCCCGCCTTTGACTTTCGTCCAACACAATTTCGTTTGGTTATTCCTGCGGCCTGATGCAATATCTCATTGATTTTTTTTGTTTCATCTGCTTCTCTGATGTTCATAGATTAGATTGTTGAAATATTTTCGGCAGCCATGCGTTATGAGGCGCAACTTGACCGCCCTAGTAGCGCTCACGGACACATTGCTGGGGAGGGTGCAGCGGCAAAGAAGGCAAAGAAAAATGATAAGTCCCGCTGTTACCGCTGTGACGAACCCGGCCATCATGGCAAGGAGTGTACTGTTGACGTATGTGATATTTGCGAGAGCAAGGAGCACCAACCTGAGGTGTGCCCCTTGTTGACGGCGCCGAACCCGCAGGTCACTGTTCACGGGCTGATCCATGAGGGTCTCACGTTTTACGAGCAGCCAACTACTGAGACCTATAAGCCCAAGATTGATAATGTGCGTATGGCCATGCTGACGGTAACAGGAGACCTCGTTATTCCTCAAATTGTTTGTCAGCTGCAACGTTTGGTTCCTTCAGATCAGTTCCATTGGGAAGTTGTTCAAGTTGGACATAATGTCTATAAGGTGTCTTTCCCATCTAGGAGCGACCTAGACAGATTGACTATCTTTGGTTCTTGCAAGGTACCTAACACTAAGTGTGAGATCACGGTTGTGCCTTGGGTTACTAATATGGAGCCTATAGATTTGTTGCCAAAGAAGTGGATGAGAATTTATGGTATTCCACCTAAAACCATAGGAGATTTCTTATCATTATGGAGCCTGGGGTCTTTGTTTGGTAAAACTATAAAAGTTGATATGAAGTTCACTCGGAGACATGGGGTTTTGCGCATCCTTGTGGGCTGTGTGGACTACACGTTGATTCCAAAAGGTTGGACCATCTTCATTAAAGATGGGTTTTATAAGCTCAAATTTAAGGTCGAGCACCCGGTGGATGTTGCTGATAAGGAGGACGATAATCCTAGGTCACCACCGCCGGATGATGATGCAGATGATGGGGATGACGAGGGATCTTATAACCGGGACAAAGCTGAGAAGGAGAACAAAGGTAGTGGATAGAGGATATGGCTACAGATGGAGAAACAAAAACTTCCGAGTTAAAAGAAAATGTGGGAGATGTGGTTCCCATGCAAGAGATGAAGACGGGCGTTATATTCTCTCCTAGAGTGCAGAAGCAGTTTCGGTTAGCACGGGAGGAGGTGCAACACATGTTCAGCAAGAGGGTGGAAGAAGTACATGAGATGGCCGCATCAATGGCTGGTGCTAGAACAAATGAAACTGATTGTTTTGTGGACAAGCATTGCGGTGGTAGTGTCCAGGGTTCTGCGGGCGTTCTTGAGGTGCATGCGGCGCCAAAGATCGTGGGAAGCCTTACAAGCAAGCTGCAAGCTTCTATGGCGGAGAATGAGGAGGCCTACAGTGGCAATGATCTGACATCATCGCACATTGCGGAAACTGAGGTTGATGGGATTAACACTTGCACCAGCTCGCCGGGGAGCAACAACATAGCTGGTCCTCTATGCGATGGAGAGCAGGGGGTGTTGAACTTCTTGATACATCTGCTAGACCGACTTCCCCTTGTCTCTCACCCGAACCAGCTTTGGGTCTTGATGGAGGAGTCTATATGGACCGTCTCGGGAACCCTATTGTGCCACAAACCCAGCTATGCGAGATGGGAGCTTCTAATGCTACACATGCGATCGCGGCGACAAGACCTTCAGAACATGAAATCATGGCCTATGGGGGAATGCAAGAAGTGGAAGTGAGATCAAGTGATCGGTTGAGGATGCAGGCTAATGCGGATACTCCTCAACTAGAGCATGCGATGGATCTTGCTTCACGAAAAATTTACGGCACCCCAAAAGGTACACCTTGCAAGTCATCTCTATCTTTTTGTTATCTTTCCAGTTCTGATATTAAAACTAGAGCGGATAGATTAGGTATTTCACTAGGCACAAGCACAGCTCAAAAAGACCAATCCATTTCGGTAATCATGGAATTAGAAAAAGAGAGGGAGGTCATTTTTCTAAAAAATACTTTACCTCCTGCAAATGATGAGTCGGAGGCTAGTTTGGTGTTAAGAAGGGCAAATAATCTGAGTGAAGATTTAGATGACGATGAGTTCGAAGCCTCTGAAGATCATGCGGATCTTAATGAGACGATAGCGACAATTAAAAAGAAACGTAAAAACAGCTCATTCTCAAAGCGTGCGGCTAGGAGAAGTGTGAGGCTTCAAAATTTGAGGATAAGTTTAAAATGAAAGGAGTGGTTTGAAACTCGGACGGGTTTGGAGATCCTGCCAAACATTTAGCGATTAGTGAATCGGTCAAGGAGCATAAACTTGATTTTGTGGGGATAATTGAGACTGGGAGGTCTTCCTTCGCGACCCCCTTTCTAAAAAATTTAGCCGGCGGTATGGATTATAGTTGGTATGCTATACCTCCAAAAGGGAGGTCGGGTGGCATGTTGATAGGATTTAATGATGCTACGTTGGCAGTTCAAAATGTGGTCTCAGGAGACTTTTGCGTTAAGTTCCACTTGAGATCAAAATCTGATGGTTTTCGTTGGGCATTTGTGGTGGTCTATGGGGCAGCGCAGGACGAAAAAAAACCAGATTTTCTAGCCGAGTTAGTAAGAATTTGCGATGGTGAGACACTTCCAATGTTGTTAGGAGGTGACTTTAATATAATCAGAAGAAAAGAGGAGAAGAATAATTCAAATCTTAATGCTAGATGGCCTTTTATTTTTAATGCTATTATTGAAAGCTTAAGTCTAAAAGAGTTGCAAATGTCCGGAAGGCAGTATACTTGGGTTAGTAGAAGGGAGACGCCAACATATGAGAAGTTGGATCGTTTTCTTGCAAGTGTTGAGTGGGAACAAAAATTCCCACTTGTTACAATTCAGGCTCTGACCCGTGCGGGGTCGGATCACACACCACTTTTGTTGAATACGGGAGATCAGGCTTTCGTTGGAAATAGGAGTCACTTTTCATTTGAGCTGTCTTGGTTGCGACATGATGGTTTCTCGGATTTAATTGCCCGTGAATGGAATGCGGTCCAAACGGGAAATACTCCTATTGAACGATGGCAAAACAAAATTAGACATCTCCGTCAATTTTTGAGAGGATGGGCGAAAAATTTAAGTGGGGAATATAAAAACTTGAGAGACAAACTTATTTTGTTAATCAATGAACTTGATCTCAAAGCTGAGACCACTCCTCTCTCAGTAGCTGAGCGAGCTGTTAAGAAGGAGGCGGACGATGGTTTGGCAAAGTTGAGAAGGGCTGAGGAGTCGAAGTGGGCTCAGAGGGCAAAAGTAAAGTATATTCAAGAAGGTGGGAGTAATACGAGATACTTTCACATCATCGCAAATGGAAAACATAGGAAAAAAAGAATTTTGCAATTAGAACAAGATGAGGGTACAATAGTTGGCCAAGAAAATCTGAAAACATATATCTCTGAATTTTATAAGAAATTGTTTGGGGCACCGGTCACAAACAACTTCTCGATGAATGAGGAGATCACTCAGGACATGCCACAAATCTCAGAGGAAGAAAACAAAATTTTAACACAAGAGTTCTCGGAGAAAGAAGTCTTGGATGCAATCAAACAAATGGAACATAATAAAGCCCTTGGCCCAGACGGGTTTCCCGCGGAGTTCTATCAAAACTTCTGGAGTATTATCAAATGTGATCTAATGGCAATGTTTGCTCAGTTGCATACAGGAAACTTGCCATTGTATAAACTGAATTTTGGTATTATTACTTTGCTGCCTAAAAAAGAAGATGCTAGTCGTATTGAACAATATAGGCCAATTTGCTTGCTGAATGTTAGCTTCAAAATATTCACGAAAGTTGGAACAAATCGAGTAACCTCTATTGCGAGTAGGGTGGTTCGGCCAACTCAAACAGCATTCATACCGGGCAGAAATATTTTGGAAGGGGTGGTAGTACTTCATGAAACGATACATGAAATGCACAGGAAGAAATTGGATGGGGTTCTCTTTAAAATAGACTTCGAAAAAGCTTATGACAAGGTTAAATGGTCGTTCTTGCAACAGGCGCTGAGAATGAAAGGGTTTGCACCACAATGGTGCGAATGGATCGCTAGGTTTATTCAGGGGGAAGTGTCGGGATCCGAGTTAATGACGATATCGGTCATTACTTTCAGACACTGAAAGGATTGAGACAAGGGGATCCGTTGTCCCCTTTACTATTTAACCTAGTTGCCGACATGTTGGCCATTTTAATTTCTCGTGCAAAGGAGGATGGCCAAGTCGGGGGTTTAGTGCCGCACCTTGTGGAGGGCGGTGTATCCATATTGCAATATGCGGATGACACGATCTTGTTTCTTGAACACGACATTGCGAAGGCCGTGAACATGAAACTAATACTAGCCTTTTTTGAACAACTTTCGGGGTTAAAAATCAATTTTCATAAAACCGAGGTTTATTGTTTTGGAAAGGCAAAGGATAATCAGGAGGAGTACCGACGCATTTTTGGATGTGAACTCGGATCACTACCTTTTAGGTACTTGGGAATACCGATTCATTATCGGAAGCTTTTAAACAAAGAGTGGAAAACTGTGGAGGATCGTTTTGAGCGGAAACTGGCAGCTTGGGTGGCAAAGATGTTGTCGTACGGAGACCGTCTTGTGCTTATTAACTCGGTTTTGACAAGCTTGCCAATGTTTTTACTGTCTTTTTTTGGCAAAGTGATAATCACAAGAAGAAGTATAGACTCACGAAGTGGAATATTGTGTGCCGACCTAAAGATCAAGGAGGATTGGGTATTGCCGTTTTAGACATAAAAAATAAATGCCTTTTGAGTAAGTGGCTATATAAATTATTGAATGAACAGGGAGTTTGGCAAGAAATTTTAACCAATAAGTACCTAGGTGATAAAACGTTATCACAAGTACAGGCTAAACCACTAGACTCTCCCTTTTGGAAAGGACTTATGAAAGTGAAGAATGCGTTCTTTGAGCGGGGCAGTTTTAATCTTGGTAATGGAGAACAGATTAGTTTTTGGCAAGATGTTTGGCTTGGACAGCGTCCTTTAAGCAAGGAATTTCCATCGCTCTATGCTATTGCTTCGAATAAAAACATTACTGTGGCTATTGTGCTGGATACGGTACCTATTAATCTTCATTTCTGAAGAACATTAGTAGGCAATAATAGGAATCTTTGGCTAAATCTAGTAGAAAGACTAATGCGGGTCAATTTAGTAGACGAACCAGACAAGTTTAGATGGCTCTTGAACACCAATGGTTCATTTACGGTTAAGTCGTTTTACGAAGACTTACTAAATGGCCATACTAGGTATTTGCGTAAATATCTATGGAAATTGAAAATCCCTCTAAAAATCAAGATTTTCTTGTGGTTTCTCAATAGAAAGGAACTTTTAACAAAAGATAACTTGGTTCGAAGACGGTGGACCGGCTGTAAGAAATGCGTCTTCTGTGATGCCGACGAATCCGCTGAACATCTCTTTATAAAATGCACTTTTGCTAGGGATATTTGGAGATTAGTACATTTTACGTTTAATGTATACCCTCCGTCTAATATTTCTAATATGTTTGGTAGCTGGCTAAATGGGATTGATAAAGTCACAAAAGCTCACATTCGGATTGGTGTAGCGGCCATCTTGTGGGCTATTTGGAACTGTCGGAATGATATTGTATTTAACAAAACATCATCTGTTCATTACTTGCAGGTTATACACAAGGCGTTGTACTGGATCCATTCGTGGTCCTGCCTGCTCCCGGTGGATCAGCGTGGTCTTATGGACGCTGGATGTACCCGTATGATAACGGTTGTGTGGGCTATCTTCAATCAGCATGGGTGGCTACATACTAGAAGAATAGATGCTTAGTGAACCTCTCTTTGCGTGGTCGATTTTTGTAGCCACTTTATGTGATCCATGAATTGTAAACCTTGATACCTTGGAGATTAATAATTGCGGAAGGCTGTGTGCATCTTTTTGATGCAGAGGCCGGGGATCCGCACTCCCTTATCTAAAAAAAAGTAGAATCCCTGGATGCTTGGTGGTCGAACTACTTTCACCCAGTCAGACTCATTCTCATTCCCCTCCCCGCCGAACTGACACCTGAAATTCAGTCGAGCAATCCAGTTGTGCGGCTTCTGTTTGTTAAAAAATTTAGCTCTTGAGAAGAAATATCATCAACAAATGAGGGAGGACGTTGCAGCTGGGCAGTTCCCTTTAAGCCGCCAACAAGTTTCTTCTTTCCTTCACAGATTGGGTAGAGGAGAAAAGGCACTTGTTCAAGCTTGAATTCTTCTTTCGTTCCATGCTGAAGAAGTAAAAAAGACAACAATTCATGCAAGTTCAGCAGCGACTAGACCAAGAGGAACAGTACCTGCGCTATTCACAGAAAGCTTTTTCTGAAAAGCGGAAAAAGACATGCCATTTTCATCAATGACAGTGTACCCAGGTAACTCAAGACTGATTTCACTTTGAATGGTTCCGATAAGTGGATTACCAAGATATTATGTGTCAGGTTTTGTTCTTGGCATGATAGCATGAATGAATCTGGACGGTATGCAACAAATCTGGCTCAGCAAAAGAGTATAGTTACGTAAATCATAATTTTGCACTTTTCATAAACTAACATATGATAATTAACCCGTAGCAAGGCACATGAATATATCAATTTGTTCCGTAGTGAAGTGCGACTAGACAAAAATTTGCATGAATTTGAATAAAGGTTAAATCTTTTCTCCCGTTGCAACGCACGGGCATATGTACTAGTGTCTCTTCCTCCCAAACTTTCGTTTGTTTCGTTCATTTCGTATGTCGCAAATTTCCGTGATTTTGGTTTCGTTCGTCCAGTTCGCCCGCCATGTTTCTGGTTTGGGCTTTTTTGTATCGTCTGTTCGTCCGTCGTGGGAGATCATGACCCGGTTACTGTTAGACAAGAGACCAATCCAAATCCAAACTCGAGCATATCTTGATCAGACCCGAGTCGTCCTCTTGTTGCCTTGCGAGCCTTTAAATAGATAGATTGCGCAGCGCGATCACTGCGGACCGAAGCAAAGTCGATGAGCCTTCCGAGCTTCACTTCATACGTCATACGAGACGGTTGCCTCCCTCACATCGGTGCGATCCAGACAATTATATACCAACACGCAGCCCACAACCACAAGCCGTAAGGCAGACATCAGGAGATCGATGAGCCTGAGCTAGGCGTCAAATGTAAGTACGTGCTAACCTAATCGATCAGCCGGCCTGCTTGCTAGATTGTACTCCTTCCGTTCCAAAATAGATGATTTCAAGTTGTATAAAAATGGATGTATCTATACACGTAACATGTCTAGATACATCACCTTTTGGACAAATGGAAGTCATCTATTTTGAAATGGAGGGAGTAGTTATAGGTACGCATCTTGGCGGACTGAAGTTTGTACGTGCGATGCAAAATTTAAGAGATGTTTTATGGTGCATCGTACATTCGTACGACTACACAATTTAATGTGTAGTATATGGAGAATCCAACGGTTTGAATTGATTGGACCAGTTTTGGGCCAAAGGACATGCCGATCATTTCCATCAGAGGTAGAATTGAGCTTTAATTCATTATAATTATCAATCCTAATTAGTCTGCACTAATTCAATTAATCATGGCCAAATGGAATCTGATGTTTATGATTTGTCAAGGCTTGGGCCGCTGTTTCTCCATGCGAAGTATATGCTATCTACCTCATTTGCACATTAATTATAGTTTTGAATGTGTCCCAAGGGAACGTAATAAACCTGTCCATCAGCTAGCTTGTTGTTTCGAGACTTCTGAACTTGGTAAGACTGTGTGCATCCTAGCTGTTATCATCGTAGGCGCATAATTGATCTACCGAGAACCAAGCAATCGCAGCACGATGACGACACCGAGATTTGTTAACGCAGTTCGGCGAACTCGCCTACATATGCGTGACATGACTACGGGTGCTCCTCCCCATGATACCACAACTCTGGCCGCCCTAGGCGCCGGCACAAACCGCCGGCTCCCCTGCGTGCTTGTTGCTATCAAGTCATCATAGGTTACACGTGTGGTGCTCCCCTGATAATATATGGGAGACCCAGGTACCAGAGTTCGACTCTGATACTACTCGTATCCTATCCACAGCTAATACAACTTCAAGTCCAAACGTAACCCAACACGTACACAATATTTGACACAAACACAACAAACTCCACTTGGCGAATATTGTCCGCCACCTTGAGTTCGTCCAAGCGTCAAACTTTCATGTACTCCGCCACCTTCTGCTGCTACTCTCAGACTCCACGTGACTCCGCCTACAACTGTAGTCCATTCTTCCCGTTTCAACATCATCATACACCGATCACTGATCTGCGTGAAAGTGCTTCCAGCTTGAAGGAATTTAACCGTCGCCTTGTAGTCAACCTGAGTCAAATTCACAGTCGTCTCATCATGGATAGTCTTTACATGTCCCACAGCTACAACACTCCGCCTTATTCTGTATCTAGTCATCCGCACTTTGCCATGTGCCATGAACATCACAGAATATATGGTCATGTACTCACCAAGTTTCTGACATTTCTGACTCTCCAACGCTTTCTCAGATTCCCCATGGCCGACTCCTATCATCTGACGCGTTAATGTCCATAGACCCAGTCACCAACTTGAATCCGATACTCGCCAACACTGCTTCAGCACCCCTGCACACATGTCTGACCACATATCTGACCCTCTGTGCCCTGGTCTATCGCCGTGTCCCGTGCTTACCGCACGCCTCGCCGCTGTTACCGCGTCGAGCATCCGCAATCTTGGCCAAGATCTACCGGATCACTAACCCAAACCACCTCAGGCCCCACTGCGGATAACCACCTGTCATACCCGACCGGTGCGGAGTTCCACGTATCTCTCGAACCCTGACGTCCAGTCCAACCAACGTGCCTCTCGCCTTCCCGCTGAATAGGCTTCGACTCTCCGTCGACTTACGCCGTAGCCCCTCCATCAGCCGAGTGAAATCTCCGCCTGAGACTTCAGCTCCACCTTCAACATGACTCCATGGTAGAGGATCAGTCCTCCCCACGCCCCTTCGACTTCAAGATCCCATGTGTGCACCATCTTGAATCAACCTCACGTCATCGCATGTCGAAGCACACATAACCACGCGCCACGTGTTGCCACGCCACAGAATTCGGACACCATCAGCCCTCACGCGCCTATGTCGTCGTCGCCGATCTTCACCGTCTTCTGTCCGACTGACATCCCGTCGATCCGTCAGACTGTCTAGCCCGAGCCAGCCGAACATGTCCGACTGCACGACATGCTCCAGACTCCACGAGCCTTATATGCACATCACCCCTCGCCGCATCCAGTCCATCTTGATCAACTGCCAATTCCCGTCGATCTTTCTGTGAACCTGCGACTCCGCATCTTGTATATACCGCAGCCATCCCGTACACAACCCGTGGCCTTGTACCTAGTAGAGAAAGATAGAACCAAAATCCACATCCTTGGTACCCTTCAGGTGTATATAACACAAACTTCCATTGCTTCCAGATTTTTCTTTCTTCTCTTTCTCAAACTCACGATGGCATGCAATCACATCCGTATTACGAACCGGTACTAGAGATCTCTCTTTAAACCTGTAAATCTCCGCCGACGGTTGCGCTTTGGAAGTTGATCAGCCCGGCGTTTTGATTGTGCTTTGGAAGATTATCAGCCCGGCGTTGATTACTACAGGAATTTAATCACTTGCGCTGCCCGCCGGCCTCCCTCTGTCCGCCGGCCTCCCTCTCCGCCCTATATAAGCTACACTAATCCATGGCCTTAAGCACACCTAATCTCTCTCTAATCCTTGCAAAAACTCTCTCTCTCGATCCTTCTCTTCTATTCCAATGGAGCCACTCGCGCGCGTACCTCCGTCTCGGTTGTACTATTTTATCAAAGAAGATATGCACTTCAAGGTATGGGTCACCCTCCGTGCATCACACGTGGAGAGGTGGATCCGCGACGTGAAGAAGTTCTTCCTCGACGCCGCACCGATCAAGTGCGTTGGACTCCACTGCGAGTTCACCGACCCTCACCCGGGTCGACAGAGGGATCTTCCACCCGAGAAAAGGCAGCGCGCCGCCGTCCTTCAACTCTCGGTGGCGTCCGAGACTCTTGTCTTCTAGATCTGCAAGGCTGATCGGGTGGCGCAGCTCCTCGTGGATTTCTTAGGTGACGAGACCATCAACTTCTCCGGCGTGGCTATCCACAATGACGTGCGGATGCTGCGCTACTACGGAATTGATATTCCGTCCGCGGTCGACCTCCAGATGGATAGCCGGAACCCAACCGGCAATCCTACTCCGAGTCTCTATGCTCTCTTCAATGCTATCATAGGGACAAAACTTGAGAAGAAGAACAACAACAAGAAGGACAAGAAGAAGGGCAAGGACGACGACGACTTAGAAGACCTCCGAAATTTCAGATGGGGCAACGTTCCATTGAGCTACGATCAAGTCTTGTATGCCGTTCTGGACGCTCGCCTCGGCTTCGAGATTGCACGGAAGTGGGATAGTCTACGTGGCTATAACACCAATTACGATCGTCTTAATGTCGTTGATGAGTAGACTAGCTATATAGTGATGTGTGTGTGCTCCCGTTGTGTGTTCTTTCATGCATTCGGTCAATTCGGTCCATTCGGTTACCTAAAACTAATGACCGAAATATTTGGATTCCTATCATTTTTCTGATCGATTCATACATATTATTTGTCGAATTTCGATTTACTGGTTTAAAGATATGAATATTTCCATATTAATTGAAAATGACAATAATAATGTAAAATTGATTTTCTTGTTATTTGAATTCAAAACTATTAGTACTTAATCATTAATGTTTATGTTAACATAGGTTTGGAATTCAAAAAATAATATGATTTTTCTCTACAAATAACAAAAAAATGAATTAATAATTATTATTACTTAATCATTAATATTTATGCAAAAGATGATATGGACACAATATTTAGATTCATATCATTTTTTGATCGATTTATACATATTATTTGTCGAATTTTGATTTACCGGTTTAAAGATATGAATATTTCCATATTAATTTTGTCGGCCACCTCTAGTCCCGGGTCATGATACCACCCGGGACTAGAGGTCCCGTGGCAGGCAGCCGCAGAGGAGGGCCCGCGCGAGGCCTTTTAGTCCCGGGTCGTGATGCCACCCGGGACAAAAGCTCTCACTATATCATCTTCCACCCCCGAGAGCAGGCCTCCATTTTCAGCTCGAGTTCATCTCCATTGGCTCCATTGTTTCCTCTCTCAAGCTGGAGTTTATCCCCATTTTTTTCCACGATTTGTCAAGATTAGCGGCACCCATCTATCTAAGGGTTAGCAACTTGATCCTTTCATCCAGCATTGCTTATTTTAGCTCATTTCCATACTAGCTTAGCTCATTTCATTTTTATAGTGCTTGGTAGGTGTTTGATGAAATGCCTAAGTTAGTGAGTTCATTTGTTTTATATGCAATTTGAGCTAAAATTAAAATATGATCTGTGTGTTCTAGTGCCGTGCTCACCGTCGTTGATCGCCCGCGTTGTTCCGTCACTGGCACCACATCGGTAAGCCTCTTTTTTAAAACTTTTATTTTAAAAAATCTTAGTTGTATGATGCATAATTATTATTTGTATAATTTTATTAATTGAATAATTGTTTGTTATATATATAGTGCCATGGTTTTGACACCTGCCCACACCGGCTCTCGTCCGCTCTATTATTCGGATGTGGCATGATTGTTTGTTATAACTATATATTTGTTTCGTTTCGTGTTTAACAATCATGGCGACCAACTTGACATAGATATATTTTTATCTAGGAGGTAGTTGAACCGGAAATTCCAAACGACCCTATTGTCGAGTTTTTTGTAAAAGAAAAAAATGATTTGAAAGCAAAATTGAAAAAAAGTGAAGATCTTCGTCTCCAATGGCTAGAAGAGAAGATGAAATTGGAGTTCAAGCTTGCCGACATCGGCGATGAACACGAGTTCAAGCTTGCCGACATCGTCGATGCTCACGAGATCAAGATGGATGCAATGCGCTTGAAGATTAAATTGATTAGAAATTATGCCATTAGTCAAGAGGCTTGGTATCATTATGATGTTGGTTCAATAATTACCTTAGTTGCGATTTTGATCGCATTTGTTGTTGGATTTAAATTCTTTGGATAGTTGTATGTTGGTTTAAATGTATGATTTGTGAGAACTATGTATTACATTTGGTCACTACTCTACTTTGATTTTAATGTGATGAACTTGTATTAATGAATATGGTCAGTTATCTATTATGTTCGTTTACCGTAATGGGTTTTAGCATCGTGATTGCGTTTGACATACTTATATAATGCAGATGAGCCATCCATGGATGTACGCTGACCGACGATCTAACGAGTACATGCAAGGCCTGCGTTCTTTTCTCGAAGTGGCTGAGGCCAACACGCGGAATGGTTTTATGTGTTGTCCATGCCATAACTGTTGGAATGAGAAGGATTACTCTTGCTGAAAAACCCTTCACATCCACCTGATTCACTTTGGTTTCATGTCCAGCTATAATTATTGGACCAAGCACGGAGAAAGAGGGGTTATGATGGAAGACAACGAAGAAGAAGAGAGCGATGACAACTACATGTGCCCTGAATATAGTGGTAATGCAAGGGGGGAAGCTGAAGATGAAGAGGTACCAGATGAGCCCATCATAGATGATGATTTACGTCGGGTCATCGTTGATGCACAGACCGAAGCAGAAAGTGCACTCGAGAAGTTGAAGTTGGAGCGCATGTTAGAGGATCACAAAAAAAGTTGTACCCAACTTGCGAAGATGGCAACACAAAGGTCGGTACCACACTGGAATTACTGCAATGGAAGGCAGAGAATAGTTTATCTGACAAGGGATTTGGGAATTTACTGAAAATAATGAAGCAAAGAAGATTCTCTGCCCTCTAGGATTATATGTGTGCAGAAGATATATGCATGCATTAATGACTGCATCCTCTACCGCGGTGAGCACTATGAGAATATGAATGAATGCCCGGTATGTGGTGTATTGCGATATAAGATCAGACGAGATGACCCTGCTGATTTTGAGGGCCAGCCCCCCAGGAAGAGGGTTCCTGCCAAGGTGATGTGGTACGCTCCTATAATACCACGATTGAAACGTTTGTTCAGAAACAAAAAGCATGCCAAGTTGTTGCGATGGCACGAAGAAGACCGCAAGAACGACGAGATGTCGAGACACCCGGCTGATGGGTCGCAGTGGAGAAAAATCGATAGAGAGTTCAAGGAATTTGCACGTGACGCAAGGAACTTAAGGTTTGGTCTAAGTACGGATGGTTTTAATCCTTTTGGGGAACAGAGCAGCAGTCATAGCACCTGGCCTGTGACTCTATGTATCTATAACCTTCCTCATTGGTTATGCATGAAGCAGAAGTTCATTATGAGGCCATTAGTTGAAGAACTTTTACAGTTGTGGCGTGATGAAGGGGTACGTGTGTGGGATGAGCACAAACAGGAGCCATTTGACCTACGAGCGTTGTTATTTGTAACCATCAAGGATTGGCCTGCTCTTAGTAACATTTCAGGACAATCAAACAAGGGATACAATGTATGCACGCACTGTTTAGATAAGACTGAAAGTATATATTTAGATAACAAGAATGTGTACCCGAGGCATCGTCGATTTCTTCCAAGGCAGCATCCTGTAAGAAAGAGAGGCAAGCATTTCAAAGGTGAGGCAGATCACCTGACGAAGCCACCCCTCCCTACTGGTGATGTTATATATGATATGGCCAAGGATTTAGAAATAATCTTTGGAAAGGGTCCTGGCGGACAGTCTGTTCTGAATGATGTTGACAGACACGTACCCATGTGGAAGAAGAATTCTATATTTTGGGAGCTATCCTACTGGAAACTCCGACAAGTCCGCTCTGCAATCGACGTGATGCACGTGACGAAGAATGTTCACGTGAACCTGGTAGGCTTCTTGGGCGTGTATGGGAAGACAAAAGATACGACGGAAGCACGGCAAGACCAGCAACGTATGAAAGACCCAGACAACCTGCATCCAATGAAGACGGATAAAGGACGTCTAAGTCCTGCTAGCTACGCTCTTACCAAAGAAGAGAAGGAGATATTTTTCAAAGTCTTGAGAAGTATGAAGGTCCCGTCTAGCTTCTCGTCAAATATAAATGAAATAATAAATATGGCAGAGAAAAAGTTCCAGAACCTAAAATCTCATGACTGCCACATGCTTATGACTCATTTGCTTCCGGTTGCATTGCGGGGGCTTCTACCGGAAAATGTTCGACTACCCATTGTTCAGCTATGTGCGTTCCTCAATGCAATTTCGCAGAAGGTAATCGATTTAGCCATTCTACCAAGGCTACAGAAGGATGTGGTTCAATGTTTCGTTAGTTTTGAGTTGGTGTTCCCACCATCCTTCTTCAATATTATGACACATCTCCTAGTACACCTGGTCGACGAGATAACCATTCTAGGTCCTGTATTTCTACACAATATGTTCCCCTTTGAGAGGTTCATGTGAGTCTTGAACAAGTAGGTTCATAACCGTGCTAGGCCAGAAGGAAGCATCTCAAAAGGCTATGTAACAGAGGAGGTCATTGAGTTTTGTGTTGACTTTATTCTTGGCATTAAGCCAATTGGTCTTTCTGAATCGCGACATGAGGGGAGACTGAGTGGAAAAGGCACTTTAGGAAGGAAATCAACAATATGTAGGGACGGACATTCTTTCACACAAGCAAACTACACAGTTCTACATAATTCCAGTTTGGTGGCTCCGTATATCCAGAGGCACAAGAATATTGTACGCTCCAACAATCCAGGGATGGATCACTCCTTCATTACAAAGAACACATGGAGAATTTTAGTGGTTGGTTGCAAACACATCTCAACAATGACAACACTGTCTCAGATGAGCTGTACTTGTTGTCTAGGGGACCATCTTCGACTATTTGGACTTTCCAAGGGTACGAGATAAATGCGAATACATTTTACACGATCACACAAGATCAAAAAAGCACCAACCAAAACAGTGGTGTCCGCTTTGATGATTCAACAAACAACAGTGGGCAAAAGTTCACATATTATGGGTACATAGAGCAGATATGTGAACTTGACTATGGACCTTCTTTTAAGTTCCCTTTGTTCTGGTGCAAATGGTTCAACCTGAAAGGCGGCAGGGCAAAGGTAGACCCATTGTACGGAATGACTACAGTGGATCTCAAGAATCTTGCGTACGACACCGAACCATTCGTTCTAGCCAATGATGTGGCTCAGGTTTTCTATGTGAAGGACATGTCTACCAAACCGAAAAAAGGAAAAGATAAGCAAGCGAATACATCAGCCGATGAGCCAAAGCGCCACATAGTTCTTTCAGGGAAAAGAAACATCGTGGCAGTAGAGGACAAGACAGACATGTCAGAAGATTATAACAAGTTTTATTAAATTCCGTCCTTCAAAGTGAACACTGACCCAAGCATCAAGTTAAATGATGAAGATTGTCCATGGTTACGGCGCAATCAGAAGAAAGGGACACGCACGAAGAAAAAGTGAAGACTAGATAGGGATGTTGTTGGTGATGTATAATAATGTATTAAACTTTTATGTAACTGTGTTCTGAAAATTCAGAAGAGAATTCTAAACACTGATATTTGGTTCTAAAAATCCAACGGCTTACAAGCACTGGAAAAAGTTGGAACAAAACGCACGGTTTCCCCTGCATACAGCCGGACGGTGGCTCGTGAGTGCCCGCATATCAAATGCACCATCGGACGTATGCAGGGAATCCGAATGATTTGTATTCGGTCGACGAACTGAAGGATTTTGTAGATAGAACAAAACACACGGTTTCCCCTGCATACAGCCCAACGGTGGCTCTTGAGTGCCCGCATATCAAATGCACCGTTGGACGTATGCAGGGAGTCTGAATGCTTCGTATACCAAAATGAACTACAATGAGTGCTGAACATGTCCGGGAGGGGCTATATATAGGGTCATGTGGCTCACGAAGAAACACAATCCCTCAAAATAAACACACACCGGATCCAACGGCTCACAAGCGCTTAAAAGAAACACACCCCTGATCCAACGGCTCACAGGCGCTTGGAAGAAACACACGATCCGTGTGATTCTTTAGTCCCGGTTGGTGTTACCAACCGGGACTAAAGGCGGGTCAGTCACGTGTCCTCTCCCAGCGCTGCCCTGGCCACGTGTCCAACCCCAGCTCAAGGCGAAGGAGGCTTCCGAGCTGGCTTGGGCGCTGAAAGACTTTCAAACAAATTAAAGAGATGATTATTACAAATTTTAGAAAAGATATGACTTTCAAATTTAAAGAATATTAGCATGTTGAAATTTTTCATGTTGAAATTTTAGAAGTGATTCAAATTCAAATACTTTTCAAGTTGAATTTTTTGTCAGATTCAAAAGTATGCAGAAGCTATTCAAATTCATATTTAAAAACTTTTGAAATTCGTTTTTAATTGAAAATGGCAAAATGGTTAATAGTTTGAATAGTTAGAATAATTATTTTAGAAAACAAAAAATTGTTTTGGATTAGTTATTCAAATTCAAACACTTTTCATGTTGAAAGTTTTGTCAGATTCAAAAGTATGCAGAAGCTATCAAATTCAAACTCAGTTTCAAAAAGTTTGATCCTTTGCGCGCTAAAAAAACACCTCTGGTCCCAGTTCGTGGCACGAGCTGGGATTAGAGGTGCATTTGCGCGGGCCTTTTCGGCTCCACTGAAAAGACCTCTAGTACCGGCTCGTGCCACGGACCAGTACTAGAGGTACCTCTAGTACCGGTCCGTGGCACGAGCCGGTACTAGAGGTGTGTGGGTATAAATACCCACACCTTATCCCGGTCCGTCCCCCCACCTGTGAACAGAGGAGCTCCGCCGCTGCCACGACTAAAACGACGCCGTGATGCTGCCGAAATCGCCGCCGCGCGCCGCCGTCTCCCCTCCACGCGCCCGCTCTCCTCCTCCTCGCCGCCGCCTCGCCTCCACGCGCCCGCGCCTCTCCTCCACACGCCCGCTCTCCTCCGCCTCGCCGCCGGCCTCCACGCGCCCTACTCCTCCGCCTCGCTGCCGCCTCTCCTCCGTCGCCGCGCCCGTTATCCCGCCGCGTCGCCCGTACTCCTCCGCCTCGCCGCCGCAGCGCCGCCTCCGGCCGATCCGCCGCCCGCAAGAGGTAGTTTTTTTTAGTTTAGTTGTTTTTTGTTTTTTTAGTGTAATTTAGTGTTAGGCATTTTAGTGTTAGCAAATTAGGTGTAATTTTAGTGCAAATTTGGTGTAATTTTACTGTAATTTTGTATATTTTGTTTAGGTGTTAGTAGAAATATTGCTAAGGTGGTGTGTAGAGTAGAAATTAGGTGTGTAGATTTTGCTTAGTTGAAATTTTGCTAAGGTGTTAGTAGAAATTTTGCTTAGTTGATTTTGCTTAGTAGATTTTGCTTAGTTGATTTTGCTTAGTCGACCAAGTGTTAGTAGAAATTTTGCTAAGGTGGTGTGTAGAGTAGAAATTAGGTGTGTAGATTTTTCTTAGTTGAAATTTTGCTAAGGTGTTAGTAGAAATTTTGCTTAGTTGATTTTTCTTAGTAGATTTTGCTTAGTAAAAATTAGATTTTGCTTATGTCTTATAAAAAATGTGTTTTTAGTGTATTGTTTTCTGCGACGATGTCCTTGTTGGACCAGAGGGGCGATGTCCGGGACTGGGCTCCGCCGGGTTGGCACTGGGAGGTGCTAACTTCCGGGACGCGTAGGTTGGTGAGGAATCCGGGTGACGTCGTCGACCTGGATCTTCTTTGGTGGCGGTCGAGTGGGCCACGCTCGGTGCAGAGGGAGCCGGCCCCCGAGGAGGTGGTACGTCGCCGTATCAGGGAGGAGGACGAGCACGTCCGTCGCTACATGTATTTGTTGGATATGCCAGCGGTGTATGACAGTAGATGGTCGATTCTTCATAGGGTTCCTTCTCACGTGAGTTATGACCCTGTGATGGTTCCTGTTCTTTGGATGCGCAGCGCCGGCCACTCAGCACCCCGCGGCTTAGGACCCGGTCGAAGTTAGTTTGAGAGGTTAATGCATGTGAGAGGAAGATGTATTAGTGATATTATTCGTGATGTATTAGGGTTAAATAAAAATAGACCCGAGCTATGTAACTAGATTAAATAAAGATGTATGAGCGATACTTTTGCATATTTGTAAAGTTCCCTACTTTGAATTATTCTGCTAATGCTATCGTTGTTTTATCTTTCTTTTGTATTAGTTAAACAATGGATCCCTTCGTAGGCAAAGAAGGGGAAGAAGACTTGTTCGCCATTATGCGGCAGCAACACCTGCTCGGCGCCGGCCACTAAGTCGTGCGGGCACTACACACAGGTTGTGTGGAGCAACACGACGGTCATCGGATGCGCCCATATGGTATGTGACGGCAATGGCGGCAGTTTTGGCATCTGCGGCTACAACCCGCCGGGCAACGTGGAGGGGCAGACTCCATACTAGGCTACGTATGTGGCCATGCAGGCGTGCGTGCATGTACGTAGCAGCGTATATATTGCATAAATAAATAATTAAGTGACACTCCTAGGGCTTCGACCGACCAAGAATTTATTTCATTCTTGATCGACTGATGTTGCGCGCCCATCTATGTGTGGGTCGAATCCCTCACATCCC
Source organism: Poa pratensis (assembly GCA_947311845.1). Classification (NCBI taxonomy): domain Eukaryota; kingdom Viridiplantae; phylum Streptophyta; class Magnoliopsida; order Poales; family Poaceae; genus Poa; species Poa pratensis. The sequence continues at coordinate 35,722,798 of CAMZMU010000090.1, forward strand.
TTTCGCTCTTGTGTCATTCTGGATTTTGATCGTTTTTGCGTTTATCCTATAAGTCGTGACTCGGCTTGCATTTGTCTATATGTGATCTTGCTATTGTGTTGTATATTGGAATTGAAGTGGATTGGTTTCTAGATTAGTAGGCATCAGAAATACAAGACTTGGACCGAAGCTCCCGACGGCACGGCGGCGTGCGTATGGTGGCGAAAACCCTCTACCCTTGCGGAGCTCCGAAATGGAACCACGGTTGAGGTGTGAGACAGATAAGTGTGTGCAATTGGGAGGAGGAGGACCCCTCCATATAAGGGCTGGGGAAGGCTGCCAGCCTCCCTGGCTCGGCCATGTGGGACTATTCCCACATGGTGCGCCGGCCAAGGGGCAGCGCCGGTTGATACGTGCATTTTATATCATCATTTATATAACTTTTAGTATCATACTAGAATGTTATTTGCGTGATTATATGATTGTTTCTACATGTTTTAGATGATTTTGGATACTTTCATACAAAGTCCCTATTTTTGGTATTTAATTTCTGGGAGGCAGAAAACCTCCTTTTTCTTGTCTTTAATGTTTCAGGAGCTACAGGACCTCAAATAATAAAAGGAAAAATACTGCGTCAGTTTTTCATCGGGAGAAAGGCAGAGGGAAAAAGACCGAAGAGAGGAGAGCCACGAGGGCCAAATGGGGGTGGCCCACGCGGCCCATGTACCTGGCCGCGTGGGACCCACCAAAAGGTGCCTCGGGCACCTCCTCGCCTGGGGCTTTTTAGCAACACCTTCGTCTTGCCCGAAAAGTAACGCCCTAATTTTTCCAAGTCCATCCGAGGTCGCGGCGGCGGCGAAACTCCTGATCCCTTCCGAGGGGGGCAAGATCCTGCTGCTCCGGAGCTCCGGAAAAGGGGGAAATCATCGTCATCGTCATCACCTCTCCTCCTTGGCGTGGGAGGAGGCCTCTACATCATCACCCCCATCAAGACCAGCACCATCACCATCATCATCACCGTGATCCACTCTGTTCCCCTCGCCGTTTGAGAGTTGCTATACCCTAGATACTTGTCTTGTGCTACTATTCATGTTTGTGATTGAGTACTTGTCATTATTTGGTGGTGAAGTTATAATTTCAGATTGTGTTGTACCACTTATGCCACTGATTATGATCATGTTCGCACGTGTGAGTTGTTCCCGTATGTTCCTGAGGGCATAGGATGAATTGGCATTGATTTATATATGACATGTGTTGGTATTTTGTCAAGAGTTTATCTTTTATGTGATTCTATGATGGTGTTGTGCGAACGTCGACTGCACAACACTTCACCTATATGGGCTCATAGGAGAACACCGTAGTGTAATGAATTGATGGAGACTTGGGAGGACACGTAAACCTGAGACCGAGTCATGAAGTTATACTATGAGGGTATTAGTATCGGGGACCTTAGAGTGTAATGCTATGGTGGGAATTTAGGTCTTAATAATTCTTGTGCAGTCATTTGCTTGGCCACATGATCCATCATAAGGGGTTGTAGTTTATTTATTTAGCTATACCTAATTATGGCTCCGTCCAAAGAGGATTAAAACTTGACAAGATATTCAACGTGTTGTTTAATAAATCTCTATGCCTAGCATCATCCATGCCGCCCTCGGGAACGTTTGCCACTTATAAGTTACACATCACTTGAGCTTGTCCTTTTGCCACATAAGAGGATTGGGCTTTCTCTCTTTGAGAGATTTCACTTGCTACTATCTGTTATCTGCTTGCAATTATACAACTGAAAATACCAAAAACACCTGCATCTTTTATTGTTTTATTTATCAATCTTACTAACCAATACCTTCAGCTCCTCGTGGGTTCGACAACCTTTTCTAATTGAAAGGTACTACAATTGATCTCCTGCACTTGGGAGCCATCAAGATACTTTTCTAGCGCCGTTGCCGGGGAGCGTAGCGCTATTGGTAAGAAGTTTGGTAAGGAAACTTGAAAGCTGTTTATCTCATTGTTACTATGGCATTTATGAATCGGGCCTCGCTGCATCTTGCTCTATATGAAAGTGCTTATGCCACTACTGCAAAGGTGGTTGAAACTACTGTGTCTGAGGTGCCTGTAGTGGGATTTAAAATTCCCATTGGTCATGTTAAAAGAGTTATGAAAAATCCATTTACAGGAGATGGAACTAAGTCGGCATGCGAGCACATGGAAATAATTGAGGACATATGTGGCTTATTCAGACTACCTGGTATTTCAGAGGATCAGGTAAAAAAGAAGCTATTGTATTTGTCTTTATCTGGTAATGCTCGTGATTGGTACAGATCTCTGGATGAAGAGGTCCAGAAGGAATGGAGTATCTTGAGGAAGGTTTTCTTTCTTAAATATTTTACTCCTAAAGAAGCTTATGATAACCGCTGCTATATATTCAATTTCTGGCCACATCTGGGAGAGAGTATTACTCAAGCTTGGGGGAGGTTAAAGGAACTCCTTCGCAAGAATCCATGTCATGATCTTACAAGGAAACTTATATTGATAAACTTTTATGTGAGACTACCTATGAAGCACAAGGAGATTCTGGATAATTCATCTGGTGGAAGTTTTACTAATAACACTGAAGAAGAAGCATGGAATTTATTGGAGACTATTTCTGAAAATACTAGCCACTGGGATCTTGATAAAGGTAATGAGCCATATTTTGATTATGAATATTCATGTGTAGAGAATTTCTCTACTTCTATTCTGTTTAAAAATCTGAGTGATACTTTTGGTCTTGATCCTTATGTTATAATTGAAATAGCTAAAGGTTTTGCTGATCATATCTGTGTTCCAAAAGGTGGATTTGAAGTTTATGTTGAACCTATTAAACAATCTATTGTTGTTCCTAAAGTTATTAAACAGGTTGAACCAATGTCATCTGTGACAATTGAGTAGTATGTTGAACCACCTCCATTTCCAAACCAAGTTACGGAGAATTTACTTAAATCTGTTACTAACAAGAGTAACAAAAGATGTTCTCAGCCTTATGAACAGGTGGAAGTCAACACTCAAATTTCTGTTATCAAGCAACTAAATGAAGAAGACCCAGTGGATGTCTATCTATGTGAAGATGCTACCAAAGTCATCAAAGGTAATTCGGCCAAAGTTGGGAGACCTGTTATATCATGCTCTATTGGGACTTCAAGTTATCATGGTCTATGTGATATTGGAGCAAGTATTAGTGTCATTCCATATTCTCTTTATCTTGAGATCAAGCCTGATATTGATCCCATTGTTATGGAAGAGACAGGTATGACAATTCAACTTGCTAATAAAGATTATATTAGTCCATTTGGAATTGTTAGAGATGTTGAAGTATTGATTGGCAAAATAAAATACCCTGCTGATTTTATTGTGCTTGGTTGTCCTCAATATTCATTTTGTCCTATCATTTTTGGTAGACCTTTCTTACATACTGTTGGTGCTGAAATTAATTTGCCTAAAGAGAAAGTGTTTATTAAATGTGCTGGTGAGAAACTTGAATTTAACTTTTCCAAATTTGCTGATAAACATGTTGAGAAAGAGCCAATTCCTAATAATTTAATTGAAACTCTTGCTCATATAGCTGTAGCTTAAACTGATGTTGTAGAACGTTATATGCTTAATCAGGATGAACCATTTAATGATGAGGAAAAAGAGGCTTTGGAACAAATATTATGGCAACAACCACCACAATTACAATTGCATATCCCACCTGATAATTTAGGAGTGCTACCACCACCTAAAGGGGATCCTAGTTTTGAATTGAAACATTTGCCTGCAAATCTGAAATATGCATATTTGGATGAGAAGAGCATATATCCTGTCATTATTAGTGCTAACCTTTCACCTGAAGAGGAAGAGAAATTACTTGATGTGCTAAAAGCTCACCGACCAGCCATTGGATACTCTCTTGATGATCTTAAAGGTATAAGCCCCGCTCTATGTATGCATAAAATTAATCTGGAGCAAGATGCAAAACCTGTTGTTGATTTTCAACGCCGCCTCCATCCAAAAATGAAAGAAGTGATAAGAAAGAGGTAATAAGACTTATTGAATCTGGTATCATTTCGGATATTCACTTTGGAGCTCGGGCTCATATGCTCCGTTATGAGCAAAAAAAATTCAAAATTTGAAAACTCATCAAAAAAATCTGAAAAAAATCATGCACGTACATGACCATGGTACGCACCACCGTATTTTTTTTCGCGCCAAAATAACATTGTACGCGCCTGTACAAAAATGACAAATTTCCTGTCAGAAATTCACAATTTCTGACAGGAAATTTGTCATTTTTGTACAGGGCGCATACGATGTCATTTCGGCGCGAAAAAAAATACGGGGCTGCGTACCATGGTCATGTACGTGCATGATTTTTTTCAGATTTTTTGATGAGTTTTCAAATTTTGAATTTTTTTTGCTCATAACGGGAGCATATGAGCCCGGGAGCCAAAACTGCACTCTCGTATCATTTATCCTATAGCTGACAGTAAGTGGGTTAGTCCTGTTCATTGTGTTCCTAAAAAGGGTGGAATGACTGTTGTTCCAAATGAAAAGGATGAACTTGTGGCTCAACGTACTGTAGTTGGTTATTGATTTCAGAAAATTGAATAAAGCAACTCGAAAAGATCATTATCCATTGCCATTTATTGATCAAATGCTAGAAAGGTTGTCTAAACACTCTCACTTTTGCTATCTAGATGGTTATTCAGGTTTCTCGCAAATTCCTGTCCATAAGGATGATCAAGAAAAGACCACTTTTACTTGCCCATATGGTACTTTTGCTTACAGGAGAATGCCATTCGGTTTATGTAATGCTCCTGCTACTTTTCAAAGATGCATGAATGCTATATTTGCTGATTATATTGAAAAGATAATGGAGGTTTTTATGGATGATTTTTCTGTGTATGGTACTTCCTTCGATAATTGCTTGTTCAACCTTAACAAAGTTTTACAGCGTTGTGAAGACCAACACTTGGTTCTTAATTGGGAGAAGTGTCACTTCATGGTTACTGAGGGTATAGTTCTTGGGCATAAGATTTCTGGAGAAGGAATAGAAGTTGATCCAGCAAAGATTGAAGCTATTGAAAAACTACCATATCCAAGGGACCTCAAAGGTATAAGAAGTTTTCTTGGGCATGCAGGTTTTTACCGTAGGTTCATTAAGGATTTCTCCAAAATATCAAAACCTCTAACCAATCTTCTGCAAAAGGATGTTCCTTTCTCTTTTAATGATGATTGCATTGAGTCCTTTAATATTTTGAAGAATGCTTTAATCACTGCTCCCATTATTCAACCTCCTGATTGGAACTTGCCTTTTGAAATTATGTGTGATGCTAGTGATTATGCAGTTGGGGCTGTTTTGGGCCAACGTGTTGATAAGAAACTGAATGTTATTTATTATGCTAGTAGAACACTTGATGCTGCTCAAAAGAATTATGCTACAACTGAGAAAGAATTTTTAGCAGTACTGTTTGCTTGTGACAAGTTTAGACCTTATATTACTGATTCAAAAGTCACAATACATACTGATCATTCTGCTATTAAATACTTGATGAATAAGAAAGATGCTAAGCCTAGACTAATAAGATGGGTACTTCTATTGCAAGAATTTGATTTACACATTGTTGATAGGAAAGGGGAGGATAATCAAGTTGCTGATCATCTCTCTAGGATGGAAAGCATACCTGATGATCCTATTCCTATTAATGATAGCTTTGTTAATGAACAACTTGCAATTGTTAATGTTTCTAGTGCTAAAGTTGCATCTCCTTGGTTTGCCAACTATGCAAATTTTATTGTTGGTAAAGTTTTGCCTCCACACTTCACTTCTCAACAAAGAAAGAAATTCTTTTATGATCTTAGACATTATTTTTGGGATGATCCTTTCCTCTATAAGAAAAGTGTGGATGGTATTATTAGACGTTGTGTACCTGAGCATGAACAACAGGCTATTATAAGAGATTGTCATGACAGTCCCTATGGAGGGCATCATGCAGGAGATCGCACAGGAGCAAAGGTATTACAATCTGGTTTCTATTGGCCTACTTTATTTAAGGACTGTGCTGAATATGTTAAATCTTGTGATAAATGTCAAAGAGTAGGAAACATTGGTAGGAGGAATGAAATGCCTATGAATTATTCATTGCCACTTGAACCATTTGATGTGTGGGGTTTTGACTTTATGGGTCCTTTCCCAGAATCAAAGACAAAGCATACTCACATTTTGGTTGCAGTTGACTATGTTACAAAGTGGGTGGAAGCAATTCCAACCAAAAGTGCAGATCATGCCACAGCAATGAAGATGCTCAAGGACATCATTTTCCCCAGGTTTGGTGTTCCTAGGTTCTTAATTACTGATGGTGGTTCTCATTTCTTGCATGGTGTTCTTAGAAAAACTTTGGCAAAATATGATGTTAACCATAGAATTGCATCTCCTTATCATCCTCAAACAAGTGGGCAAGTTGAATTAAGCAATAGGGAAATTAAACTCATTTTGGAAAAGACAGTGAATAAGTCTAGATCTGATTGGCCAATTAAGATTAATGATGCTTTGTGGGCTTATAGAACTGCTTTTAAAAATCCTATGGGAATGTCTCCTTATAAAATGGTTTATGGAAAAGCTTGTCACTTACCTGTTGAACTAGAACATAAAGCTAGATGGGCTATTAAACAACTGAACTTTGATTTTAAAACTGCGGGAGAAAAGAGAATTCTTGACCTAAACCTACTTGACGAATGGAGAAATGAAGCTTATGAAAGTGCCAGGATGTTTAAAGAAAAAGTTAAGATTTGGCATGACAAGAAAATTAAGAAAAAGGAATTCAAAGTAGGTGATCAAGTTTTATTGTACAACTCTCGTTTCAAGTTTTCTGCAGGGAAGCTAGCTTCAAAGTGGCAGGGACCATTAGTGATACAGGAGGTGTACCGTTCAGGAGCTATCCGTCTTCACGGTGACATGAAAGGTAAACCTCATGTAGTCAATGGACAACGCCTTAAACCTTATATTGCAGGAAAGAGCTTCATCGGAAGGGTGGAGGAGTTGAATTTACAAACACCGGAGGAGGTAATTGAGAGAAACCGTGCAGTTTCAGAAACCCAAATCAATAGAAGGTAACTTACTGTTGGAAAGTTTCTCGGAATTGCATAAATTTTACGGAGTCAATTTTTATGGAAATCATCGTATGGGACAAGAAAACTGGACGAAACGGAGACCCGAGGGAGAAAGAGAGGGGCCCACGCGGCCCATGTACCTGGCCGCGTGGGGCTATCCCTTTTCCACCTCGGAGTCCTTTTTCGTCTCGTTTTCGATCCCGACGCTTCGCCTTGACCCAAAAACTCAATATATACCCCTCTCTGTCGATCTAATCTCGCACCGAGCGTTCTCGAGCGATTCTTTCTTTTGCTGTTTCTGCCTGTCAGGTTTTTAGCCATGTCTTCGGGAGACTCCTACCAATGCTCCTCCATGGACGACGATGATGATGAACTCGATGGGTACAGCCCCACGTCCATATGGAGGAGGAATAGGAAGAGGAAGGACTACTCCGACGATGAAGACTACAAGCTTGATGAAGAGGAGATGGACAAGCAAGAAGCTGAAGAAGAAGAGCACAAGCCCTCCGTCGACATCGCGCCCTTGGCGACAGCACCTCCATCACCCATTGCTGTTGCCGGCGTGAGGGTGAACCACTCTCTTGGAAACAAGAGGCGGGCGCGCGCATGCAGACCGGAGGGAAGGTTCCCAGGCACTTCCTTGCGAGCAAAAACGTAGCTTCTACTCTTATTGACAGGGAATTTCAGCGCACCACTCAAGAGAACTATCCTGGTGAATGGGATCGCAAGATCCCAACAAGAAGGTGCCAAGCCCGGAGTGGAAGCCTTGCAAAGAGTCGGTGGAGAAGAATCTCATGCAAAAACTGGGAGAAGCCGCAAAAGAGTTCGAAAAAGCTTACAACCTCATGATGAAGATCATTGGGGATCTTGAAGATAATTATTATGAAGGCAATGTGAAAGAAGAGAGGGAGTTCTAGCAAGACACCAAGCTTGGGGGAGTTCCATCTAGTCTTTCTCTTTATCAATCTATCATATCTATCTAGTCATGGTGTGCTTTGCTTTTATCGATTAGTTATCAATATCTCTTAGGCGTGTGTGAGCTCATGGAGCATTATCATGTATCCCTATCTTATGGTTTATCAATGAATATTAAAGTATGGTGTCATCCATGATTCTCTTGTTTGGGGATTTATGGGTAACACTCATGCAAATGAGCGTGGCATATTTAGAATTTCAATCACATCTTGCCTTGAAATTAATTAACTTGAGTATGTTGGACAATTATAGAATTATCTCAATATAGAAGAAGTAAAAAGACTTGTGAATTAATAGTTTGAGGTTAAGATATAGTCTTGTAGGATAAGAAGTTGAGAAGACTTAATGAAAAGGATATAAAACACTCTTGTTACAACCTAGTATCTTTTGAGCAAATTAATGATCATGGATATTTCAATACTTATGCTCTTGAATGTGAATGAAAGGAAGGCACCTGAAATTTCAGCTAGCCATGGAAAGTGTAAGAAAAGGTTGTGTAGAGCATGGGAACTTGATTGAGATATCCATGACTAAAGTTTGCACTAGTTACTAGTCAAGCAAGAGTGATAACAATTTTTATATCTATCTGTCTTTTCATTTGTCTTCTTTTGAACTTGTTATCCAATGAGAGTTTATCTTGTCTTTGAATTTCAGCAAAGTATAAAAGATTATAATGCTTGCCATGAAGAGCAAAAGCATGTGAAAAACAATATGATTCGATTGTCCAACATACAATGGTTATTTGCTTTCAAAAGTAAGGGGTGATTGCTAGAGTTCTACTTATGTTGCCCTCATATGTATGAGTTTTAGATCATTAATCTTATCTTGCAATTGAATATGATGATGATACAATGCCCGTATTTATTTATCAACCATAAGTCCATTGATGCATGTAATGATCTATGTCCTTACTTACTCGAGGACGAGTAAAGGTTTAAGCTTGGGGGAGTTGATACGTGCATTTTATATCATCATTTATATAACTTTTAGTATCATACTAGAATGTTATTTGCATGATTATATGATTGTTTCTACATGTTTTAGATGATTTTGGGGACTTTCATACAAAGTCCCTATTTTTGGTATTTAATTTCTGGGAGGCAGAAAACCTCCTTTTTCTTGTCTTTAATGTTTCAGGAGCTACAGGACCTCAAATAATAAAAGGAAAAATACTGCGTCAGTTTTTCATCGGGAGAAAGGCAGAGGGAAGAAGACCGAAGAGAGGAGAGCCACGAGGGCCAAATGGGGGTGGCCCACGCGGCCCATGTACCTGGCCGCGTGGGACCCACCAAAAGGTGCCTCGGGCACCTCCTCGCCTGGGGCTTTTTAGACGCCTTCGTCTCGCCCGAAAAGTAACGCCCTAATTTTTCCAAGTCCATCCGAGGTCGCGGCGGCGGCGAAACTCCTGATCCCTTCCGAGGGGGGTCAGATCCTGCTGCTCCGGAACTCCGGAGAAGGGGGAAATCATCGTCATCGTCATCACCTCTCCTCCTTGGCGTGGGAGGAGGCCTCTACATCATCACCCCCATCAAGACCAGCACCATCACCATCATCATCACCGTGATCCACTCCGTTCCCCTCGCAGTTTGAGAGTTGCTATACCCTAGATACTTGTCTTGTGCTACTATTCATGTTTGTGATTGAGTACTTGTCATTATTTGGTGGTGAAGTTATAATTTCAGATTGTGTTGTACCACTTATGCCACTGATTATGATCATGTTCGCACGTTGTGAGTAGTTCCCGTATGTTCCTGAGGGCATAGGATGAATTGGCATTGATTTATATATGACATGTGTTGGTATTTTGTCAAGAGTTTATCTTTTATGTGATTCTATGATGGTGTTGTGCGAACGTCGACTGCACAACACTTCACCTTTATGGGCTCATAGGAGAACACCGTAGTGTAATGAATTGATGGAGACTTGGGAGGACACGTAAACCTGAGACCGAGTCATGAAGTTATATTATGAGGGTATTAGTATCGGGGACCTTAGAGTGTAATGCTATGGTGGGACTTTAGGTCTTAATAATTCTTGTGCAGTCATTTGCTTGGCCACATGATCCATCATAAGGGGTTGTAGTTTATTTATTTAGCTATACCTAATTATGGCTCCGTCCAAAGAGGATTAAAACTTGACAAGATATTCAACGTGTTGTTTAATAAATCTCTATGCCTAGCATCATCCATGCCGCCCTCGGGAACGTTTGCCACATATAAGTTACACATCACTTGAGCTTGTCCTTTTGCCACATAAGAGGATTGGGCTTTCTCTCTTTGAGAGCTTTCACTTGCTACTATCTGTTATCTGCTTGCAATTATACAACTGAAAATACCAAAAACACTGCATCTTTTATTGTTTTATTTATCAATCTTACTAACCAATACCTTCAGCTCCTCGTGGGTTCGACAACCTTTTCTAATTGAAAGGTACTACAATTGATCTCCTGCACTTGGGAGCCATCACCGGTCCACCCGGCTGACTCCCCATGCGCCTCCTCCAAGGGGGCGGTCCCCCCAACCCCCATGGGCCTCCCCATTTGGGTGACGCCCATTTAAGGTGGCCTGCCCCTAAAATAAAACTAAAAATATGTTTAATAATTAATTGCTTTAATTAATATTAAAACATATTATTTAATTTATTCTTACTCTAAAACACCTTTCGAAGCTCTCCAATCTCCATCGAATATGCTTCAGAACAATTCTGGATCTCTTCTCTATTTTCTCTTCGGTGTCAAATCAAACCTAATCGTTGTCTACCCTTAAGTGTGCCACTCTACGTTTCGGGATCACTCCAGACATGATCGAGACTCTTCTCCGATCAATGACCAACATTGGGATCTGAAAACCCATGATTGTCCCGGTGCATCCACGGTTATCTTTGTCGCTCGAACCTTAAACGTCGAGTCCCACTCCCTTTGCCATGCGATACTTAGTTTGTGCGAGATTCGATCTCCGGTATCTCCCTACGTAGTTTGATCTCGTTACTGGCAAACATATTTACTTGTTCCTGTGATATTACATCCTCGTGAGTCGTGACCTAGTCACATGCTTGCAAGTTTAATTGATGTAATATCACCGAGTGGGCAATGCGTATCTATCTGTTGCATGGATTGGAAAATACCGCTCTCGATGCATACGCCTCAACCTATTCCTTCGGAAACCCGATAGACACCTTTATGGTCACCCTGTTACGTGTGACGGTTGATGCAGGTCAAGGCAACCTCCAAGGATACTGATTAAATATGATCTCACGTTCGAAGGTTTGGGTACTATGTTTTCACATACATCGGGTGTGTGTCCATCACATTATGCTTCTAATAATATGACTCAATTATGAATTGACACAAATGTCCATGATCAGGAAAGCTTGATCATCTGTTGATCTCAATGGAATAGTAGAGGCTACTAGGGATCTGGTTTATTTACGTACCACATGTGTATCAATCTTTCCACTCAATACAACTATAGCATTGTATAAAACATATTATAAACAATCGAGATATGATAAATAAAACATCTTTATTAATTGCCTCTAGGGCATATCTCCTTAAGACGTTGCCGGTCTTCCGCGCCTCTGATGGCATTCTAGGCCTTGAAGTGGTGCTGACCCTGGCCTCTTGCCGACAGGAGGGTTTTTGTTTGCTGTTTTAACTAGTTTTTGTGTCTTCGTCTGGTGTCAGAATAGGTACTCCCTGCTCTATCCCCGCTTCGGTAGTGCGCCTAGCGCTACTGGAGGGTGTGTGGAGTTGTGTGTCTAGCAGATCTCCAGTGATCTTGTCGGTTTTCATGTTCGTCGGTGTGGTGGTAGGTCAGATTATTCCGATCTACGGTTTTCATCTTGGGCGCTGGTTGTTGTTCTGGTGTGCTGGCCTTTAGGGTCTTAGCACAACGACTTCCCGTCTGTCTACTACAACAAGCTCTTTTGTGACAAGCTTTGCCTGGCACCATTGAGGGAGGAGCGAGGACAGCGACGCGCCTTTGGCTTGCTCTAGTTTTCATAGTCATCGCTAGGTGGTCGAACGACTTATTTGTAATTTTATGACTTTTTGGATCTTTTGTAGTGTTGTGGATGATTAATAGATCGGTGGTCTTTTCGCAAAAAAAAAGTGTACATCTTTTGTTTATGTGAAGAATTGACAACGTCTCCAACAACATTGTGCAGTTTCGTACGGATGCAATGGATACTGTTTCATCGCGCGTTGATGTGAAGAGCTCAATGACAATGGAGTTGATTCACTGTTGCCCCTAACATGGGCAACATAATTATATTACATCGTTACTGTTATGTTTCACATTAGACACGGATTTTCATTGAAAGGAATGCGGTAGGGAAAGCCTCTACATCGTTTTTTTCTAAAAAATAAGAACCAAAATTTGCGTCCGTGAGAACTTAAATCTGCGGGATTGGTTCGTACATCCACTTCCCTAACCAAGGGCTCACATATTTTACTAAACACCGTTTCTAATAAGGGCTACAGGAAACAGAAAAAAAAGCACGGTGACAAGAGTGTGCCGTCGATGGAGCCCTGCTCCATGCAACTAGATGGCTGCCCATTCGTCATAATATTCCTGTTCTTCCTACTGTATAAAAGTTCATCGGTGAGCGTGGCTGAAGCCCTGCTCCTATGTATTCATGACCACCGGATGATAATCGATTGTCTTCACTTCAGCTCGTGCTGCATAAAATGTACTCCTCCTTGTGACGGCACGACATCGTGTACGGAGCCCCGCTTCTAGGTCTTCACGGCTCACGGTGGTTATATTTCCCGACTCCCGATCCCGAAATCCGAATTCCCGATCCCGAACACGAATTTCCCGAACCCGAAAATCCCCATTGCTAGCTAATCTGAATTCCCGAAATTATTTAGAGAAACTCGGGATTGTTGTGCTGTTTCCCGAACATCCTCCCGATAAAATATAAAGCCCAGAGGCCCATGTATGCAGCGCAGTCATATTCAGCCCAGTTACGTGGCCACACGAGATACGACTCTTCCATCGTTCCTCAACCACCAGCCGCCACAGCGTCGGTGTGGACTGTGCACGTGCGCCTCAGCGCCTGCGCAGCGCAGATCAGCCGCTGCCCGCCGGCGCACCTTCCCGTCGCCCAGCCCACCTCCCCACCCCACTCCCCAGTCGGCCAATCCCAACTTCCCCAGGCGGCAAGTCCCGTCCCTAGCAGTCCAGCACGGCAGCACTGACTTTGCCGGCCACGACGAGACGAAGGCAACTAGCCGACGCGACGCGAGTCCTTCTTTCCCGGCCACGGCGTTGGAGCGGGCAACCTGGAACTTTTCTGTAATTTTTTTTTGTTTTTTTTTTGAATTTTGGGTAATCCGGGATTTCCCGATCCCAATCCCGAATTCTCGGGAATTAATTTTTTTTATGGAAAATCGGGATTCAGTTTGTGAATCCCGAAATTTTGTTCCCCCGAATTTCCCGTCCCGAACTTTCGGAAAATCCTGAACGCCTGGCCTGATTCACGGCTGCAGCATCGTCACCAGACTTCAACCAGGCCCTTCACACAACGAGTATTCATTGTTTAAAAAGAGCAATCAAAGCTAACAGAAAATACAGAGCTAACTAGCTAAGAATACATAGCAAATACATAGTAAACATACATAAATAATAGAGCAAACTAGCTAACTGAGCAAAACAAAGCTAACGAAGCTAAATAACTAAAAATACAGAGCAAATACAACTAAATAACAAAGCAAACTAGCTAAGAATACGTAGCAAATACAAAGCTAACAGAGCAAACAAAGGTAAATAATAGAGAAAACTAGCTAAAAAAGCAAATACAAAGCAAACAAAGGTAAATAGCTAAGAATACATAGCAAGTACAGAGCTAACGAAGCTAAATAATAGAGCAAAATAACTAAAAATACAGAGCAAATACCACTAAATAACAGATCAAAGGGAGCTAAATAACTGAGAATACAGAGAAAATACAAAATACAGAGCAAATACAACAGTTGTTTAGGCACTATAGGGTTTTACCTCCAGATCCGAGTCCTCTTTGTCCTACGTGGATCCGCACGGGATCTTCGCGACCTCGGTCGCCGTGGACCTCAGCCCGGATGTCAGGGAGAGGCAGCTCTGGTTGGTGACTCAGACAAGTTGGCAGAGGAAGATGCTCTATCCTGACTTCCATCAGCGTCAGAGAAGTTCGCCATCGGGTGAGGGAAGTGCGTGGAGAGAGTGCGCAGTTAGGATTAGAACCTAGGGGAGAGTGAGAGTCAGATACTCCGGCGTTGGTGGTTTTTATATGGGCACCGCTTACTGGGCTTTCACATGGGAAACAGAGATTGCTAGAACTCCGTTGCTATTGTGGGCATATCAGCAACGGAGCTATTTTTTCCTCCGTCAGCAATATATGGGCAACGAAGAAATTTAACGTTTCATTGTCATTGGACCGGGCCCATTGACCGACTAGCGCGCGCACTCTCGCGGAAGAACGCGGAACTCATTTCGTTCATGACCTAAATTGTGTCGTTTTCACAGAGGGGTATCCGATTTGTCGTTCTTTACTAGCGTACGGTCGTTAAGCGCAATTATAGAATCAAGATACTAGCTTGATACCCGTGTGTTGCCACGCGACAACAAGATCAAAGATAGAGATATTTATTAAAACATTATTATAATTTAGGGTGTGTCACATGCATGATCATGTTGTGATAAACACGGTCATATTTGACAAGTTAGAAATATGGTTTTCTCGTATTCTCACATTTATTTTATTTTTGTTTAATTATTTTAAGGTCCGATTGGTATACAATACAATTTTATCAAAAGAATGTTCTTTCCACATAAATGAAAACGCATTCCGCACATCTCCTAATATCGTCTCATAAATATCTCATGTCTACATATTATGACACTCAAAAAATATCTCATGTCCCAATCAGATCGTGACTTTTTTACCTAATACGACCGAGCAGCCTACGTAAAGTTTTTTCCTGAAAATATCGTGGTGTTTTTTTCACGATTGTGCGATGTACATAGGGTGGCATCCCCGCATTATATAGCAGAGATAAAGCGTACCTTCTGTTAACTATTTGACCCTCTCTGATGCAGTCGATATATAATTATGTGGTATGTGATTTGCTGCTTATTGGCCGAGACTCTTTTTTTATTCATCTTTTTTTATGCGAAAAACATTAGGGAAAATTCCTATTATTTAATTTTCTATTTTATCTTCCAAAATATTTACATGCAGATACATAGTTGTTCATAAAGTGTCGACCCACTTAGTCATTCCCTCCTTAAGAGAGGGTTTGGCTCTGTGACGAACTAAAATAAAAGATGATAAAAAGTTCTCGAATCTGGTTTCCAAATGAACCGACTAATTATCAAAAATAAATCTATTTCTATGATTCTAGATACTCCAATATCCCACAATCAAAGATTCTTTAAAGCATATCAGCTCGTATCTCCTCTTGGCATCCATCAACATATTATAAAGATCAAGATCTGTATTCGTTTCCAAGTTCAACTTAAACCAGAAGTTCTTGCTGAAGTCACATTCGAAGAAGAGATGAATATAGTCCTCAACCACTTCTTCACAAAGCTCACAGTTGAATGAATCTATCTGGAATTGCTTCCTCGCTAGGAGGTCTCTAGTGTTTAATCTATCCTGGAGCAAGAGCCAGAAGAATATCTTATGTTTTGGGACAACACAAGATTTCCAAATCCATTTCATAGGGACAGGAGCTGTTTCAGCAGGGGAAAGTGAAGCATATACTCTCTTACAAGAGTAATTTTTGTTTGTCACGGAAAGTTGCCATTTGTCCATATCAGCATTATCAGATCTGCTCTCCAAACTGCTGCTTAACTGCTCACATTGGTGAGAAGCAATAATAGATACTGGGGTGTGAAACATATCATAGATCTCCTCATTACAGCAAACTTCAACAGCCTTCTTAAGTGAGATGTTCTGGTGTTTGGTGAATGAGCACATGTGTGGGAATTTGACTCTGCGAATATCCTTCTCCAGGATTACATGCTGCCAGTTCAAGAAAGGTGTTCATGATTTTCTGATTCATCTGACGAGCCATCTCAGCACATGTCTGTCACAACACCCGGATTTTATTTTTCTTCGTTTTCCAAATGCACTTTTTTTGTGGGTTCATTTTTCTATATTTTTTCCACGCGATCCCATAGGGATCAAATTTCATTATCAACGGATAACGAAATATAGCCAAGCATCCTTTGTAAAGAAATATAGCCAAGCATCCTTTGTAACGAAATATAGTGAGTTGTCACGACTGAAGGTTTGTTTCCCTTAAGTTTCGCAAAAAAAAAGGTTTGTTTCCCTTACGTCATTTTCTTTTGAGAGAGCAACATTTTTTACGTCAGCAGCACCCGTGGAACACCCTCATTAGCACCCAACGTACGTCACGGCTAGGACGGTCTGACTGATCTCGATGGAGAGGAAATCCACATCCCTGCGGCACCGGCGTCCGACTGACACCGACCAGCTCCGATCCTACCAATAAAAACGCATATTTTTCCACAGTTTGCACACGTACATGTAGAATTCCAAATAGTTTCCACACAGTATGGAATGACTTTTTAGTTTTTCCACAGGGCACATGTATTGAAATTTGACCACTACAACTCCTCCAGATATTCCTTTTTACAATACTCCAAGCTTTTTTTCGAGAAAGACGGAGGGATCGCTCCCCACCGGTAATAACTCCAAGCTTAGCTTTGAGAAGCTAGCCATGGATCGATCGAGCTTTGTGCACTAGTATAAATACACAACTCACGGGTGCTAGTCTATATCATCAATCACTACACACTTATTTCCTAGATCTTCTAAGGCTTAGCGATGGAGTGGTATACTCGCCGAACCTAGCTGTAGTACTGCTCTTAGCTCTCGGGTCCGCCGTGATCGTTATGGCTCAGAACTCGCCGCAGGACTTCGTAGACCCTCACAACGCGGCGCGTGCCGCCGTGGGCGTCGGACCTGTGTCATGGGACGAGACGGTGGCGGCGTATGCCCAGGCATACGCGGACCAGCGCCGCGGCGACTGCCAGCTGATACACACTCCGGCGGGCCGGCCATACGGAGAGAACATCTACGGGGGCGGCGGCGGCGGGGCCACCTGGACAGCAGCGGACGCCGTGAAAGCATGGGTGTCGGAGAAGCAGTACTACGACCACGGCAGCAACACCTGCTCTGCGCCGCCCGGTGAGTCGTGCGGGCACTACACGCAGGTGGTGTGGCGTGACTCGACGGCCATCGGCTGCGCCCGTGTCGTCTGTGACAGCGGCGACGGTGTGTTTATCATCTGCAGCTACAACCCGCCAGGCAACTACTTGGGGCAGAGTCCATACTAAGCTACGTACAGACCATGCGTCATGACTCATGAGGATGTGTATCTATCTAGCACCGTATTGCATAAATAAATAAGGTGTTATATGTTTTCGTACGGCTCATATGAGCTGTTTATGAATGAAAACCATTATTATTATATCTGGATTTGTGGTTGTGTCACATTTATCATAGGATCGTCTCCAGCAATTGGGGGTCACTGTGCGAACTCAAAATGGAGCCTTGTAAAAAATCAGACGCGCTTTCATTTAATTATAATCTTCGGTATCTAAAATTGCTTGCATTGTTTAGAAATATGCAAAATCTTCAGTTATTCATTTGAAATGAAAACTGGGGACATTCGAAGCTTTTTGGATATAGAGGCGGTCCATGTGTTGGGAGATGGCTACTTGTGCATGCAAAATCTGGAAGCGGTGTTAGCAACAACCTCGGTGCTACCTACGGATAATTAATTTCGGTAGGCTCTAAGCAATTCCTGATCTTTGTGTGGAGCAGAGTTACGATTATTAAGTATTTCCTGTTTGTGTGCTAGGTTAATTTATCTAATGAGATTATGATGAGTTAAGCTCCTACCCATGTAATAAGAGTTGTGACATCTGGTTGTAACAATAGCTGTTTTGTGATTTCCTGTTGGTTGTTGCGGAAACTAGCATTAATTTATCGGGTGTGATGTGGAGAGCCTGTGGAATCAAGATTGTGTATGTAGAATCAGTTTCTACCTCAAGATATGACCCTCAGGCAAATCAGGACATGTTGTAGCTTATCTTTTTTAGATAAAGAATATATATTAATATCAAGAAAATATCAATTACATCCAGTCTCTGCAACAACGCCAAACCCAAAAGGCTTGACGGATGCACACAGCCAAAAAAAAAAAAATCCCGCTACAGAGTTCAGTCCTTACAGCAACAGCACAACCACCACTAATACAACACCTGAAGTGATGTACTCCGAAAGCGACGCCTCCAAGAAGAAAATAGTGCACCAGCACCGTCGTCGCCCGACCAAAGGTCTTGAGTCTTCACCCTGGAGATAATCCCTGCACTCAAAATAATGTCTTTAACAAGGTCATTGCCAGGCACAACCAATTAAGGCCAGACCTTGGATTTTCACCCTGAAAGGTAAGACACTGAACTTCACCTATGGTGTCCCCTGCTTACAAACTGCTGCCACGATTCCCGAAACTCCAAGCCAGATCCTCAGCGACGTAAAGGCTCTGAGCCCCATTGCCAGACCTCCAACCTCAGTTTTCATGACATTCTCCCCTTGACTTCACCATGGATTTGCCCTTGATGGAAACAAAGCAGAGCTTCGCACCGGTTCCTCCGGCACGACCGAATCCCACCCGATCCAGCAATCTCTCGGTCTCAACGCCCATGGGAGATCACCAGCGGAGCCTTCCGGAACCCGTCACTCTGGCCAGATCGAGAAGGACATGCGTTAGGTAGATCTTCGTCTTTGCGCGACATGGAACCCTAGGACCGCCACCATTATTCGATCATACCGACAGGCCCCCACGCCGCCGGTCTGAGCAGCAAAGGAGGTGGTCGAAACCAAGGAGGGTCCTCAAGGAGCCTCGTTTCCGTCCAGCCACGAAGACCGCGCTGCCTGGCGCCACGGCCACCTCTGCCGCCCATCTGGAACCGCCGCAAGTAGCATACGGAACTGGCCGAAGCCAATTCCACAGCCCTGGCCACCGTGCGCAGCGCCCCGATCGCATCTGGGAGCCGCCACCACGTCCTCCTGCCTAAGAACCTTTTGTGCCGGGCGCCGCCGCCACCGCGGCCAAGGCCGGCGGCAGGCTTCGCCGGTCGAGAGGAGGGGTGGGTGGCGCTGGGATTGACTCCCCCTGACGTCACCCTGGGGTGGCGGCTCGAGAGGGTTGAGAGCATGTTGTAGCTTATGGAATTTCTGTACAAATATCGTTTCCCATACACTCTCACCAGCCGATGCTTTTCGTGTAAGGAATGATCGTTCATCTGTGCACCCTTCTTTCTTCACCGAGTGTCTGCGTGCAGTATCATTTTACTTCCATCGAGGCTCTGTCTGCTCCCAACGACGTTCTAGGAGGAGTCTTCAGGCGCGCCCAGTTCAGCAAAACGTCCCGTTCAAGCTCATGCCGCTGCATCTCCCCAGGGGCCGCCATGACTACTACAGGAGGGACGGACCTAGAACAAAATCAACCCGGTGTCACTTTATATAAACCATTTTCGAAAAAATATCGTAACAATTTTAAAAATGATCATTTTTCAAATATAAACATACTTCAAAATCTGAACAAAAAAATTGAACCATGCTAGTAGTGAACTAAAAATGAAATGAGCAAGGTGAAGAGGAACTAAAATTCAGATGAGCTGAAAAAATAATAGTAAATAGAAAATACAGGTAAACCGATAATAGTGAACCAAAAGAAACTAAAATTCAGGTAAACCAAAAATACCGATGAACCAAAAATAATAGTGAACAAAAAAGGAACTAAAACTCGGGTGAATCGAAAATACCGGTGAACCGAAAATAATAGTGAACCAAAAATACCGGTGAATAGAAAATAATAGTGAACAAAAAAGGAACTAAAATTGGGGTGAACCGGAAATAATAGTGGACCGAAAATTAACAAAAATTCGAGGGAACCGAAAATGTCAGTGAACCGAAAACAATAGCGAACAAAAAGGAACTAAAATTCGGGTGAACCAAAATATTGAAATGATTTCTAAAAGTTGAAAAGAACATTAAATGAAAACATGAACAATAAGTAACTGTAAGAAAAGGAAATAAGTTCACAATTGGTGAATTGATTGGACAAATTGAACTAAAATAAATAATAAAATTGCTTGAAGAAGTAAAACTAAATTATAGAAGAAGTACAAAAGGGAAGAAAGTAAAAACTAGGAGAGAAAAAATGAAAATATTAAACGGGTAATAACTAGGAACGTAACTCCCGAATGCAAAGTCAGGATGATCCCAGAATAAACCTAACCAGCGATCCTATATATCAGTTTCCTAATGGGCAGGCCCGTGGTCGGATGCGCATAGATGAGACGGTATTATAACTCGTACTCCATCCGTTTCAATTTAATTGACTTGCCATCCACCACATGTGGATGTATCTATACATGTAACATATCTAGATACATTTACATTTTATGAATAGCAAGTTAATTAAATTGGAATGGAGGGAGTAATAAGCAAGATATAGTGCCTGGGGAGAAAATGTGAGTGCACCGACTTAGTCTATTACTGGCCCGAAAAGGCACGCCTGACTGTTTCGTCAGGCCCGTTTGGACTGTTTTCGGCCTATTTTTCCTCTTGAATGACTCAGAAATCATACAAAAATCTATTAAAAGTTAGAAAAATACAGATTTTTTTTGAGGGAAAGAAAAATACAGATAATAAATTCTAAAAATCCCCATCCTTCCTATATCGTGTTGTGTTGGGTCGGCCCGAGTTTTTTTTGTGTTGTGCCCGGGCCAACCCATGTGCTTTTGTGTGAAAAAGCCTGGCCCAGCCTGAGTTCTTCGTGTTCTTCAGCCGGACTTTTTTTGTGCCTCGTGTTGGCTTAAAAAAAATCTAGACCTGATGGCCACCATTAATCAGGAATTCAGGATGAATTCTGCATGAGCTCCCACTCATAGACTCTCTTACGTTAAACGACATGAAAGAAGATGGAGAAAGCAAAAGTGCCCTCTAGCTCCCGAGCTTCCACTGAGCTTGATTTTTGGAAATTTCAAAACCGTACTTTTAAGTCCAAAAAAAGTTCTGAAATTTGGTACGCAAATTCATATACACACTATGTACAAAGGCCAAAAGTTTTGTAAAAATATATCTTTGTATTTTCGACTACACAAAAAACAGAAACTTCATGTAAAAACCTAATACTATTTTTCCCTTTATTGTGTCCACAATTTTATTACTTTACTTCACCTCAGAATACGAATGAAAATTCCATATACGTAGAAAAAATTCCAACACAAAAAGATTTGCATTCTTTTAAAATTCAAATTTGAAGTTTCCATGTTTCTTTTTTGCATGAGCTTGCCACAAATCTGATTTGGGAGATAAAGAGGCGACCGACTCAAGGCTTCCATCGGCCACACCGAATTGTTCCCTTCTTAAAAAATAATTGTGTCTAAATTTGTTTCCCAAACCTTTCTGGTAGTATGGGAGAAAAAGTTTTTCAGCGACTGCCTCTAAATTGCTCTGGTCTCTCCGTCTCCGGCAACTCCCAACTTGGCGGCTCCTCGCTGTCGCCTCCCTTTATTGCGTCCATAATTCTTTTTCCCTTTATTCATATTTCCCTTTATTTTGTCCATAACTTTTAATTTTCCGTATCTTGGAATACACTGTTTTTTTGCACCAAAAATTTGCATATATGTAGAAAATATGCATATGTATCCAACGAAAAAATACATGAATTATTTTCAAACTCAAAATTAAAGTTTCAGGTTTTTTACATGAGAGGCAATCGACACCGAATTGTATCGTTAAAAGAAACTGTGTCTAAACTATTTTCCAAATCTTTTTGACATTTGGGGAAAAAAAAGTTCCTCAGCGGGCTGCATCTAAACTGCTCCGTTCTCTCCGTCTCCGCCACTCCCAACTCCGCCGCCCGTCGCCGTCGCCCCACCAGCAGCTCCATTCCTCCTCCCATTCCAACTCCCACCGCGTGCGCCCCCGGCCCGGCTCCATCCATCCATGGCCGCGGCGCTCCTCTGTCATGAACCTAGAGTTTCATGGATTCAAACAGCAAGGATACAAGGGCAATAGAGAATTGGGATCGGAGAGGAGGAAGAGAGCAAGGTTTGCTAGAGGAAGAAGAAGGTCTAATTCATTTTCTACAGACTCAACTGAGCCACCTACTACTTATCCATCTACACGACCGGCCACACATGGCCATTCCTTACACGGGCTCAGCCCACATACGGCCCACACACGGCCCACACATGACATTCCTCTGTCACTCTGCATTAGCTATGTTCTCTGCTAATGTAGACGTGACAATGCCGCCGCCTTGAGAACCAGCATCTTCCCAGGCTGGTGCGTCCTTGAACCTGGCGCGAAGAACTTCATAGTCCTTCCAAGTGGCAACCTCAGCTGGCAAGTTCAACCATTTTATCTTGACTTGGAGATGAGCAGAGTTGCCTCGCTTGACCAGTCGCCGCTCAAATATTGCCTCAGGAAACACTTCGTCCATCACAAACTCCCTGTCAGAACGGTGGCGATCCGCAAATTGCTTCATACGCTGTTGAGGTAAAGTCTTGGGCTCCTGAAACACTTCATCATATTGGTTCAATATCTCTTGAGTAACTGCCGGTGGTGCAGTGGTGATAGTTGCGGTGACTGGATCTAAAAGAGCAGTCGCCAAACTTCATTGCCCTTCTGCCATTTCACAAACTGGTCGACAGAAATTTCTGCGAGAGAGGACTGAGCTGCAGTGTTTTGTAATCCTTGCAGGGTAATTAATTTCCCGTGATGCATGAATTGCAGCCATTTCTCCTGCCAGTGACAAGTCATGGCTCCCCACAATGACAACCAATCCATGCCCAAAATGGCATCATAGCCTCCCAAATCAAGTACCTTCAAATCATATTGAAAGGTATGTCCCTGAACCCACCAGGACAGGTTAGGCACCTGTTTATTGCATGTCATGAGCTGTCCATTGGCGACCTTAACTGATGTACTTGGAATTGGTGTGGTCTCACATTGCAGCTTATCCACCAAGGAGGAATCAATAAAACTATGTGAACTGCCAGAATCAATAAGTATCAACATCACCTTATTCCCACTAATGCCCGAAGCCTTATAGAATTGCAGTGGTCAGTGCCAGATAAGGCATGTATGGATACACGCATAGGTTGTTCCTCATCTGTATCTTCACCCTTAGTGATTGCATCCAAGATGTCATCAGACAAAATTTCTACCTGCTGCATAACTTTCACTTGTGCTGCATGTTGCACGGCACATTGATGTCCTGGTGCATATTTTTCGCCACAGCTATAACATAACCCATTGGCTCTGCGATAATCTTTCAGCTGCTTTGCTTTCCACAAATCCCCCTTCTCAAACCGAGACCCAGAAGTTGATTTAGCTCCATAATCCTTACGACTCACTTGAGCCAGTTGTTGTTGAGCTCGATCCAAAACTCCTTCCTGCACCTGTGCAAACAAACAAGCTTGCTGCACCGTCGTGGGCAATTGAATCTCCACTGCAGCCTTCAGTTCGTCTTTCAGCCCATCAATGAAATGAGATACCAGCATGGAACCACCAAAAGTAGTATCATACAAGCGAATCTAATACACCAGTAAATCAAACTGTCTGTGGTATTCTATCACTGAACTAGTTTGTTTCAAGGCAAGCAGCTCTCTATTTTTATCCCTCTGATTATCACACTCGAATTCCAGCAGCAAATCCGCACAAAACTTATCCCAATCATGAAAACCCACCAGCTTCTTGTACGACTGATACCAATGAGCAGCACCACCTCGCAAATACATGGTGGTAGCCGCCACACGGAACCCAGCTGGAATCTGATATAACTCAAAAAATGTGTGACACTGATCTATCCAAATCCTTGCATAAGGACCATCAAATTTTGGAAAGTCCATTTTAGGAATCCAGTTAGATCTCTGACCCAAATCAACACCACTAGCAGAACTTTCAGCAACATCACGCACAATAGGAGTATTTGGGGGAAATTCAACCTGAGGTCCAGAGGCTGTTGCGCTGGGCTGCAGTTGAGGACGGGCTCGTGGTGGTGGCTGCGGTGGAAGAGGTTGCCCAGGCGCATGTCCCGCCACACCCAGTCCTGGTGGTGGTTCGTTGATGCCCTTGGCCTTGGCTTGACCTGTGCCCGCCGCCTCATGCTCCAGATCGAGGGCACGCTCCTGCTGCACCTTGCCCAGAGTGTCCAACGACAGATCCACCTTGATCTGCATCTGTTGAAGACGGGTCGCTTGATCGTCCAGTTGCTGCTGCAACTCGGCAAACTTGGAGGTGAGGGTCTCCTTCTGAGTACCAAATCGCGCATCAAACGCCTCAATGAGTCGTGCCTCCATCGCCTCCATTGAATCGACCACTTGCCGCACCGCGAGCGCTGGCTTCTTCGGCGCCGTGTCGACGACCTCCGCCAAGCCAATCAACCGCGGATCGGTATTATGCCGATGGAACAAATCCACCAGCAACTTCTCTTTGGAATTACGATCAAAGCCGAGCGAGAGCGAGGAAGAATCGACAGGCTCTAATACCAAATGTCATGAACCTAGAGTTTCATGGATTCAAACAGCAAGGATACAAGGGCAATAGAGAATTGGGATCGGAGAGGAGGAAGAGAGCAAGGTTTGCTAGAGGAAGAAGAAGGTCTAATTCATTTTCTACATACTCAACTGAGCCACCTACTACTTATCCATCTACACGACCGGCCACACATGGCCATTCCTTACACGGGCTCAGCCCACATACGGCCCACACACGGCCCACACATGACATTCCTTTGTCACTCTGCATTAGCTATGTTCTCTGCTAATGTAGACGTGACAATGCCGCCGCCTTGAGAACCAGCATCTTCCCAGGCTGGTGCGTCCTTGAACCTGGCGCGAAGAACTTCATAGTCCTTCCAAGTGGCAACCTCAGCTGGCAAGTTCGACCATTTTCTCTTGACTTGGAGATGAGCAGAGTTGCCTCGCTTGACCAGTTGCTGCTCAAATATTGCCTCAGGAAACACTTCGTCCACCACAAACTCCTTGTCAGAACGGTGGCGATCCGCAAATTGCTTCATACGCTGTTGAGGTAAAGTCTTGGACTCCTGAAACACTTCATCATATTGGCTCAATATCTCTTGAATAACTGCCGGTGGTGCAGTGGTGATAGTTGCGGTGACTGGATCTAAAAGAGCAGTCGCCCAAACTTCATTGCCCTTCTGCCATTTCACAAACTGGTCGACAGAAATTTCTGCGAGAGAGGACTGAGCTGCAGTGTTTTGTAATCCTTGCAGGGTAATTAATTTCCCGTGATGCATGAATTGCAGCCATTTCTCCTGCCAGTGACAAGTCATGGCTCCCCACAATGACAACCAATCCATGCCCAAAATGGCATCATAGCCTCCCAAATCAAGTACCTTCAAATCATATTGAAAGGTATGTCCTGAACCCACCAGGACAGGTTAGGCACCTGTTTATTGCATGTCATGAGCTGTCCATTGGCGACCTTAACTGATGTACTTGGAATCGGTGTGGTCTCACATTGCAGCTTATCCACCAAGGAGGAATCAATAAAACTATGTGAACTGCCAGAATCAATAAGTATCAACATCACCTTATTGCCCACTAATGCCCGAAGCCTTATAGAATTGTAGTGGTCAGTGCCAGATAAGGCATGTATGGATACACGCATAGGCTGTTCCTCATCTGTATCTTCACCCTTAGTGATTGCATCCAAGATGTCATCAGACAAAATTTGTACCTGCTGCATAACTTTCACTTGTGCTGCATGTTGCACGGCACATTGATGTCCTGGTGCATATTTTTCGCCACAGCTATAACATAACCCATTGGCTCTGCGATAATCTTTCAGCTGCTTTGCTTTCCACAAACCTCCCTTCTCAAACCGAGACTCAGAAGTTGATTTAGCTCCATAATCCTTACGACTCACTTGAGCCAGTTGTTGTTGAGCTCGATCCAAAACTCCTTCCCGCACCTGTGCAAACAAACAAGCTTGCTGCACCGTCGTGGGCAATTGAATCTCCACTGCAGCCTTCAGTTCGTCTTTCAGCCCATCAATGAAATGAGATACCAGCATGGAACCACCAAAAGTAGTATCATACAAGCGAATCTGATACACCAGTAAATCAAACTGTCTGCGGTATTCTATCACTGAACTAGTTTGTTTCAAGGCAAGCAGCTCTCTATTTTTATCCCTCTGATTATCACACTCGAATTCCAGCAGCAAATCCGCACAAAACTTATCCCAATCATGAAAACCCACCAGCTTCTTGTACGACTGATACCAATGAGCAGCACCACCTCGCAAATACATGGTGGTAGCCGCCACACGGAACCCAGCTGGAATCTGATATAACTCAAAAAATGTGTGACACTGATCTATCCAAATCCTTGCATAAGGACCATCGAATTTTGGAAAGTCCATTTTAGGAATCCAGTTAGATCTCCGACCCAAATCAACACCACTAGCAGAACTTTCAGCAACATCACGCACAATAGGAGTATTTGGGGGAAATTCAACCTGAGGTCCAGAAGCTGTTGCGCTGGGCTGCAGTTGAGGACGGGCTCGTGGTGGTGGCTGCGGTGGAAGAGGTTGCCCGGGCGCATGTCCCGCCACACCCAGTCCTGGTGGTGGTTCGTTGATGCCCTTGGCCTTGGCTTGACCTGTGCCCGCCGCCTCGTGCTCCAGATCGAGGGCACGCTCCTGCTGCACCTTGCCCAGAGTGTCCAACGACAGATCCACCTTGATCTGCATCTGTTGAAGACGGGTCGCTTGATCGTCCAGTTGCTGCTGCAACTCGGCAAACTTGGAGGTGAGGATCTCCTTCCGAGTACAAAATCACGCATCAAACGCCTCAATGAGGCGTGCCTCCATCGCCTCCATTGAATCGACCACTTGCCGCACCGCGAGCGCTGGCTTCTTCGGCGCCGTGTCGACGACCTCCGCCAAGCCAATCAACCGCGGATCGGTATTATGCCGATGGAGCAAATCCACCAGCAACCTCTCTTTGGAATTACGATCAAAGCCGAGCGAGAGCGAGGAAGAATCGACAGGCTCTGATACCAAATGTCATGAACCTAGAGTTTCATGGATTCAAACAGCAAGGATACAAGGGCAATAGAGAATTGGGATCGGAGAGGAGGAAGAGAGCAAGGTTTGCAAGAGGAAGAAGAAGGTCTAATTCATTTTCTACAGACTCAACTGAGCCACCTACTACTTATCCATCTACACGACCGGCCACACATGGCCATTCCTTACACGGGCTCAGCCCACATACGTCCCACACACGGCCCACACATGACATTCCTCTGGCACTCTGCATTAGCTATGTTCTCTGCTAATGTAGACGTGACATCCTCCTTCCGCCTCTCCGCTCATCTCCTCTCCCCGCGCCGCCCGCACCACTACCGTCGCCGCTCAGAGGAGTCAGACGGCGTCGTCCACTCTCTCTCAGGGTTGCCTTGCAGCTCGAAGACACCAACCGCCGCCTCCACCTCCACCTCCCTCCATTGGGCCTCCAGTGCCCAAGCGGTTCGAGGTCATCCCCGGCGTCCGCCCCTCGCCGTCGCCCTCGCCGTCCGCCCGTGTATGTGTAATTTTCAGCTGAAGCGAGACCCAGTTCGTTGAATAGCTGACAATGTCTAGTTTCTTTATGAAACAAAAACGCGATGCTCTACTACCATCTGAAGTTCTGAACGACTGAATTACATCGCGCAGGTGCAGAAGTATCGCTTGATGGTGCTGATGAGATGCTGCCGGATCTATGTAGTTTGGATTCCAAGGTGAACTCTTCCTCTAATTCCCGTTTTCCGCCATAGAAAGGAAACACCAATGATAAAAGAATATAAGTAGTTGATGCAAGGAACTATATGTTTTACTTGTCCACTTGCTTAGTTTGAAGTAGTACTTACACAACTAGATGTGTTTCTTGATGTAGGTTGGTAGGTGAAACAGTTTCCTAACATGGTATGCAAGATGTCCTCACAAAATCTGTCATTTCTCATACAGTTTCCTTACGTGATCGCTGTGGTTTCAGATTATATGTGTATTTGAAATGTGATTTTAGAGTTGTGACAAAAAGGCGGTGGATTTACCATTAACTAGTATGCTCATGTTGCTGAATTTTTTGATTCGTGGCAGTATGGGATTTCGTCAGATACAGAATGAAAAGAGCAGGGTGTTCTGGTCCCTTGTTGAAAAGAAACTATGCATGATGAAACCAAAATCGCTCTTTTAGCTTCCAGGTCGATCCAAACACAGACATAACCATGCATGGATGCATCAGACATCATAAAATACCTTGCTAAAATCTGCGCCTGTGTTGGATCGTTTGTTTTAGGAACCGCTGTTTTACCATACATACACCATGTGCATTTGAAGCCTGTTCTTAGCTCCCTCACTTATGCTTGTTCTGTAGGTGATGAAAATATTTGAATCATGATATATATTGCTTGGCCTACTAGTAGTAAATAACAAGATTGTCCAAGTGTATGATTGATTATTGTTAGCTAACATTCAGTTGTATTTTTTTTAATTTAATGTAATTTTTTTTGTAGGCAATAACGGCAGTCAGCAGACTCGCTTTGACTGCACTTAGTGGGAAGGTAAATTGCCAACAAACCATGTAAGCATGTTAAAAACATATGAAATTGACTCCGAAGAGGTAACCAGCTTTGTTTATTCCATGGTATCCTCTGAAAGTTTGTTTTGAGAGAATCCTCTGAAAGTTTTGTTCGAGAACATATCCGTTATTTGTTTTGAGGGAAGATGAGGTGGTCGCCGACAGTAGAGTTGGCATTAGTTAAGAGTCATTTCAAGCAAGATTGCATTCTTGTTTGCTATACTATTATAAATTATCTCCCTCCCATCCAGTTTGATATAATTTCGGTAAGGTAGATTAATTTTCTTTATACCACCTGCCAAAGGTCTGCATTGGAATAAGTATATGAGAGAGGGGTAAATGCATGAAACATGGTAGGTGGACTGACCGACAAGCTGGGAGAAATTCAGAGAGAGGACTGACCATACGAGAGAGAGAGATTCAGAAACATAAGTTTCTGAATATATAGCGGACGCCGAGGGGACATAGAGACATATATAGCAGCCGAGCGGCCACAGCGGGAGTTGGCTTGGAACCGGACGGAAAGGCGGCTTCGGCCGAGGCTTGGCTAGACGCGTGTTGCTTGTGTTTTGTTGCATGTTTCTCCTTCTTCCTCATTAGATCTTCATCCTTTTCACCAATGTTCCTCTGAATCCAAGCTTTGTAAGCTTAACTAGTTGTTAATTGAGCAATATTACTAGCGTGATCTTACAAGTTGCTTCACCGCGCAAATACTTCAACATGGTTGGTGCTTCTGTACATTTAGTTGCGGCATGTAATGTTAATCTATTATGCACGGTGATTTTCTGACATTCTAAACATCGTGGTTGTGTTGTTTTCTCGTATCCATTCAATTCATGTGTGGATCAAACATCTGCGCACTGTAGTATCGACCAATCCAACTCAAACTCTGGTGGTTTGTAAATCAGTTAATCCAAAGCAAGCAGCTGATAGAGCATATAGTACAGTATCTGCACTTGAATGCAACTTTACTCTTTCACTGTGAAAACAAGGCAACCGTTTTACTTGTTTATTCTTTTTTCTACTCTTGGGAAGCTTGAGCATAAATAATGCTTCAAGAAACATCCGAAAGGAAGATGAGCAATGGAAAAAACTTTCCTAGAAAAGTACATCAAGTTGAAAATGACAATCTGTTAGGCGCTCTAAAAAAAATTATAAGGCTAGTCAGTAGTAAGTCAAGCTGGGAAAACTACATATAATGCATATCATGTGGAATCCATCCAACCTTGGCTAACTTTTATGTCTGTATGTCAGTGTCCATGATAGCTTGCCTCCTGAATTGATTATGATCAACACACTTGCAAGCGGTTTCTAGCACCTTCAGCATTTGCTCATCATACCTTGTTCCTTTAAGCATTGGATCCAGGACCTCAAACTGCTTGCCCTCAGACCTCATCTGTAGAACCCACGGGACAAGTTCTTTTGACGTTGACAGAAGCGGAACAGGTCGCCTCCCTGTAAGCAGCTCAAGGAGGACTACCCCGAAACTGTACATATCACCTCTTAACGTAGCAACCCATGCTTGCCCGTACTCGGGAGGAATGTAACCCATAGTGCCGACCAATTCAGTTGTAACATGAGTTTTGTTGGGAAGAATTAATCTGGCTAGCCCAAAAGCTGCAACATAAGCTTTAAATTCTTTGTCCAGTAGGATATTACTGGATTTGATGTCTCGGTGCACAATTTGCGGATTGCAGGCTTCATGGATATAAGAAAGTCCCAAGCTTGTACCTTGTGCGATCTTGAGCCGAGTCGGCCAGTCAAGAAATGAGCTAACATCATCATCCCTGTTATGAAGCCAATCATCCAGGCTTCCATTCTCCATGTAGGAATATACGAGAAACCTCGAATTTCCCTTGATGCAGTAACCCCACAGTGGTACAAGATTTTCATGTTGTGCCCTGGAGAGTGCATCAACCTCTGCACTGAACTCCCTTTCCATCAGACACATTTCACCGTTGAGCTTTTTGATTGCCAGCTTGGAGCCATCAGGCAGCTCTGCCTTGTAGACTAATCCATAACCTCCACATCCAATGATGTTCGCCTTGTCAAAGTTATTCGTAGCTTTCAAAATGTCATTGAATTTGAGCTTGTTTTCTTGACCCTTGCCCCGCGCCATCTGCATCACCACTAATGTTTGCTCTGAACTAGAGTAGAATGAAGTTGCTTCAACTTCTCCGTTATTCTCCCTTCTATTTTTTGCCCTAAAGCTCTTCTTCCTGATTGAAACAAGGAGACACAGCAGTAACAGAAGAGTTGCAATTCCTCCGAAGAACACACCAAATGCAATTCCAAAAACTACCTTCCTATCTCGTTTTTTCCGCTGGACTGAGATATTGAATCTGAACCACAATTGTGAGTGAGCGTAGGGCCACACAACTTTGGATTCTTATCAAAACTAGTTAGCGTGCACGTGCAACGCACGAATAGACTATATATTCGGTCAAACGTATATTTTCCTAAGCATCGTCATTACCTGTGATGTGTGCTTTATGCTTATAATCGGTGCCACCAAAATTATTTAGCAACATGCAATGAATGTAAATCTGGATGGGAACTTCCTGAACATGAACTTTCATGTTCACTAAAATACACACAAAATTTGAACATAACTACGTTGTGTATACAAGTCTAAATGACAAGATTAAAGAGAGAAATTGTTGGGAAGGAAAACACATCTGAAATTAGAATGAATACCGAAACGACATTATGTGTGGTCACCAAGATAGTAGTCTATAGATGATCAGAAACCTGAACCATTACCTGACCGCGCTCTGCCGAGGGCAGCGAGCAGATCAGGATAAGAAGATGTCACATCTGGTGCGAAAAGGACTCACAATCAGTTATGCAATACAATTACACATGATCCAAATATGAAGCGTTCGTTAAAATTTTCATATTAAATTCATTATGGTAACCTGCAATGCATAAATCTGTAGGTGGCTAGTGAACAAGTGAAGTATATTGAAGTGACTTTACCTTAAAAACATAAATTAGTTACAGAAACAAGGACGCATTTTATTTTGATCAGAAACAATGTTTATATGCATGGTAGGAAAGAATACTTTCACCTTCCTTCATTTTCCTCATAGTAGACAACGATCAGGCAGTAGCAGTATGCATATGTTGAAATAACTCAGAATATATATTAACACATGAAAATCACCTAAAGGCAGCTGCAAATTTGAGACAAAAGCAATTTGCAAACATCACCATAGTTCTAATATTCAGAAAATATATTCATTTCACATTAAGATCGTTGATAAAATCTAGAGCTTTGCACACATTAATTGATTTCTTGGGATCTCAGTTGTACCTAGATAATCGACACCAGTTTTGTAAGAGAATACCTTCTGTTGCATCAGACCATGCTGTTGCTGCTGCATATCAGACATGCTTCAGGTAAATCTGACCATAATAGAGGATACCCGATTGGGATGACAAGGCGAGCAATCAACACAAACTGCATGCCTTAAAAAGCCTCCATACCAAATTCATTCTCCTGACCTCAAGGCTACGGTGCACAGAGCACATAGCCAAGGAGCATCTCGCAGAAGCCAACTTAATGAAATGGATAATTAGATTCAACGCAGAACCAGGAAAAACACTACTTACAAATTTCCTTATAAAAAGAGAGTGGCAGATGAGAGGCCAAGAACTTAAGTCAGGACGTGATCATCCCAAGGTTCTTACGAAGTTCAGCTGCACTGATCATCAAAGAAAATTATGTTAGCATATCAGGTGTTGCCATACATGCATAACGATCACCAGAACGAAAAAATGGCCAATTTAAGTGATTCGAAATATAAGAACATATGGAGAATCATGATGTCTTGAACACTTCGTTGACCAGTGGCTCGAGCTGCATTATGGATGATTTAGCAGAGAGCTCGGAAGACCTAAAGCAGCTCTCCTTCCATTGAAACCTACACAGGCCGCAACAGTTGGACTGCAGATCTCAGGAGTTTCAGAGTAAACGCCCAAAACTTGTATCCCAATTGCTCTTCCGACAGTTGAATCCGTCGACGACATTGAAATGGCTTCAAAGAGAGCGGAAGCCAAACTCATCTCCTCTTCAGCTTCGGAATCAGACAGCGAAGCAGCAACTTCTGGAACACTGGTTTCCTGCACAAGTTCAATCACAGCCGAGGTGGTTGACTGGCGTGGTCCATCTCTGTCGCCTCCATCGGAGATCCTCTCGAGCGTCGCTGGAGAAATTCGACCTGCGGTTGGCTCAGAGTCACCAATTGTCTCTCCCCTATTACTCTGTGTCTCATGACCGCGGTTGCTGCTGGCGGCGTTGTCGATCTCATCATCGATTCCGTCAACGCCGCCGCCACTTCCGGTCTGACTTCGAGCGCGCGGTGAATTCTTCTGAAGCTGTCCCTGATGAGGAGTAGAGCCCAGCGTCTCGATCTACACCTCTCCTCGATCTCGTCCGTCGCCGCTCTTCTCATGGATGGAGGAAGGACTAGAGCTTCCCTTACCGCATTTGTCAGGTCCCGGTGGAACCTGCCCGCCGCCGCCGGATCCTCTCCCGGGATAACCTCTGCGAGCGCCAGCAGCGCCAGAGCGCTCTCCATCTCCGGCGAACTCGATGGTGCCTGCTCGCGATGGAGGGGCGCCACTTTGAAGGCCTGAAGGGAGCCGGCCGTGGGCGACGTGGAGGTCGTGGGGAATCAGAGGGTTGGACGGAGAAGGAGATGAGAGGAATGGGGCGTGACGATGAGGCCTGCGGTGGCATAAGGAGGTGGGCAGTGACGGAGCTGGAGAGGGATATGGCGGCCGCGCCGCCGCGGAGGCCATGGATGGCGTGGCTGTGGTTCAGGTGGGGCGGCGCGAGGACTACGGAGTACAAATCGGTAGAGCAAAGAAATTTCCGGCGTTGACCACCTCATCAAATCGATTCGCTGAGAATTGATCCGTGATATCAGGATGTGCGGAGACGGGGCGCGGAACTTTTCGTCCGTTCACAGGGCGGTCCGCCAACGCTAATTGCTAAGTACACCCAGATCAGTCCTGTCCGTTAGATCTAATTTGTTGGGACAATCTAACGGTGTAGCTTCGGCTGTGTACACTGGGCGGGGTGACTGTAGGAAAGATCAAGTTTGCTTGTTTATTAGTGGTGGAGACTAGAATTCTGGAATGTATTAAACTGGCCTCCAGATGGAATAGGCCCTTCTAGGTCATTGCTTGAAATGTTGAATGCTGAAAGGAAGTGCAGGGCGTTCAATGCAGCTGGGATAGCACCTGTGAGATTGTTGCTGGACAAGTCTAGCATCCGCAAGTTTGTGAGGTCGCAAATTGATTGGGGGATCTGTCCAGATAACCGGTTGAAGCTGAAATCAAGTACAACAAGCATTTTCAACTGACCAATCCATGGGGGAATCACACCTGTGAAGTTGTTGCTTAGATTCAACATCGTTGGGAAAGATGTAACCACACGGTATTGAAGTGATGGGCCCATATAAACAGGCAACTCAAAGACCCTTGGGTTCAAATGAGTTGTGTTGTCGTTTGATTTTAGCAGTGGCATCTCGGTAAATGTTAATGGGATTTCTTCTGTAAGAGTGTTTTTTGACACATCTATATAGAAGAGTCGGCTTAAGGAGTTGATCCAGTCCGGTATTGGTCCAGTGAGTTGATTGCTTCTCAGATACTTGAGATTGCCGATTCTCGATGAGAGCTGCCCATGTAGGTGGTTGTTAGATAGCCGCAGTGCTATCAGATTACTGCATGAGTACATACTTTCTGGAACTGTACCGGTGAAGTTTTGGTCCAAAGATCTAAAGTTTTCAGATTGGGCAGGTTGGAGAAATTGACATTGGCAAGTTCTCCACTGAGTTTGTTGCTCTTCAGGTCAATTGTTATGAGATTTGTGCAGTTGCTTAGAGCATATGGCAGCTCCCCTGACATGTTGTTGTTGTTCAAATGCAACTCCTCCAGTCTCTTGAGTTGACCTATATAATCTGGAATCTTTCCACTGAGTTGGTTCCCTCCAAGATCAAGGGCTACGAGATTTCTGAGGTTGAGCATGCGTGCAGTATCAAGAACTCCATATAAACCATTGTTTGCGAAAGACAAGTATTCCAATGAGGTTGCATTGAAGAGTTCATCTGGGAGTCTTCCACTGAGGTTGTTATACCCGGCCCTGAGCTCTCTCAGCTTGGAGCAATCACCAAGTCCTGGGGGGACGCTGCCACTGAATTTGTTGAAACACAAATCAAGCACAGTGAGGGATGGCGAGCTGTTACAGAATAGAGTTGGTATGGCCCAGTAAAGCTGTTATTGCTGACATTGAGTGCGATCAGATTCTCCATTGATTTCCATGTGGTGGATGGAAACTGTCCTGCAAATAAGTTGCTTGAGAAGTTTAGTACCAGCATAGGCCTGCCAGGGGTTGAAGATGGCAGCTCGTGGAGTGTTCCGTTGAGCTGGTTAAAGCTAACATCAAGGGTAGTGATGCTGCTGGACGATAGCAATCCTAGCGGCAGATCACCAGACAACGAGTTGTCAGAGAGATCAAGGTGCTGCAGCCCGGTGAGGGTCCCAAGGGACTGTGAGATGTGACCCTCGAGGCCCTTGGAAGGCAGCAAGACATCGATGACCGTCCTATCTTGCCTGCAGGTGATCCCTTCCCACTTGCAACAATTTGTACCATTCCGCCATGAGGCAGAGAGGCCGCCGTCTTGCGAGAGCTCGGTGAGGAACTGGAGAAGGGAGGCCTCTTCATGCTGTGTGCAGGAACTGGTAGGAGAGCCCAAACAGACCAGCAGCACAAGAGCAAGGCCAAGGGAAGGTATGCCCAATATCTTGCTGTATGTCGTGTTGGAGAAATGGAGTGTGTGCATGGTTTTCTAGTGAAACTAGCATCCAAACAAGAGCTTTAGTTGTGCCCTGACTGGATGCATCAATGGTGGTCTAATCACGAAGGAGCATTTGGGGAAAGAAAGAAGCAGATCTTGCTCCCATTTTGTTTTGTCCACTTGTAGTCATAGTCAACACGATGGAAATCAAGGTCATGAAAATTGGATTTTACACAACTGCCATCAGCCCACCAGAAAGCCTCCTAGTTCACACTGACGTTTCATTATTCCACTACTGGCTGCCTGCTGTAATCTACCTTCAGTCAATTAGCCAATCTTCCAGAATACCTTCAGTACAAAAAAAAAACTGCATTGTAGATTGTGTAGTCGTTCTTGACTCAGTATTTACTTAATTTTTACGAGATGCCTTAATTTACTAGATCTAGCATCACTGCTCTTACCTGCTTCACTAAACAACTCTAACCTCTTCCCACTAGCACTTGACCAAAAAAATTACTTCTTGACGTATCATTTGCCTTTTTGTGAACAGGAGAAGGCGTGTTTTGCAGAATATTCGCTTGTGGACAAACCCAAGTGGCTTGTTGCTTCATGGACAGGGTGGATGGTTGACCTGCTGGTTATCTGTTCTCTCTTCCATCCTGTTGACCTGAGGGTTTCACTGATCCTTATCACGCGAGCGAGCTCCGTCTGATGTTTACGTTTGAGTTGTTTTCCATTCTCCTGGCTCCACTAGCGCACTATTATATTGTGGTTCGGAAGCGGTTCAAAGTAAGTAAACTGGGTAGCGTGTGAGGCTGGCAGTGGCGGTTGATCACTTGGCTCTGATGATGCTTGTATGGCCATTGTCTTTTGGGACAGAACCATGTATTTATCTTTACTTATTTATAGTAAAAAGTATCTGAGTTGGCCACCCTCATAGAGATTATCTATTAAGTTATTAACATTACCAGTTGTCAACCATTATGTGGATATAAAATTGATTCTATACTTTGAGATATTTTTTAAATTTTGCACAAAGTTATGGGTAACGATGGCACAAGAGTTTAAATAACCGATATAATATATAGAAGAAAATGCAAATTTTGTAGTAACACACGAGCATTTCCTTTTTCGGACGGTTTAGTTCTAGTTCTTTTTTTCTTTCGAAATGGAGGTTATACCCCGACCTCTGCATCAAAATGATGCACAAGGATGATGATTGATGATGGTAGGTGCATTGTATCATGATTATTATTTTCTAGATGCTGCACTATCGTTTATCATTATACGTGTGGTTAACGATTTTCCTCTTCTGATTGATAAAAAAAATTGCAAGTGCCAGAGGGACATGGTGTCTTGGCTCGTGAAAAAGTTGACATAGCTGGTGATCTAAAAGGGCATTTTTTAGCATTTTGGACAATCGGTTTTTTCCTAGAACATCGCAGATGTCGTTTCTTCATGAAAACTTGCACATAGGTAGAACAATCGGACATTCTTGTTGCAAAAAAATCAGACTTTTGATTTTGTTCCCTATGTTCCCTATGCTCGCGAACAGAACTGAACTTTCTAGTGCCAGGCATTGCACTAGAAACTGCAGCGTTGGCATTGCATGTTTTTTGTTGTCCGGTTTAAAATGTATTTGCATCACTGACTGATCTCTCTATTTTTCTGCTGTCAGGTGCAGGATCTCTACTATCAGGTAGGGTGCCTACTGAACAACCTGCCGTGTTGGCACAGAAGGCAAAAACACAACACAGGATCAAGTGACACGAAGTATTTGGCGTATCAGCCTTGGGATCAAGCGTGTGTCACTGCTGGAAAACGCTTGTTTGCTAGGTATCAGTAATACGTGCGACTAAAACCTAAAATTTCCTGGCAAAGTCTTTACCGAGTGCTACACTCGACAAACAAGACTCTGCTTACACTTGGGCGGCAAACAACATTTCTCAAGTGTTTTTTGTTGGGTACTCGGCAAAGGACTTGTCGTGTGCCAGATCACCCTTCTCGGCAGAAACGGAGGGCGATCTGGCACGTGGCTTTGCCTAGTGTCATGCGGTGCACTCGGCAAATAGGTGGTACAAAATTATGCCGCATTGTACTCCCAACGCATCTAGATATACACTCATTTCAGAGTGAAGTATTTCAGAACCGAGGGGAGTAGAAGTTAACCTCGTTGCACCAGATCGAGTAGGTGTAGGATTAGGAATATGTATGAGTTCTAGTAGAACTAGGATTTCTAGTCCTAGTCAAATTCCTTATTTAGTCCTCATGGACGTGTATATAAGCATCGAACACGGTGACTTGTAAATAAACAACAATGAAAAGCATAAAAAATAAAATAGAGAGAGCAAGATAGACACGATACGTACCTGTGGTAATCCAAATCCAGTTTCCGATCTGCATTATATTTCCGTCGATGAGTCCGTAGAGAGTTGCTAGTTTCCAAAGGAGCTAGTTAGCTACTCACATACGGCAAAGATCCATCAAGGGATCACATGCTTGAGCAAGTCACCGACATCGAGAACATAACCATAATGGAGGCGATCAGACGCTTGCAGACGTGGGAAGAAAATTCTCATGGTTGTCGAAAAGGCCAAGGAGAGGCGGAGATCAGCTCCTCTACGCACGCGCTGACTGTGAAGCCCCAAGAAGCAAACTAAGGCGTGATGGCAAAGGATCAAGTAACTCGAAGCGCGATGGACACAATGAAAAGGGCAAAGGAAAAGGAAAGCCACAAGGGTGTGGCAAAGATGATCAATCTAACGAGCAGAAGCCACTAAGCTTGGATATGTCCAAGATCTAGTGCTACAACTGCAATGAGATGGGTTCCTTTCAAAGCAATGTCCGGAGTCCAACAAGCGGAAGATGAGGGCAAATTTGATGAAGTACGAATACGACGAACCAACTCTTCTATTGTCCGAAGTTTGTGTTGTCGCCCAAATGGTCGTTGTGAAACCAACCAGAATGTGCTACTTCATGAGAAGAAGATAACACCAAAGCTATCCAGGAAAAATGACTGGCCACGCATGGTGACCAAGGTGATCACGATCACCACGATGCAGACACCCACAACGATGATACGGGCATGAGCGAAGATCTTTGCAACGATGCCATAGATGAGGCGGTGCATGGTGATCATGATCACCACGAGGCGCAAAGAGATGACGACCACCAAGATGATGGTCACAATCACGATGACTACACTGACGACGCGGATGTCGACGACCCACGCAAACATGCCAAGAAGTTTGCCACCTTCCTCAAACGCACAGCACCGACGCAATGTGTGTCTCCTCCCCTGACACGCGGCTGATGTACTCCCGCACCACCACCTTCCTTTTCCTCACCGGTCGTCTGAGGAGTTGAGGTTGGCTGGGTTCTCACCGGGGTTTAGGTAGGCGGTGGAGAGGGGGATTTGTGCCTCGGTGCGGGGTGGATGCGAGATTCACGGCGGCGCGTGTGATGTGGGCGGGGGATTCGTGACAGAGTCTCCAGTAACCTTTTTTCTAAAGAAATGCAGGAGCCCAGCCTTTGAGGTAAGTACATTTTTAGAAGCATCATACGCTTGTAAGATTTAGGCTTGCCGGTGCATACATTTGAGCATTATTTTTCTACTTTCATGCTAAACGTTATTGAAAGAAGTGAAGTGTTTCTGATGCTTAACTAAGGAATTGCTAAGAAATTACAAGAAACATTACGATTCCCACGACCTCATTGACAGCCTACTTACTCATTGGTGCAGACTAACAAATCATAACAAGAACAAGTGATACAATTTTATCTATCCTGCAAGCGCGGACGCCACTCTGCTTACTTCTTCTCCAATGCTTTATGGACTGGGGTTTTCATTATGCCACCATCAATCATAACCTGCAACTCCGATCTTGCAAGATCCACCTTCGAATCTGGAGATTCCAGAAATGTCATGACCATTCCAGAAATGTCATGTGACCATTTGCTAGAGCTGCAGTAACCAAGGTCAAAACAATAGCAACCCATGTTTTTTATTCATCACATGGTTCAAAAATTTGATGAACGTTAAAAAACTTCCATATTGATGAGTAAATTCAAGGTACATGTATCCATCAGCATATAACTTGCACTTCCCTTCAAGAGCAAAACGGTAGAACTAAATCTCAGTCAGTATAGCAGCAGATTACTCCTATAAAGCAAAATTCTGTATGATAATCACTCTCGATAATCATCAATTACCATTTGTATCAAAAACCGTACAGCCAAAAAATCATATATGCTCCTGACTCTCCCTACTCCTTCCATCTGCATCATACAGCCAAAACAATCAGAGAGAGATAGAGATGTGAGAGCAGAGAGCACATAATAGAGAACAAACTGAAGGAGAGGGGAGAGGCGCCGCAGTTTAGTCACAGCCGGCCGGCGACCTCGATCGGGCAATGGCCGACCCGCGCGTTCAGGCCCATGTGCCCTCAGGATTGTTCGTCCTCAGCCCCTTCCACTCCCCGAGCCTGGAGACGCAAGCCCCACGTAGCCTCAGGCCTCTGCGTGCCCTTAGCCGCTTCCCCAGCAATTCGACCAGGGAGAGAGAATGGGTGGACGCCGCTATTGCCCTCCAGCGGCCGTTGTGTCGCGCTAGGCCAGGCCACCGACCGTGCGGAGTTAGCGATGGTCTGGAGTTGGGCGTACCAACGTTACCTCTTCGCCCTGGAGAAGGACCTCCATGCCGTTGCCCGCCGCATCGACCTGCCCTTTGCCTTCCTCACCAACGAGCCACCGCCCGCCATATCGACCTGGTTTAAGGTCGGCACACATCTTTGGAGCAAGCCGCGAGCGATCCGATCCCCAGGGGCAGGTCCAGAGCTTTCAGCAGCCGATCCGATCTCCGGAGCTTTCAGGTCAACTACAATGCACCGCGCCGGCCGCGCCGTCGGCGGCAGCTTGGCCGGGGACGCGGACCGGAAGGTGTTCGTCGCCGCGCTCCTGGAACCCCTCAACTAGCTCCTGCCCGCATGGCCGCACGCCCGCACAGGAAGTGCCTGGTGCCGCCGGCTGGCCGGCCGGCCTCCACCAAATGCATACATCAATCAGCTCATGTTCCAATCTACCTCGCGTCATCAATCAGCGCATTCTTTGAAGATGGATCGGTTCAAAAGACCTTGCCGTGTCCGCTGGCCGGCCGGCCGGCCGGCCTCCACCAAATCAATGCATCATCAGCTCATGTTCCAATCTAAGGCCTTGGCTTTCTTTTTCCCTCGATGCCATAGTCCCTGTGTGGATCTCGACCGGTGGTCTGGTATGTCCATGAGACAACCGAAACCGAAATCTCAAACTCTCATGCGCTTGCGCTTGGAGTAGATCGTTGGCCAAGGAAAGCAAGATGAATATGGCTCCGGCGGCAGCTGCGTGACACCATAGGTTTCTTTCCCTTTCGATGGGATTGAATTGTTGATGAAACAGTTAGTTTGTTGAGTAGTACACTCTTACTACTTTCTGCAACTTCCTTCATGACACCTTTGATCTGTCGCATTTCCTGTATCTTTTAGATGGTGCACCAAAATGGCAATGGGAAAATCTAAATGAAGACAGTCAAGCGATCAAGTATATTGATATTTCTCCACTTGCCTGTGTTATTCCACTGATTTTTCTTTCTCGACGCAACACACATGTTATTTTCCAGGATGTGAGTATGTACTAACTTTTGTTAAAGCCGTTGCAACGCACGGTCATTTTTCCTAGTAATAGTAAAAGATTAATTGAAATTATGATGATATTTTAGACCACATTATACTATTTATAGTTTATTTTCTACAAAATTTTAA
The DNA here is from genome assembly GCA_947311845.1 of Poa pratensis. NCBI lineage: Eukaryota > Viridiplantae > Streptophyta > Magnoliopsida > Poales > Poaceae > Poa > Poa pratensis. Next base: position 35,764,155 of record CAMZMU010000090.1, read on the forward strand.
CCCATGTATCGAAATTCTGATAATTTATAAAATCTATTGTAAATCATGGCACCCCTGTTCTAAGATGCTAGATCCGCCACAAATAGCAATCTCTAATCCCAACAACACACCTCAAGCGTCAAAGCGATTCACGATCGAACAGCCGAACAAGACCTGAAGCAAATTTGCTACGTAATGGGCCTGCCTGTGGTCTGCTACCAAGGACTAGAAAATACGCTGACCTCTCAGGGTCCAGGGAAGAGCTATCTGGCCCATCTACGAAAAAACTAGTTTCTTTCATTGCCTGTTCGATTCCTGCCATTCCATAGAGTTTGACCGATGTAGGAACTCTCCAGCGATCAAGCATGCGGCGGCATGAAGCCCGGGCACGTGCCGAGGGCGGGCACGGTAAAATCGCCCCTAATCGTTTCCAGAAATTGGGGGTCCGGGACGAGGTCCTATATGCCGGGGTCGGGGCGGGCACGGCAAAGTTTTTCTTAACGGAAATACAAAGTTCAGAACATAACAAGACATGAGGGAAAAGGGAGGGGGGAAGCGAGCTGCTGGAAACCCGCCGAAAAACATTCGCTCTCGAACAGACCAACATGGCAAAAACCAGCTGCCACTCTCTCAAATCCAAAGCTAAACACACACTACAAGTTCTTTTTTAGGAAACATCAAAATAAGAAGGACACCACACCCCACCTTCAAAAAGGAATCCACCGCGGCCATCACCCATTAGTGATCATCAGAAGTTGAGGAGCTTGATCTGCCACGGCTATCGCGTACGTCGACACCTCCATTGCCTTCTTCGCCAATTGTTCAGCACCGTTCTTGATGGCGTCTTTATCATCACCCTCATACAAACCTGCCCAAATTTTTAGAAGTGCACAAACTATAAACACAATAGTAATTGGAGAATGCATCCAGTAGTGCTCGAAGGTGACTTTTTATTTCGAGTAATCCAAATAGCCCAGCATGTTGCCGACAAAAGCAGAGTAAAGTACTTTCTCCCCCAGGACAAAAAGCATGAAACCAAGCCAAACACTGCCAAATGGAACTGGGACATGTGTTTGTGTTAAACATAGCCACAACACATCCCCACACTACCCTGGAGGAGCTACAACAAAAGAGAAGATGATCCCTCGACTCCAATTGATTGCAAAAAGAACAGTGAGGGTTTCCAAGCCATTTCCTTTTCTTCATGTTATCTCTAGTCAAAATTGCATTTTGCATCACTTGCCATAAGAAAATCTTAATTTTGAGGGGCACTTTGGATTTCCAAATCCATTGATGATAAGGACCAGAAGTATTATTCTCATTTGAGTTACTTAAGGATATTGCTCAGGCCTTAACCACAATATAGTTCCATTGATCAATCAAATCTTGGTAAAGTCTCCTACGGAAAGGGATAATAAATCTTATTCAGCACAATGCTTGAAAGTAATATCTGGAACTTGGCAAATATCAAACAAAAGGGGATGATACTGGGTTAAAGGAGTGTTGTCCAACCAGACATCTTTCCAAAAACGAACCAACCACCCATTTTTCAAATTGATTCCTCTACCAGCAAAATAAAATTCCTTCACCTTTAACAAACCTTTCCAGCAAGAGGAATCATTAAACCTACTTTTTACCCCAGCAACCGACTTGTTGCGCAAATATTTTGCCTTCACAAGTTTTTGCCACAAACCATCTTGTGTCTAAATCTGAGATTGGTTTTCGTTTAACCGGGCGTCACGGTTCAGTTTGATATATGGGCTTATTTTGGTTTGGGTGTTAATGGGCTTGCTACTAAACAGGTTTGGTATAGTTCGGGTGTCACGTAAAACCAGTTGGGTGTGGTCAGGTTTGGGTTCGATGGTTTCAGTTCCAAACAGGTTTAACCCGTGAGTCTGAACCGGTGGTTGAGATTGGTTCGTAGGTCTCTTCCTCACAAGCCCCGTTCCTTCCTTCCGCTGCCGCCGCCGCCTCGGCTCGAGGTCTCCTCCTCACAAGCCCCGTTCTTTCCTTCCTCTCTCGGCTCGCCGTGAGCCCATCCCCGACCCCGCCCTCGTCCCCCGCCCCAGAGACTCGACCCGTTCCGTGTCCAAGAAGAGCCGAGCATCAGCATCCAGCGGCGCCAAGCTCGTCGCGGCAAGAACGCCCACCCCGCTGCAACCGCTCAAAGAAAGCTGCAGCAGCATCGGCGCCAATGAAGCCGTCAGTGTCGATGGCGGCCGTGATCCCGCCGCGCTGAAGAGGACTGGCGGCATCCCTTTCCTCCTCCCATGACCATCAGGTAGCCAGTAACTCCGAGCTCCCAAAATCTCCATATTCCTGCTTTTTTGCTAGCTAACTGAAGCTCACTGTAGAAATCTATGAGGATGCACACTGTAGGAATTGTCTGCATCACTTCTTTCTTCCAGGAAGCACACTGTAGGAAAATGTATTCTTCTGTTCTTCATGAGGATGCACACTGTATTACATGAGTATGTCCGGATTTGCTGACTTCATGAAGAGAAGGCAGCGAAGCTACAGTTCTGCTGACTTTGCTCATTTTCGGCCATTGGATCCCGAATCAACAGCCCAGATCAGATGCCACAGCGTCTCAAACAGTGTTCGGTGAACAGTGCCACGCGAACAGTGTTCTGTGAATAGTGACATGTGAACAGACTCCGTGTGATCTGGGCTTTCCGATTTCGATCCAACGCCTTGCACAGCCAAAGTCAGGCTACTGTAGCCATGACTTGGCTATGCAACGTCAGCCAAGCTGTGCAATGAACAGGCCAAAACAAATGCATAATCCTGCAGTATTTAACTACACTAGGTAGATTAAATACAGAAAAAAATCCATGTTACAGCAGCGGCGCTTGTTTATCTTTACTGGTTCTGGACATGTTTCTTCTGGAAGTAGATGCTAGCTGCAGTTCTGTAGCCATGTTATTTGTTATTATAATCTTCTTGTTTGTTACATTTGGAAGTAGACGCTAGCTTCAGTTCTGGAGTGGTAGTATTTTTCATGTTCATTACTTGCTGGCATCATTACTGTTTTAGCATCTCGGTTAAATGCTTAATTCATTTGTGCATATTACTTCTGATTGCGTTTTACCTGTTACTTGTTGTTTCCTTTGTCACTTGTGTGGGCACTTGTAAGCTGAAACTATATGATTTGCATAGTGGGGCTGTGCTAAATCGTTCATATGTGCTACACTATTATTCAGTATAAGCCACTAGCTAACAATAGTTTTGTTTCTCATTCTTGTCCACTGTTACCCTCGTGCATTTTGAACTGAACAATAATTTCTGTCTATTTCAGTAGCAAGTCATGTGCACAGCTAAGATGAAGCTGCATTTCCTGATCAACAGCTGATTGGACAGCATTTCCTTATCAACAGCTGATTGATAAACTTGTAGTGATTAGATTTTTATTAATTATTATCGAACCTTGTATTGATCAGCTTGACTGGACAGTTTAAGCAAGCAACAGGTTCTTCATGCCCCAGTTTCCATTAGCTGGTTAACAATTACTCGTGGCCGCTAAAATAACAGGACCTAGACGACAAGTAGCAATCAGCGACAGACAGCTAGTAGCAGTCAGCGACATGCAGCTAGTAGAAATCACGGTTAAACCAGTCCCGAGCAAGCTACGCGCGTACAGTACGGACTCGTCAGCGACAGGCACGGCCTGGTTGAGCTAACGGGTTTAAACCCATGGGTATGTACTGGGTTTAGATTGGTTTGGGCTGAAAAACTAGTGGGTTTGGTTTTGGTTGGGCTGAGAATGATGCTGAATAGGTTTAGGTGGGGTTTGGGCTGACTGTAAAGTAGAATAGGTCTGGTTGAGGTACGGGTCAGTTTTGGACCCATTCTCAGGTTTACTTGTGTCTCTAACTTCCACCACCATTTCACAAGGAGACTAACATTTTGCTTCCTCAAGTCAGTAACCCCCAAACCACCTGTTTTCTTCGACTTACAAATTATTTTCCATTTTACCAAAGGGTATTTCCTTTTCCCGTTAACCCCTTTTGCCAGAAGAACTTCCTCATATGCTGATGTAGGCAAGCCTACTAGGTTGGTCCGATCTTCACGGATTGACGATCGTGGGATGAGGAGATGGGGAAGAACGCGAAGAACACGACGAAGAACACATGCAAAAGGGGGATAACTCGTGAGGCCAACGAGGATGAATCACCCGACAACATGCTTCCAATGGAGTAGCCTCCGGATCTCAAATCCAAGTCAACATCACGCTCAATGAAACCGATTCCTCTTAGCTGTCGGTCCACCAATCCAATAGAATCTGCTAGGGAAAGATTGCTTGGTCAACTTAAATCATCACGGTGAAAGAGTATCTACAATAAGAGATACATCATCCTCCTTGGAGGAGTCCCATCTAGGGAAGAGGAGCCATGCATGCTCATCTCAAGTCTAATCTCAATCTTGTCTAACCCTACATTTAAAGAGGTAGGTGGATATATATAGGCTAGGCCCAAAGGGGTAGGTGGAAAGGATAAGATACATGGCCCATAGCCTTTTACTGGTCACAGGCAGTTGTCACTTCATCTGGTATTTGGAACGCCGGATGGTCTGGCGGCTCCTTCATGTGGGCGCCATCTCCAGGCGTCCGATCGTCTAGCAGGCTCGGCCGGACGGTCTGGCGATGATCTTGCCAATGTAACCGAGAGGCGCCGGATGGGTGCCGGAACACTCCGGCAGATATCTCGTGCGCCGGATGGTCCGGTACCAGCCAGATGATCCAGCGGCCGCTACTTCCTACAACATTGCCTTGACGCTTCCTCCTCTCGTCCACGAGTAGACCTTGGATGACTTCAAATCTTGGGCTTCCTCGGCATCTCCCTTGGCGTCCGTACTCGACATGTCCAACCTAACGATGCACAAGTGTCGATGCTCACGTAGTATACCATCCAAAGGCGATATATCGAGGTTTGTATAGAGGAAGGAGTTCACCTTTGAAGTCCATGGTGACTTGGCATATGTTGGGGTGCTTGCCGTGGTGATGGACGTGGGTTGGCCTACATCATCTCCCCCTCCTTTGAAAAGCGTCGTCCTCGACGCTAACGCATCATCACCATTTGAAGGAGGTAGATGGTGTGCCGTTGAAGTGGAAGGCACCGTGTCACCATTTTCACCTACACGCACCAAAGAGCAAGCAAACAATGTGTGTGCATGATAGTGGAGCACATCATCCATGACATCAGTGGCAAAGCTTTGTGGGGGCGATGCTAGGCCGTCGCCCCCAGCCCAGGAAGCAATAGCCTATTATCTAGAGGTATTTGGCCCATTTTCCAGTGAAAATAGAATAGGCTTATGTTTTAGCCCCCCAACCCATCCCCCCACCCCCCCCCGAATCCGGCCCAAGCTCCGCCACTGCATGAAATGTCCAATCTTGTTCATTGCACCATTAGCACCACACAAATATATGGAAGGTAATGCAAATGTAAGGTCAATGTGCAAACAACTCATCGGAACATCCTCAAAATATGGGAACACAAAATCTCCAAGAAAAATTGAAAAGGCTATGGTACCTATCTCATTTTAAACCATATGATTTCCATTGCACACAAAACATCGGAAAGAGAAGTTTGGAAACATTCTTGAGACAATAGGAGGGGAGATTGGTGAAAACACAAGACGAGGGATGTTCTCATCATCATCATGGGTGCCAACAAAACATAGGAAAGAGCAAGTTTTCAAAAAAGTTGTTGCAACACCAATAGGACAAAATACAAAGAACTCATGATAAGACATGTTCGAAATATCATTATGGTTGCAAACAAGCCATGGAGTAGAACAATTGTTTGTCATATTTGTTGCAACGCATAAATAATACTCCCTCTGTGTCAAAATATAAGTCGTTACACGTTTCCATGTACAACTTTTGTCACGTACAAAAATTTCCGGAGTTTCCCGTTTTGCCCTCACTCACAGTCTCTCCCCGTCGGCCGTCGCCCTCTCCCTCTCGCGTCTCTCTCTCTCGTTCCCCGTCGCCCTCCCCTTCTCGCTCCTCTTCGGCGCCCTCTCCCTCTCGCTCCCAACCCCCGCCTGGCATCTTCCTGACTGCTCCCACTGCCGTATTGCACCCCACCACCTCGATTCGTCTTGCACCCCTGATCCTCCTCGCACCCCGCCTGCGCCAGAGTATGAGGTGTTGCATTTTTTGCGTCGGCGACGTGCTGCTGGGCGCGGAGGCGCTGGATCTCCGAGCTCCGGTGCTGAATCTCCGTGAGCCGGCGCTGGATCTGTTTTCTGGAGAGGAGATGTGGATTTTGATGGGCGTGGACGGCAGAGCAGCGGCGTGCGTGCCTCGCGGGCACGTCCGCGCCAAGGTCGAGTCCGGCTCCAGCACCCTCGACCCGGAGCTGTGCCGTGCAGCCCTCCCGATCGACGTGTTCCTGACAAAGATGGTGGAGGAGATGCTTGGAAGCTCCTGACGTAGTGTGCGAGGTGTGCAGGCGGCTGTTCTGCGCCCAGTGCGGCGTGCTGTCGCATGCGGGCACCAATTGTGCCGCATACAAGAAGCTTGGTAGAGGGGAACGAGCAGGGAGGACGTGATGCTGTTGGAGGTGGCCACGGAGAAGAAGCGGAGAAGCTGCTCCAAGTGTGATTTCTTCGTCGAAAAAGTATATGGCTGCTTCCACATTGTCTGTAGGTACGCTGCTCTTCTCTCTCGTCTTGCTTGATTTCTTTCAGTTCTTGCAGTAGTGTTAATACTGAACTTGCAGGAGTAGACTATAACTGCTTGCTTGGAGTAGCATGAATTTTCTAGACACTTGCACTGCTTGCTGTCAACATAAATTCAGTTAATATAATTTTTCTTGGAGTATAATTCAGACATTCAGTTAACACTTGCACTTGTTGCGGTGCAATATGCAAACACTTGAACTTTCTAGGAGTATTTGGGCTTGCTTGCTGTGCTTGCAAACACTTAGACCAGATATTCGGCATGCATTATTCAGTCATGCAATGGTATTGCTTGACCATTATTCAGCCCTACCATATATGCACTTGGTCAATAACTTAGTCTGAACTACTCCCAGTTTGCTGTAGAAAACATAATCCTGTTTGTTGTAGACTTAATTCACATGTTATGGACAAATTGGAGCATCTGTTACTGTAATTGCTTGTGCTATTTTTACCTCTTCTTAAAGCAATAATGGAAAAATCTTTTATGTATTCTTGAAAAGATCTGTTGTAGTGTCATTAATATTTGATTCATTGCTTAAACTAAAATATGCACAATTTAAAATATGAGTTTGTGCCAAGCACTCTACTTGTGCAGTGGGACTAGTAATATTTTCTTGAATAAATTTTGCTCTCTGCTTGCTGTTTGATTAAAAATTTCTTGTGCAGTAGCTTGTGCTTGTGCTAGTGCAGAAACTTGCTTGCAGTAGCAAATGCACTACATACTGCTTAAATAGACTTCCTTGCAATAGTTAGTGCTTGCTTAAATATTGCTTGCACTATTTAGTGCTTGCAATACACTGAAAATATTTGCAAGCAAATAAAGCAAGCAAGTAATGCTTGTGAAATAACCATTTAATTGGTTTCTACAGCTGCTGTTCTCGGTTTACCTGATTGTTCTTAAATAGCTAGTGAATAATTTAGGCTGCTAACAATTTAGCTAGTGAAAAATTTAGGTTTGCACACAAACCTGTAGCTTTTGTTATGGATATTTCTCCATTTGCTGAGTATTTCTGACACAAGTAGCTGTCATTCTACAATCTATATGTGTTTCAGTTTGTGATTATTAACAGATGATAAATCAGGGGTGTTACCATTAACCATTTGACACATGCGTCTAATTAGTCGTGTACATGTACATGCTTTTCTGGGTGAACCTGGCCTGACCATTGATTATGTTTCTGTTTCGTAAGATAAAAATGATTGGTTGCTCTACTGGTTCGCTGCATAACATGCTCCCTGTAGAATTCTTAATGTGCATTACTGACGTGTTCTGTTTTGTTCCATTGTGCCGCTTCTGACGTGCTGCTTTTGTTCCAATTTCTGCAGGTGAAGAATATGAGCGAGGAGCTCCTGAGAGGCAGCGAGGAAGAAGATGGGGAGAAGCTCCTTGTCGGCAGCTACGAAGAAACTAGGAGCTGTTGCGAGGAAGACGGCTAAGCGCCAGGAGGACAGGGTCTGTGACCGGCGAGATGCCATGCTGCTGATGGGTCCGGGGACACGCTGCTGTTGTTGGGGCCGGCGGCCGGCGAGGTGCGCAACTGCTGATGGGGCAGTCGGCCAGCGAGGTGGTGTTGTTGCTGTTGGGGCCGGCGATCTGCTGCTGCTGGGGCGGTGAGGAGAAGCTGGGGGAGGGAGGTGTGGTCGCCGGCCCCAGCAGCTACAGATCAATCGCGAAGGAGGAACAGACGGAGGAATCTGGGCGAGGCAGCAGCAGATCGATCGCGAGGGAGAAACAGACGGTGGAATCTGGCGAGGCAGCAGCAGATCGATCTCGAGGCAGCATAAGTAGATCGAGCGCTGCCTGGGGATGAACCTGGGCGACGAGGAGAAGCTGGCGAGGAGGGCGGGGCGGAGGAGGCCGGAGGAAGACGACGCTGGGTGAAAGAGGCCGGAGGTAGCGATTCAGATCTGGGGGTAGGGGTGTAATTTCCTACGTTTTCACCTGGTCGGAACGATTTCATCTGGATGCCCACAACGCGCCGATGTGGGCGTCGGCAGTGGCAAATTTACCATGCCTCCGCCCTGCGCACGTGCCCGGGCTCCGTTTCGCAGCATGCCTGGTCGCCGGAGAGCTCCGACGGCGGCTGAACTCGATGGAACGACAGGAATCGTGAGCGGCGCTGAAAACGGAGTTTTTCCGTAGATGGGCAGAAAGGCACTTCCCTGGGCCCTTACTATCAGTCTATTGTTTGGGCTTTAGTAACAACCGCATGCCCATTACCTAGCCTATTTGCTTCAGGCTGGCCCCTACGGTCCTTCTTTTTTGCCTGCTTATTGATTGTGAAACGCTCATGTAGAAAAAAACATCTGTAAGTTGAGCAGGGAAATGTAGAAAAAAACATGACCATTTATTGCATGATCCATCTGTAATTTGAGCAAGTAAATCGGTGAGTACGTATAGTCTGGAAAGAATGAATTGCACCATCGATCTGGAGCAAGCTAACGGATCAAGTGGAAATCATCCATTGCCGCTGCTCTGGTGCTCAGACTTGTGATATACTCCATTATATATAATAATGTAGCATCTACAATTATACTTAATGTCAATTTTGTTTGGATGAGATTTTTATCTTTCCGTCTGTGTCCTTTTATCAATCCTCATCTTGAACCATTTTATCTTCATTATACTTCGTCAGATGCATTGTAGGCGGTGAGATGCTGGATGCCGAAAGCAGCATTCGCATCAGAGCCCTCCCGCCTTGACAAGATATATGAAGACCGAGAACCAAACAAGGCTGGTGAGGTGCTGGATGCCGAATCAAAACCACCATCAGCAGCACCTACAGATCTCAACTTCTCTAGCTTAATCGATATGACTATCTTCTTGAGTTCAACCATATCAACATCCTGCTGCTCTGTCTTCCCATCGCTGGCGGTTAATACTTCTAAGTTGCTAAGTGTTACCACTCATTTTGTAATCCAGCGGATTTCCCCATCTCTGATATAAACATTTCGGGTGCTATCGAGAGCAGGAAAGTAGAACGGCTGCCCTGCATAGAGAGGTTGCAAAGCTTACAACAAAACCTAAAAGTTTAACTTAGCACAAAACATAAAACTTCACTTATTTACGGGGAGTAGTACTCTGCATTTGCATATGAAACCTCATCACTTCAACTCACTGATTGGCAAAATGAAAAATGATACTCATGCAGTCATGCTAGTGATTTCGAGATTCAAACTTTGCTTTCATCCAATTAATTGAGTGAGAGTGAAGTCTCACCTGTTGTGTACGTACGTAGTACTGCGTAGGATTTGTCTCCCTCGAAAAAGTACCTAGGTACTAGCTAGGATTTGGATACTAAGTGAACCGATATTTGCAAAGTTGCTGCAACCTTTCACATCGTTCGCCTTCATATAACTGTACATGACAAGAGCAAGCTACAAATTTAACTGAGGCTCCCTCACAAGCAAATTCCAGTAATTTATCAATTTTTAGATGACCCTCCAAAGCGGTGTGCATCGTTTCGATGCAGAGGATAGGGTAGCTCCTCATTTCGAAAAAACAAATGCGAGCGAACTGCGAAAATGAAGAGATGAGCAGCGGATTCAATTGTCTTCTTGCAAAGATGACAATCACAGCAGTATGGCCGACCCGATCGTTTCTAGACCCTGTTTTGTATAACCAACCAAGCAAAAAGAGCCCCCGATTCCGGTGTACGTATGATAGATTCAAAAATTATCAATGCTTAGGTCTCAACCGCTGATTCAAAAAGAGCCGCTGATTCCTCTCTTGTTTCACGGAGCGTGGTTGGACAAGACATGAGATGCTGGTCCAGTCCTTCTCACTGGATCCATCCTGGCGTTCAGGGCTCAACCGATCGACATATTTAAATGTTGTACAGAGTGATTACCTAGTTCTAGCTACCTAGTGTCCCCACATTTGTATGGTCATAAGACCAATGTTTCATTATACGTTTGTGTTTAGATCGTAAATCTGATTGTTTCCGAGTGTTAATTAGAGCGATAAATGCCAGCAACGCATCACCACTAGAATGCGTCGTCATTGTCGACGGTACATTGACGTCGTGAAGCGGCAACCGCGAGACGGACCCAGCCCCTAGCACCCGAGGAGGAGAAGACACAGTCAAGCCATGACACATCTTTAAGAGCATCTCTAGTCGCGGCGCCCAAATGGACGCCCAAAACCATTTGGGGCGTGCCGGACAGTTTTTCGCTCCCACTCGCGGCGCCTAAACGTGTTTTCGGTCCGGCGTAGCCCAGTTTTGTTTCTGGCACGCCCAGCCCACACCCTCAACTTAGGGAGGCTTGGGACGGCCCCGGACGGAACGAAACGCGACGCCACGTCCGCCTCCGACACGCGGGCCACGCCTGTCTGTGAGACGCGGACTATATGTCTCGTTGTTTTCTCGTCTGATTTATCCCCTGTCTTTCCTCCTCGCCCCACATTCCTGGTCGTCACGATCTGGAACGCCGCCACCCACCGGCTCCACCCCCGACTCGCCGCCGGCGCCGCCGTTGGCTTCTCCTCCTCGCCGCGCCTTCGGCTTCTGGGCCGCGCCGCCGTTGGCTTCTCCTCCAGCCGACACCGGCGACCTCTCCGCGACCCGCCCTGCCTGCAAGGTGTTCGGCTACTGGTACGCCTAGTTTTCGACAGAATTGATGCTAGCCGGTAACCGGGCCTTTGATCAATGGCCGCGATGTATTGCAGATGGATAGCGACGACGAGTTGATGGCCGCGATGCTGTTGGAAGAAGAAGCCGCCATCGCCGAGGAGGAAGATGAGAATTTAGCGATTCTCTCTTGTCTTCTGCAACTTCAAGCCGACGAGGCGGCCAATGCCACACCAAAACGGGGAAGCTCGTCGTTCGGAAGGAAGAAGAGCAAGCCGATGCAGAGAATGGAAGGCCATTGCATGTTAGTCTCTGACTACTTTGCTGAGACTCCTGTCACCACCGCCAAGGATTTTCATCGACGCTTTTGGATGAACCGTGGATTGTTCAACGATATCGTGCAAGCTGGGAGGGAGTATGATCCATGGTTCAAGTTGAAGAAGGAGTCCGTGGAAACTATTGGTTTCTCGTCAATCCAAAAGTGCACTACAGCCATGAGAATGCTTGCATATGGAGCACCTGCTGATTCTGTAGATGAGTACCTACGGATGTCAAAGTCAACAATTATCAAGTCGATGTACAGGTTCTGCAGGGCGGTGGTTGGTGTGTTTGGCCCAAACTATTTGAGAGGACCAAATGAAGAACCAGCTCGGATCCTGGAACAGAATGCAGTAAGAGGATTTCCTGGGATGCTTGGAAGGATAGACTGCATGCATTGGAGCTGGAAGAACTGTCCATTTGGTTGGCAAGGATTGTACAAAGGAGGCCACAAAGGATATTGCAGTGTGGTTCTTGAAGCTGTGGCCGATCATGAACTATGGATTTCGCACGCATTTTTTGGCATGGCAGGATCACACAATGACATCAATGTGTTGCAGCGCTCTCCTGTGTTCACGAAGCTAGTAGAAGGCCATGCCCCACCTGTCAACTATGAGGTCAATGGCCACTAGTACAATACACTAGTACAGAACGACACATCGGATACCCCTCTATGGAAACGGCAGGCGTTAGGCGACGGAGAATCGCGCTTTCCGCGCGGCCAGTGCGTACAAACCTGACCTGGGCCGTGGCTGGCCCGTCAACATAGGTAACGGAGAAAGTATTAACTCCGTTACCCATATTATTGGCAACGGTCATAATTCTGGCTCCGTTTCCGATATGTGGCTCTATAGCAACGGAGACTTTTGTGTGTCCGTGTGCAATGTGGACACGTTCCATCTTCGTCGAATTCGATGCGAGCGGAGTAACTGCTATGGCGTAGTGACGCCGCGGCACCGCCCACTACTCCTTAAAAACCCACGATCTCCCTGCTATCTCAGTACGCCACTTCGCTGTAGCCATGGATACTCCTAGCAACTCCTCGGGCGTTCGCCGCAGCAGTTTCCCGCTTTCGCTGAATTGGAACCGCGTCGTCGTGCCGGAGGCCGTCGCGCAGAGGCACTGGCAATATAGGAGGCCAGTGCCCTGGTCAAATGTTAGCCTCCCCGCTGGCTGGCGCGTCAACCACAGGAGGGTGCCTATGCCGCCGGAAGAGGACGCGGGATCCTTGGGCGCCCGCGACCGCAGCCGCTCGCCGCGGCGGAGAGACGCTCGTCCGCGGTCGCCTGGATGGTACCGCATCATCGTCGGGCAGGCCGTCGCGGAGCGGCACTGGCAATATAGGAGGCTAGTGCCATGGTCAAAGGTTCGGCTACCCGGTGGCTGGCACCTCAACCGCGCGTCGGTGCCTATGCCGCCGGAAAGAGTTGAGCTGCTTCAGAGCCGCCGGCTCCTCCTCCCGCCGGAGCTGCGCGACGATCCTGCCTACGACGACGACGAGATGTGGGAGGGGCGCACGGGCGGTGATGACATCGTCGGCGAGGAGGCGCGCGACGACACGGACGACTACGCGGCTCTCCTCGCATACGAGCAGGAGAAGGCGGAGGCCGAGGAGTAGTTATAGTTATTTATTTTTATGTTCTTCAACTTCAATACTAGTAGAGATCAGTATAAGCCCAGTGTGTCAGTGAAAAAATCAAAGGAAACGGTTGTTTATACCCTCCGTTTCCGATGTTCTACTTTGCTATAAATGCGCCCTTCTCACAGCCCTAAACTCCATCGCTCTCACTCTCAGCCTCACTCTCAAAGTGTGGCGGCGCCTCCACGCAGCACCAGATCTTACCTCCACCGTGGCGGCGCGCATCTCCCTCCCTCCGACCGTGGCGGCGCGCATCTTCCTCTCCTCCGACCGTGGCGGCGCGCATCTCCCTCCCTCCGACCGTGGTGGCGCGCATCTTCTTCTCCTCCGACCGTGATGGCGCGCATCTCCCTCCCTCTGATCGTATCAGCGCGCATCTTCCTCTCCTCCGACCGTGGCAGCGCGTACCCGTTCTTTGCTCCACCCGGGCAGATCTCGTCGCCTGATCTGTAGCTGCAGGGCGCATGGCGTGTCGATCCGAGTACGACGAGGACGACTACGTACTCCCGCCGCCAGATCCAAAGGTAATACATCTATTTGTGACCGGCCGTCGTGCCGACAAACTAGGGTTGTTGTCATTGTTCTGCTTAGGTTTTATTCCATAGGACACTCATGAACAGAACTAGAACTAGGGTTGTACTACATCCGAGGACGATGAGGACGACCACTGGCGGATCCACCTTGAGCCAGCCGGGTGCACAGGACACTAGGAGAAGGAATTTTTCTTTATAAATTAGCAATTTTTCATCACATATGCACCCCTAAAAATTGTTTCAAATGTATTGTGGTAACATGTGTGCATCCTGTTTCAATATGTTCTAGCTCCGCCACTGAGGACGACTACGTAGTGTCGCTCGAAAAGAACATAACTAGCACAAATCGGTAGTGTATGAAACTCATGGCTGACTTATCTCCTTTGCAAAACAGATGTACATTTCGGTGACACTGTATAAAAAGCCGGGTCTTTAGCCAAGGTGCGCTTGTCGTCCGGCATAATTGTTGGTACACAATAACTATGCAATGGATTTGTAAGTTTGTTATTCTGTCTTATGCATTCTTTTGTATTGTATGTCCTTTATGCTAGACGTATAGTGAGCTAACATGGAGTCATATATTCTCTCTTTGCATTTCAGTGCCCACTTTACAAAAGAGGCACCTTCAGTACATCAGCACTCGCTTATTGCACTATGTGCAGAGCATGGTGCTGATCCGTTTAGCTCATTTTTTAAATGAGCTAAATACAAGATCGGGGACAAAGCAGCGAGTTGATTATATTTTGGTGACACCGTCCAAGAAGAAGATTGAATTCATGAACTCTAACAGCAAGTCATGAAGATAAATTAAGTTGTAAATGACACGGATAAGTTTAGAGAGGCATGACATAGATAGATTCAGCTAGACATGTCAACGATAGATTTAGAGAGGCATGACAATGAAGATAAGTAATTGGTTGACTTGCGATGCAATGTATCGGTGACATTTGTTATACCTTATGAATGAATGAATTTGTTAGCCTTTTTGTGCTTCTGCTGTGAAATTTTAAATGTCAATTGGCAACCGCATTGCTGCTGTAGGCTTCTGAACAAATCTCAATGCAAATGAGTAAAATAGAATCTCCGTTACTGATGCACCGATACATCGGAAACGGAGATTGGTCGGCAACCGTAGCCAACTTAGGCCTCATCGGTGACGGTTTTTTGCCTCCGTTACCAATGAAGGCCTTCACATCAGTGACAGGGTCGGGGACACGGACCCTTTCTCCGTTGCCGAAGGGGTTTTTGGCCCGTTTTCGATGTGTCGTTCTGTACTAGTGATAAAGGGTACTACCTAGCCGATGCATCTATCCAAGGTGGGCAACATTTGTGAAGAGCATCCCCAACCCTCGCGGGAACAAAGCTTGTAACAAGAGAGTGACAGGAAGGATGTCGAGCGGGCATTTGGCGTGCTGCAGCAAAGGTTTGCTATCATTCGGTACCCTGCTCTGACATGGTCGAATGAGCAAATGTGGGAGGTGATGAATTGTTGTGTGATCCTGCACAACATGATCAGCGAGAGTGAGCGCGATAATCCAGTGCATGATCATATGCCATATGATTTTGAGGGTCCTCATGCACAGGTTGATCACAACATGCCGGCAGATTTCGCTGATTATCTTTCAATGCATTTGGAAATTCGTGACAAAAATACTCATCATGCACTCCAAACTGATCTAGTGGAGCATTTGTGGGCGCGACGGGGCATGGCAGCGGCAGACCAGGAAGAGCAAGACGTTTGAGCTGTCATTTTATTTTATGTGTTTCAACTATTAAACATTTATGTATGTTTTATTTTTCCTTAACAAAATATTGGAATTCAAAAAAAAACCCCTTTGGGAGGCCCCTTTGGGCGCCGCGACTATGGAGTGACGATGCCCAAAGCCAGCTACTAGTCCGGACGGCGTCCAAATGGCCTGTCCGGAAGGCGTTTGGGCGGCCATTTGGGCGCCACGACTGGAGATGCTCTAAAGGAGTAGCCCTGAGACCCGCAGGCGTCGCTCTAGTGGGCATTGTAATTTTATGGTGATCCAAATTCATATGAAAATAGGGGCTAACTTCAAAGCAGAGCAGAGACCCGTCACCGGAGGCTTGGGCCTGCTGAGAAGTTAGTCCATCCGGCATCCCACTTCGCGGGGGTGCGGGGGCAGTAGTCCCCACGGTACGGTATGGATCGTTTCCGAGTTGGACTGCAGCCGACTTAGGGTTTTGTCTCCATATAAATGCATCTTGTAAGCCGCCGGCTGGGATAAGTCGCATTGTGTAAATCCCCGGCGTTTGTAATCTCACCCGATATTGTGAAGTTTTGCTGGCTGGCGTCCGTGGTTTTTTCTCTCCCATTGTTGGGAGGGTTTTCCACGTAAAATCTCGTGTTCCCGTTGGTTTTCCGCTCTTCATCGTTTATAACAAGCATGTGTTGTCGTCGAATAGGGTTTTCACCATGACTAGTGACCAGACATGCCAAAGACAAGATAGACAAGGAGGCGAGTCGTGGGCTTTGTACTACCACCGTAGAGTGCACAAGAGAATGTCACCCATGAAGGAGGGAACGCTAACCACCGCAGGCCACACCGCCAACCAGCAATGGCTTGCCCACAAGTCAAACCGATGAGGGGATTTGTCGCGTCGACCGGACATTGCGCTTGAGTCACCAAAACTGCCAGATACTTGACCGGAACGGAACGACCAGATCTGGTCAGAGTGGGGCTGCCATCAAGCTAAAGGAGCTCCTTCGGCGGAGTCGAGCCGACGCACCGTCAACGAGTAGCACGCTTCACATGCCCTTCCCTACATCGAGATTCGAGACAAGACCGTCGAATCCAAAAAAGGGAGATCCATCCCGCCGCATTGACGATCACCATCGGGCACAACGCCACTTGGTCCACCACCAGGATGAGACGGCCACTCCGTGCGTCCACACACGAGAAAAAAAGGTCCTGCCGTGAAGATCGGGAGACTGGGAGAGGGGCTAGGACGGCGGGTTCCGCCCGTGCCACCCCAGAGAGGGACTGAGAGATCCAGTGCCTTGACAGGCGAGGCACCTGTGAACAGTTCCGTGCCTTGACCCTCATTTCCGTCCGGTAGGTCGAAAATTGATGGCCGAATGAACATGAACAAAACATTGATACATAATCATCTACAGTACGTCCTGCTACAGCGTTTTGTCTACAGAACTATGCTACAATACCTACTACAACATTTTACCTACAGCTTTTAAATGGTGCCTCTCCATTTTCCATCCAACGTCCAAAGAGTCAAGGCAGGGAACTGCTCATCCCTGACACGCCTACAGCAAGACAGTAAAACGGCGGCGCTCATATGCACGCGCATACACTTATCCATATGAACACACACACTCACACCATATCCGTATGAGCACCTCCGAGAGACTGAGCCGGCGGATCAGGTCTTGAGATTGACGAAGTCACCACGTGCGCCTCGCCGGCTACAAATTACAAGAAGGTCCAACAAAGAAAAAGAAATTACAAACAGACGCCGAAATTTGCACAAAACACCCTGATCACCCTGAAGGAACACAATCAGATCCCTCGCCGGCTCCCAAGATCCTAGCCGGCGCCGCCGTCGCCGTACCTCCTTCCGCCGGGGAGAGAGCACTGCCACAAGACGTAGAGGGCCGCAAGAGTCGTCCGCCGCCACGCGACGAAGCCTAGACTCACTGAACGAGCACGGCCACAGTGCGCACTTCCCGTCTCCACCGAACCTCCAGCCGACGGAGCACCGGCCAGGCCATCCACCGCAACCACCTCAGCACCTCCCGACGCAGCTCTCCTCGCCACCAAGGTCGGCCAGAGCTCGAACGTCGAAGAAGAGGACCACCGATACCACCTGCACCAAAACGGAGACGGCCACCACCCCGAGCTCCTCCCCTCGCCGCCACGGCCGGCCAGAGGAGCACGGACAGAGGCCTGCACCCGATAGAAACTCCACAGCCTCCCGGCGAAGCGCCGGAACGGGAAGAGGGGGAGGACGTATCCCTAACAGGCGCCGCCGCCACCGTCAACGGGAGCACCTCTGGGTACACACACCTAGACCTAGGACCTATCTACTCGCACGTCGGAGCGAGGCTCCCCCCCACCTCGCGGCGCCGCAGCGGCGGCCGGAGGCGGAGGGGAGCAACAGATCCGCCGGCGAAGCCTTCGGAGGTCGCGGTCGCCTCGCGGACGCCTGTTCGCCGCTCCCGAACAGTAACCCTATCCAAAGGAACGAGCGTGACGTCTCTCCACATGCGACTTATTCTTATTCTTATTCACTTGAGAAATAGGAAAACAGTTCACACTTATTGTCGTGACCGACGGCTATAATACCGAGGGGCTATGCATGCAGCGGACACAAAAGAAAACAGTACAAACGAGATCTCGCTAGCTAGCTGCACGTACAGTACGATCGAGTAGACGATGGATCAGGCGGTGCCGCACGTGGTGGTGATCGCGTTTCCCTTCGCCTCCCACGCTGTGAAGCTGTTCCGTCTAGCGCGCGCCCTAGCGGCCGCAGCACCGGCGGCGACCTTCTCCTTCCTCTCCACCGCCAGCTCCCTCGCGCAGCTCAACAAGCAGAGTGTCGAGGGGAACCTACGCTTCGTGGAGGTCGCCGACGGTTTACCACCGGCGCCGCCGACGAGTGACGCACCAGGTACGTTGTAGACTTGTAGTATAGGTTAGTATAGATACGTCCCTCTGTCTATTTATTAACAGTAAAAAAGGAAATGGAGCGGCCAGGAGCAGATCGCATTGCTATTTGCACGCACACGGCCCAGGATCGATCGCATCGCTGCTTGGACGCACGCTCACGATCCCGATGCCTCGGCTCTCGTGTAGCTCTGTTCTGTTCTTTCCGTCTCCCGCCTGTGAATCTGTGATTCCTCTCTGCACTTGATCGATGGCGGCCGATCTGGCCATCCAGCGTGAGCGCAGCATCTAGGCGATCCCATCCCGATCCCCAGGACACCGCCGCCCCCGGGCCCCAGCCGTCGCCGCTCGCCGCCACCGCCAGGATCTTTTTTTTTTAAACGAGTACCGCCAGGATCTGACCACGGTAAATATTTTGCGCTCTTGCCATGAATCGAAGAGCACTGTATATACATGAGCTCTACTTTGAAGCAAATACAAGGTATCACACAATATTTTGAGCATTATAGAGATGATGAATTTTCTACTAGTTTGGTCATCGCCAAAGGTATTGCAACTGAAATGGGTGTAGACGCATTGTTTCCAGTAAGACGCCGCATTAGTAGGAGTCTAGGAAGACTCAGTTTGATGAAAGTAATTGCCAAGAAGAAATTCTAGAAGCTGAGAAAGCATTTAAGGTTAAATATTTTTCCGTTTTTGGTTGATATGGCGATCACTTCAAATGGATAGATTTAAAGTACTCATGGTGTTTAAAAACATGTTCGGTTTAAAAAACAAATTTTAAGGTAATTTGTATAATTTATTTGATATTCTTACCGTTTTGGATACATTCATAATTCACTAAAAAAATACACACATATTCATTATTATGATGATGATGTCTACATTAAGAGCCCCAAGTTTAGTTTCGCCCTGGGCCCCGGAAATCTCAGGACCGGCCCTGGGTGCCGCCAAATCCTATGATGCGTTTGGAGCTCTTCCTGGCTGCCGCTGAGGCTGGCGGGGTCAGGGAGGCGCTGGCCCTAGCCCGCGCGTCGGCCGGCGGAGCCAGGGTGAGCTGCGTCGTTGGTGACGTGTTCGATTGGATGGCCGCTGAGGCGGCCTCTGCGGCGGCGGCGCCGTGGGTTCCGGTCTGGACAGGCGGTCCGAGCGCGCTTCTGGTCCACCTCCGCGCCCATGCGCTCCGCGATGATGTCGGCGACGCAGCCGGGCACCGGGCGGACGAGCTGCTGACGTCGCACCCGGGCCTAGGCAGCTACCGCTTCCGGGACCTCCCCGACGGAGTCCTCGACGCCGACAACGACATGCCGATCATCGCCATGTTCCGTCGCATAGCGGAGCGCCTTCCCCGCGCCGCCGCGGCCGTCGCGCTGAACACCTTCCCTGGTCTCGTCCCCGACGACGTCACCGCCGGTCTGGCCGCCGAGCTCCGGAATGCCTCCCCGTCGGCCCCTTCCACCTTCTTCCAGTCACCGGCGATGACACCGAGGGCGACCCCTACGGATGCCTCGCCTGGCTCGACAGTCAGCCCGCCCGCGCGGTGGTGTACGTCAGCTTCGGGACGATCATCTCAGCCTGGACAAGACCGGAGGAGCTGCATGAGCTCGCGGCCGGCATGGAGGCGTCCGGCGCGCCGTTCCTGTGGTCGCTGCCGGAGGGTTCCTGGCCGAAGCTCCCGGCGGGGTTCCTGGAGCGTGCCAAGGTTGTGCCCTGGGCACCGCAAGCGGACGTGCTACGGCACGCGTCGGTGGGCGCCTTCGTCACACACGCCGGGTGGGCCTCGGTACTGGAGGGCGTGTGTGGCGGCGTCCCCATGGCGTGCCCCCATGACGTGCCGCCCCTTCTTCAGCGATCAGAAGATGAACGCGCGGCTGGTGGCGCACGTCTGGCGCGTGGGCATGATGTTCGACGAGCCGGTGACTCACGGAGGGCTAGCAGCGGCGGTGTCGTTGCTACTCACCGGCGAGGAAGGGGACGGGATATGGGGGAGGATGCAAGAGCTCAAGGGCAAGGCGGCCGGCTCGTTCGCGCCCGACGGCGGCAGCAGGGACAACTTGCATAAGCTTGCCAACATAGTCTGTGCCGTCTCTCAAGTTTAAAATCCTGCACCTAAAACTTGTCGCATATTTACCTAAATATAAAATTGAGATGGTACAAATTAGAGATGAAAGATTGCGATGTGTACCAAGTTCTTAATGTTATCTCTAATGAAATGAAGTGGAAGCCATGAGACAATTAAGGTTTGCCTTCTCGATTATAGTTTAATATTGCCCAATTATCTTGTCTTCATCTTTGAAACGCATTAAGCCTTTAAGAAAAGAAGAATCTGTAGGTTTTACTTGATCTTGTGATAGAGTTTTTTTTTTGCGGGTTATTAATACATCGTTCTTACAGAAAGATCCAAGGAACAAGAAAAATTACAAAAGAGTCCTTCTTCTTCCTCCACTGGATCCCGACCTCGCTGGAGATAAGAGCGTGCCGGTGGCGCGCCGCTGCCGCTGCTCCCATGGCCTTGGTTAACCGGAGCCAGCCCCGTGGCAGCCGGGAAGTCGCCGGACATCGACTCCGAGGAGCCATCACCCTTGATCTCCGACTCTGTCGCGATGCATCCACACACCATCTTCCACAACGTCACCAGATTCCAGCTCCGCCGTCGACACGGAACCGGGAGGGGCACTAAGGACTCACCAGATCCGCAGATCGGCGAGGCCGGGGAAGTCGAGCTCGCTGCGCCGGAGCTCCGCAGAACGCCGATGCCGGAGAGGATGCAAGCCGACAGCAAAACCCGAAGCAGAAGCGCCGCCACCTCCACGCCGCCCTCCGCCGGGACCCAACCAAGACCTACGCTATATACAAGCCGGGAACCGACGTTCCCCCGTCCTGCCGCCGCCGGAGCGGCCGCCGGAGGGCGGGGGAACCCCGATTCGCCGGCGAGTGAGGTGGCTCGACCGAGAGGTTTCAGAAATCGCCCGCTTTTCCTGTAGACGAGGAAGGGGAGACGACCAAGGCACGTCTGTGGTAGAGTTTTGGTACCTAAGGACTTGTTTTGGAGCAATTCTTGCAAACACCCTCTTCGTTAAGTAATCTAAACAACCATTTGCTGAGTAGCCATTTTCCTACTAGTGTATTTTGTAGGGTCGTGCTAAGAAGATACATGTCAAACTGAAGGAGTCTGCAACCAGCGTTGGAAAGAAACAAAAAGTGGTAGCTGTCCAATCCAACTGTGTGTGGAGAAGAAAGGAGGCGCCAAGTACCATGTCAAGTTGAGCAAGCCGAGCGGGAGGATGAGGAGTGCTGGAGAAGAAAGAAGAGTTGTGATGTTGCTGATGTGACGCCACATGCTAGAGAGGACCATCATGCCTCCAGGGAAGGGAGGAAAGATGATAAGGACGTATCCCAGTACCTAGATTTAGGATATCTATATTTTTTCGGAGCGAGGACCCTGGTAACAGTGAAATAGATGAAATGAAAATTGTTGTTATGTAAAAAATCAGGAGAGAAACATTTATTTACTACTATAATTTTCAATTCGAAATAATTTTGATATAATCTTGTGTTCCCCTTGAACGATTTCAGAACTAAAATGGATTTTATTTTAGGGAGACACATGCTCCCAATGCTTTTGTTACTCCAGATACATTTTTATCAAAATTATTATTCATATTAGCTACTGTAATTTACACTACAACGACCAAATCACAGGCACCCGTTTAATTATTGATAGTAACCTACCGACTTATCAGGTAGTAAGCGGACATTAACATAAATGTTGTATCAGTATCTGCATTATGTTCTACCCCCAAATAAAATTATATATGTCTGGAATCTATTAATGTTCCCAACCGAGATAACTACTCGTACTAAGTGTATATGAATGGACAAGATGAATTTCAGAATCTTGATTATTTCAACCTTCATATGGAAAAGAAAAGTATATATTAGTTGGCAATAACAATAAAACATGTCTAGAAAGGGATGCATCCGTTTTTATACATGCGTTGTAGATATTTTGTATTTGTATATACTTGTATTTTTTTTGTACAAAGGAAGTGAACCAGAGATCTTGGATTACATCGTATCCTTCCACACACACACACGCGCGTGGTTCTCATGCCTAGCTAGATGGGAACATCAATAATAACTATATCAACAGTAACTAAGAAAACTATTCATACAATTATCTCTTGTACATGTGGGCGCGACATTTATGATCAAGCCTTAGTGTGAGGTGTCTTATTGATGGCAACTTAGGACCGAGTGGTTGAGAGGTCATTTTTCTCATTAAGGCTAAAGTTGACAGAACGTAACCCACCAATTCCTAGCAAATCCGGATCATCATAAGATATTTAAAGTATAAGGTCCATGATTTAAAATTATAATATCTTTGATGATGTGGATTTTCTAGGAGTGGTAAGGCTCTCTCAGGTTCTCCCTTAATTATTGAGAATGAACTGCCAACCGATTCGGTACTAAGTTGATATTAACATAATTTGTACCAGTATCTGCATTATGTTGTGCGCACAAATACAATAATATATGGCTTAATTCTATTAATGTTCTCAACCAAGATAACTAGTCGTACCATGTGTGTGTATGCAGAAGATGAAATTTCTAAATCTCTGATTATTTCCCACCTTCAAATCGAAAAGAAAAGTATATACTAGCCCAGAATAACAAATGTCTAAAGGGGATGCATCCACTTCCATACATATGATGTAGATATTTTGTATTGTTACAAACTTGTCTTGTCTCGATACAAAGCAGGTGAACCGGAGATTCCGAATTGGATCGTATCTTTCACACACACTTGGTCCTCCGGCCTATCTAGTTGTTGTGGAACATTAAAACTCTCTCCGTCCCGAATTAGTTGTTATATCTAGACGCGTTTAATTGTGTAGGTTTACTAATTTCAGAGACATCTAATTCCGGACGGAGAGAGTAATAAATAAGAAACTATTGGTACAATTATTTCTTGTACATGTTGGCACAACATTTAGAGCATCTCCACCGGCGCGTCCAACTGTGCTCTCAATATGCCTAATGGGCGCGTCGGCACAAAATTGGCCCCCAGAGGTGCGTCCAATAGACCAAATATTGCCGGCACGTCCCAATACAGCGTCCGGTAACCCTGCTTCGCGCCCAGGTTCGAGGGACGCAAGTGGGCATGCCGGAAACCGCGGCAACGCGTGCCACGTCGGAACCCGGCGGGCGGGACCAACGCTTCAGCGACACCAACGGCCGGTCAGCACGATTTATTGCGGACGCTGCGCATTGAGCGATTTTTCTCACGAGACGCACCGCGTTGTGCCTCGTCTTCCCGGCGCGTGTCGCCAGAGTTACAACGCCTCGGGAACCGGAGCCGGAGTAATGAGGCCCTTTCCCGCACCGCGTTCCCGCGCGTCACCTCCCCACCGTCCATATAAACCGTGCCGCTCCCCTTCCCCGCCACAATCCGCTCTCTCCTCTCCCCCTTGTTGCACAATCCACCGGCGTCCATGGCGCACAACGACCAAGCGTCCGGCAGTGGGGCGGCGCGCCGAAGACCTGCCTTCGGAAGGCCGAGGTGGCGTTCTTCCACTGACACCACATCCCAGTGCCGCCGGGGTTGCGCCTTCCCAGAGGCGGCGGCTGGCAGATGTCGGCGCTCGGTACATCGTCCCGCCCCTGCCGGAAGAGGATCGTTTCCAGGATCTCGTCCGCCTACGCCGCGAGCAGCTGACGCTGGAGCAGCAGGCGGACCCGGAGTACGCCTAAAATAGCCCCAACTGGCAGGCGCTCCTACGGGCGGAGCGCCAAGCGGCGGTGGTGGACGACAACGACGGCACCGAAAGGCCGTGGCAGAACAACGCCGCGTGGCGTCGCCGCTGGTGGGAGGGCCCCGACCTCCACGCCGGCATGCGGGAGTACGGCTACGCTGCACCTGTCGACCACTCGCGCGAGCTCTGGCAGATGCCGGCAAGCTCCTCCTCCCGCAGCTCATCCTCCAGCGCCAGCGCGTGATCCACGATGCGACGACCCCGCGGTTCGTGAAGGTGGAGCAGACGCTGCTGCCCAGGGGCGGCGTGAAGATCAAGGCCGAGCCTGGATGGTCGGCGCCGCCGCGAAGGAACAACGACGTCACCATCCGCGACTTTGGACCGTCGCTCCCCACCGCCCACCAAGGTTAAGATCGAGCCAGGGATGTCCTCGTCCCGCAGCAAGAAGCGCGCCGCGCCTCTGGCGGTGCGGACGCTTTCGGAGGAGGAGGCCAAGGTGCAGTACCAGAGGAACCTCGCCCACGCTCAGAAGCTGTCGTTCGACACCGTCCAGCCAGCGTTGAATGAGTTCGCTAAGAGATGATCGTGCTATGACCTGGACATTGTCGTCATCACCGACGACGACGAGGCGCAGGAGGAGGACGCCGCAGCAATGCCGGCGACGGCAATGAAGGAGGAGCCGGCGCAGGAGGAGCCGCCGCAGCAGGACGAGGGCGGTGCATGGGACATCGTGGCGGCGCACGACTGGGACCAGTACTACGGCTACTGGACCGGTCATTAGACTAAGTTTTAGCTTTAATTTCATCGAATTTTGTAAAAACTATCGAATTTCAATGAACTGTGTTAAGTTTTAATAAATTATGCCGCTTATTTTTTTTCTCAAAAACCTATTGGAGCGCGCGCGACAGCGCTTGACGGCGCACCCAATAACGCCTATTCGGCAACTTTATCGGACGCTCTATTGGGCGCGCCGGTGGAGATGCTCTTATGATTAAGTCATGGTGGTTGGGAGATCACTGTTGATCGTTGAGCCCTCCAATTCCTAACAAATCCACATCACAATAAGATATGTTGTACTACCACTTTGCACTACACAGCAAGTAATTGGACATTACCTCTTTTTTAAACGGGAGGTTGCATCTCACTCGCATGGGACCCGGCCGCACTGGACCACTGGACTGGCTCTGAGCCCTTATTTAGCAGCTCGACATGCACAGAGAAGTTTCAAGCTGCAAGCTAGCATCGATCGCGCATGGCTTGCCTGGTCGGTCCCGTACCGTTCGAGGACGTGACTGAGGATGGTAAGATGGTGATCTCCCCGCCGGTAGAGTACGCGGACATCGTCTCCACCTTGCCAAGTATCACCGCCCACGCCGGCATGCTGCTGCGGCGGTACCAGGGCGTCTGGCTGCTCGACCACACGGTTGCCGGCCTGATTTCCGCCCAGCGGCGCTTCGTCCCGCGGCCCGGCGACGTGCTCCTCGCCAGCCCTCCAAAGTGCGGCACCACCTGGATAAAAGCGCTCTCCTTCAGCATCATGGCGCGCGCCGTGTACCAGCCCTCCGACGCCGGCCACCCGCTCCGCCGCCTCAACCCGCACCAGTGCGTCCCCTTCATGGACAACCTGTTCAGCGCCGGCCAGGAAGCCAGGCTGGAAGCGCTACCGTCGCCTCGGCTCCTGCACACACATATGCACCACTCCTTGCTGCCTAGCGCCCTCACCACCAACCCCGACTGCAAGATCGTCTATGTCTGCAGGTAATATTACTAACTCGGAAACTCTAGCATCACGACGACAAAAATGTAATTTTGCTTTCTTCCTCCGGTTGCCATGTATATATGTAGGGAGCCCAAGGACATGCTGGTGTCCATGTGGTACTTCATGCAGAGCACAGGAGGTAGCAACTTCCCTTCTCCGAACTGTTCGAGCTGGCGTGCCAAGGCCAAGACGTGTACGGCCCCTTCTGGAACCACGTCCTGGGATACTGGACCGCCAGCAGAGCCAGGCCGGACAGGGTCCTGTTCCTGCGGTATGAGGAGATGCTGGCCGAGCCGGCCAGCACCGTCGGGGAGCTCGCCCGGTTCCTCGGCGTGCCCTTCACGGCTGCCGAGGGGGCGGCGGGGACGCCGGTGGCCATTGCCAAGATGTGCAGCATCGACACTATGAGAGGCCTCGACGTTAACAAGACGGGGAGCACAGGGGTGTTTTTCAAATGCCCGCACAAATCCTTCTTTAGGAAAGGGGTTGCGGGTGACTGGGCAAACCATATGACGCCCGAGATGGCTCGCCGCATCGATGCCATTGTCGAGGACAGGCTCCGGGGATCGGGTCTCAACTTTACCTCCGCTCCTCCGACTCTCACCTGACAAGGTCGCCGACCATATTTTCTATTTCTATCCACCTGAGGATGCAGGTGTGCTCTGTTTGGGTCCTTAAGCTTGTGTGTTGGAAGGAATCTTGTTGTATGCATATCTTGCTGGCGTCCTCCCGGATATTATTTTCCGCCTTCCCAGACATGTTCCCGGGGCGTCTTTCCAGGTCATCACCTGAGCCCTTCGCACCGTCTTCTCCGAGTCGCGAAATCTTCTCGTCTTGAACCTGAAGCTGGCAACCGGTCAAAAATAGGTACTAACAACTATAAGAAGGTGCGGAGTATTCCAAGTGCATTCCATAACACATAAAATTTGAGGCCTTTTATGGTACCCTCAAATGAACCACAACCATTTATTTTCGTCCATCCGAGGGCATACTAGTGCTTAAAAGGATGACCGGTATAAGTCGTACTGTGCAAAATCGGAGGCTCCCGCAGATGGGCCCTGGCCCAATAAGGTAAAAGAGTGATGGTCCAATAAAAGATTCCTTAATCTCCACTAATATAAAAAGAGAGTCCGTCAGATCCGAAGGATCTGAACCGTCCACCATGCCAGTTTCTTTTTTTAGGAAATATAAACAAATATGAAAAAATAATGTATGTTTGCCTTGGCTTTGTGTAATTTCCAAGGAATGCCTCATATGTAGTGTTTACTGCAACATTTCGACCTGAGTTGGTAAAAAAATCAACTTGTTCATCTGTCCATTCATATACAGTCTAGGTTCACTGAGAGGGTCAATAGCATAAAGAAAACATTTTGACATTAATAATTTGCCAAATGAAAAGGTACTGACCATAAAGGAGATGTTAGAAGAAACTCAACAGAAAAGTGTCAGATGGGTAGATGATATGGTACTGAAGAGGTAATTGTTTGGACAAGTAAAGGAGAGCATGATCGATGGGTATCACAGCTAGCCTGTACGGTATATCTATATCTATACCTCTTATAAAGTAAAACTCCACTAAGTTCATTATGATTTTTCTATCTTCACATGGAACATGTACACATCATCAGAAAAAAAGTAGCCATCTGATCCGGATCCTCAGTCATATCATAACGTCCAAAGCAATACACGGAATTGTAAAGCCGTTACTCCCTCCGTTCCAATTTAATTGACTTGCTATGCACCACATGTGGATGTATCTAGACACACATGTCTAGATACATCCACATGTGATGCATAGCAAGTCAATTAAAATTGAACGGAGGGAGTACATTAACCCTTATCTCGCTTCATAAACCGTCACGAGTATCTTAGGCGTTAGCAGTCACTAAGGGCATCTACAGCGGGGACGCTTAGCATGGGCGCTAGGCTAGAGGCGTCCGACGCTCCACTTTTTTCGCCAACAGCAACCGATATTTTCCACCAGTAGATGCTATCCACGGGCCAAAACGAAATAGTTTTTAGCGTCTTAGTTTGCGTCTACCGCTGGAGGATGATCGCTTTATCAACGAATTATTTTTTATCATCTAAGCGCCTAACTAAGAGACTTGGAGTGTGCTAGCTCGTCGCCTGTCCTTCTGCCTCTCCTCGAGACCGTCGTCCAGCCTTCATCCGGTGGCCCCTCCTGTAACACCTCCATGGACCATGGCGGCGTCAAACGGCACCTGAGATGAACAATTGTCTTCCTCCTCCTGTAGAAAAGAGAAGCGCGAGCCCCTAGAGACGCCCGCCGGCGAGCGATTCAAACGCTCCGACGAAAGGCCATTAGGCGGCAACGTCAGTCGCCATCGTCGCGGCGCTACCTCCCTCATTTTTCACTTCTACCCGATTCCGCCGCTCGGTAGTCAAGGCATCACACTCCTGTGAACTTCAAAAGGAAGAAAGAGGCCCTGGACAAGCTTTGCTGCGGAGAAGTTCCATAAGCTGGCTGCCTAAATTTTTGGTGGAGAATTTCACATCCCGGCATCTCCTAAAATTTTAACTTAGTACAAAACATAAAACTACACTTATTTACGTACGGGTGGAGTGAGTACTACATTTGCATATGAAACCTCATCACTTCAACTCAGTGATTAGCAAGATGGAAAATGATACTCATGCTAGTGATTTCGAGATTGAAACTTAACTTTCATTCAATTAATTGAGTGAGAGTGAAGTCTCACCCGTTGTGTACGTACGTAGTACTGCGCAGGACTTGTCTCACTCGAAAAAGTACCTAGGTACTAGCTAGGATTTGGCTCTTAAGTTCCATCTTCTAGAGAAAGTTGGTTAGCTTTCACATCGTTCGCCTTCATGTAACTGTACATGACAAGAGCAGAGAAAGCTACAAATTTAACTGAGGCTCCCTCACAAGCAAATTCCAGCAATTTATCAATTTTCAGATGACCCTCCAAAGCGGTGTGCATCGTTTCGATGCAGAGTCTGGGGTAGCTCCCCATTCCGAAAAAACAAATGCGAGCGGAACTGTTGAAAATGAAGAGATGAGCAGCGGATTCAATTGTCTTCTTGCAAAGATGACAATCACAGCAGTATGGCCGACCCGATCGTTTCTAGACCCTGTTTTGTATATATAACCAACCAAGCAAAAAGAGCCCCCGATTCCAGTGTATGATAGATTCAAAAAATTATCAATGCTGAGGTCAAAACTCAAAAGGGCCACTGATTCCTCTGTTATTTCACGAAGCGCAAAATATGGGATGCTGGTCCAGTCCTTCTCACTGGATCCATCCTGGCGTTCAGGGCTCAACCGATCGACATATTTAAGTGTTGTACACAGTGATTACCTAGTTCTAGCTACCTAGTGTCCCCACATTTGTATGGTCATAAGACCAATGTTTCATTATACGTTTGTGTTTAGATCGTAAATCTGATTGTTTCCGAGTGTTAGAGCGATAAATGCCAGCAACGCATCACCACTAGAATGCGTCGTCATTGTCGACGGTACATTGACGTCGTGAAGCGGCAACCGCGAGACGGACCCAGCCCCTAGCACCCGAGGAGGAGAAGACACAGTCAAGCCATGACACGTCTCTAACAATCTCTAGTCGCGGCCCCCAAATGGCCGCCCAAAGCCCTTTGGGGCGTGCCGGACAGTTTTTCGCTCCCACTCGCGCCGACCAAACACGTTTTCGGTCCGGCGCGGCCCAGTTTTGTGTCCGGCACGCCCAGCCCGCGCCCTCAACTTGGGCAGGCTTGGGGCGGCCTCGGACGGAACAAAACGCGACGCCACGTCTGCCTCTGACACGCGGGCCATGCCTGTCAGTGAGACGCGGACTATACGTCTGATGCATGTAAAATGCATACATGAACTTTGCATTATTTTACTTATATTCCAATCATATTTGCATCATATAAGGGTTATATCACTGTTTTATAATGATTTTGGGGATAATTCACAGTTTCCCCATTTATTAGGAATTAACCCTGCGCAGGCAGAAAACCCCTTTTTCCATGTTTTTGACTTTCAGGACCAAACAACGTCTAAATGACCTAGGATTTTACGAGGCCCAATATTTGAAAATAAGAAGACGTACCAGCCAAGAATCCACGAAAAAGGAAGTCCGAGGAAGAAATTGGATGGTCCCACGCGGCCAGGTACATAGGCCGTGTGGGGTCACCCCTTTTATTCCTCGTGGCTCCGATGCCGTCCGTTTTCGTCTCCGTGGCTTCGTCTTGACCTAAAACCGACTATAAAAATAGTCCCCCGAGGAGTTTCGAGGAGAGGCGGCGGAGAAACACAAAATCAAGAAACATGAGACAGAAGGCAGCCGCCGGCGAAGATTGGAGGGGGGAAACGCCGCCGGATCACCTCCAGAACGCTCCTCCATCCCCCTCCGGAGTCTCCATCAACACCACCGTCAAGACCAGCACCATCTCCATCACCATCTTTGTGATCCACTTCGTCCCCCTCATAGTTTGAGAGTTGCTATACCCTAGATACTTGTCTCGTGCTCTTGTTCATGTTTGTGATTGAGTACTTGTCATAATTTGGTGGTGAAGTTATATTTTCAGATTGTGTTGTATCATTTATGCCACTGAATATCATCATGTTTGCACGTTGTGAGTAGTTCCCGTATGTTCCTGAGGGCATAGGATGAATTGACAATGATTTATATATAACATGTGTTGGTATTTTGTCTAGTGTTTATCTTTTATGCGATTCTATGATGGTGTTGTGCGAACGTCGACTGCACAACACTTCACCTTTATGGGCTCATAGGAGGACACCGTAGTGTAATGAATTGAGTGAGACTTGGAGGGACACGTAAACCCATGACCGAGTCATGAAGTTGCATTATGAGGGCATTAGTATCGGGGACCTTAGAGTGTAATGTTATGGTGGGACTTTTGTCTTAATAATTCTTGTGCTGTCATTTACTTGGCCACATGATCCATCATAAGGGGTTTAGTTTATTTATTTAGCTTTACCCAACAATGGCTCCGTCCAAAGAAGATTAAAACTAGACAAGATATTCAACGTGTTGTTTAATAAATCTCTATGCCAAGTAATATCCATGCCTCACTCGGGAACGTTTTCCACGTATAAGGTACACGTCACTTGAGCTTGTCCTCTTGCCACATAGAGGATTGGGCTTTCTCTCTCTTTGAGAGCTTTCACTTGCTACCATTTATTTTCAGCATTTTTACACTCTTGCATCTATACAACCAAAAATCCTAAAAACACTTGCATCTTTCATTGTTTTATTTATCATTCTTGTTTACCAATACCTTCAGCTCCTCGTGGGTTCGACAACCTTTTCTAATCGAAAGGTATTACAATTGATCTCCTGCACTTGGGAGTCATCAACGTCTCGTCGTTTTCTCGTCTGATTTATCCCCTGTCTTTCCTCGTCGCCCCACTTTCCTCGTCCCCACGATCTGGAACGCCGCCGCCCGCCGGCTCCACCCCCGACTCGCCGCCGGCGCTGCCATTGGCTTCTCCTCCTCGCCACGCCTTCGGCTTCTAGGCCGCGCCGCCGTTGGCTTCTCCTCCAGCGGGCACCGGCGACCTCTGCGCGACCCGCCCTGCCTGCAAGGTGTTCGGCTACTGGTACGCCTGGTTTTTGACAGAATTGATGCTAGCCGGTAACTGGGCCTTTGATCAATGGCCGCGATGTATTGCAGATGGATAGCGACGATGAGTTGATGGCTGCGATGTTGTTGGAAGAGGAAGCCGCCATCGCCGAGGAGGAGGATGAGAATTTAGCGATTCTCTCTTGTCTTCTATAACTTCAAGCCGACGAGGCGGCCAATGCCGCACTAAAACGGGGAGGCTCGTCGTTCGGAAGGAAGAAGAGCAAGCCGAGGCAGAGAATGGAAGGCCACTGCATGTTAGTCTCTGACTACTTTGCCGAGACTCCTGTCGCCACTGCCAAGGATTTTCGTCGATGTTTTCGGATGAACCGTGGATTGTTCAACGACATCGTGCAAGCTGTGAGGGAGTATGATCCATGGTTCAAGTTGAAGAACGACGACGTGGGAACTATAGGTTTCTCGTCAATCCAGAAGTGCACTGCAACCATGAGAATGCTTGCATATGGAGCACCTGCTGATTCTGTAGATGACTACCTATGGATGTCAAAGTCCACAATTATCAAGTCGATGGACAGGTTCTGCAGGGCCGTGGTTGGTGTGTTTGGCCCAAACTATTTGAGAGGACCAAATGAAGAAGAAACAGCTCGGATCGTGGAACAGAATGCAGCAAGATGGTTTCCTGGGATGTTTGGAAGCATAGACTGCATGCATTGGAGCTGGAAGAACTGTCCATTTAGTTGGCAAGGATTGTACAATGTAGGCAACAAAGGATATTGCAGTGTGGTTCTTGAAGCTGTGGCCGATCATGAACTATGGATTTGGCACGCATTTTTCGGCATGGCGGGATCACACAATGATATCAATGTGTTGCAGCGCTCTCCTGTGTTTGCGAAGCTAGTAGAAGGCCATGCCCCACCTGTCAACTATGAGGTCAATGGCCACCAGTACAACAAAGGGTACTACCTATCCGAAGACCTGCCTTCGGAAGGCCGAGGCGGCATTCTTCCACCGACACCACATCCCAGTGCCGCCGGGGTTGCGCCTTCCCAGCGGCGGCGGCTGGCAGATGTCGGCGCTCAGTACATCGTCCCGCCCCTGCCAGAAGAGGATCGTTTCCAGGATCTCGTCTGCCTGCGCCGCGAGCAGCTAACGCCGGAGCAGCAGGCGGACCCGAGTACGCCTAAAATAGCCCCAACTGGCAGGCGCTCCTACGGGCGGAGCGCCAAGCGGCGGTGGTGGACGACCACGACGGCACCGTAAGGCCGTGGCAGAACAACGCCGCGTGGCGTCGCCGCTGGTGGGAGGGCCACGACCTCCACGCCGTCATGCGGGAGTATGGCTATGCTGCACCTGTCAACCACTCGCGCGAGCTCTGGCAGATGCCGGCAAGCTCCTCCTCCCGCAGCTCATCCTCCAGCTCCAGCGCTTGATCCACGATGCGACGACCCCGCGGTTTGTGAAGGTGGAGCAGACGCTGCTGCCCAGGGGCAGCGTGAAGATCAAGGTCGAGCCTGGATGGTCGGCGCCGCCGCGAAGGAACAACGACGTCACCATCCGTGACTTCGGACCGTTGCCCCCCACCGCCCACCAAGGTGAAGATCGAGCCAGGGATGTCCTCGTCCCGCAGCAAGAAGCGTGCCGCGCCTCTGGCAGTGCAGACGCTTTCGGAGGAGGAGGCCAAGGTGCAGTACCAGAGGAACCTCGCCCACGCTCAGAAGCTGTCGTTCGACACCGTCCAGCCAGCGTTGAATGAGTTCGCTAAGAGATGATCGTGCTATGACCTGGACATTGTCGTCATCACCG
This sequence comes from Poa pratensis, assembly GCA_947311845.1. Classification (NCBI taxonomy): domain Eukaryota; kingdom Viridiplantae; phylum Streptophyta; class Magnoliopsida; order Poales; family Poaceae; genus Poa; species Poa pratensis. Next base: position 35,797,438 of record CAMZMU010000090.1, read on the forward strand.
ACGACGACGAGGCGCGGGAGGAGGACGCCGCATCAATGCCGGCGACGGCAATGAAGGAGGAGCCGGTGCAGGAGGAGCAGCCGTAGCAGGACGAGGGCGGTGCGTGGGACGTCAACGCCGTGGTGGCGGCGCACAACTGGGACCAGTAATACGGCTACTGGACCGGTCATTAGACTAAGTTTTAGCTTTAATTTCATCGAATTTTGTAAAAACTATCGAATTTCAATGAACTGTGTTAAGTTTTAATTAATTCTACCGCTTAATTTTTTTCTCAAAAACCTATTGGGAGCGCGCGCGACAGCGCTTGACGGCGCACCCAATAACGCATGTTCGGCAACTTTATCGGACGCTCTATTGGGCGCGCCGGTGGAGATGCTCTTATGATCAAGTCATGGTGGTTGGGAGATCACTCTTGAAGACTGAAAAGAGCCCTCCAATTCCTAACAAATCCACATCACCATAAGATATGTTGTACTACCACTTTGCACTACACAGCAAGTAATTGGACATTACCTCTTTTTTAAACGGGAGGTTGCATCTCACTCGCATGGGACCCGGCCGCACTGGACCACTGGACTGGCTCTGAGCCCATATTGAGCAGCTCGACATGCACAGAGAAGTTTCAAGCTGCAAGCTAGCATCGATCGCGCATGGCTTGCCTGGTCGGTCCCGTACCGTTCGAGGACGTGACTGACGATGGTAAGATGGTGATCTCCCCGCGGTAGAGTACGCGGACATCGTCTCCACCTTGCCAAGTATCACCGCCCACGCTGGCATGCTGCTGCGGCGGTACCAGGGCGTCTGGCTGCTCGACCACACGGTTCATGAGAACATCGTATCTATTTACACTCAAGTTACAAGTATCAAGATCCACATATCCTTTGTCCGTAAATTCTCACAGGAAAAATATATTATTGCGGCCTCCTAATTGATCCTAAGCTGACTATAGGATGAAACCTATTGAGTACCATGGCCTGTCTTCACAACTGGCTGAGTTGAACTCTCCTACTATGTAATTTTACCTGACAATATGTAAAACTCATAATGTATTTCATACTTTTTTAATTTCCGAATCATAGCTTATAAAGTTTGATTTATTTCTGCACATAATTTTTGTGTATAATCTTATTATAATTCACATATTACACAAAGAATAACAGAAATAGTAGACAAACTATCATATTATTGCTAGATTCCTTGGTGATGTGATGTAATGCGAGGGAGCTAGTATACACAAACTCTCATAGAGAAAGAGTAGTCGAACTCTCATATTATTTCTGTCCATACCAAGATGCATGTAGCCTCACCACGTGTAGAGGAAGTTCCAGTATTAACATTTTTATTCAGTGGTTAGCATGACGTAAATCTTATCTTACCTCTCTAGAGGTAACTAGGTAAGTGGGAGCATCTTAAAAGAGCTCATGATCTTACTATAATTCGCATATTATCAAAATAATTATAGAAATAGTAGTCGAGCTCTAAATTTTTTTAGCCCACTGACGTGATGTAAAAATAATAAAATATTTCATACTTTCTGAGGCCACAACTTGCCAACTGATGCATCTAGCACCAACATTGAGATTTGATATATCCAGTGTACCAATATGGACGCCTGGATTGAAACTTCTTGGAGGTGCTAATTGGAGAAGATCATAGAGTTGGCCGGAGAATCACCTATTATGATTAATGGAAAAAATATCATATAAACATTAGTAATATCTATAATCTTACTAAACATCGTCTTGGTAAATAGAAAGCAACATCTCAATAATTTCTTGTTTCTAGGGTTCTCAAGATGGATCAGATTCAACGGAGGCTGGGACTAGCTCAAATGCAGATACTACGGTTAGTGACAGTTCTTCAAATCGGAAGATGCTCAGTCGTACAGAGACAATGCTAGCGGCATTTAAGGAGTCACAGATCATTGGGACAGAGACAGAAAAGGAAGAAATTATCAAACTAATTACCATTGGAGATAGCCAACACGAAGTGATCTGCGTTTGGGGAATGGGTGGTCGTGGAAAAACCACACTAGTCAGAGATATCTACCAAGATGAAAGGCTCAGTGGAAAGTTTGAGAAGCGTGCTTGTGCCACAATTATGCGCCCTTTCAATATTAACGAGCTCCTCCAGAACTTAGCATCGCAATTTGGCTACAAGGATGTTTCAGAAATGCAAACCGAATTACCAGGAAAGAGATATTTAATTGTTCTTGATGAACTATCGTCCAATTCAGAGTGGGACACTATAATACCACATTTTCTGCAATGGAGACATCAAGCCGGATCATAGTCACAACAAGGGTAAAGGATATTGCAACACATTGTTCGAAGAAACATGAAAAAATATACGAACTCCAAAATCTGAAAGACAACTATGCACTTGACCTATAAATCAAGAAGGTACATATAGCATATTATCTCATATTCATTTGTTTGAATAAACAAAAGGGATATTTGTAGATTCTAAGAACATACACATGTGAACGATTATATCTTTTTTACTGCGTACCTCTATTTATTTATTTTTATTTTGAACTAGCAGGGTGGTCCTCGCAGGTGCGAGGATTGTTTCTTTACTCTTTAGCGTCATGAGAGTCTAAAAATAAATTATCCGACCATGTATATTTAATGATGCGACTTTGGGTATGTATATCCAAGGGTATGTGTACCTCAAACATACCCAAGGTAGGCATAGCCGGGATATAAGTACTATCTACATACCTAAATCGTACCGTATTTCATCTTGGTGCCCGGGTATCAGGGAGCACCTGTTAATTTACCTATATATAATAGATTGCCATGCATGTAGTTAGACTTAAATAATCGATCTTTCGACCATACATAGCAACCCAACAAAATAATTAATACGATTATGTTCCTTTTAAAAAGGAATTTTGCATTTCATTATATTCGTATGATTAAATTAGAAAGACTAAATTATACTAGTTTCATTTGCGAAGTACTAAAAATCAGAACTTAAATTAATTTCAGATATTTGGCATTGGCACTAATATGGATGAGGAGTATCCTGAGTTGGTTGAACAAGCAAATATGATCCTAAAAAAATGTAGTGGACTGCCGCTTGCAATAGTCACCATTGGGGTCTTTTTGGGAAACCAACCGAAAACCATTATGGAATGGAGGAAGTTGAATGAGCATATCAGTGCCGAGCTGGAGATGAATCCAGAGCTTGGGACAATAAGAACCATCCTTATGAGAAGCTATGATGGTTTACCCTATTACCTCAAGTCTTGTTTCTTATATATGCCCATCTTTCCTGAGGACCAAAGGGTACGGCGTGGAAGATTGGTGCGTCGGTGGACCGCGGAGGGTTACTCAAGGGTGGTTCGCGGCAAGTCTATTGAGGACAAAGCAGATGGTTACTTCCTGGAACTTATAAGCAGGAGTATGATCCTACCATCCCAAGGATCAATCCATAGGGATTGATTCCTGCCAAGTTCATGATCTCGTGCGTGAAATCGGCATCTCAAAGTCGATAGAAGAAAATCTTGTTTTTACACTGGAGGAAGGTTGCAACCCAATCAGTCAAGGCATGACGCGCCACCTTGCCATTAATGGAAATTGGAAAGGAGATCGGAGTGAATTCGAGACAACAGTGGACATGCCTCGTGTACGATCAGTAACGGTTTTTGGTGAGTACAAGTCATTTTTTATTTCCGACAAGATGAGTCTACTACGAGTGCTGGACTTGGAAGACACAACAGGTCTATGCGACAATCACCTTAAGCATATTGGGAAGCTTCTTCACCTAAGGTACCTTTCACTAAGGCGATGTGATGATATTTATCGCCGGCCAGATTCATTGGGTAACTTGAGAGAGCTCCAAACGTTGGATGTCAGAGGTACAAACATAATCAAGCTGCCAAAGAGTATCATCAATCTTCAGAAGCTATACAATCTTCGTGCTGGTATGACACCAATGACTGAGTACTTCTCGCATGAGGGATATGAACAGGAAGGGGTAATGGGCTACCGGGCACCTCGGTTCATCTTGTTGCCTGTCGTTTTGATGGCATCTTGTTTATTTTGGTGTGCACCTCGGTTCATTAGTGATGACCTGAGCCGCGGTGATGTATGCACTAAGATCTGCTGCAATTTAGTCCCTGTTATTGTTATGCGTCAGGACATGCATGGTGTTCTAGTGCCAATTGGGACGAGGAAGCTGAAAGCCCTGCATACACTAGGCGTTGTGAACATTGCACGACGAGGGAAGGCCATTTGAAGGACATAAAAGGACTCACCCGGTTGCGCAAGTTGGGAGTGACGGGCGTCAATAAGGAAAACGGACAAGAGCTGTGTTCCGCGGTCGTTGCCCTCAGCCGCCTAGAGTCGCTATCTATTCGGTCAGAGGGGGAGCCAGGATTATCTTGATGCTTGGATGGAACATTCTCATTTCCGGAAAGCCTGCAGAGCCTAAAGCTGTACGGCTACCTGGTCAAACTGCCGGAATGGATCGAGGGGCTCAGAAATCTCGTGAAGCTGAAGGTGCGGAGCTCTAGGATATCAGATCACGATGGTGCCATACAGGTCCTTGGGAATCTGCCAAATCTGGCATCCCTGCATGTGTTGGAGAGGTCGTTCGAGGCTGAAGAGGTCCATCTCAATTTCTGTCCAGGGATGTTCCAGAGCCTGCTGGTGCTGGAGGTGTTACTCACCATGAGCAGGGTCAACTCAGTCAAGTTTGATGGAGGGGCAGCCCCTAAGCTGCAGATCCTCAAGGTGTTTCTTGTGGGGATCAACAGTAGTTCGCTTTTGGGGTTAGCATCTCTGTCTGGCCTCAAGGAAGTTGCGCTCATATATGGCTCTCCGTCCGAACTGCAATATGTGAGGGACGAGACTGCACTGCTTCCAAATCGACCTGTCGTGAAGGCGGTCCGGTATTGATCCGGAGACAACTGTGCACATCGCTTCAAGGCAAGCCAGCAGTACTGTTTGTATTATCGTTTGGGAACGGCGTCGATTAATCATTGTTATTTCAGTTTGTGCTGGTCAAAAATAGTATGGGTAATTATTCAGGTCGCGCCGAGAAATGTTATTGGGACACCATGCACTTAACCAATGTATCTGAATTGCTTTCACCCTGTACTGTGTTTAGTATCTGAATTGCTTTCAGCCTGTACTGTGTTTAGTATATGAATTGCTATAAATGTTGGAGTATTAGATTTCTCCCATTTCGTTTCTTACTTTCTGACGCCCATGGCTCGCCTTTGCTTCTTCCCTGGAGCCTTCCTATGACACTACTCGGCTATTCCCTTGCCTTTAGCTAATGGGATCAGGGGTCACATCAGGCCAAACCTTATTCAATTTAATGCCAAGATGCATTTTTCAACCTCTAGAATTATTAAAGAAAATAAATACAAGATTTTCATTCATAATGGTCAAGGATATTTTGTAACTTTTACGAAGATGATTTATGATTGGTAAAATAATTTTCCTTCAGAAAAGACACCCGAAGTATTTTATATCTGATATTCAAGAAAAACAATAGCGGTAAGAAGATACAACTCAACTCAACATGGTTAATACAAAACAAAAATACACTGACAAAAAAGCAAAAACTGTGACACCTTGAAACAACCCCGAGCGCGGAGCACAAGTCCAATGTCTTCACTCCCTCCTGCCTCCAAAGCGAGGAACCGATAAGACGGGGACCTGTCGATTCACTGTAAGAAACGGCGGAGACGGATTTTGGCGAAGACGCGTAGAGTTGAACCCTCGCTCTTGCCCTTATGATAGGTAATATTTCGGATTACCATGTTCACCCATTTTTATTTTACATTTGGGAGCAAAATTATGATTTGCTCGGCTAACTCCCTCTCTTGCTATTCCTTTGCATGATTTTGCATAAATGTAAATCTTTTCCATGTGGCATACACGTCACCCTTATTTTGCAACTCTGGTTGCCACGTCACTCCTTCTTCCCCATTCTTCCTCTACCGCCGCCACTGCGCACCTGCGAAATCAGCCGCCGTCCTCTTTTTCTCCCAATCCTGGCGCCACACCTCCGGCCTAGCCCCCGCCGCTCCGCGCACGCGCCACATGCCGGCCGCATTGAGTGGGCCAGAAAATCTCGTCCCGTCCCGATCGCCGGAGGATGCGAGGGAGGCGACGCCACCTCCGCCGTACAAGGACGACGGAATCGACGAATTCTTCTGCCTCCTCGCCCCGTTTCAGCGCACGGTGAGCACTGTCGTTGATCCGTTGCTTGTCGCATGCTGCTGCCGTGCCCCTCTGGCCCACCACAGTAGTCTAGTTGTGAATTATCTCCCGACTCCCGTCCATTCATGTTGGTGGACTGACCGACCAGCTGAGAGAGATTCAGAGAAATGAGGGAGGGAGATTCAGTGAAATGAAGCGAGGGATGCCGGGCACATCACATGGTAGAGCTCAACAGCAATTCAAACTCCGGAATTCCTCGGTTTGTGTTCCATCGTTTGTTTTACGAACCGCTGGTTTACCAGACCTACTACACCATGTGCCTTTCTTCTATAATGATACATAGCACATATAATAGAGTGGCCTTTGGGGTTCGCAGTACACAGATTAAACAAAGAGTGATTGCTATTGTGGTTGAGTTGCCGTGTCACATCGCTGCTCAACCATCCGTCAGCGGGGTAAGCTCATCTAATTTGTCTGAACCGGCTAAATTTTCCATGGTGGTTGAGGTGCCGTTCTCGGCATAATGTATCTTACGACGCTGGTTCGTCAATTCATTTCGTTTTCTTTCTGAATCCGTGGCCGGCCGGCCGGCCCTAATTAACTCATCCTCACCTGCTACTCTTTGTCTGTATGTTCCATTATTTGACGGGGGCCGCGGTGATGTATGCACTAGGATCTGCTGCTCTATAGCCCCTGTTGTTGTGATGCGTCTGGATAGGCACGGTGTTCTAGTGCCAAGTGGGATGAGGAAGCTGAAAGCACTGCGTACACTAGGTGTTGTGAACATTGCACGACGAGGGAAGGCCATTCTGAAGGGCATAAAAGGACTCACCCGGTTGCGCAAGTTGGGAGTGACGGGCGTCAATAAGGAAAACGGACAACAACTGTGTTCGGTGTTCCGCGGTCATTGCTCTCAACTGCCTGGAGTCATTATCAATTCGGTCAGAGGGGGAGCCAGGATTATCTGGATGCTTGGATGGAACATTCTCATTTCCGGAAAGCCTGCAGAGCCTAAAGTTGTATGGCAACCTGGTCAAACTGCCGGAATGGATCGAGGGGCTCAGAAATCTCGTGAAGCTGAAGGTGTGGAGCTCTAGGATATCAGATCACGATGGTGCCATACAGGTCCTTGGAAATATGCCAAACCTGGCATCGCTGCATATGTTGGAGAAATCGTTTGAGGGTGAAGACGTCCATCTCAATTTCTGTCTGGAGACGTTCGAGAGCCTGATGGTGCTGGAGCTGGAAATCGGAGGCGACCGTCTTAAATCAGTCAAGTTTGAAGGAGGGGCAATGCCTAAGCTGCAGCTGTTGAAGTTGTATCTTTTTGATGTCACCATTAGTTCACTTTCGGGGCTACCATCTCTCGCTGGCCTCAAGGAAGTTGTGCTCAGTTGTTACTACTACTCCGGAGTGGAACATGTGAGGGCCGAGCTTGCACTGAATCCAAACAGACCCGTCCTGAAGACGAAGTGATTTCCATCCAGAGTCAGCTGTGCACATCGATTCAATGTCAGCGAGGAGTACAGTTTATGTTTTCGTTTCCTAACGGCGTTGATTAATCGTTGTATTTGTGTTTGCGCTGGACAAAATACAGTTTATACTTGACCAATGTAACTGAATTGCTTTCCGCCCGTGCTGTGTTTAGTATCTCGGAGCGGAGGACCATCTCAACTAAGTTATTTGTCTGTACGTGTTGCTGTGCAAATCGATATGCTAGCTTGTGATGAAAATACATCAATTACATGTCCTGCTAGCTGCATCAATTACTTATCTGATCACATGATAGATGGACCAGGGAATGGCATGACACTACAGCATCCGGTACTCTTGTGAATGCAACTGCCAGACCTCGTGTCATAAATCCAACTCCTCAGCCATGACTTAATCTACACTTGGATTGAACGACTAATGTGTTTTCCTAGCATTCGGTAAGGGTTTAACCCCTTAGGCTTATTGGAATCGACATTTTCAAACTCTAGAAATATTTAAAGAAAATAAGATGGTTGAGGATCATTTTTTTCAGAATAAGAAAATGGTAAATGATCTTCTGCAGTACTGTAACATTTCTACAAAGAAACTTTATGATTCGTATAATAATTTGTTTGATGCATGTGGAGCTCTCTTAGTAGCCAAGTCGATACAAGTATTTTGAAATTTTGACATTTGGGCGAAAAGAAAAGTTTGAGCTCCGTTAACCCCTTTGCTATCGTACTTGATTTTGGATATGGTTTAATTAACGTTGAACTGATTATTTTCCAGGTGGCATCCACGTCACCCTGATTCTTGTTGCCACGTCACCTCCTTCTTCTTCTTCTTCCCCGTTCTCTCCAGTTTCTTCCTCTACCTCCACCGCGGTTACTGGGCACCTGCAAAATCTGCCGCCGTACTCTTTTCTCCCTATCCTGCCGCCACGCCTCTGCCCTATCCCGCCGACCGAGCTGCCGCATGTATTCAGCCGTCAGATCTCGGCCCGTCTCGATCGCCGGAGGATGCGATGGAGGAGACGCCGGCCACCTCCGCCGCACCGGGACGGCGGAATCAGCGGATTCGTCCGCAGCCCCAGAAGACCACCTCCTCGCCACGTTCCCAGCGCACGGTGAGTACCCACTGCCGTTGATCTGTTCCTTGTCGCATGCTGCTGTTGTGCCACTCTCGCCCACCGGAGTAGTCTAGTTGTGAATTATCTCCCTTCCATTCAGTTTGCCAAACGGCTGCATTTCGGTAAGTATGAGAGAGGGACTGACCGACCAGCTGACGGAGATTCAGAGAAGTGAATCGGGGCTGGTGGACTAACCAGCTGACGAGAGTGGGAGAGATTCAGAAACATGATTGCTGGGATGGGATGCTGGGCAATTTTTGCTACTTTCTTTTCTTGTCATTCTCCACGCGTAGTAGATTCAGTAGCATGAGAGATGGGTAAATGCATGGAGCATGGTTGAAAATTTGTGTTCCAATCATGCTATCATGTGTCCTACCGATGGTAAATAACTAACTATTTAATTATCCAAGCGCAAACTGATTTTTGTTATTTAACGTTCAGTCGTGCTGTGTTTGTAACTTAGTACTACTGTCTTATATATTTCGTAGTCGACAATTATGTCAGCATTTTGAAAGAATAAGAATTTGCCTCTGCAGTGACAAACATCTTAGCTTGTTTATTCAATGTGATCATCTGAAAGTTTATTTCTTGAGAGAACTCTCTGAATGTTTTGTTCGAGACCATATCCTTTATTATTGGTTTATGCCTTTCCAGTGCTAGAGAGGCAGAGGGTCAGCTAGCTAGGTTTTCAAGAGGTGGGATTAGTTATGAGTCGTTTGGAAATTTTAATTCGGATATGCCCCTAATTTTACAAATGTGGTTAGCTGCATTTATCAGCCAATGAGGCGCCTAAGTATCTACGTATTTGCATTCTTGTGTGCCATACTGGTTATGAATTAACTGCCTCCTATCCAGTTTGATATTTTCGGTTTGGCAAATAGTACCATAATAGTTGTCTTTATACATAATTACCACCCGCCAAGGTGTGTATGCCAGTAAATATGGGAGAGGAGCCATCTAAAAAGAGCACTACTACTTCTATGAGGGGTAAATGCATGAAGCATGGTGGGTGGACTGTCGGTCCAACTGATAGAGATTCAGAGAAGTGTGAAGCAAGTGGACTGGCCATAGGAGAGAGATTCAGAAACATAATTGTTGGATGCTCGACACATAGTAGAGCTCAACAGTGTGGTCACATAGTACTGAAAAAAAAAGATCTGTCCATTTCTCTTTATTGGCTATGGTCTGAACGTAGGACTTTGGTAGTGGAAAAAGAAAAACTCATCCAGTTCCGTTTTGCGATGCTCCGTCTCACTGGTGTTTGAGCATCGTTGGCAACACCAACTTCATCCAGAGCTGCTTCCTTGTTCCCAAGCCAGCGGTTTGTGACCACGACCCCGACCTTCGCGCTGGACGTATGGCAAATCCATAAACAGGTTGCGCCATCTCCACCACCAGCTCAGCCTACGGATGCAGCCACATCCACACACGTCCCCACAGTGGTGGTGTTGGACTGCACACTGGCCAGTGCCCAGGCTGCGACACCAATGCATCAGATGGACCTATGTTCCGTGATGCCCACTACCGACAGTATGCCTAGGAGTTGACACGATCCTGACGTCAGCTCCATCGTCCCTAGCGGTGTTAACTGCTTCATCAGCATCCTCCCAGAATCATAAGTTATTGTCATGGCTGTGTTCATGGGTGCAGCTGTGGGCGGCCTGCTTGAGGGCAGCGACGACCTCACCTCACTGTTGCCAACTTATGTCACTGCGGTGGACCCTGCTACTACCATGAAAGTCATGCCCACAGCCCTCCTCTCGGTGGTTTAATTCACCACACACAATCTACTTGGTGTGGCGTCATTGCATACTGGGATTAAGCACTCACCATGGACTCCACCAAGTACGCAGCTGATGCTCTAGGCTGCAAAGAGTCTGTTGGCACCTCCTCCCTCAAACAGGAGCACACCTTGTAGAATTTTCAACATGCATAATACACAGGATAACATGCAACTATCAGAAGATTGTCAAATGTTGAAATAATGAATATTAAATTGAGTGCAGTTCTCATTGTGGTTATTTTTGTTCCTAGAGTTCAGAAAGCACAGCTGAAGCCAACAGTGTTCAAATGGTCATTTCTTATTTGTTTTGACATACACTTTCTTGGTGCAAGCACCCTTGACTTCCTAGTAAGAAAATCTTACTATCGAAAATAATGCTTCAAGAAATATCTGATAGGAAGATGAAACAAAAGCTTTCTACTAAAGTATATCAAGTTTAAAATGACAATCTGTTGGGCGCTCTAAAAAAACTGTATGGCTAATCAGTAGCAAGTCAAGCTGGGAAAACTACATATAATCTATGCATATCATGTGGAATCCATCCAATCTTGACTAACTTTTATGTCTGCAGGTCAGCGTCTATACTGTCCAGGCAAGAGACTACTTCCATGATAGCTGGCCTCCTGAATTGATTATGATCAACACAGTTGCAAGCGGTTTCAAGCACCTTCAGCATTTGCTATCATACCTTGTTCCTTTAAGCGTTGGATCCAGGACCTCAAATTGCTTGCCCTCAGACCTCATCTGTAGAACCCATGGGACAAGTTCTTTTGATGTAGACAGGACTGGAACAGGTCGCCTCCCTGTGAGCAGCTCAAGCAGGACTACCCGAAACTGTACATATCACCTCTTAACGTAGCTACCCATGCTTGCCCGTACTCGGGAGGAATGTAACCCATAGTGCCGACCAGTTCAGTTGTAACATGAGTTTTGTTGGGAAGGATTAATCTGGCTAGCCCAAAATCTGCAACATAAGCTTTAAATTCTTTGTCCAGTAGGATATTACTGGATTTGATGTCTCGGTGCACTATTTGTGGGTTGCAGGCTTCATGGATATAAGAAATTCCTAGGCTTGTTCCTTGTGCAATCTTGAGCCGAGTCGGCCAGTCAAGAAATGAGCTAACATCATCATCCCTGTTATGAAGCCAATCATCCAGGCTACCATTCTCCATGTAAGAATATACAAGAAACCTTGAGTTTCCTTTGATGCAGTATCCCAATAGTGGTACAAGATTTTCATGTTGTGCCCTCGAGAGTGCATCAACCTCTGCACTGAACTCCCTTTCCATCAGACAGATTTCACCGTTCAGCTTTTTGATTGCCAACTTGGAGCCATCCGGCAGCTCTGCCTTGTAGATTAATCCATAACCTCCACATCCAATGATGCTCGCCTTGTCAAAGTTGTTCGTAGCTTTCAAAATGTCATTGAATCTGAGCTTGTTTTCTTCACCCTTGCCTTGTGCCATCTGCATCACCACTAATGTTTGCTCTGAATTAGAGTAGAATGAAGTTGCTTCAACTTCTTCGTTACTCTCCCTTCTGTTGTTTGCCCTAAAAATCTTCTTCCTGATTGAGAGAAGGAGACACGCCAGCAACACAAGAGTTGCTATGCCTCCGAAGAACACACCAAATGCAATTGCAAAAACAGCCTTCCTAGCTCGTGTTTTTCTGGTGAACTGAGATATTGAATCTGAACCACATTTATGAGTGAGCATAGAGCCACACAGCTTTGGATTCCTATCGAAACTAGAATTCTGGAATGTATTGAACTGGCCTCCAGAAGGAATAGGCCCTTCTAGGTCATTGCTTGAAATGTTGAATGCTGAAAGGAAGTGCAGGGTGTTCAGTGCAGCTGGGATAGCACCTGTGAGATTGTTGCTGGACAAGTCTAGCATCCGCAAGTTTGTGAGGTCGCAAATCGATTGAGGGATCTGTCCAGATAACTGGTTGAAGCTGAAATCAAGTACAACAAGCATTTTCAACTGACCAATCTGTGGGGGAATCACACCTGTGAAGTTGTTGTTGCTTAGATTCAACATCGTTGGGAAAGATGTAACCACACGGTATTGAAGTGATGGGCCCGTATAAACAGGCAACTCAAAGACCCTTGGGTCCAAATGAGTTGTGTTGTCAGTTGATTTTAGCATTGGCATCTCTGTAAATGTTAACGGGATGTCTCCTGTAAGTGTGTTGTTTGACACATCTATATAGAAGAGACGGCTTAAGGAGTTGATCCAGTCTGGTATTGGTCCAGTGAGTTGATTGCTTCTTAGAATTAACATCTTCAGTTTTGTCACTCTTGATATCCATACAGGTATTTTCCCAGATAATTGGCAAGCATCCATGTCCAAAACCTGAAGATTCTCAAAGCCACCAATCATGTCATCCTCTGGCATGAGCTCTCCCCTGAAATTGTACGAGATAAGCAGGGTGGTAAGGTTCTTGCTGCCCTTAAGGATCTGAAGCGCATTGGCAATGTTTGTGAAATTGTTTCTACCAAGTGACAAGAAGGACAGATGTTTCAGATTGCCTATTCTCGATGAGAGCTGACCATGTAGGTGGTTGTTAGATAACCGCAGTGCGGTCAGATTACTGCATGAGTACATACTTTCTGGAACTGTACCGTGAAGTTGTTGGTCAAAAGATCTAAAGTTTTGAGATTGGGCAGGTTGGAGAAATTGACATTGGTAAGTTCTCCACTGAGTTTGTTGCTCTTCAGGTCAATTGTCATCAGATTTGTGCAGTTGCTCAGAGAATATGGCAGCTCCCCTGACATGTTGTTGTTGTTCAAATGAAACTCCTCCAGTCTCTTGAGTTGACCTATATAATCTGGAATCTTTCCACTGAATTTGTTCCCTCCGAGATCAAGGGCTACAAGATTTCTGAGGTTGTGTATGTGGCAGTATCAAGAACTCCATATAAACCATTGTTTGCGAAAGACAGGTATTCCAACGAGGTTGCATTGAAGAGTTCATCTGGGAGTCTTCCACTAAGGTTGTTATACCCGGCCCTGAGCTCTCTCAGCTTGGAGCAATCGCCAAGTCCTGGGGGGATGCTGCCACTGAATTTGTTGAAACATAGATCAAGCACAACGAGGGATAACGAGGTTTTGCAGAATAGAGTTGGTATCGGCCCAGTAAAGCTGTTATTGCTGGCATTGAGTGCAATCAGATTCTCCATTGCTTTCCATGTGGTGGATGGAAACTGTCCTGCAAATAAGTTGCTTGAGATGTTTAGTACCTGCAGAGGCCTGCTAGGGGTTGAAGATGGCAGCTCGTGGAGTGTTCCGTTGAGCTGGTTAAAGCTAACATCAAGGGTAGTAATGCTGTTGGACGATAGCAATCCCAGCGGCAGATCACCGGACAGCGAGTTTCCAGAGAGATCAAGGTACTGCAGCCCGGTGAGGATCCCAAGGGACTGCGAGATGTGCCCCTCGAGGCCCTTGGAGGGCAGCAAGACATGGATGACCTTCCTATCTTGCCTGCAGGTGATCCCTTCCCACTTGCACAATCTGTGCCATTCCGCCATGACGCAGAGAGGCCGCCGTCTTGTGAGAGTTCGGCGAGGAACTGGAGAAGGGAGGCCTCCTCATGCTGTGTGCAGGAACTGGCAGGAGAGCCCAAGCAGACCAGCAGCACAAGAGCAAGGCCAAGGGAAGGTATGCCAGATATCTTGCTGCATGTCTTGCTGGAGAAATGGAGTGTGTGCATGGTTTTCCGGTGAAACTAGCATCCAAACAAGAGCTTAAGTTGTGCCCTGACTGGATGCATCAATGGTGGTCTAATCATGAAAGAGATTGGGGAAAGAAAGTAGCAGATCTTGCTCCCATATTTTTTTTGTCCACTTGGTGTATATGAAGAGCTTAAGTTATTTTACACAACTGTCACACCAGCCCACCTGCAGCTTCCTAGTTCACACTGATGTTACATTATTCCACTACTGGCTGCCTCTTGTAACCTATTGACAAGTCAATTGGCCAATCTTCCAGGACACCTTCAGTATAAAAAAAATGCATTGTAGATTGTGTAGTCATCCTTGACTCAGTCTTTACTTTATGAGATGCCTTAATTTACTAGATCTAGCATCACTTCTCTTACGGGCTTCACTAAACAACTCTAACCTGTTACCACTAGCACTTGACCAAAAAAACTTCTTGACGCATCCTTTGCCTTTTTGTGAACAGGAAAATGCGTGTTCTGCAGAATATTCTGAAAGGCGCTTGGCATCGCGAGCAATCATCTGCATGTGGACATTTTACCCAAGTGGAGGGCAGAATCTTGTTGCTTAATGGACTGGGTGGATGGTTGACTTGCTGGTGATCTGTTCTCTCTTCCATCCTCTTGACCTGAGGGTTTCACTGACCCTTATCACGCGAGGTGAGCTTAGTCTGATGTGTACGTTTGCTGTTGTTTTCCATTCTCCTGGCTCCACTAGCGCACTATTCTATTGTGGTTCCGAAGAGTTTCAAAGTAAACTGGGTAGCGTGTGAGGGCTGGTTGATCACATGGCTCTGATAATGCTCGTATGGTCATGGTCTTTTGGGACAGAACCATCTATTTATCATTACTTCTTAATCTTAAAATGTATCCGAGTTGGCCACCCTCATCAAGGTTATCTATTAAGTTATTAACACTACCAGTTGTCAACCATTATGTGGACACAAAATTGATTCAACTGTAGTATATTTTGAGATAATATTTAAATTTTGCAAAAAGTTATGGGTAATGATGGCACAAGAGTTTAAATAGCGATATGATATATAGGAAAAAAATGAAAATTTTGTAGCAACACACGAGAATTTTCTTTTTGGTACTGGTTTAGTTCTAGTTCTATGATGAATGATTGATGGTGGTAGGTGCATTGTAGCATGGTTATTATTTTCTAGATGCTGCACTCCTCTCCTATCATTGTTCATTGTACGTGTGGTTAACGATTTTCCTCTTCTGATTGATAAAAAATAGCAAGCATGCAGTTTTGGCTTGTGAAAAAGTTGACATAGCTGGTGCTCTAAAAAGGGCATTCTTTAGCATTTCGGAGAACCAGTTTTTTTGCCTAGAACATTGCAAACGTCATTTCTTCACGAAAACTTGCACGTAGGTAGAACAATAAAAAATGTTTGTTGCAAGAAAAATTTGACTTTTGATTTTGTTTGTTTTTTTTTCATATTTTACTAGTGTGGTGCATTGAGCTCGTGCAGCGAACTGAACTTTGTAGCGCCAGACACTCTACATGATTATGGCTTTCAGAAACTGCAGCGTTGGCATTGCATCGTTTTTGCTGTCCGGTTTAGTATGTAAATACATCACTGACCGATCTCTCTGTTTTTTCTGTATGGATGCCAATATCAGGGGCGGAGCCAGGGCCCTGCATGCCCGGGCTAAGTTGACAATCTCCATCGTCGTACTAGGATAATAGTGATTAGAGAAGAAGTTTAGATGGGCAAATGCTAAACAAATCAAGCACAGCTAGAACGACTGGCTGGCTCCGCCACTGAATGCCATACTTCACTCCTCATATAGTGATTCTCTTGGCTTCCATTTTCCCATGTTTGGTATATTTCTCGGCAATTCTACGATAAAATAGTGGATTGGCAGCTTGCCTTGCGAGGTCTACAACGATTTTAAGTTTCCACTCTCAGAGGTGGGTCACTCCTTGAGCCTCTTTTAAATTCCTCTTAAGATGCTCAACAAATTTACACTCTGATTCTTTGGTGTGCACGACTATTTAAATCTATGGCCATCTTTACTTTAGTCACTAAAGACAGAGTCGCGTCAATTAGAATGTGAATCCAGACACATATGTTGCTTCGAAAGGAACTTGATGAAGCCTTTCCTAATTATCCTGGGAATTATTTTGGAGTTAACCAATTATATGTTGATTAATTTTTTTATATTGGCCTATAAAATATTCACTGGTGGTTATCCTTTGTGTATCTACTGCATAAAAATATTATTATGTCATTTGAATCACAGGTAATTCTTAGTGGATATTATAAATTTTTGTATACATATCTAAGAACAAACACCTTGTTGTAATAATTTTTATCCAGTATCATGTTTGTTTTTGTTGTTCAAAGGAATAAAATTCAATGTTGTATAAAAGGCTCTTAGCAGCAACTGAGAAACAATAAATTATTGGACAACTGGTGAATTAGAAAAAACTTTTTTGTTGTTTTGATCAACCATAATTTTTGTAATGAAGACGTACGGGCAGACTCGATGGACATTTGTGTTTCCATTTTTACACGCTTGTTATAAGTTTAGAATGGTAAACAACCTCCTAGTGTGGACCGTGTGGTTACAATCAGGCACACGTTTTGCCACATTTAATTCCAAACTTCATTCACGTTGTATTTTTTCTCTTGGATTCACGTTGTATTTTGACATGGAGGCGCCTAGAAACATATGTTCGAATTGGATCCATGTCAGGATTTGACATGTACTCTGTCAATGAAGACCCTCTAGCCAAGACGATGCTGCTACATGGTTGCAATATGTGCATCCTAACCACAACATTTTGTTGCTACACAATAACTGGTGAAAGGAAGAAAAATGTGCTGATGTCAACGATGGCATCCTCATGTGAGATGCAGCCGGATGAGTGGCGGAGCCAGGATTGAGCGAACCCCGGGCCAAAAACTAGAAGGTTATTACTTTTTTAAAAGACATATGCGGATGGATTAGAATTTTTTTAATTACATAATTATTAATGAATTTGAGCTCGATGGGCGATCCAACAAGTAAATGAAGTAAATAGTACTTGGCATGGAGATACAAATCATGTTGACAAGGATGGATAAAACTTCTCCATCATGTTTTCGATGAGAAATTGTAATGGAACTGCGGCACTTCAATCTATGAAAATCACGTAATTGCTAGACTTTTATTTTTTTACTTTTTCATACTTATAGTCATACTGGAAAGGGAGCCTTACAAACCGGAATACAAGCAAAGAAAAGGAGAAGAAACGAAGAACAGCGGCGGCGCTCTCCATCTTCAACCTCCAGGGCGCCCGGCAAGCCGTCCCTCCACCGTCGAGGACGACGAAGAAGCCAGCCTCCAGGACCACCCGCCGCGGGAGCAGACGAGCTCCTAGCCCGAGGGCGTCGACGAGCCGCAGTAGCCACCAGCTCCGTGGAGCTGGAATTGAAGACGGCGAAGCAGCATCGGCCGGGGATCATCCTCCCCAAGCAAGATCCGTCCCGGATCTGAGACCTGCGCCTTAGATCCTCCACCATCGCGCCGCAGACCCGCACCTCCACCGCCTTGAACCTCCTCCACCAACCAGCTATACACACGCCACAACCCCGCCGCCGCCGCCAGAGAAAACGACGGAGGGAAGGTGACTCACCCGCAGCTCGGCCGCGCCGCCAGAGACGACGCCGGAACGGGGGAGCCGCAGAGCACCAAAATGACGACGCCGGCGACCCCCCCACGCCAGCGCCGCCCCAAGACTCCCTTCCTACCTCACCGGAACGCAGATCCGGGGATCTCCCCGGATACGCCGGCGGCCGCTGGGGATCGCCGAGTCGCCTCCTCGATCGCCTCTGGGAACTGTAGCAGGGGAGAGGGTTCCAGAAAAAGGGGCGTGTTGATTCGCCAAATACGTAATTGCTAGACTTGGTCTTAGTGTAAAGGTGCCGTTTTCATTTTGTTTTGATACAAGATGTGGTAGAGCTTTTCTTCTAGAGAGGAAGGTGCCGTGGAGCTAGTAACGAGGCCGCGAGCGTGGCACTGAGAGGGTTTTCCGGTCAGTCCATGGATCGATCCATTTCTCCACTGAATGCCCCTATGGGCTACCTTAGTGGGCTGGGCTGCACTGAGAGAGGGAGGAATGTTTTCCAGAAATATAGAGAGAACGTGGACCTTTAATTAGCGAGTCGAACCCAAATACGTTCTTTTTCCTTGCTTGAAATGCTTTGCTATTCAGGGCGGAAAAGGACATGCATGTGCAGGAATAATCCTTAATTAGAGAGGAAGGTGCCGTAGAGCTAGTAACGTACTGCTTTTTTTTTCCTTGAAGACTCGTCTGTTTTTTTTCCCTCTCGCACGTACTGCTTTGCGTATCAAATCGATCGAAGCGTTATTTCGTGCGCGTGTTCGGATAAGTCCATATTTATCGATCTGACCGTTTCGTACGAATACATAGCCCACTTTTTTTCCATCACGACGTACGTACGTACGTACGTACTATGCAAGATGGATCTACTGATAAAAATAACAAACTGGTCCAAATAGTAGGGGACAAAAAGAAGGCATGCATGGTTGCTGGCCACTCCATCCATCCTGACTTGCTCGCCTCCACCAACTTCAATGGAGTGGAATCTTTCCAACTTTTACACCCAAAAACCTAAACTGGATTTTGCAAATCGGAAACATGTATACGGAAACGGAAATGCATATTCCGACAGAATCCGCCGGAAAGACCATCCCGCTTTTGCTATGCGGTACTTTCCAAATCCAGCAGTCCCCGTAATTTTAGAGGAATTATTTAGCCACAATCCAAGATATGAATAAAAATATAAAAGTATCTAAAGCGACACGACTCAGTTCTGTCCGTATCCTCTCCTTTTTCATCCCTACACGTGACGGCGGTCTTGGATTTACAAAGGCCGGTTGGAGGACTCCGGATCCGAAAATCTAGCATCCACCTCTATCCCTACCTCCAGCAATAAGTGTTCAGAGTGCAATCCGCGAAAGCGAATTCCCACTGCGATTGGTTGCCCCGGATGTCCATTAATTAATTTCCCTTATAGTAAAAAAAAAAGATTAATTTCTTTCCCAAAAGCGAATTGCCCAGGATGGGAGTTATTTCTTTCATGATTCGTTGACTAGGCCCACTTTGTCCTACCGTTTCCCAATAAAATAGGATACCATGCAGTGGAATATCATCCAAGCTAGTAGAGCAAAATGGGACTACAAAATAAAAATATAAAGTTTCAGATGAAGTATAGTACTACAGTATGGCCAAGCCATAAACACTTTAACTTGATTTTCTCAGGACAGCATATGACTAGCAATAAACGTGAACAAGTGTAATAGGTACAAATAAAAGATACTCCACGGTCCAGGAGTGTCTATTGGTATTACACCTCTAGAAGTCACAATAGCATGGAGTATTTCCAGTTCAAACTATCATGGTCAATAGAAAGTACTTAATATGGCCGAAGCAAATCAAAGAAAGCTGTAATCTAGCTAGGAAGAATGACAACTTCTACAAAAGAAGCTAGCTTATCAGAAGTGAACTTATGGAGATTTATAAATTAGTGACTTGGATTAGATAAAGTTTTCAGTCTTGTTAAACGAACTTAGTTATCACCACAATAACCTGAAGTAATACTATAACTTATACTACATTGAGCAGTTAGATGTTGTTTCATGCATCATGCATTTGTATGGCAGATTGTATTAGGCAAGCTAATTTCTCATGAGATGATTTATTTCATGGAGCAAGAATTTCAAGCTTGCATATGGGACATGTAGGTGCAGGTTGAGCCGGAGAGCTACCTTTTAAACAATTGGTCAATATCAACCAAATCCTCGTTAAGGCACCATCTACATGTAGATCCTTCACTGAGCATATCATCATCTACACAACACAGAAGTCTATAAGACAACGAAACTGAGCATGAAAAAGCAATGACTGGGAATGGAAAGAAACAAACAAACTCACTGGTGTACGATTTCATAAGAAGACTGACAAAGACACCAACAACAGGAGATGCCTGGCCATTATTATACACAAGCTGAGCCCCGAACTCAGCAGCTCTCTGTCCCCCAAAGCACAAGTTTAATTTCGGTTTTCTGTAGCGTTTGGTGTTTAGAGACATTGATGAACAAGAGCAACTAAACATAAAATATAGCAACAACAAACACTAACCTATCATATCTGATATCAATGCCCCTCTTGGCAGTACCCAATAAGCTCATAGTAGACATTGAGCACCAGGAAGTACTTGGCTGCCGCGATTCCCGACTCACCCTGCTTCTCTAGGTTGCACTCAACTCCAGCCTCAATACAGCGGCGCAGCTCCCTTCACGCAGCACAAGCCAGTCCATGCTCTGGACGATACTCTCTCCTTGCTCTGGACCATGATGACGAATGAGAAGCCAAGCTGCATGAGCTCCCTGAACATCGCATTATGCGTCAATGCAACAATAGATGGAATTGCTAACTGTTGGTCCTAAGCAGATCACAAAGCATACTACCTCACAATCTAGGACGAGTGTAGAACCCCCACTTTTTAACAAAGGTTGGGATTCCCCGTGTAACGTGCTAGTCCCTGGATCGACTTGCTAGCACACACAGTTTGAGATGCAATACCATAACATTGTATCAAAGTATATTACACAATGATCCAGAATTTAAAAGATTCGATACAAGGTGCATAGCCAAAGGCTAGCTCAAACCAAAGTAAACACACAGCAGAAAGCAAAAGATACAGTGAGCTCATCATCTTCATGTGCCACAGGCAAGCATGTTGGTTGTAGACTCGAAACCCTGTCGAAACCTCACTCATCGTCTGACGGACCTGCAACAGTGAGTTACAGCCTAACTATATGGGTCAGCACAATTGAATTGTGATGGCAAGATGACACTTATGTGGATATAAATGGCAACCTATCTTCTACATGAATATTTGGCTAAGTGGAGTTTGAGGCTGGTTTGCTTAAAGCAGTTTCATCCTATCATTTGTAAAACAATTTTCATCTTAGACAAATAGTACCACTGATAGACATCAGTGAGCTCCCATCCCTTGTTCACCCTCAAGTTTTAATTTAGAAATTGGGATGAGGAGATCTTCAATAGCTTCCCGGTCTAGTTGCTCAAAATTGTCCATAACCGGGGACACGGCTAAGTATACTTAGTTTTAACTCTCGAGAGGGTGTGCACTTTCACCACAAGACCCAATCATTCCATCCTCCATTGCAACCAATTATGCAATGGAAAAGAGAAGACCGAGACGAGATCTTTCAGAAGTAATTCCCCGGAGTCAACGTCGGACCCACTCCAACCTATCATCCCCTACATCTGCTGGTCACGACAGAACCAGGGTCTCACAACCTAATTGATCAAGACAAAGCCCATATGACATGTGGCTGCACTAGAAGCTACTGAACAAGGAGAGTCTACAATCTCTTTAAGCCTGGGTGACTTTCCACAAGTGTGCACTTCCACCAAGGGCAAATTACCATAGACATGAACCATAGACATGGACCCCCTGAGTAGTCACCCACCATGGTTCTCCAACCAGCACCCATGTATTTCATTGATTAGTTATTAGTTTTCATCACTATCCAACTAATCAAAACATTTTTCATAGCATGACTATACTAAGTTCCATACTACAAAGTTCTGGGTGGGGGATGGCTACACACTAATAGGAGCATAGCATAGTGTAATATTCAGTAACAAGCCTATCATGCATACTACTGAAAACACTAAGTGCATAGTAGTAAAAGTAGTAGGACTTTTATGGTGTCACTTGCCTTGGCCAACTGAAGAGTTGAAGTTACACTCTTCACAACACGTAAAGCACTCCGTACAATCTAAACATAGAGATAACACAATAGTAAACAAACAATTCAACAACATCATCACATACAAAAGCAAACATGCATATCAGGGTCTTCACAAAACTTTGGTCGAGGTTCATCACATAATTCAATATGCAAAAAGAACTATTATGATTAGGTTTAGGGTTTGCCATTTTGGTTAAAGGATGGTCAAGAAATTATGTATGAACATCATAGATGTCATATATAATTTGCTGTGGTGTTCCAAGGGTTCTAAAAGGTTGGTCTTGATCAACATGGTCACACAAGGAATTTTGGAAAAAGGTTTAACACATTCTTATAAATATAATAAAGAAATTTGCATAAAACATTTTTGTAAGATCATAAACACAACTTTAATAATTTGAGTTGTTAATTAATTTTAAAATATGGTTTTTGGTCTTTCTGGTCAGAGGCAAATATTTGGGTCACTTTTCAAAAAGAAACCATATTAAAATTATTTATAGGATTTAAACTATATCCAAAATACTCCAATTGAGTCTTTGGTTTTTAAATTGTTTATCAGGTATTCAAAAATATTTTTAAAAGTGACCAAGTTATTCTACAGAACCAAAGGTTTCTAAAAATATTTTATTTGCAAATTTTGGACTTATAAAATTAAAGTTATGCTAAATACACTCAAATCTCTCATTTGAAATTTGAATGATTTAAACTTTGACAAAACAGAAGTCTAATGATTCTAAAAGATTCTACAAGTCCAGAGCTTTTCAAAATATAAAGTTTGTTAAATTTGGCTAAACCAGTAAAAAGTTGTGATGGTTTGAAGTTGCAGGGACCTTTCTGCAAAACTGCCAAATTAAATCTATTCCGGATTAATTCCAGAAAAGGTGAGGCCACGTGGCCTGTCCTGATTCGTCCATACCGTTTCGATAAGTGATCTAATCGTGGCCGTTGATGTTCGATCGGACGGCTCTGGGAGCGTTGACAATTACCTGGGGCGCTTCTCGCCGGAGATGGAGGGCGCGGCGGCGCTGCGCTCGGGTGCTCGACGGGGACGGCGCTCCGGCGGTTCCCCTAGCATGGAGAGGCGACGACGGCGTTCAGCGCGTCGCGGCGGAGGCGATGGTGAGGTCGACGTCGTCGATCGCTTCCTGGTACGGCGGCGCGACCCGGACGGAGTGGCGCGGTTGCCGGCGAGCCTCGGGTGAGCACGGGCGCGATGTTTGGCGGCGCGAGGTGGTTCGAGGAGGGGCTCGGAAGGTGCGCGAGGGTGAGGGGAATTAGGTGGGCCAAAAGGGGCGGCGAGGACTAGCTAACCTCGCCGGAGTCGACGAAAGGGCGGCGGCGACAGTGGCAACTCCGGCGAGCCGATTTGGCGGCCTGGGGGCGCGGATGGTTCGGGGGTGGGGGCAAATGGACGAGATGGTGCTGGGGATTTAAAGGCGGGGGTCGGGGCGCTCCTGCGGGTCGTGGCCGAGTGGGGGAGCGCGCGAGGTGGAGGTGGTCGTGGGCGCGGCCATGGACGGTTGGGGAAGAAGACCCTGACAGGTGGTCCCCACCTGTCGGTGAGAGAGGAGGCGCGCGGACGGGCTGGGCTGGTGGCGCGGGGCGGTAGGTTAGGTTTTGGGCCGGCTCAGCTGGCCCGTTAACTTTTTTTTTTGTTCTGTTTTCTTTTTCTTTTCTGTTTTCTTATTTCTTTTATAACTTTTGTTTTACAAATCCAAATCCATTCAAACCAATTTCTATAGATTTGAAAAATCAAAACCTTTCTCTTAAAACCTTCAAATATACTTTTCCAAACATTTTTAAATTTGAAATTTCAAAATAATGTATAAAGGTTTTATGTATACCTTTATGTCATTTTCAAAATAGATTTCTATAACTTCCTTTTGAACACAAATTCAACCAAAGAAACATAGTAAGAGTAACTAGGAAATGTGCCCGTGCGTTGCTACGGAGTGAATTTTATAAACTACTACTACTTTTTATGTCATGGAAACTTGACCTAAATTATCACTATCCAAATTCGATCAATCTGTAATTATTTAATTTTTGTACTACCAAACCGGTACAACACGCACACGATTCATACAACAGATTAAAAGTACATACAATTATTTAAAATATGTTTATTTGATCTAATATTAGTTTATACAATTAGTTTTCTTTGATCTACTGTTTTATAATTAATTTTCTACTTACTCTAATATTTAAGAATTTTTAAATATTAATATTAGTCATCCTTTTCTTAGAATTAAATCTGGATACAGCGTGTAGGGTAAACAACTTCGCACATGCTTATATAAAATTCAATTGCCTTCTTAACCAAATGAATAATAAAAATCTGCAGAGAGACAATTCAATTTATGAGACCACCCTACCGAGACAAAATTACAAAGGGAATAGAAACTACAAAGAGGAAGCCATTCTTTCATATCGTTTCAGTAAGCATACTTACAACGCCCGTCCAACAACTTGCTCAACGTCGTGCAACACAAGCAGGCAGCGGCCACACATGAGCAAATTCACTTGTTATATTTTCAAGTCAGAATAAGATTAATCAAATATGCTGTATAGACACTGTGCACGGCACGGCAGCCACCAGCTCGACGCGACGTTCAGCACATCTTCGGCATGGTCTTGCACACGCGCCACACCCTGGTCAGCACGTCTTCACCATCGTTCTTCACGTCTTCGGCATCACACAACGACGGCCGATCTCCATGGACGACCAACAGTTCGACACGAGCGTAGGGCAGCAGCTCATCGTGGACCGCGTGGCAGCCATGGACGCCCTGGTCGGCTGGTCGACCGTGCTGCCGGTGACGAGCACGCAATGCATCGGTGCATGAGCTCCTCCTCCGCCTGCGCGACCGGCAACAGTTGTATGTCCTAGTCATTCAGCGCTAGCTCCTGTACCATGGACGTCGACCACGTTCTCGCCATGGACGATCTGGTGGGCCTGGCTGGCTACCGGCGCCAATCACACTGTGCATGAGCGGATCTTCCTCCTGTGCCAACAGGAGAAGCTCCCTGCCCCTGGTCCTTCACCGCGCCCGGACCATGGACATCGACCACGTCGGCACGTCCTCGCCATAGACGTGCTGGTCGCGCTGGCTACCGGCGACGAGCACGCCATGCATGAGGGGCTCTTCCTCATGGGCGAACAGCAAACCGCACCAGGAACATGGACGACGACCACGTCCTCGCCATGGACTATGTTGTCATGCGGGCTGCCAACGCCGAACACTACTCGCCGTGCAGCAGCTCCTCGTCCCGAATCAGCACCGCCCTAGCCAAGGACGTCGACCGCATGCTCCACTTCCATTCCCGCATGCTCCACCTCCATATGACGAAGTTATCCATTGCCGCAGCCCCCTCATGATGTCGATCCAGGACTGCATGACCGGATCAAGCAGTTTCGCGTATGCACACGAACATGGAGAGCGTAATGGAAGATCAGATTGGATGGGAGGCGGTGGATGACGGGTAGGGTGGTAGCCAAAAATTTCGCGACGAAACCCCAGCTATTATCTTCTCTAATGCCATCGCCTATCGCCTCGCCGTGTCGAGAGCTATCTCGGGCTAGACCCAATTAATCGATCCTCTGTTGAACAAGAAGATCAGGGACCGACACATATATAGAAACATGATGGAGGCCTGTTGTTTGACTTCAGATCGGACTCTGCTCCACGTACATAGGCAACGGAGGAAACCAGGATTTCCCAGGTTGATCGGACTCAAAGCTTACTATTCAGAAAACGTATCCGTTCCGCTTAAGATTCGATCGTGACTTCGCGAGAGAGAGAGAGGGAGCGACGGACATACAAAATTTTCTGACTTACGAAACGGTACGTAGGGCATCAGTGCGTTATATGATTTTTGGTGGGAGGGCAAAACCGGAAACAAAAGTGTCGTACCACAAGAAACCTTAATGATTTTATTATTAGGTATAGATATCATTCAACATGATAGACTCAACAAAACAATTTGGTTCATAGTATTTTTATTTACAAAGAGTTTGATAAAACATATTAAATACAAATAATCATTTGAAGTATCAAATAGATGTTTTACTTTAAAATCCTTAGATCTTAAAAATAGGAGGTAAGGAATATTTAAAATATATTTCAAAATCAGATTTCAAAAATATTGTATAATTATTTTGTTAAATTTTGAAAATGGGTTTTAAGAAAATCATTTGTGGTTTTAAAGGAAATCAAGGAGATTTACCACAAATACATATTTTGAAAAAGACTTACCAAGAATCATTTCAAAATCATATGAAGAGTTAAAACCAATTTTTGAAAAAAAAATAAAAAAATAGAGTATGTTTAAATAACCCAAAACCATTTATAAATAGGGATTATTAAGAAATTGGAAGTAATATATTGGATTCCACTTCAACTTCGTGTAATTTATTTTATTCAAACAAAAGTTTCAATTTTTAGTGATTTTTAAAAACATTCCAAAAAATCTGGGATGTTACAACGAGCTTCCCGGTGGCACCAGGAATGATGACGAGGTCATGCTCTTTCACTAGCACGGACCTGAGCGGCACAAAAGGAGCAGGCAGAGGAGTATCGAGCGAGTGACCTGAGAGGTTAATTTCTTCTAAGAAGATGAACACCTGTGGGTAACATAACCAAGCTCAGCAGCAGCAAAGTAACTCCCAGCACCATCAATCAAGAAAGTGCCAAGATTCGCATAAAAATGTTTTAAGATTTATAGCAGAGTGCAATATATGTAATCTGGAGATGAACATCAGTAGCTAGAATCAAACCAATATACATTCAAAAGGTTCAGAGAGAACAAAACTGAGTATTAGGAACTATTGCAGCGATCAGTCAACTAATTCGGATATCATCGCATGCTCCCAAAAAACAAAGCAAAATAAAATAACGATCTCCGCGTAGATCTACATTTAAAGAATGATTTTTTTAGCAGGCAGTCCTGCTCCCATTAGCAAACATTGCATTGACAGGAACGTAAAGTAGCAGATAAATGAATTGATCTCACCTGCGGACGGTGGCGACCTTCGACAGGAAGAAGACGGAGGAGGCCTCACATGGCCGGAGACGCAGGTCATGGGGAAGCCGTGCAACAGTCCTCCGCTGCCACACCGCCTCTCTCGTCAGCGAGGCTAGGGAGTGAATCAAAAAAGAGTCATGTGCCACCACAAGATAATATATGCAACAAGGACGACTCTTCTCCATCTCGCCCGCCACCCAGCGGCTGGACTTTCTTGCCGTGCACCATACCTACAAGAAAACACAGAGGATTCATTCATTAAAGTGGAATGGGGTGGACTAGCTTGGAACCAATTGGGGAGAAGGAAGATGCAAAACTAATTTGAACATCGGTACCAAATACAGATCCGTGCCATTCATATTCATGCGCAACCAAGACATACGTTTAAATTTAAGTAACAAAAAACACTACACCCTAGTTGACCTGACCAAAGTCAAAAGGACACATGCATGTAGCTGCAAAATAAAACAAGACGGTCCCAGTACATCAATAACCAAATCCAGAATTTGTCTTGAGAAAACAAAGATCGCACCCAAAAAAATATAAACTGTTACGTCGATACTCAATTCAGCAAAACAATGCACAACATTACCAATTGGTCTACTGGCAGTGGCAAAATTAGATAAAAGAGTGCAAAAATCAATTGATAATGCTCCAGGCTAGACAACGATGACCCACTGCAGGCAGCAGTCGACCTAACTGACTGCAACATCAGCTGTAGAAATAAACAAACAAAAAGTCTGGTTAGACTGGACCTGACCAGCTGGCAGAACCACCTTGATGAAAACATAAAGCAGCAGCAGCCATGGGTTGTCGGCTAGGGTGGGGCAGGGGACCTCACATGCCTCTCGGTTCTTTGTCCGGGTGGCAGGAAGGCCCAAGCAGCAGGTCACATGGAGCAGTGGCGGAGCCAGGATCAGAAGTCTGTGATGTCATTTTAACTCTGTGATGTCAAATACATGTGTTTTCACTAATTTTACAAGAAAAATTACATGATTTATGCTTCTATACAAAGGATTTGTCAAAAAACTGTGTTTTTCATACTAGTGCCTCTGACGACAAATTATAGCGTGCGTGAAATTATAGTCATGCATTACCGTACGATGTTGACCGGCGAGAGCATAATTAAAGATTATCAAATGATCATGACAAAAAAAAAACATGCTACGTCAGACAATTGTACTATATCTCTATCTTTATCAACCACTCACCCCACAGGTTAAGCCTTGCGCTATTTTTTTTGTCACAACAGCATTTTGATTAGGCTTTTACTTGATATTTGTTTAGTGACATGAGCACAAGGCCTTCAGCGCAACCAACTCTGACTCATGTGTACGCGATAATGTGCAAAATACCTTTTGCTTCTCTTCGTGCTCCGACTCTTGGACACTGGCCCCGTTGTAGCCAAGTCGTGGTCATGGTGTCCAATGCGAATTTTCATAGGTGTCGTAGCATTTCGCCGGTTTCTTTCCGACACGGTGATGACAATTCCTTGCCACATGGTCTTGGTCGCACGTTTTTCTTTCTTCGTCGCCGGCATTACTCTTGTGTCATCATGCAGTCCTAGTGCTCTTCCAACAGTCTGAGGTTCTCAGCGAATCTCCTAGAGTTATAACATTCTTGCTCTTGTCGATGTGTCGCCTCAATAGCTTTGTGGCTTTTTGGGTTGTCCCCGGCCGACTCCTCGTTGCCTTTAATTTGGTGACACGGACATCCCGCCGAGGTCTCAATTGTGTATGTCCTCGTCATCGGCAGGCCACGACTGCTTCCTTCAAGGTGTCCTCGCATACCCCCAATAACCCGTGTTATATCGTAACTCGTCGTGCCTTCATGGACGGATCTATATGATGTGATGACCGTGCATGGCAAGATCCATTTAGTCTTTTTGTACAAAGATCCAGCACGACACACATGGATGCAATGCAATCACGTTGATTTCATTTTTGAGAGAATGGATGCAATCACGTTGATTGGTTGAGTAAAATAAGATGCCAAACAAATGCCAACCGAAATTTCAGCGAGAGCCCACCATATATATATATAAAAAAAAGATGTTCATTTCCGGCCCAGCGGGAAATTTGGGCGCAAAACGCGCGGCGAGGAGAAATATCTTGAGCGCTACTTCGTCTCATCATTCTCCTCCCAGCGCCGCCTCCCTCTCCCGATCCCCTTTCCGTCGCCGGTCGATTCCGGCGAGTCCTCACGCTTCTGACCACCGCCCCGACGCCACCACCTCCTCCTCTTTCCATTCCATGTCGTGGCACCGCCCATCCCATGCCCCACCACGAACCCTAGCCGCCCAGGATTCCGGCTGGTCGGCCCCCTGCAGCGTGGCTCCTCCACGACGCCACCCCAATGGTGTCCGCCCGGTGCTCCCGCCGCTGGTTCGACCGCTAGGGTTAGGTCTGGGATGAAGGCCGGCTGCCAGACCGCCACCTCCGCCGAGTCGCGTCGTCGATTGGATCGGAGCAGCAGCAGCGTTGCAGCTGACGGGTTAGGAGGTACGATTTACTCTGCAATTTCTACTCGATATATATACGTGCTGTGCTGCGTGGGTTTCCTTCACCACATGGCACTTTTTTCCTGCTGAAAGTAGGACTGTTGCATCCATCGATTCTGCTGAAAGTCTTCATCTTGATTTGTAGCTGTACACCCTATAGATCTTGTTTTCTTTGCGAGCAGAATTGCAACTGCGGTTCACGTTTGTTTGGTTGCAGCCAAGGCTGGTCGATCGCACTAGTATTTCTCTATGTATAGATTGGGTGTAGTTTCGTACAGTGGCGGAGCTTCAACAAAATCTTTGGAGGGGCGAAGCTGCAAAATAACATGCATAGTTATTTGGAACGACGACAACGATAAGCTTGAATTTGTGGTGATTTCAGAAATTTATATAATTATATTGATCTTTTCCACAAAACCCATTTCTAACACCAATATACCCATAAGCTACTCTAAGAACAAAAGAATCTAGATACTACTCAACGATGCATGGATTTTCATTTGTCATCACAGAACCAGAACCGCTCTTTATCTCTATGCGTCCGTGAAATGCTCAAGAACCTGCTCAGTGAGACTGAACTGGGATAGCGGTAGGAAAGGCGAAATTTACCAGGAGTGAGACTAGGAGACAGGGAGAGCTTGTCGGACGGCCGGAGCTCGAATGGATGGAGGACGGGCAGCCTGCGACCGTGAGCAGGGGAGCTATCTACTTCCTGCTGCTGACAGCCAAGAGCTCCGGCTGACCACCGCCATCTCCCTGTGTCGCCGCCGGCCTGTCACGCTCACAGCCCCATTCCCATGCTCAGTCGTCGCCCAAGTTCACGAGACACAGAGAAACGAGAGACAGCAGAGAATCCTGTTCGTCTCGCTGATGCTCTGTGCTCTCGCACACGAGTGCACGATGCTCCCAGCTAGAAGAAAAAAGAACGAATGTGCCTATGGGCTGGACCGATGGAACATACTACAAGGTAGTAAGTAAATTTGTTTTTCGCTGGGGGGGCGACCGCCCTTTTCGTCCCCGTGAAGCTCCGCCAGTGGTTTCGTATATCATGTATAGGGAAGCCTTGGAGGATGTTGATCGGTACCACCTCCTTCTCCCTCTCTTTTGCATGTACAACACAACTGGATCTCCCAAACGGCAGCTATCATTCAAGAAATTTCATGTCTTTTTCCTGCAATCCGATCAAGATGTCAAAACTTTTTTGCAAGCCACTCTTAAATTGATTTGGCATATAATCTGACTGGAATTCGTAGTAATTAGTCCATTCCATGCATACTACATATTGCTTTCTCTCCTGGATACTCATGGTCTCGTGTTAGATATATACCTTGTTGGTATGGTGAACTCACTTGTTTCTCAAATTGCAATTTGAAACATTTCTTTGAGGTGATTCTGACTAAGTGCTTGTCCTGCTAGTTTCTCGTCTCCTCTCATAACCACCATATGCTGATCCCTCGTATCACTCGTGTGCAGATGTGAAGAACATTTTGTATTTAAGGCGGCAGTGGCAGCGAAAGCAGAAGGAGAGGGAGGCCAAGCTCTCGTGTATTAGAGGCCTGGCTGATTGTTCCAGTTTGTATGCAGCGACCAGTCCTTGCAGTCAGATAAAAGGTGACCTTTTTTTTGCCTTGCCATCACTTTTTTAGGTCTCGTCAATCCATGAGATGTATGTGGTTTCTGACGCCTTTAACGCAGCTAGCTGTTGTTTTCTTATGTTAATGTGCATGGGCAGATGCTTGCTTCTGCAATTTGTCTTATCAGGCCGATGAAATCTTGTTCTTTAATTTAATACTGTGTACATTGCATGAATGATGCTTCATATGCCCCCCGAGCTTTTGTTTGTAGACATTCATGGCTAGCTGATCGAGAATTGTTTATTTCCCCTCCAAGGAGAGCACTACCTGTTAACTGACACGTGCACACGTTTTGCCACATTTAATTCCATACTTCCTTCACGTTGTATTTTTTCATTTGGATTCACGTTGTATTTTGACATGGAGGCGCCTAGAAACATGTATGTTCGAGTTGGATTCATGTCCGGATTTGACACGGACTCTGTCAATGAAGACCCTCTAGCCAAGACCATATTGAGCCACTTAAAACAATTTAGTAACCGTATTTTTGGTAGTCTGAATGAAGTGACCAAAGTGACACCACGCCTCAAGTTCGGTGAACCTTGATGAATTTTTCGCGGCCGCAAATATGTGCATCCTAATCACAACGTTTTGTTACTACAAAATAACTGGTGAAAGGAAGAAAAATGTGCTGATGTCAACGGTGGAATCCTCATGTGAGATGCAGCCGGACGAGTGGCGGAGCCAGGATTGAGCGAACCCCGGGCCAAAAACTAGAAGGTTATTACTTCTTAAAAAGACATATGCGGATGGATTAGAATTTTTTAATTACATAATTATTATTGAATTTGAGCTCGATGGGTGATTCAACAAGTAAATGAAGTAAATAGTACTTAGCGTGCAGATACAAATCATGTTGACAAGGATGGATAAAATTTCTCCATCATGTTTTCGATGAAAAATTGTAATGGAACTGCGGCACTTCAATCTCTGAAAATCACGTAATTGCAAGACTGCGTGCTGTGGATTTATTTTTTTAAAGTCAGCAACTTAGTCTTAGTGTAAAGGTGTCGTTTCCTTTTCGTTTTGATACAAGATGTCGTAGAGTTTTTCTTTTAGAGAGGAAGGTGCCGTAGAGCTAGTAACGAGGCCGCGAGCGTGGCACTGAGAGGGTCAGTCCATGAATCGATCCATTTCTCCACTGAATGCCCCTATGGGCATCGTTTTTGCTGTCCGGTTTAGTATGTAAATACATCACTGACCGATCTCTCTGTTTTTTCTGTATGGATGCCAATATTAGGGGCGGAGCCAGGGCCCTGCATGCCCGGGCTAAGTTGACAATCTCCATCGTCGTACTAGGATAATAGTGATTAGAGAAGAAGTTTAGATGGGCAAATGCTAAACAAATCAAGCACAGCTAGAACGACTGGCTGGCTCCGCCACTGAATGCCATACTTCACTCCTCATATAGTGATTCTCTTGGCTTCAATTTTCCCATGTTTGGTATATTTCTTGGCAATTCTACGATAAAATAGTGGATTGGCAGCTTGCCTTGCGAGGTCTACAACGATTTTAAGTTTCCACTCTCAGAGGTGGGTCACTCTTGAGCCTCTTTTAAATTCCTCTTAAGATGCTCAACAAATTTACACTCTGATTCTTTGGTGTGCACGACTATTTAAATTCTATGGCCATCTTTACTTTAGTCACTAAAGACAGAGTCGCGTCAATTAGAATGTGAATCCAGACACATATGTTGCTTCGAAAGGAACTTGATGAAGCCTTTCCTAATTATCCTGGGAATTATTTTGGAGTTAACCAATTATATGTTGATTAATTTTTTTATATTGGCCTATAAAATATTCACTGGTGGTTATCCTTTGTGTATCTACTGCATAAAAATATTATTATGTCATTTGAATCAAGGTAATTCTTAGTGGATATTATAAATTTTTGTATACATATCTAAGAACAAACACCTTGTTGTAATAATTTTTATCCAGTATCATGTTTGTTTTTGTTGTTCAAAGGAATAAAATTCAATGTTGTATAAAAGGCTCTTAGCAGCAACTGAGAAACAATAAATTATTGGACAACTGGTGAATTAGAAAAAACTTTTTTTGTTGTTTTGATCAACCATAATTTTTGTAATGAAGACGTACGGGCATACTCGATGGACATTTGTGTTTCCATTTTTACACGCTTGTTATAAGTTTAGAATGGTAAACAACCTCCTAGTGTGGACCGTGTGGTTACAATCAGGCACACGTTTTGCCACATTTAATTCCAAACTTCATTCACGTTGTATTTTTTCTCTTGGATTCACGTTGTATTTTGACATGGAGGCGCCTAGAAACATGTATGTTCGAATTGGATCCATGTCAGGATTTGACATGTACTCTGTCAATGAAGACCCTCTAGCCAAGACGATGCTGCTACATGGTTGCAATATGTGCATCCTAACCACAACATTTTGTTGCTACACAATAACTGGTGAAAGGAAGAAAAATGTGCTGATGTCAACGATGGCATCCTCATGTGAGATGCAGCCGGATGAGTGGCGGAGCCAGGATTGAGCGAACCCCGGGCCAAAAACTAGAAGGTTATTACTTTTTTAAAAGACATATGCGGATGGATTAGAATTTTTTTAATTACATAATTATTAATGAATTTGAGCTCGATGGGCGATCCAACAAGTAAATGAAGTAAATAGTACTTGGCATGGAGATACAAATCATGTTGACAAGGATGGATAAAACTTCTCCATCATGTTTTCGATGAGAAATTGTAATGGAACTGCGGCACTTCAATCTATGAAAATCACGTAATTGCTAGACTTTTTTTTTTTTACTTTTTCATACTTATAGTCATACTGGAAAGGGAGCCTTACAAACCGGAATACAAGCAAAGAAAAGGAGAAGAAACGAAGAACAGCGGCGGCGCTCTCCATCTTCAACCTCCAGGGCGCCCGGCAAGCCGTCCCTCCACCGTCGAGGACGACGAAGAAGCCAGCCTCCAGGACCACCCGCCGCGGGAGCACACGAGCTCCTAGCCCGAGGGCGTCGACGAGCCGCAGTAGCCACCAGCTCCGTGGAGCTGGAATTGAAGACGGCGAAGCAGCATCGGCCGGGGATCATCCTCCCCAAGCAAGATCCGTCCCGGATCTGAGACCTGCGCCTTAGATCCTCCACCATCGCGCCGCAGACCCGCACCTCCACCGCCTTGAACCTCCTCCACCAACCAGCTATACACACGCCACAACCCCGCCGCCGCCGCCAGAGAAAACGACGGAGGGAAGGTGACTCACCCGCAGCTCGGCCGCGCCGCCAGAGACGACGCCGGAACGGGGGAGCCGCAGAGCACCAAAATGACGACGCCGGCGACCCCCCCACGCCAGCGCCACCCCAAGACTCCCTTCCTACCTCACCGGAACGCAGATCCGGGGATCTCCCCGGATACGCCGGCGGCCGCTGGGGATCGCCGAGTCGCCTCCTCGATCGCCTCTGGGAACTGTAGCAGGGGAGAGGGTTCCAGAAAAAGGGGCGTGTTGATTCGCCAAATACGTAATTGCTAGACTTGGTCTTAGTGTAAAGGTGCCGTTTTCATTTTGTTTTGATACAAGATGTGGTAGAGCTTTTCTTCTAGAGAGGAAGGTGCCGTGGAGCTAGTAACGAGGCCGCGAGCGTGGCACTGAGAGGGTTTTCCGGTCAGTCCATGGATCGATCCATTTCTCCACTGAATGCCCCTATGGGCTACCTTAGTGGGCTGGGCTGCACTGAGAGAGGGAGGAATGTTTTCCAGAAATATAGAGAGAACGTGGACCTTTAATTAGCGAGTCGAACCCAAATACGTTCTTTTTCCTTGCTTGAAATGCTTTGCTATTCAGGGCGGAAAAGGACATGCATGTGCAGGAATAATCCTTAATTAGAGAGGAAGGTGCCGTAGAGCTAGTAACGTACTGCTTTTTTTTTCCTTGAAGACTCGTCTGTTTTTTTTCCCTCTCGCACGTACTGCTTTGCGTATCAAATCGATCGAAGCGTTATTTCGTGCGCGTGTTCGGATAAGTCCATATTTATCGATCTGACCGTTTCGTACGAATACATAGCCCACTTTTTTTCCATCACGACGTACGTACGTACGTACGTACTATGCAAGATGGATCTACTGATAAAAATAACAAACTGGTCCAAATAGTAGGGGACAAAAAGAAGGCATGCATGGTTGCTGGCCACTCCATCCATCCTGACTTGCTCGCCTCCACCAACTTCAATGGAGTGGAATCTTTCCAACTTTTACACCCAAAAACCTAAACTGGATTTTGCAAATCGGAAACATGTATACGGAAACGGAAATGCATATTCCGACAGAATCCGCCGGAAAGACCATCCCGCTTTTGCTATGCGGTACTTTCCAAATCCAGCAGTCCCCGTAATTTTAGAGGAATTATTTAGCCACAATCCAAGATATGAATAAAAATATAAAAGTATCTAAAGCGACACGACTCAGTTCTGTCCGTATCCTCTCCTTTTTCATCCCTACACGTGACGGCGGTCTTGGATTTACAAAGGCCGGTTGGAGGACTCCGGATCCGAAAATCTAGCATCCACCTCTATCCCTACCTCCAGCAATAAGTGTTCAGAGTGCAATCCGCGCGAAAGCGAATTGCCCGCTGCGATTGGTTGCCCCGGATGTGCATTAATTAATTTCCCTTATAGTAAAAAAAAAGATTAATTTCTTTCCCAAAAGCGAATTGCCCAGGATGGGAGTTATTTCTTTCATGATTCGTTGACTAGGCCCACTTTGTCCTACCGTTTCCCAATAAAATAGGATACCATGCAGTGGAATATCATCCAAGCTAGTAGAGCAAAATGGGACTACAAAATAAAAACATAAAGTTTCAGATAAAGTATAGTACTACAGTATGGCCAAGCCATAAACACTTTAACTTGATTTTCTCAGGACAGCATATGACTAGCAATAAACGTGAACAAGTGTAATAGGTACAAATAAAAGATACTCCACGGTCCAGGAGTGTCTATTGGTATTACACCTCTAGAAGTCACAATAGCATGGAATAAGCTAAAAACACACACACTTTCAGTGCAGTATTTCCAGATCAAACTATCATGGTCAATAGAAAGTACTTAATATGGCCGAAGCAAATCAAAGAGAGCTGTAATCTAGCTAGGAAGAATGACAACTTCTACAAAACAAGCTAGCTTATCAGAAGTGAACTTATGGAGATTTATAAATTAGTGACTTGGATTAGATAAAGTTTTCAGTCCTGTTAAACGAACTTAGTTATCACCACAATAACCTGAAGTAATACTGTAACTTATACTACATTGAGCAGTTAGATGTTGTTTCATGCATCATGCATTTGTATGGCAGATTGTATTAGGCAAGCTAATTTCTCATGAGATGATTTATTTCATGGAGCAAGAATTTCGAGCTTGCATAGGGGACATGTAGGTGCAGGTTGAGCCGGAGAGCTACCTTTTAAACAATTGGTCAATATCAACCAAATCCTCGTTAAGGCACCATCTGCATGCAGATCCTTCACTGAGCATATCATCATCTACACAACACAGAAGTCTATAAGACAACGAAACTGAGCATGAAAAAGCAATGACTGGGAATGGAAAGAAACAAACAAACTCACTGGTGTACGATTTCATAAGAAGACTGACAAAGACACCAACAACAGGAGATGCCTGGCAATTATCATACACAAGCTGAGCCCCGAACTCAGCAGCTCTCTGTCCCCCAAAGCACAAGTTTAATTTCGGTTTTCTGTAGCGTTTGGTGTTTAGAGACATTGATGAACAAGAGCAACTAAACATAAAATATAGCAACAACAAACACTCCTATCATATCTGATATCAATGCCCCTCTTGGCAGTACCCAATAAGCTCATAGTAGACATTGAGCGCCAGGAAGTACTTGGCTGCCGCGGTTCCCGACTCACCCTGCTTCTCTAGGTTACACTCAACTCCAGCCTCAATACAGCGGCGCAGCTCCCTTCACGCAGCACAAGCCAGTCCATGCTCTGGACGATACTCTCTCCTTGCTCTGGACCGTGACGCCGAATGAGAAGCCAAGCTGCATGAGCTCCCTGAACATCGCATTATGCGTCAATGCAACAATAGATGGAATTTCTAACTGTTGGTCGTAAGCATATCACAAAGCATACTACCTCACAATCTGGGACGAGCTTCCCGGTGGCACCAGGAACGATGACGAGGTCATGCTCTTTCACTAGCACGGACCTGAGCGGCACAAAAGTACTCCCTCCGTTTTTTAATATAAGATGTTTTAGCATTTGTCCACATGCATGTGTACATAAATGTATGTAGACATGATTAAGTGTGTATGTTCACTCACTTTAATATGTATCTAGACAACATGTACAACACCTAAAACATCTTATATTAAAAAACGGAGAAAGTAGCAGGCAGAGGAGTATCAAGCGAGTGACTTGAGAGGTTAATTTCTTCTAAGAAGATGAACACCTGTGGGTAACATAACCAAGCTCAGCAGCAGCAAAGTAACTCCCAGCACCATCAATCAAGAAAGTGCCAAGATTCGCATAAAAATGTTTTAAGATTTATAGCAGAGTGCAATATATGTAATCTGGAGATGAACATCAGTAGCTAGAATCAAATCAATATACATTCAAAAGGTTCAGAGAGAACAAAACTGAGTATTAGGAACTATTGCAGCGATCAGTCGACTAATTCGGATATCATCGCATGCTCCCAAAAAACAAAGCAAAATAAAATAAAGATCTCAGCGTTGATCTACATACAAAGAATGATTTTTTTAGCAGGCAGTCCTGCTCCCATTAGCAAACATTGCATTGACAGGAACGTAAAGTAGCAGATAAATGAATTGATCTCACCTGCGGACGGTGGCGACCTTCGACAGGAAGAAGACGGAGGAGGCCTCACATGGCCGGAGACGCAGGTCATGGGGAAGCCGTGCAACAGTCCTCCGCTGCCACACCGCCTCTCTCGTCAGCGAGGCTAGGGAGTGAATCAAAAAAGAATCATCTGCCACCACAAGATAATATATGCAACAAGGACGACTCTTCTCCATCTCGCCCGCCACCCAGCGACTGGACTTTCTTGCCGTGCACCATACCTACAAGAAAACACAGAGGATTCATTCATTAAAGTGGAATGGGGTGGACTAGCTTGGAACCAATTGGGGAGAAGGAAGATGCAAAACTAATTTGAACATCGGTACCAAATACAGATCCGTGCCATTCATATTCATGCGCAGAGAACTGGGTGTTAGCCCAGTGGCAGTGGCTGCGTGTGCGCGCCCAGCCAACCCGGGTTCGAGTCCTAGCTGCGCCTATTTGGCTGCGCTTTCTCTCGAATTTCCGGGCATCTCACCCCTTTGGGGACTGGGCGTCGCCCAGTTAGGCAGCTGCCCACGGTCGTCCGTGCGCGCTCCCGCGACCCGAGTTCGAGCCCCCGGCTCGCTCGGCTGTGCGCGCCTAGAGCTCCATCTTCTTTAAGATATGGCGTAGGGGGTTCCTCCCTCCTGCTGCCCGAGTTTTTATATTCATGCGCAACCAAGACTTACGTTTAAATTTAAGTAACAAAAAACACTACACCCTAGTTGACCTGGCCAAAGTCAAAAGGACACATGCATGTAGCTGCAAAATAAAATAAGACGGTCCCAGTACATCAATAACCAAATCCAGAATTTGTCTTGAGAAAACAAAGATCGCACCCAAAAAAATATAAACTGTTACGTCGATACTCAATTCAGTAAAACAATGCACAACATTACCAATTGGTCTACTGGCAGTGGCAAAATTAGATAAAAGAGTGCAAAAATCAATTGATAATGCTCCAGGCTAGACAACGATGACCCACTGCAGTGACTGCTGCATCAGTTGTAGAAATAAACAAACAAAAAAGACCAGCTGGCAGAACCACCTTGATGAAAACATAAAGCAGCAGCAGCCATGGGTTGTCAGCTAGGGTGGGGCAGGGGACCTCACATGCCTCTCGGTTCTTTGTCCGGGTGGCGGGAAGGCCCAAGCAGCAGGTCACATGGAGTGGCGGCGTCGGTGGTATTGGCCACCAGCCGACGAGATACGCAGCGCCTCCCACCCATTCTCGCGCTCACAGCCTCACAGGTGCTCAAGACGATGTTTTTCTGCAAATGTGAAGAAACAATCCATGATATCATCACAAAGCTACGAGATAGTAAGATTGCAAAGTGACATGTAAGTTGGATCAGGATATGGTTAACTACTCCAGAAAAGAGCTCCGATCCATTATATATGTGCTTTGCAAAAATAAAACAGAAAGATGCATTTCACCAAATCAGTTCTCGATTATTATCTAAGATAATTAGTTGTTGCTTGACTAATATGTAAAGATGTTAAACCAATAAGAGGACACACAAGTTGAATTGGAACTACACCAAAACAAAGCTCTGATCCCTTACATAGGTGATTTTCAAATAAAATATCATGTCACCAACAGAGCTATGAATGCTTGATTGGGTCTAGTAATTAAGAGAAGAACTAATACGCAGATACCACAGAAAACAGCAGTAGAAATAGATCTAGAAAAGAATGACGGGTTTCCCTCCATGCGGCAGAGCCTCACTCAGATGTAGAGAGGCAACAGCGGATAGCAGCCTTGCGTCGTCGGCTCGGCTGCGGCAGGGGTGCCTGGGTGCATCTAGGCTGTCAGCCGGACGGCGGGGAGGGCACGTGGAGGCAGCGGCAAAGAGTGTCGCTGCGCATCTCTGGCACACAGGTGCTCAAGACGATGCAAGTCTGAAGACAGTGAAACATGGTCAATTGGTCATAACTTAGTACACGGTTGAGAAAAGCCACTTAACATGGACAAGGATTGTATGAAGCATAGTATAACAGGAGTATGATCCATCTAGTGGACAGTTCAAATCAGGTCCAAAATCGTATCTTTAGTGCGTGCAAGTGTACTGTGACAAACTAAACTAAAAAATCATGTAAACTAGGAAGTGGAGGAGTACCTCTGAATCCCAACGCCCCTGCTGGTCCAATCCACGATGGTGTTCATCCCGGCGGAGGCGGCGTCGATACCGGCCCTTCTCCGACCGGTCCCCAGCGTTCGCACCGGATGTGACCGCCATCAGGGCGGGGGCGGCGGCTAGGGTTCGTCGTGGGGTAGCCGATGGGCAGTTCCACGCCATGGTGGAGGAGGTGGTGTCGGCACGGCTACAGGCAGCGCGAGGAGCAGAGGGGATCGGCTGGAATCGACCGGCGTTGGAGGCGGCAGCAAGCGGGGATCGGGGGCAGAGGGAGGGAGGCGGCGCTGTCCGCTGTGGGAGGAGGGAGAAAGGAGACGATCGAGGCGCCGCCCGCTAACATAGCGCTCTTTTGGGCCCGAAATTCCCGCTCGGCCCGAAACATAAACTTCAGCTCCAAATCAAATTTTCGTTTGCCACTTGTTTTCCTTAATTTACTCAACACAACACAAGTTTACATGCGTGCTTGTGTGTGTGCCACAACATCGCTTGTCAAAACCAAAAAAAAAAATGAACACTCTCTATGGATCTCAGCCCATGCATGCACGCATACATTGGGGCGGGGTATCTCCTAGAAGTCTAGAACTATTGTCTTCAATCCATCGCACGACAAGTCGGGGTAATAGCACGGTAAGCGCGGTCACCTCGACGGCAGCAACATCGGTCTGGTGATATCGGAGGACGTACAAAGTCGATGTTACGGTACCACTAGTATATGATCACAGATACACCATGCTTAGTTCATCAAGTAGCATAAACAGCAGGGGACTGGGAATTGGAAGCAGGGGATTGAGGAGGAGAAGCAGGGGATACAAGGAAACAGAGTTCAACACGCCATGGTCATCAGACAAAGCTGCCAAGCCACTACTACACGCATCTAAATAGAAAAGCAGGTTCCTGCCCGTAGGCCCACCAAAGCGTCGATGCTAGCTTCTTCTCTTCTCCCATTGGCTGCTTACTTGGTCCACTCTGGCCCACCAATCCTCGCTGGCACTCTTCCAGCCCGCCTCAGCCTCCTTCTCTGCTTGCCTGATGGTGCAAACACGACATCCACGGTTGGGTCCATGACATTACCCTCCCCTTGAGAGTCAGCTTGTCCCCAAGCTGAACACATTGGGTACCTTTGATGTATATCTTCGCGCGATTCCCATGTAGCCAGCGAGTCTGGCAAGCCTTTCCAACGGACTAACCATTGGCATTACGATGTCTGCCCAACCTTTCTCCATCTAGTACCCAGTATCATTTCTGGAGTCATATCATCCATTGGAACATCTGGCAAAGCTGATTGTACCTGGATCTGAGCTCCTACTGCTTGTTTCAGCTGAGACACATGAATGACAGGGTGAATTTTGCTTGTTTCGGGCAGTTTCAACTTATATGCTACCTTCCCCACCCTTTGTATCACCTTGAAAGGCCCATAATAGCGAAAAGCCAACTTACGAGTCCCTTGAGTTGCAACTGATGTTTGCACATAAGGATGAAGTTTGAGGTAAACGAAGTCACCTTCCTTAAAGCTCCTCTCTGTCGTCTTTTTGTCAGCTTGACTCTTCATGCGTTGCGTCTGCCGCTCAAGATGTTGGCGCAACAATTGTGTCATCTCTTCCCTGTCCTTCAACCACTGTTGCAGGTCTGGCACAGCGCAAGACTCCACCACATCAACACCAAAATGACGAGGAGCATGGCCATACAATACTTCGAATGGTGTTTTTCCCAGAGTGGAGTGTAGAGTAGTGTTGTA
The DNA here is from genome assembly GCA_947311845.1 of Poa pratensis. Classification (NCBI taxonomy): domain Eukaryota; kingdom Viridiplantae; phylum Streptophyta; class Magnoliopsida; order Poales; family Poaceae; genus Poa; species Poa pratensis. Next base: position 35,839,400 of record CAMZMU010000090.1, read on the forward strand.
CCAAAATTCAGCTAGCGGAATCCACTGCAGCCACTGTTTTTGACAAGAACTCACAAAGCAGCGTAAAAATCCCTCCAAACACTGATTGACACGCTCTGTTTGCCCATCAGTTTCAGGGTGCCTGGCCGAGCTCATACGCAATTCAGTTTGTGTCAGACGAAACAACTCCTGCCACAATGTACTTGTGAATATGGGATCTCTGTCGGACACAATTGCAAGAGGAAGGCCATGTAATCGATAGATGTGTTTCACATAAGCCATAGCCACTGACATTGCCGAGAAAGGATGCTTCAGAGGCACAAAATGAGCATAACGGGAGAACTTGTCCACTACAACCAGAATACAATCAAAACCTGAAGACTTGGGCAGGCCTATGATGAAATCCATGGTGACCACCTGCCAAGCACCCGGAGGCACCTTGAGTGGCTCAAGTAGGCCTGGGTATGGCACCCTCTCAGTCTTAGCCTGCTGACATACCGTGCACTGAGCTACATATTGACGCACTTGGTTCTTGAGTCCAGGCCAGGAGAAGAGCCTCTTCACTCTGTGGTAGGTGGCATGAAACCCAGAGTGCCCCCCAATTGGACTCGAATGCAAAGCTTTCAAGACTTCCACATGCATAGCAGTGTTTTGCCCCAGCCAAATTCTCCCCTTGTGCCTTATTAAGCCATTGTGCAGCGAGTATGTCCCCTGCGGAGACTGGATAGCAAGTTCTGCTAGGCGAGCTTGAGCTAAGGCATCATTTTCATAGCCTTGAATCACTGAATCTAGCCAGACCGGCTTGCTCTGTGACACCACCAATAGCTCCTCGGTGTCTGGTGTAATATTCCTGGATAAGGCGTCAGCGACACGATTATCTACTCCTTTCTTATAGACAATTTTATATCGCAGCCCCAACAATTTTGTTAAGGCTTTGTGCTGCCATGGAGTGGTCAGCCGTTTATCATCCAGATGCATCAAACTTCTCTGATCTGTCCTGATGATGAACTCACTATGTTGCAGGTATGGGCGCCATTTGTCTATGGCTAGGAGAATCGCCAAACATTCCTTTTCATAGGTTGACAACCCTCTGTGTCATGGTCCCAAGGCTTTACTGAGGAATGCCAGAGGATGGTTGTTCTGTAGTAGCACTGCACCTATGCCACGGTTACATGCATCAGTCTCAACCACAAAAGTTTGTGTGAAATCAGGGAGAGCCAGTACTGGAGCAGTGACAAGTGCTTGCTTGAGGGCTTGAAAGGCCTCTTCCCTTTGCGAGTTCCACACGAAAGGCACCCCTTCTTCAACAAGTCAGTGAGAACACGGCTTATCAGACCATACCCTTGGATGAATTTGCGATAATATCCTGTCATGCCCAACACCCTGCGCAGTTCCTTCACATTTGTCGGCCTTGGCCATTTAAGAATTGGCTCAATTTTCTTCTTATCAGTTGTGACTCCAGCTGAGTTGATTACATGTCCCAAGTACAATATTTCCTGCTTGGCAAATGCACACTTGGACTTTTTAACCTTAAGCTGATGCTGAACCAGGACTGCAAGCACACTCTCTAAGTGTTTGGCATGATCTGTGAGGCTTTTGCTGTATATAAGGATATCGTCCACAAAGACCAAGACAAATTTTCGCATGAATGGAGCTAAAATGTCATTCATCACTCCTTGGAATGTTGCAGGCCCTCCAGTCATTCCATACGGCATCACCTTGTACTCAAAATGCCCATGGTGTGTTTGGAATGCTGTTTTGTACACATCTTCCTCAGCCATACGTATCTGGTGGTATCCGGACCTAAGATCCAAGCTGGTGAACCAGGTAGCACCAGAAAGCTCATCCAACAGTTCATCAATTACTGGCAGAGGATACTTGTTCTTCACAGTCAATGCATTCAAATGCCGGAAGTCCACACACAATCTCCATGTTAGGTCCTTTTTACCCACTAACAGAGCTGGAGAGGCAAAAGGACTGGAGCTGGGCTGAATGACTCCTTGAGCCAACATTTCCTTCACTTGTTTCTCAATTTCGTTCTTCTGCATGGGGCTGTATCGATACGGTCTAAGATTGACTGGACTGGCACCCGGCAGGAGAGGTATAGTGTGATCATATTTGCGATGAGGGGGCAACCCTTGTGGAGTATCAAATACCGACTCAAAGGTATCCAACACCATAGCAATGATGCGAGGCACAGTTTTCTGTGTGGTGTCATCTGTAGTCGCATACAATTGAACCATGTAGTAAATAGAATCCTGCTGTTGCAAAGCTTGCAATTCCTCCACAGAAATTGGTTCACAATGACTGGTATTAGCCGTAATGCCCTGGAGTTTACACTGAACACCCTGCCAATCAAATTGGAACCACTTCTCAGCCCAGTGTGTGGTCATTAATCCCAATTGTTCAAGCCACTGCATACCAAGGATCACATCATAACATTGAAGTGGCAGCACCTTCAAAGAGGTTGTAAATTCATACCCCTGACACTGCCAAACACAATCAGGAATTTCTTCGTCTCCTTTCAAAAGGCCACCCCCAGCTACCTTCACTCGAACAGGCTGGGACAACTTCTGAACACCCGTGAGTTGGGAAGCCATTGCTGAACTGATGAAATTATTGGATGACCCTGAATCAATTAGAATCAGGACGTCACGGCCTTGGATACGTCCCAGCAATCTCATGGAGCTCCCACCTTCCGAGCCATTGACAGCTTGTTTGCCTATGGAATAGCATTCTTCCTGCACATCTGCCAAACATCTTGAAAAACCTCGGCCTCCCCACCGGCTGCTGGTTCACTATCAGAATCAGAACTCTGTAACATAGCCAGGAGCTCTTCTACCACGTGCAGCTGTACTGTTGTGCTGCATTTATGTGCACCAGGAACGAACTTCTCTCCACATGTAAAGCACAAACCCCGGGCTCTTCTGTAAGCCTTCAGTGCTGACACTTTGTTGAATATAGCATGAGTTTTGTCCTCCTGATGAGTATTTACTTGCTTAGCAGCCACTGTAGGTTGGAACGGTGGCTTGCTAATAAACCTTGATGGTGTCTTGTTAAATCGTGGAGTGTCCTCTTCAATCTCCTCCTGCAATAAGGCCAGAGAAACAGCAGTTTCCAAGTTCTCCGGACGATGAATCATGACTACAGCTTTAATATCACGAGCAAGACCTTCTATAAAGCGAGTACAGAAAAATGTGGGGTCTAAATCTGGCTTATAAGCAAGCATGTGATGCATGGGACTATCAAATTTCTCTACATAAGCTGCAACTGAAGTAGTTTGCCTAAGTCTGAAACATTGCCGGTACAGTAACTGGTACTGTCCCCTATCAAACTGCTTTGCCAGTAAGGCACACAAATGCTCCCAGGTAAGATCGGGCACTCGATCTTCCACACCTTGCAACCACAAGGCTGCCTTCCCAGTGAAATGCATAGTGGCATACTCGACACGATAACTAGGATCCACCGAGAACAAACGGAAATACTTCTCAGATGCCTTTTGCCACAGTCTAGGGTTCTCCCCATCGAAATGAGGGAACTCGGTGTGTGGAGGATTTGGCATGGTATACGTGGTGGTTTGAGTAACTTCAGTAACTGGAATAAGAGCCATAGCATCGTGTTTCTGTGGTATACCTGTGACCGGGGCAGACACAGTGAGGTCGAGTCTGTGTGTCTGACCCCGGTGAGCAGTTGCTTCGCTGTGGCCATCTGGCCCGGAGCTCGTCCCCTGCAGAGATGTCCCCGGTGCTGACGAATCCAGGGCTGCAGGCGGCGGCGTCACGCCTGGAACTTGGTGTGGATGCGGTCCCAGGGCGCTCAAGCCGGCTCCAATCACCACACGATCCACTTGTTTTCGCAGTTCCTGAACCGAGGAGCTCAGGTCTTGCTCAACTTGTTGACGCAGCTCTTGTACCGTGGTGGTTAGTTCAGAGACTTGAACGTCCACCTCCGTTCTCCACTCAGCCATTGATTTCAGCGACTGCGAGATATTCTCCACCAATACTTGAGTTGCTTCGATCTTCCCTTCCACAGAGGAGAGCCCCTTCTTCAGATCGGAGGACAAGGACTCGAGTAATTTCTGGATCCCGTCCATGTTCGTCTCCACCTTATCTATTCGCTCCGATGTCGCCCAACGAGTTTGGTGATGGCGATCCAGCTCTAGATCGAGTCGCGCTCAACCCAAATCTAGCCCCCGATCTGTGGCGTTCCTCACGGAAACTTTGTGATGATCTCCGAAGAGAATCAGCGCCGGCAGAACGGAATTACGGCCGGATCGAGGAATTTTACCGAGCAGCAGACCAGATCACCGACATCTGATACCAAATGTTACGGTACCACTAGTATATGATCACAGATACACCTTGCTTAGTTCATCAAGTAGCATAAACAGCAGGGGACTGGGAATTGGAAGCAGGGGATTGAGGAGGAGAAGCAGGGGATACAAGGAAACAGAGTTCAACACGCCATGGTCATCAGACAAAGCTGCCAAGCCACTACTACACGCATCTAAATAGAAAAGCAGGTTCCTGCCCGTAGGCCCACCAAAGCGTCGATGCTAGCTTCTTCTCTTCTCCCATTGGCTGCTTACTTGGTCCACTCTGGCCCACCAATCCTCGCTGGCACTCTTCCAGCCCACCTCAGCCTCCTTCTCTGCTTGCCTGATGGTGCAAACACGACATCCACGGTTGGGTCCATGACAGTCGAGGTCACGCCACATGCATCGTCGTGATGTACACGTCGCCGAAAAGGCTATGCGCGATCAAGCCACTTAACATGGACAAGGATTGTATGAAGCATAGTATAACAGGAGTATGATCCATCTAGTGGACAGTTCAAATCAGGTCCAAAATCGTATCTTTAGTGCGTGCAAGTGTACTGTGACAAACTAAACTAAAAAATCATGTAAACTAGGAAGTGGAGGAGTACCTCTGAATCCCAACGCCCCTGCTGGTCCAATCCACGATGGTGTTCATCCCGGCGGAGGCGGCGTCGATACCGGCCCTTCTCCGACCGGTCCCCAGCGTTCGCACCGGATGTGACTGCCATCAGGGCGGGGGCGGCGGCTAGGGTTCGTCGTGGGGTAGCCGATGGGCAGTTCCACGCCATGGTGGAGGAGGTGGTGTCGGCACGGCTACAGGCAGCGCGAGGAGCAGAGGGGATCGGCTGGAATCGACCGGCGTTGGAGGCGGCAGCAAGTGGGGATCGGGGGCAGAGGGAGGGAGGCGGCGCTGTCCGCTGTGGGAGGAGGGAGAAAGGAGACGATCGAGGCGCCGCCCGCTAACATAGCGCTCTTTTGGGCCCGAAATTCCCGCTCGGCCCGAAACATAAACTTCAGCTCCAAATCAAATTTTCGTTTGCCGCTTGTTTTCCTTAATTTACTCAACAGAACACAAGTATACATGCGTGCTTGTGTGTGTGCCACAACATCGCTTGTCAAAACCAAAAACAAATATGAACACTCTCTATGGATCTCAGCCCATGCATGCACGCATACATTGGGGCGGGGTATCTCCTAGAAGTCTAGAACTGTTGTCTTCAATCCATCGCACGACAAGTCGGGGTAATAGCACGGTAAGCGCGGTCACCTCGACGGCAGCAACATCGGTCTGGTGATATCGGAGGACGTACAAAGTCGAGGTCACGCCACATGCATCGTCGTGATGTACACGTCGCCGAAAAGGCTATGCGCGATCAAGCGCAAACAGATTGAGCCGAAATTCTAGGCTCTAGATACGAGCTCCACAGAAAACATTCACGCAAGAACCGAGGGAAGTATGCACACAAACCAAGAACAGGAACATCGAGTAACGCAAGAACGAACCAACGATCGATCCATTGTTTTGCTTGCGTAGTCCATCGATCCATGCATGGACTCCTGGATCCCAAGACGTACGGAGAGTACGTATCCCTCCTATCCGTAAAATATGTCGTGGCATTTCTGCTAATCAGGTACAACTCGTAGGTATGACTTCCGACACTTAAATCGGATCCGAAGAAGTTCCTAGAATTACCTAGCTGCTACTAGACACACTAGCAATCATCGACGCGTAAACCTTTTTCCCTTAGAAACTTCGAAGCCTAAACCTAACTTGCATGCGTTCACGTACACTCGGTGAGCTGCTTCAAATGTTACGCTACCTATAAAAATAAAGAAAATTTGCAAAACTCGCATGTATATATGGAAGGGAACTAATTATGCACCATTGATTATTGACGGTCACAACTGAGCGGGTGTTTGTCGATGACTCCATACACCACGAGGGCCTCCTTAGACGATGCAGTCCACCGTCGCCGACTTGACGTCCGGCTAAAGTCCCAAGTTACTGCACTAATTTCCGTACTGTTGTCAACCTACAGCGACGACGGTTGTGAGTTGCTCATCCTGTTTCCGTCGTGTGAGATGGCAATGGCGCCTATCCAAGCCACATGGTCAGCATCACGAATGATGAAATTACACCTCTGGGGCGCGACGTATGCAATACGACTCGTGCATGCACGTTTGATGTTCAAGAAATACATGAATAAAATAATCCGTGAAAGATGACATCGACTTCCGACCCCTCAGAACTATTGAAACTATAAATCTATTCCATTATCTTATTCCTGTATTTTTTATTAAATGTTTGTTTCTTCCCACAATTTTTTAAACAACACAAACTTTCGTCAAATATTTGAGTCGCTTAGATATTACGATAGAGAAAATAACGTTGTCCAAATTTGGAATATGAACTCATTAAAATTAGTTATCAACTTAATCCAGTATTTGAATCGCTTAGATATATAATCGTTAAAGTTAGCTAACAACTTAAAGCAGCTCTTATTTGAAAATATGGTCTATATAAGAATGTTATTAATTAACTTCGATAGAGAGATGAAGATCTTCTAGACGTTGTTGTTATTCCTATTGGTGGTCGTCACGGGCAAAAGTGTAATTGTAGATTGAGGCAAAATAGAGGATGACCCTGAGGTTGGGATTGTCATTATTTTATGCTACGACCTATTATTTCATGTGCCAAATATTTTTCATTTCTAATCACATGCCACTGATTTTGAGTATAGTAAATATCATGTCATGCATAAATTAATAACACACTACATAACATTTATTCTCGTGAAATTAAACATGTTGTGGCACTGGACATCCAAATTGTCTCTCCTGACGAGCGCCACCGACCATAAGGTCCCCTTTGTCGGCACGACGAACCATGAGTGTGAGCTCACTGCAGGAGTACATCACCATCTAGTTGCTCATGGTGGTGGCTCCCTCTACGGATGACCTCCTCGGCACCGACGTTGGCAGGATGTTCCATTCAAGGTGGATTGAGACAAAGAGGTCGGAAATGAAGTGGTCTATAAGATTTCATGTCAAGTCGGCAATGATGGGGCCTGTCATGACATAGGCACCAACGACGATCACTAAGTCGTCGGAGGGCATGGCCTGTCACGCCATATTTTATTCTGTGAAAGAAAAGATGATGTAGTACTGTGCAACGGTGTAGGGAAATATGTCACCCGTGGGAAGGTCACGAGACCTCCGCGGTGGCCGAAAAGTAAACTTCATGTTGTTTAATGTGCTTGATTGGCATTTACATACATGCTTTCAACATTAAAAATACCTTCCCCGTACATGGACGTTCAATACAAGGTCCCAAGCATAGTGACACAACTGTTCGAGGCAGCCACCCTCGATCCTTGGAGATGGGAAATCCACACTTTTCTAGACAAACCGATGGTTGGCTGGAGGACGCATTAAGGATATTGCGCCAAATCTCATGTTGAGGGTCCCTGAGCCTGCAGGAAACACCCACTCGATTTGTACACGAGGGCTGACTGGTGAATGTATAGAGGACCTCTCATCGGACCTAGGGGTAGTCGAGTTGTGGGAGCTACTGGTGCTAGAACACAGCGTGGCGGACATCACCCTGACAAATGGGGTGGATGATGAGTACTGGGAGGGCAACCAGAAGTAGTCAACACACTCAGCTTACCATGCACTTTTTGAAGGCATGATGGCCTAGATGGGAATCATCAGGTTTGGAGGTAGAGTGCAGCAAACAAATGCAAGATTCCTCCTGGATGGCCTTGATGAACAAGTGTTGGACACCACCTGAGTAGATGAGGATTTCCGCACCCGGTTGTGTGCCCCTATGCAACCAACAAGGGAGGACATATACCATTTCCTGCTTGGTTGCGTCGTGGCTTCAAAAGTATGGGCCACCTTCCTGAATAGATGGGGCTAGGCGGCATGGATTCCGGCGAGCATTGCCTGCTTCGCGGATTGGTTGCCAACTAGGTTGGCTAATGGGGCCGACATGAGAGATCCGTGGACGACGATCAACGTGATTTGTTGGAGTTTGCGGAGATACCGCAACATCATGTCTTCGAGAGCCACATTTTGTCAGTAGGTAGGGTGATCAGAATGATCGTAGCCAAGGCAGAGTTGTGGCGTGCAGCCGGCTTCTTTAGAGATACCCTGTTTTCAGTCCCGAGCGTCTGTGCTAGACGTGTTGTAATCAGCCAGACGTGTTGCATGTAATCGGCATCTTGGCCTCTTATTCTATGAAACACATATGTCACTCCATAAAAAAGAGTAGAAATGGTTATCGATCTTTGCTGCAATGCGGATGTGGATAGTTGAAGATCAATGCGTGGTGGTGCACAACAAAAGAATGGATGGAGTGACCGACAATCATGCTGGACTGCTCCGTGTGTTGACTAGTTGGAGACGTACGTGCATGCATGTGTGTGCCTCACAAGGGCATCATGTTGCATGCATGTTGGTTATCTATGGGAGCCCTGGCACGACTGTCTCAACGTGCGATGTTTTCTACTCCCTCTGTAACTTAATATAAGACGTTTTAGTTTAGGGTTTAGCTACCAAAACATCTTATATTTAGATACGGAGGGAGTAGTAGGGGAGCCATGTTGGTCATGTAGGGGAGCCATGTTGATTCATGAACGGGGTGCGGGTGTGACAAGGTCACCTCCTATGACCGGGCCACCTCGGTCAAAATTTTGTGGAATATGGGCTTGACGCTAGCCACCCGTAGCGGTCAGCGGGCTCATGCACCATATGTTTGCTAGTAGCGTTGGAGCCTCTCTCCCCCCTCCTATTGCTCTTATTTTTTTTCCTTCAAAGATAGCCTTGTGCCTGTGCTTTACATGTCATAAAAAAACACTTGATTTGAGGTATGATGAGGGGTCGAAAAAACTCAAAAGTACTTAAATGGTTGGTTGGACCTCGCGGAACTCGTCACGGGTTGCATATTAATAAGCATTATATTTGGTTTTATGCTTCATTCCCTTCTCACGCCTTATTATTTTATGCATGAAATGATAGCTATCACCTGTCATTTCATGTTCCATTTCGTCATCATGGCGTTGCACAAGGATTCCCGGGTGCTAATAGATTTCACCATCAATTACCTTTCATGTTAGCTCTAACTTTCGCACGCGAGAAACGATGAAGGATATTTCACAAGCGTTGTAAAGCTCTACGAAGTTAGTGTTTTTCATACTAGTGCCTCTGACGACAAATTATAGCGTGCGTGAAATTATAGTCATGCATTACCGTACGATGTTGACCGGCGAGAGCATAATTAAAGATTATCAAATGATCATGACAAAAAAAAAAATGTTACGTCAGACAATTGTACTATATCTCTATCTTTATCAACCACTCACCCCACAGGTTAAGCCTTGCGCTATTTTTTTTTTGTCACAACAGCATTTTGATTAGGCTTTTACTTGATATTTGTTTAGTGACATGAGCACAAGGCCTTCAGCGCAACCAACTCTGACTCATGTGTACGCGATAATGTGCAAAATACCTTTTGCTTCTCTTCGTGCTCCAACTCTTGGACACTGGCCCCGTTGTAGCCAGGTCGTGGTCATGGTGTCCAATGCGAATTTTCGTAGGTGTCGTAGCATTTCGCCGGTTTCTTTCCGACACGGTGATGACACAATTCCTTGCCACATGGTCTTGGTCGCGCGTTTTTCTTTCTTCGTCGCCGGCATTACTCTTGTGTCATCATGCAGTCTCGAATGTGTTTCACTTACGCTCCTCGATATCCATGTGCTTGGTGTATGTATATTTCCCTCGGTTCTTCTAGTGCTCTTCCAACAGTCTGAGGTTCTCAGCGAATCTCCTAGAGTTATAACATTCTTGCTCTTGTCGATGTGTGGACTCAATAGCTTTGTGGCTTTTTGGGTTGTCCCGGCTGACTCCTCGTTGCCTTTGGGTGACACAGACATCCCGCCGAGGTCTCAATTGTACGTCCTCAGTCCTCTGTCATCGGCAGGCCACGACTGCTTCCTTCGAGGTGTCCTCTCATACCCCCAATAACCCGTGTCACTAGTAGAAAATAGGGATTCCGTTCAGAGCTTTTGTCCCGGATTAATTACAACCCGGGACCAATGGGGCATTGGTCCCGGGTGGATATGCCCAGCGCCGCTAGCAAATGGTCCCGGTTCATAACGTACCTTTGGTCCCGGGTGTTACGAGCCGCGACCAAAAGGTTCCGCATTTTTCATTTAATATAGAATAACTCATATCTTTAAATCGGTATATGGAAATTGAATAAATAAAATGTCCAAATATATTAGAAAAATTAGAGGAATCAAAATATGACAAATATATCATATTTTGGATCACAAAAACGCATTTAACTCAGCGAAATTAGTTTCAAAAAATTGACATACTTTAGGCGAAATTAGGTAAAAATCAAGATAATTCCTAATACTTGGGGATTATTCAAAAAAAACTGGATTAGTCTTTGTGAAATTAGATGGGTGCCATTTTGCACCATATCTGTCTTGGAGGTTTTTTTACTCTATTTAATTTTTTTCAAAAAGCGGTAAAAATGGCCACCATGACCCTCTTCGAAAATGAGCTTAAAAAATCAAAATAAATTAAAAAAAGGAAACAATTGCGCACATAGTCTTCTAATGTCGTATACTAACGATTCAAGTTGATATAAAATGTCTATATACATTCAGAAAAAAAATCATGTGATATCTCAAAGTATGTCGTATGAACTCAAGGGTGAAAAGAAGATGTTTTCGATTTGCAACATGGAAATTTCAAAAAACTCACCAAAGTTTCATTTTGATGTTTTAGTATCAGGGGAAAAATAGAAACTTGAAATTTGAAAACATTCAACTTTTTGTGTCCGTGAGCGTGCATTGTGGGTGCCAGTTCACGTCCAGAACGCTTGGTGTGTTGACACGGATGAATTGCTTTCTATAGTTTGAAAAATCCCTTCGGAATTATTACTTTCTATACCAAGATACATATATTTATCGAATATGAGAACTTTATCACAAACTATGCCGTGAGAATTGTCATTACTTGATCATTACTTTCTATAGCAAGTTTATCGATGTTTTCGTGATGCAAAACATGGTATGGATGGCATATTTGAATTCGTCTCGTTTTTCTTTCTTATCAATTTGGTCATTTTATTTGACAAATTTTGATTTACGATTTAAAGATATGAATTATTCCATCTTAAATATTATTACATAATCACTCTCATTTATTCAGAAAATATTATTACATAATAATTGTTATTTATTTAAAAATAATCTTACATAATCATTCTATTTATTTAAATAAATTTTGAAAATTTAAATAATAAAAAAGTGTAACATCATGACTCAGGCTTAATATGATTGATAGGATATTATTATCAGTAAGTTCTAACTTCTCATTTGGAAGCTAATTTGGAAGGAACTCAAAAGTTAAGCGTGCTCGGGCTGGAGCAATTTGAGGATGGGTGACCGAATGGGAAGTGCTCGGGATGGGTGACCGAATGGGAAAATTGACCAGGTAAGTAGATTAAGTGTATAACTAGCTATTAAGTGTGTGGCTAAGTGAGAAATGTAAAAATATAATTTGGAATGGAATTAGAAATAGAATGATAATAAAATTTTGAAAATTTTCGTCTCCGTCCACGTGGAGACCCTTTTGTCGCGGTTCGTGGACACCCGGAACGAAAGGCCACCCCCTTTTAGTCCCGACCCTTTAGTCCCGGGTCCAGAACCGGGACGAAAGGCCCTCTGGACCCGCGACTAAAGGTCGGATTTCTACTAGTGTGTTATATCGTAACTCGTCGTGCCTTCATGGACGGAGCGGGCACACCCCCCGCCTCTATATGATGTGATGAGCGTGCATGGCAAGATCCATTTAGTCTTTTTGTACAAAGATCCAGCACGACACACATGGATGCAATTCAATCACGTTTATTTCATTTTTGAGAGAATGGATGCAATCACGTTTTTTTTTTGAATTTATCAATATATATTAAACCAGCAAAGAGTACACGATTACATCGATTACAAAAACAATACTAAAGAGATTAGCAAATCTATGAGATCTTCAACTTATTTCTTCATCCATGACACAATCTTGTACTTTTCTGAAGGCAGCCGTAGAACAACGCCGAAGCCAACAAACCACAGACCTGTGAATACCACCGAAGGTTCTCCCTTTTTAATTTTGAGCCGCAATGCCAAGGATTTGTGCACGCACGCATCCATTAAATTAATCAGGCAACATCGGCAAGAGCAGCACCACTGATATTACAGGGACATATAACCGAACCACTTTGTCGACGTTGTTGGGAGCCAAGTGAACGAATCACCATTGCCGAGGACGTAGTAGCCGGGATAGATATTACGAGGACAAACCTCCTCGCGGCAACCATGAGAAACAATCCAAGATTGATCTGGCGAAGCAGGATCTGAAGAACCATACCTAGACAGACTTAATCTTCCAAATCCACCATTGACGTCGGAAAGGGTATCTCGCCGTCGAACGAAGCGTGGAAGATCACTTATTATAGACGATATCACCTGAAAATATTGAAAAATTTATCATATATATCTTAAAAATATGAATATATAAGTTCTTGCATTTTATAAGTTTGGAGTTTACTGGTTAGAACTGTACGAAGAACAACACGAAAAGCATGTCCAGACCGATGGGAGCCTCTAAAAAAACAAAGTTGGAGTCGACGACGGTGGCGACCTCTAACAACGACATGCGCTAGGCATCCATGTGGCCCAACATGTCCTCTAGGTTGCCATGCTCGTCGTTGGGCTCCTCTAGCATGTGTGTCCGTCTGCAACAAGAGAACAATTGCCTCCTAGTTCAGCCACACATCCTCGGGCTCCTCCTAGTTCTGCAACAGGAGGGCGGTGGTGCTCCGCCGCCGCCGCGAGGTGTGTTGAATCCAGTAGCAGCAGCATCATGCAGGTTGATTACCGATCTACTGTTTCATTCATTGTACGTAATTTCCACGAGTCGTTATGTTCCCTGATGGATTTATATGTAGGCGAATGATCCATCTCTGTTCTCTCTTCCATCTTCTTGACCTGAGGGTTTCACTGACCCCTTATCACGCGAGGTGAGCTTAGTCTGATGTGTACGTTTGCTGTTGTTTTCCATTCTCCTGGCTCCACTAGCGCACTATTCTATTGTGGTTCCGAAGAGTTTCAAAGTAAACTGGGTAGCGTGTGAGGGCTGGTTGATCACATGGCTCTGATAATGCTCGTATGGTCATGGTCTTTTGGGACACAACCATCTATTTATCATTACTTCTTAATCTTAAAATGTATCCGAGTTGGCCACCCTCATCAAGGTTATCTATTAAGTTATTAACACTACCAGTTGCGAACCATTATGTGGACAAAATTGATTCAACTGTAGTATATTTTGAGATAATAATTAATTTTGCAAAAAGTTATGGGTAATGATGGCACAGGAGTTTAAATAGCGATACGATATATAGGAAAAGAATGAAAATTTTGTAGCAACACACGAGAATTTTCTTTTTGGTACTGGTTTAGTTCTAGTTCTATGATGAATGATTGATGATGGTAGGTGCATTGTAGCATGCTTATTATTTTCTAGATGCTGCACTCCTCACCTATCATTGTTCATTGTACGTGTGGTTAACGATTTTCCTCTTCTGATTGATAAAAAATAGCAAGCATGCAGTTTTGGCTTGTGAAAAAGTTGACATAGCTGGTGCTCTAAAAAGGGCATTCTTTAGCATTTCGGAGAACCAGTTTTTTTGCCTAGAACATTGCAAACGTCATTTCTTCACGAAAACTTGCACGTAGGTAGAACAATAAAAAATGTTTGTTGCAAGAAAAAATTTGACTTTTGATTTTGTTTGCTATTATTTTCATATTTTACTAGTGTGGTGCATGTGAGCTCGTGCACCGAACTGAACTTTGTAGCGCCAGACACTCTACATGATTATGGCTTTCAGAAACTGCAGCGTTGGCATTGCATCGTTTTTGCTGTCCGGTTTAGTATGTAAATACATCACTGACCGATCTCTCTGTTTTTTCTGTATGGATGCCAATATCAGGGGCGGAGCCAGGGCCCTGCATGCCCGGGCTAAGTTGACAATCTCCATCGTCGTACTAGGATAATAGTAATTAGAGAAGAAGTTTAGATGGGCAAATGCTATACAAATCAAGCACAGCTAGAACGACTGGCTCGCTCCGCCACTGAATGCCATACTTCACTCCTCATATAGTGATTCTCTTGGCTTCCATTTTCCCATGTTTGGTATATTTATCGATAATTCTACGATAAAATAGTGGATTGGCAGCTTGCCTTGCGAGGTCTACAACGATTTTAAGTTTCCACTCTCAGAGGTGGGTCACTCCTGAGCCTCTTTTAAATTCCTCTTAAGATGCTCAACAAATTTACACTCTGATTCACTAATGACAGAGTCGCGTCAATTATAATGTGAATCCAGACACGTATGTTGCTTCGAAAAGAACTTGATGAAGCCTTTCCTAATTATCCTGGGAATTATTTTGGACGTGAATATGTCTTAGTAGACTGAGAGTTATAACCAATTATATGTCGATTAATTTTTTATATTGACCTATAAAATATTCACTGGTGGTTATCCTTTGTGTATCTACTGCATAAAAATATTATTATGTCATTTGAATCACAGGTAATTCTTAGTGGATATTATAAATTTTTGTATACATATCTAAGAACAAACACATTGTTGTAATAATTTTTATCCAGTATCATGTTTGTTTTTGTTGTTCAAAGGAATAAAATTCAATGTTGTATAAAAGGCTCTTGGCAGCAACTGAGAAACAATAAACTATTGGACAACTGGTGAATTAGAAAAAACATTTTTTTGTTGTTTTGATCAACCATAATTTTTGTAATGAAGACGTACGGGCAGACTCGATGGACATTTGTGTTTACATTTTTACACGCTTGTTATAAGTTTAGAATGGTAAACCACCTCCTACTGTGGACCGTGTGGTTACAATCAGGCACACGTTTTGCCACATTTAATTCCAAACTTCATTCACGTTGTATTTTTTCTCTTGGATTCACGTTGTATTTTGAAATGGAGGCGCCTGGAACATGTATGTTCGAATTGGATCCATGTCTGGATTTGACATGTACTCTGTCAATGAAGACCCTCTAGCCAAGACGATGCTGCTACATGGTTGCAATATGTGCATCCTAACCACAACATTTTGTTGCTACAAAATAACTGGTGAAAGGAAGAAAAATGTGATGATGTCAACGATGGCATCCTCATGTGAGATGCAGCCGGATGAGTGGCGGAGCCAGGATTGAGCGAACCCCGAGCCAAACACTGGAAGGTTATTACTTTTTAAAAAGACATATGCGGATGGATTTGAATTTTTTTAATTACATAATTATTAATGAATTTTAGCTCGATGGGTGATTCAACAAGTAAATGAAGTAAATAGTACTTGGCATGGAGATACAAATCATGTTGACAAGGATGGATAAAACTTCTCCATCATGTTTTCGATGAAAAATTGTAATGGAACTGCGGCACTTCAATCTCTGAAAATCACGTAATTGCTAGACTGCGTGCTGTGGATATATTTTTTAGAAGTCAGCAACTTAGTCTTAGTGTAAAGGTGCCGTTTTCATTTTGTTTTGATACAAGATGTGGTAGAGCTTTTCTTCTAGAGAGGAAGGTGCCGTAGAGCTAGTAACGAGGCCGCGAGCGTGGCACTGAGAGGGTTTTCCGGTCAGTCCATGGATCGATCCATTTCTCCACTGAATGCCCCTATGGGCTACCTTAGTGGGCTGGGCTGCACTGAGAGAGGGAGGAATGTTTTCCAGAAATATAGAGAACGTGGACTATATCTAGGGTCGCTCTATATCTCGCCTTTAGCGAGTCGAACCCAAATACGATCCACGTTCTTTTTCCTTGGTTAAAATGCTTTGCTATTCTTGAAGCATCACAAGCCGATGTGCATGCGACCACGAGCGCGCAGTTACTACTCCTCAGGCTCAGGCACAGCGTAAGGAACAGCAATTAACCCCCTGCTTGGGTGGCGGCGACGTTGCGATGTTTTTTTTTTTTAGGGATAGACCCAGAAGGGTCTGGATACTGCAACTAAATTCCAGCAGCACGCTACAATTTACCAGAAGGACCTCCAAGAAGAAGACAATTTGGACAAGGTCCTTGACATTAACACAATAGACCCTAAAAGAAAGACATGAAACGCAATCAGGTCCGTCGCTACCGCCGATGAGCGTTGACCTCAAGCCACGGCCTTCGCCACCAGCACCGGGGACAAGATCACTTGATGCAGCTGGGAAGATGGACGCTGTCGCGAGATCAGAATAGGGCCTCCGATGGAGGTTGATAGCCGCCTGACGCACCGCCGGCGTCAGGGGATGGAGTTGCTGCCCGCCAACTCCGAGGATGAACTCCAAGCACGTACAGTATCACGAACATCCCGGCCTCCTGCGCAACTGGTGAACGCCGAGTCGATCCGGCCCTTCTCCTCGCCACCATGGCCGGCCAGAAGGGGGATCAACACCAAAGAGCTCCATATGCAGAGAAAGCAGAAGCGGCGCTTATTGAACCAAGCCACCGCTGAGCGCCTCCCAGCCTTCTTCCTCCTCGGAAGCATGAGAGACGCATCCAACAGACGCTGCCCAGCCCCGCGCCATGGAGCCAGAGAAGACGAGCTTGAGGGAAGAGAAAATGCAGCTTTATTAACGGAGATGCCAGAGGCCAGCTTGCCCGCTTGCCACAGCTCTTGCCACAGGAGGAGGACAGCGAAGAACACCAGAACCTGGGCGCACCGGATCCAGCCGCGGGGATCCAGCAACCTACTCCAAGACGCCATATAGGACACAAACGGCACACAGGCCAGACACAAACTAACCCTACTATCTACAGGGGAGCTCCGCGCACCTCTCCCTCATCTACTCCAGCCGGCAACGCCGTGTGAGAAGATTGGGGAATCGGGCGGGATCGGGGCGGCGGCGACGATCGACTCTCAAGGAGGTTTCTGGAGAGGAGAGGGGAAAGTGCGAATAGCGTTGCCGCAATGTTGCGATGTTGCTCACCTTCCTGGAGGCTGTGGGGGTGGTTGGCGAGTGGCTATGCTGGGTGATGGCGTGTGGTGGCGGTGTTAATGGTCTGCGATGGTCACACCCAGTGGCCCGGTGCTCTGGAGCCCCGGCCGTGTTGTGGTCTTGTTGTCCTCTTGGTGCCGGTCTTCCTAGTGTGTGCCCTCGCTTAATTTGTAGTTTGCGTCTTGCTGTGTGGAAGTGCTACAGTTGATAGCCGCATTCATGTGGAGCTTCGGCGCGGCTGTCGTTCCTACTCTCTCCGATGTCCATTTTGGGTTTGTTGCACTTGCGCGCGTTCTCGGGTGAACCTCTCTGTCGGCTAACAGTGTGGCGCCCTTCAATCTATGGCGAGAGGGAAAGGTTCCCTCTTCAACAACGGAGATAGAGAGGTAGCACCATTGACCTTTCTGGTAGCCAAGTGTCTGCCCTCTCCTGTTCCTCGTGCCTCCTCCTTCGTCTCGCCTCGCTCCGGTGGTGTCCGCTGTGGAAGATGATGGCCTTGGTGGTCCGAGCGAAGCTTCTTCTTCCTATTTTATGTTTGCCTGTTCCGTGAGGCTTGTAAGCCGTGTGTTTATACACTGTATCTGCCGAACTGGATTCGTTAATTCAAAGCTGGGCTCTTCGAGCCTTCTATTTTAAAAAAAAGGTTGAGTAAGGCATGCGTCCAACCATAGAAACATATTGGTGCTTTGTTTTCCCATCCCTGGCGGTTAATACTTCTAAGTTGCTAAGTGTTACTAGCCATTTTGTAATCCAGCGGATTTCCCCATCTCTGATATAAACATTTCGGATGCTATCGAGAGCATGGAAGTATAACGGCTGCCCTGCACACAGAGGTTATGAAACCTCATCACATCAACTCACTGATTGGCAAGATGGAAAATGAGATTCATCCTAGTGATTTCAAGATTGAAACTTAGCTTTCATTCAATTAATTGAGTGAGGAGAACTTGCCTGTGGCAAGATGGTTAGGTGGGTGGTTGTACCCCCAGCCCACCAGAGTTCAAACCCCAGGTTTGACGCTGTTGTTTCTCATTTAGGCGGAATATTCTTTCAGTGGGAGGCCACGTTCCCGTCGACAGCGAGGCGCCCGTGGTGACTTCGTCAATCTCAAGACCCAACCGCCGGCTCAGTCTTTCGGAGGTGCTCATAAGGGTAGGGTGTGCGTGTGTGCGTTCATAGGGGTGAGTGTATGCGCGTGTTTGTGAGCGTCTGCGTTGTACTGTGTTTCTCAAAAAAAAAAAATTGAGTGAGAGTGAAGTCTCACCCGTTGTGTACGTAGTACGCACCGGGTAGGACTTGTCTCCCTCGGAAAATTGCCTTACGTACTAGCTAGGATTTGGCTATTAAGTTCCATCTTCTTGAGAAAGTTGGTTAGCTTTCACATCGTTCGCCTTCATATAACTGTACAGGACAAGAGCAGAGAAAGCTACAAATTAAACTGAGGCTCCCTCACAAAGCAAATTCCAGTAATTTCTCAATTTTCAGATGACCCTCCAAATGCGAGCGGAATTGTGACAATGAAATAAGAGATGAGCAGCGGATTCCAATGTATACTTGCAAAAATGATAAGAGATGAGCAGTTTTGGATAACTAACCAAGCATAAAGAGCCCCCGATTCCGGTGTATCAATGCTTAGGTCAAAAGGGCCCCTAATTCCTCTGTTATTTCACGGACCGGTGGAGGACAAGATATGAGATGCTGGTCCTGTCCTTGTCACTGGATGCATCCTGGCGTTCAGGGCTCAACCGACATACTATTTAAGTGTTGTACAGAGTGAGTACAGAGTTCTAGCTACCTAGTGTCGACATATATATGGTCATAAGACCAAAATTTTATTATACGTTTGTGTTTAGATCATAAATCTGATTAATTCTGAGTGTTAGAGCGATAAATACCAGCAATGCATCACCACTAGGAGGCGAGTCGCGGGCTTTGCACTACCACCGTAGAGAGGACAAGAGATTGTCGCCCATGAAGCAGGGAACGCTAACCACCATTGGCCACACCGCCAAATAGCAATGGCTAGCCCACACTAGTCAAAGTGATGAGGGGATTTGCCGCGTCGACCGGACACTGCGCTTGAGCCACCGAGAACCGCCAGATCCTCCACCAGAACGGAACGACCGGATCTGGTCAGAGTGGGGCTTCCATCGCGCTAAAGGAGCTCCTCCGGTCACCATGTACTCCCGGCCGGAGGCGAGCTGGCGCACCGTCCACGAGTAGCATGCTGCCAATGCCCCTCATACATCGAGATTCCAGCCAAGACCGTAGAATGCAAGAAAAGGGAGATCCACATATCGCCCCGTTGACGATCACCATCGGCCACAATGCCACTTTGTCCACCATCAGGACGAGACGGCCACTCCGTGCGTCCACGCACAAGAGTAGAGGCTACGCCACCGCCCGGAGAGGAAGATCAGGAGAAAGGCTAGGGTGGCGGGTTTCGCCCGTGTCACCCCAGAGCAGGGGTTTGGATTTCGGCCCGAAATTCCGAATTCCGGCCGAAATCCGGCCATTTCGGTCAGGACCGGTAATAGTATTTACCGGACGAAATCTTATAAATTTTAGGTAATTTTGGTTCAATAAATTCAAAAAATTGAAGATAAGTTAAAATTTGCTCAAAAATTCAATTTTAAATCAATTTTCGATTGGTTTTCCTTCTAAGTTTCAAATTTTATTTCTTCCATTTCGTCCCAAATTTCACCGAAATTACCGAAATTCCCGAATTTCGGCAATTTCGCTCTGGGCCGGTAAATTTGCCAAACCGAAATCCAAATCCTTGCCAGAGAGGAGTGATGTGGGCGTTGCGTTATTGTACCATGGAAATTGATATAAATTAACTCACTTCTCTGTTCCATAATGTAAGCCTTTTTAGCAATCTAGTTTTGCTTGCTAAAAAGTCTTATATTGTGGAACAAAGGGAGTACTCTATTATTCTTATTCAATTGAGAACTAGGAAAACAATACACAATTATTGTCACGGCTATATAACGAGGGGGCATTGCAGCGGGCACACAAGAAAGGTACACTGAGTCACTGGCACTCGTACAGACTAAAATCTTGCTAGCTGCAGATACAGAACAAGTGGACGATGGAGGCGGTGCCGCACGTGGTGGTGATCGCGTTTCCCTTCGCGCTTCCCACGCCGTGAAGCTGTTCCGTCTAGCGCGCGCCCTGGCGGCCTTGGCACCGGCGGCGACCTTCTCCTTCCTCTCCACCGCCAGCTCCCTCGCGCAGCTCAACAAGCAGAATGTCGAGGGGAACCTACGCTTCGTGGAGGTCGCGGACGGTTTACCACCGGCGGCCACGAGTGACGCCGAAGCAGTGCCGGCGCCGCCAAATCCTATGATGCGTTTGGAGCTCTTCCTGGCTGCTGCTGAGGCTGGCGGGGTCAGGGAGGCGCTGGCGCTAGCCCGCGCGTCGGCGGGCGGAGCCAGGGTGAGCTGCGTTGTCGGGGACGCGTTCGTTTGGATGGCCGGCGAGGCGGCCGCTGCGGCGGCGGCGCCGTGGATTCCGGTCTGGACAGGCGGTCCGAGCGCGCTCCTTGTCCACCTCCGCGCCCATGCGCTCCGCGATGATGTCGGCGACGCAGCGGGACAACGGGCGGACGAGCTGCTGACGTCACACCCGGGCCTAGGCAGCTACCGTGTCCGGGACCTCCCCGACGGCGTCCTCGACCCCAACATCGACATTCCGATCGTCGTCCTGTTCCGTCGCATAGCGGAGCGCCTTACACGCCCCGCCGCGGCCGTCGCGCAGAACACCTTCCCCGGCCTCATCCCCGACGACGTCACCGCCGCTCTGAACGCGGAGCTCCCGGAATGCCTCCCCGTCGGCCCCTTCCACCTTCTTCCGGTCACCGGCAATGACACCGAGGGCGACCCCTACGGATGCCTCGCCTGGCTCGACAGCCAGCCCGCCCGCGCGGTGGTGTACGTCAGCTTTGGAACGATCATCTCAGCCTGGACAAGACCGGAGGAGCTGCATGAGCTCGCGGCCGGCATGGAGGCGTCCGGCGCGCCGTTCCTATGGTCGCTGCCGGAGGGTTCCTGGCCGAAGCTCCCGCCGGGGTTCCTGGAGCGTGCAAAGGTGGTGCCGTGGGCGCCGCAGGCGGACGTGCTGCGGCACGCGTCGGTGGGCGCCTTCGTCACGCACGCCGGGTGGGCCTCGGTGCTGGAGGGCGTGTGCGGTGGCGTTCCCATGGCGTGCCGCCCCTTCTTCAGCGATCAGAGGATGAACGCGCGGCTCGTGGCGCACGTCTGGCGCGTGGGCATGATGTTCGACGAGCCGGTGAGTCGCGGAGGGCTAGCAGCGGCGGTGTCGTTGCTACTTACCGGCGAGGAAGGGGACGGGATACGGGGGAGGATGCAAGAGCTCAAGGGCATGGCGGCCGGCTCGTTCGCGCCCGACGGCGGCAGCAGGGAAAACTTGCATAAGCTTGCCAACATAGTCTGTGCCGTCTCTCAAGTTTGAAGCCATGCGCCTCAAACTTGTCGCATATAAAATTGAGATGATACATATTAGAGATGAAAGATTGTGATGTGTACCAAGTTCTTCATGTTATCTCTAATGAAATGAAGTGGAAGCCATATGCAAATTAATGTTTGCCTTCTCGATTATTTGTCTTCATGCGAGATACCCATCAACCTGCACAGCTCGTACTAATGCCTGATCTGCTACCCTCTCACGTTTCCTCTCGAGAAAAGCTGATTAGGTCTCCTTCTTCCCGCTGCCGCCGACAGCAATCGTGCCTCGTCTCCCGTGGCCTTAGGGATAGGGAGGCACGGTGGACCCTGATCCTTGCCGACAGCAGCAACTTGATGGAATAAACTTCTCCTCGCCTAGCCCTCGTTCAGGCGGCGCATCTAGCGTCGTTGGAGGGCGTGTGGAGGTGTGTCTCTGTCGAATCTCACAGGATTCGGTCGGCGTTTATCTTCGGCAGATCCGATTGGATCTGGTCATCATTCGTCTGTATTTCTATGTTTACATGTTGGATCCTTCTGATCTACGCTTCTCTTCATCGGTGATGGTTGCTCGTCTGGTGCGCTAATTCTGTGGGGTCTTAGCACAACAACTTTCCAACTGTCTACTACAATAAGGTTTGCCCGGCTCCAGTGAAGGAGGGGCGATGATAACAACGGCGCTCCTTCGGATTGTTTCAGTGCTTGTAATCGTCGCTAAGTGGTTTACAGATCTGGATGTAATTTTTATTACTTCTTACGTTCTTTGTAGTGCCTGACAGTTGATGAATTGATTGAAAGTATTCTCGCAAAAAATACAAAATATAATTGTAAACTGGTGAATTCTATTATTTTCAATGCAAAGATGGAGCTCCTGGGCATTGCTTAAAAAAATTGTATGAGCATTTCTGAGATAATACAGAGCTTATGGAAACATTTTTCTATCTAACTATGTTGTATAAAGACGGATACTGCTGAGCAAGGGGCGTATCGCCGAGCCAGACGTCTTTCAAAAACGTGCACCTTAACCATTCCCAATTTTTTTTTTGATTTTTAAGGGTTTTCTCATTTCACATAACAGTCATTACAATCTTTTACAACCGACGGCACAATCTGGTTAGGCACATAGTTACACCAGTTGCCACAAACACCCTGGACCCTAGCCAGTTTAGCTAAATCATGGGCGACAGAGTTGCATTCCCTTTTAACAAGAGACAGAGTGAACTGCAGGGCACCTCTTCTCAGGCGATCAATTTCTCTGTAAACGTAGCAGCAGCTTGAGAGGTCTTGCCTTCCATCTTCTAACGAAGACCACACCGCTGCACAATCAGTTTCCACCACCTGAACTTGAATCCCCTTCTCGTTACAGAAATTCAAGCACCTAAGAAGTGCATTAGCTTCTGCTTCTTCCACTAGTAGGAAAAGCCAATTCTATGGAAGCTTATTCTGTGGCGCACCTTATAGCCGTGCGCCATAGAATAAGCTTATGTGGCGCACCTGTAAAGATGCGCGACAGAATAAGGTTATTCTGTGGCGCATTACTTATTGGTGCGCCACAGAATTATCTTATTCTGTGGCGCAGCTATGCCCATGCGCCACAGAATATGCGCGGGCCCCACACCCACGCAAGGGTCAGTCACTTTGGGCTTTATTCTGTGGCGCACCAGCGTGCATGCGCCACAGAATACGCGTATTCTGTAGCGCACCACTAGGTGCGCCACAGAATAAGGATGTATATATACAAGCATATCTACGTATACAAGCAGAATAACGTGGTTCCCGTTGACGGGACACGTTCCGTCGGACTTCCGGCGCGTTCACCGTTTTCGCCAGTTTTCACCGTTACGGAAGTGCTGCCCGTTGACGGGACACGTTCCGTCGGACTTCCGGCGCGTTCACCGTTTTCGCCAGTTTTCGCCAGTTTTCACCGTTACGGAAGTGCTGCCCGTTGACGGGACACGTTCCGTCGGAGACTTCCGGCGCGTTCACCGTTTTCGACAGTTTTCGCCAGTTTTCACCGTTACGGAAGTGCTGCCCGTTGACGGGACACGTTCCGTCGGACTTCCGGCGCGTTCACCCGTTTTCGCATTTCGCGCCACGTTTTCACCCACAAAAAACATAGTACAGTACCTCATTTGGTTGGTGATATAATTTTGATTATGAATGAATAAAGAGGTATGATGTGTTCAAAACATGGACAATTGCATGAATAAGGAGGTATAATTTTTTTTGTATTAATAATATGTGTGTGAGACAAACACAAAATTTGAAGAAACAAATAAAAAAATGTTGTGGCCACATTATTCTGTGGCGCACCCTTGAAGCCGTGCGCCACAGTATAACGTTATTCTGTGGCGCACCCATTCATCCGTGCGCCACAGAATAACGTTATTCTGTGGCGCACCCTTGCAGCCGTGCGCCACAGAATAATGTCAGCCGTTTTTCTAACACGCACGCGCGCCTTCTTCCCCCAAATTCACATCTCGCGCAGCTTCTTCGTCTTCCTCAAACGACGCACGCGCCCGCCGTCGACCACCCGCCCGCCGTGCCCGTCCTCGACGCCGCCGTGGTCGACGCCTCCGCCGTGCTCGACGCACCCGCTCTGCTCTACTCCGCCGTCCTCGACGCCCCGCCGTGGTCGACGCCTCCGCCGTGCCCGTGCTCGACCACGCCGTCGACGACGCCGCCGTGCTCGACGCCGCCCTCCTCGACGCCGCCGTCCTCGACGCCGCCCTCCTCGACGTCCACGGTGAGCCCCTCCTCTCCTCTCCCTCCTAGCACCGAAGGTGCTTGTGCAAATGCTTAGCCAGATATAGGATCATTTTATGCTTGTGCAAATGCTTGTGCAAACGCTTACAGCGATCTGATGTCTTGTGATCAAGTAATTTCTTTTCGAAAACCAATGATTTCATTGATTTTTTCTTTGTCCCTAGTGCTTTGAATCTTTTCAACATTCTTGGAGGCTGGTAGTTAAAAAAGATATCTATCAAATATAATCCAAAGTTCTGAACAGTTTTATAGTTACATTAAGGCACATCCTATAGCCATGATATAGGATCATTTTATCAGGAACAACCTTAGCAGAGTTAATGTTATTAACTATTGGTGTATGAAAAATGTGTGACATATTCAGTCTAAGGAATGAGATGCTCTATTGTAATACCGGGTGCTTTCTAATTCCATCACTGCATTTTCTAAATATCACTTCTTTCACCCATCCTTTCGGTAGACCATCTGGACTGAAGTCCACCTGTGCTAGTATCTGTAAATAAGTCCAAAGCTTAGATATGAAAAAACTTGTAACCTTTTATAGATACAATGCTGTTCAAATAGGAGAATAATTCCAGCAAGTGGCATACATTATCTTCAGAGAAGGTGTCGCACAGCCCCTTCACATCACATATAGAGATCGCACCCTCATTCACATAGCAACAATATTTATATGAATGTAGTTTTTTCTCAGATATTTGAAAACATTTTTGCAGCACAAATAGAAAAATTAAGCATAAAAGGGAAGTTCATTGATCACTTCATAAAAGGGAAACTAACATTGTATATAGTTAACTAATGCATTATTTGTTGTCAAATAACATTGTATATAGTTAACTAATGCATTATTTTCCCGTATGCAGGAAATTTAGAAGAAGCACCGCGTTCTTTCAGGTGAGATGTGGAGATGGCGATGCGGGAGATGTGGATTTTTTATTGAGATGTGGATTTGGCTCCGACCATCGTGTCGTGGAGATGCCGGCCGGATATGCCGGCCGGAGTTGTGTTTTTTTAAATTTGGAAATGCTTGCAGGTACCCCCGAGAGGCCCTTGAGATTGCCGGAACGTCGATTAACTTCCGTTCCGGCAATTTCGGGTACTCCATATGTCCCTTTTTTAGCAAAGGTCATGCCGAATTTTTTCGTGAAATTTGGCATGACTTTGCTAAAAATAGGACATATGGGGTATTGTGCTTGAGCTCCGACCATCGTCGAGTTGTGTTTTTTTAAAATTTGGAAATGGTTGCAGGTACCCCCGAGAGGCCCTTGAGATTGCCGGAACGTCGATTAACTTCCGTTCCGGCAATTTCGGGTACTCCATATGTCCCTTTTTTAGCAAAGGTCATGCCGAATTTTTTCGTGAAATTTGGCATGACTTTGCTAAAAATAGGACATATGGGGTATTGCGACTAATGCATGGGCCGGGGTATCTTAGTACTTAGTTAGGTGATTTTTTTTCTCTTATATTTGTCATACTAACTTTTTGCCTCTTTTTAATGCAGTTCAAACATGTCGGGCGACGCTTCTAAGCGCATGAGCATCGAAGAGCAAGCAAGAGTACAGAACATGGACTTTTGGCCCAACGATATGAGGGACGAAGCCGCGGTCACTAGTGGCGACGAGGCTGAGGAGCATCAACGGGAGGTCCGGGATCCCGACCCCGAGTACCACGAAGAAGGTGGTGAGGATGACACCTCAGGAGATGGTGGCGACCACACGACCACTGGCGATGACCGCACCGATGGCGGCGACCACACGGAACCCGGCGACAGCAACCCGGCCGCTAAGAAGAAGAAGAAGCGGAGGGCAAGGACTAAACCGCGTAAAGTGCAGTCGGTGGACAATGTCACGGACGTGATCACGGAGGTCAGTCCAAGTGGCATGCCGTTGGAGCCTAAGCACGTTGCACGAGGGTACAGCATGCAACTAGGGTGCATCCTCCGAGAAGGCGTGTCGATCAACACGTCTGACATTAGAAGCAAAGAGAATGCGGCTTTGCTCGAACACCTGCTCAGGAGGGTTCACCAACGATACACCTTCCCGAACCCTAAACCCAAAAATGTGGATAATTACGCCACCACGAAGATGAGCACCGCCTTGAGCAGCTGGAAATGCCGGGTGAAGGCGAAGATTCATAATAAGAAGAGCTGGGAGGAGATTAGTACAGGCGAGCCTCACATCACCTTAGAAGAGTTCGAGGTAATTAAGGACTTTTTAAATTCTGAGGTGTGTACAAGATGGACCGAGTGGGGGAAGGAAATGCGGAAGAGGAACTTAGGTAACCACCGTTTGGGAAGCGGCGGTTACAAATCCAAACAACCCACTTGGGACAAGGAGGACGCAGAAATAAGAAAACGTGGGCTGGACAACCCATGGGATAAATTCACAGACGAGCAGACCAGGAACTTTGTCCGGTCCCGCTACTATCTCAACTGGGAAACAGGCAGCGAATGGGCCTTATCCTAAAAACAGGCAGCGAACTAATGCACCACGCTCCAGTGGACAAGGGTTTTATGAAGGTCAAGGTAGTCACGGTGCCGAAAGTGTATCACAACATGGACCCCCCCGTTCAACCTCAAGGAGCCGATGAACACGTGGTCCTTGGAAAGTGCCCCGAATGGGTCTCGCTATGGCCGAAGACCCAGATTCATCTTGGGGGGGTATTATTGATGAGGGCCCAAGACGCAACACCGGCGCCACCTCAAAGTTCCGGCGGGACGCTCCGATCCATCCCCCAAAGAAGCCTGCAGCCGTCGCCACCACCACCAACTGCCAGAAGCAACTGTTGGTAGGCTCTCAACCACAACCGGTGCAATTGGGTTCCGAACCACAACCGGTGCAATTAGCAGGCAACGCCTCTGCACCTCAACGTATTGGTGGCAACGACGACGACGACGATGATGATCTTATCGACGTCGATGGCTTCCTCAACACTGGCGCCGAAGACGCCGACGGATTCATGCGTCCTGTGGATCTCGAACCACCCTTCCGTGCCCACGCCGATCAACCTGCTCGTCTCAATGCAGTCACGCAGCGCCTGGACTTCCAGGGTTTATCTCAAGAGACACCTCCAGCAGCCGGCGTTGCAGCTCAAGACAAACCGGCTACCGGCGTTTTCTCCCCTGGCACGATTGCGAAATCGGTTGCAGAGGGGCTTCGTGGGCAGCCATGGAGCAATAAGCCCAGGAGTCCCCCCAAGAAGAGGCCTATACGCGCTCAATGAGGCCATGACTATCCACAGAGATAATCTCTCGCACGTCGTGGTAGCGGATCCCTACTACATGCGTGACAGCCAGCTGGTGCAAGGATCTGTGACACGGACCGGCGCAGTTGAGTACCTCGAGAGGTTCATGTTGCAAAACCAGCAAAAGAATTGCCTTCTTGTGCCTTTCTTTCCCGAGTAAGTACACATCCGCTCGCCGCCGTATCTTTTGCCTTTCCGAGTTCAATGCATGCTTGTTTCTGATCATCATCTCATTTAAATTGTGTTGAGCAGGGACAAGTACTGCGTCCTCATCATCCTACACCCGAGCCATTACCATGCCACTTATTTTGACTCAGGTAGTAGTACTACGAAAAGGTATGCCAACATAATTGCTGTCCTCAATCAAGCTCTTCACGGCTACCACCAAAAGGGAGGCGTCTTCGAAAGCATCGTGCAACCACAATTAATTGATAATAAGTTGCGCCGGTTCAAGCATATCACCGAGTTATCTTGCCTCAAGGAGCAGTCGGGCAGCGAGATGGATGCCTTCTACGCCCTCCGTCATATTAACATGATTATCCGAGATGGAGCGCAATGTGGTTTGCCATCTGCTTTACAAACATGGGTCGAATATGACAGACGCAAGTCCGATATGGATCTTAGAAAAGACTTCCAATGCATCAAGACCAAGTTATCGGAAGTCATCATCGGAAATGTTATCACAGCAGGGGGGACCTTCCATTGCTCCCGACGAGGTAGATAGGATGTATTATAAAAGAAAACCTTACACATGCACACATACATACTCTATTTTATCCACTTAGATGAATAAATCATGCATGCATACTCTATTGATATTATTAACCAATATATATATCTATCTCCATCTACAGGGTTGCATCAGAGAGAAATCGAAGAACGCCTAAAGTTGCAGAAGGACAACAGGGCGTGGATGACGAAGAAAGACGGCAAACCATTCCCGGCGCCGCTCGCACCGCTCGCTACATGAGATCGTCGTGCTCCCGCTTTTGCTCACCGTCAACGCCGAGATGTAATCTATTCGATCCTAGTGTAGGCGGTGAACACTTCATTTGTAACGTGTGCAACGATCGATTAACTTTTGTATATATCTCAACACTTGTGTAAAACTTCGGCACTTTTGTATCAACTTGTGATGAGACATATATTAGTAATGTGTTTGTTTTGATATATGCATCTGTGAAAATATATCCCTGTTTCTGTTATATCTGTGTAAATATGAAATATACATGTATTCTGGTATTATACTGGTATTTGTATTCTGGTAATATACGGGTACAATACGGCACAGTAATTCTGTGGCGCACCCAGAACTATTCTGTGGCGCACCCTATTCTGTGGGGTGCGCCACAGAATAGTTATTCTGTGGCGCACCAGGCTGGGTGCGCCACAGAATAGCCACTATTCTGTGGCGCACCTGGTGGTGCGCCACAGAATAGCTTATTTAGTGGCGACTATTCTGTGGCGCACCACCCATGCGCCACAGAATAGCAAAATGGTGCGCCACAGAATAGCTTTTCTGTACTAGTGTTCCGCGTGATTGCAGTGTTTCATTAAGTCAGCTAAGCACCATAACACATTTCCAGAGTGATCTCTAATCACTCGTCCCATCGACGCCTGTCCTGTATCATGGATAAAGCCTGCATCAAAATTAGTTTAAGCATTCCCATGTCAGGCGGTTTCCATTGCTCCGGTCTGTCGGAAACCGTTTTATTGAAGCTATGTACCAAAGTATTCTGTCTCTCATCATCCCCAACCTTCACCCTGAATCCAGCAGAGGCAAGGTTCTGGATATAGTTTTGAAGGAAAACTACTGATGCCTCTATTGAACTTTTACCATCCTCATGAACGATGTTATTTCTCAGGTGCCAAGCTCTCCACAATAGCAACAGAATCAAGGGCTTTTGCTTTAGTGCAGTGAACAGTAGCATGGTAACTGCTTTCCTCGCCTGTTCCACAAATGTTACATGTGTTGTCGTGTTCCAAAGTTCTTCTCCACTTATTCTTCTTAGTAGCTAGGTTATCAGAGGCACATCTCCAAGCGAAGATACGGACCTTATGGGGAACCTGTGTTTTCCAAACAGTGTCCCAAATGCTCCTAGTATCATCACCAACAACACTGTTACCGCTTAAAAGATGGGCCTTCCTTGAGATGTCAAAGGCCAGTCTGTATGCGCTCTTGACTGTGAACATTCCGTTCCTTTCATAATGCCATGCCGGAAAATCTTCATCATACCTCATCGGATTTATCCTCAAGATGTCGGCAGCATCATGAGGTTGAAATATTCCTCTGACTTTTATTTCATTCCACATTCTAGTTCCTTCTAAAAACAGCTCACTAACCTTCCTGCATCTAGAGTGTATCCGCAGGTTGTTAGCTGGCATTGGTTTCCTCCGGGGTATCCAGTTTGATCTCCGAAAATTGATCTTCTCTCCATCTCCAACTCTCCAGACTATGCCTTCTTTTAGCAATTCTAGCCCATGTTCAGTGCCTCTCCAAGCAGGGGATGCATCAGCTGCGAAAACCGTGTCCAGTAAATTACCATTAGGAAAATATTTTGCCTTCAACAATCTGGCACATAGGCTATCAGGTTTAGTTAGTATACGCCAAGCCTGTCTTGCAAGTAATGCTTGGTTGAATAACTCAGTGTCTCTGAATCCCATACCACCCTGACATTTTGGAAGTGTAAGATTTTCCCAAGCAGCCCAATGCACTTTCCTATGTTGTTCATCTTCTCCCCACCAAAACTTTCTGATGGTTTTCATGTAATCCTCATGGAAACCAGTTGGTAGTTTGAAAATACTCATAACATGGATGGCTAGAGCCTGAGCCACCATTTTTACCAAGGTTTCCTTGGCTGCCATGGACATATGGTTTTCATTCCATCCCCCAAGTCTTTTAGAGAATTTCTCCTTGGTTGGTTGGAATTTATCAGCTTTCATCCTACCTTCCGGTGTTGGAAATCCCAGGTATTTCTCCTCAAAAGTGCTTTGTTCAACACCCAGAATATTTTTGATGTCATCTTGCGTGGCATTACTGCAAACAGAACTGAACAGCATGGAGCATTTACCAGCACTAATCAGTTGCCCCGTGCATCTTTCGAAGAGGTTCAGGGCATCTTTGATAGTTCTTGCCTGTTGTTGGTTTGCCTTGAAGAACAGAAGGCTATCGTTTGCGAAAAGCAGATGGGAGATACCTGGGGCACATCTGCATATCTTCAGGGATTGCAATTCATCCATGTTGATTCATGAACGGGGTGCGGGTGTGACAAGGTCACCTCCTATGACCGGGCCACCTCGGTCAAAATTTTGTGGAATATGGGCTTGACGCTAGCCACCCGTAGCGGTCAGCGGGCTCATGCACCATATGTTTGCTAGTAGCGTTGGAGCCTCTCTCCCCCCTCCTATTGCTCTTATTTTTTTTCCTTCAAAGATAGCCTTGTGCCTGTGCTTTACATGTCATAAAAAAACACTTGATTTGAGGTATGATGAGGGGTCGAAAAAACTCAAAAGTACTTAAATGGTTGGTTGGACCTCGCGGAACTCGTCACGGGTTGCATATTAATAAGCATTATATTTGGTTTTATGCTTCATTCCCTTCTCACGCCTTATTATTTTATGCATGAAATGATAGCTATCACCTGTCATTTCATGTTCCATTTCGTCATCATGGCGTTGCACAAGGATTCCCGGGTGCTAATAGATTTCACCATCAATTACCTTTCATGTTAGCTCTAACTTTCGCACGCGAGAAACGATGAAGGATATTTCACAAGCGTTGTAAAGCTCTACGAAGTTAGTGTTTTTCATACTAGTGCCTCTGACGACAAATTATAGCGTGCGTGAAATTATAGTCATGCATTACCGTACGATGTTGACCGGCGAGAGCATAATTAAAGATTATCAAATGATCATGACAAAAAAAAAATGTTACGTCAGACAATTGTACTATATCTCTATCTTTATCAACCACTCACCCCACAGGTTAAGCCTTGCGCTATTTTTTTTTTGTCACAACAGCATTTTGATTAGGCTTTTACTTGATATTTGTTTAGTGACATGAGCACAAGGCCTTCAGCGCAACCAACTCTGACTCATGTGTACGCGATAATGTGCAAAATACCTTTTGCTTCTCTTCGTGCTCCAACTCTTGGACACTGGCCCCGTTGTAGCCAGGTCGTGGTCATGGTGTCCAATGCGAATTTTCGTAGGTGTCGTAGCATTTCGCCGGTTTCTTTCCGACACGGTGATGACACAATTCCTTGCCACATGGTCTTGGTCGCGCGTTTTTCTTTCTTCGTCGCCGGCATTACTCTTGTGTCATCATGCAGTCTCGAATGTGTTTCACTTACGCTCCTCGATATCCATGTGCTTGGTGTATGTATATTTCCCTCGGTTCTTCTAGTGCTCTTCCAACAGTCTGAGGTTCTCAGCGAATCTCCTAGAGTTATAACATTCTTGCTCTTGTCGATGTGTGGACTCAATAGCTTTGTGGCTTTTTGGGTTGTCCCGGCTGACTCCTCGTTGCCTTTGGGTGACACAGACATCCCGCCGAGGTCTCAATTGTACGTCCTCAGTCCTCTGTCATCGGCAGGCCACGACTGCTTCCTTCGAGGTGTCCTCTCATACCCCCAATAACCCGTGTCACTAGTAGAAAAATAGGGATTCCGTTCAGAGCTTTTGTCCCGGATTAATTACAACCCGGGACCAATGGGGCATTGGTCCGGGTGGATATGCCCAGCGCCGCTAGCAAATGGTCCCGGTTCATAACGTACCTTTGGTCCCGGGTGTTACGAGCCGCGACCAAAAGGTTCCGCATTTTTCATTTAATATAGAATAACTCATATCTTTAAATCGGTATATGGAAATTGAATAAATAAAATGTCCAAATATATTAGAAAAATTAGAGGAATCAAAATATGACAAATATATCATATTTTGGATCACAAAAACGCATTTAACTCAGCGAAATTAGTTTCAAAAAATTGACATACTTTAGGCGAAATTAGGTAAAAATCAAGATAATTCCTAATACTTGGGGATTATTCAAAAAAAACTGGATTAGTCTTTGTGAAATTAGATGGGTGCCATTTTGCACCATATCTGTCTTGGAGGTTTTTTTACTCTATTTAATTTTTTTCAAAAAGCGGTAAAAATGGCCACCATGACCCTCTTCGAAAATGAGCTTAAAAAATCAAAATAAATTAAAAAAAGGAAACAATTGCGCACATAGTCTTCTAATGTCGTATACTAACGATTCAAGTTGATATAAAATGTCTATATACATTCAGAAAAAAAATCATGTGATATCTCAAAGTATGTCGTATGAACTCAAGGGTGAAAAGAAGATGTTTTCGATTTGCAACATGGAAATTTCAAAAAACTCACCAAAGTTTCATTTTGATGTTTTAGTATCAGGGGAAAAATAGAAACTTGAAATTTGAAAACATTCAACTTTTTGTGTCCGTGAGCGTGCATTGTGGGTGCCAGTTCACGTCCAGAACGCTTGGTGTGTTGACACGGATGAATTGCTTTCTATAGTTTGAAAAATCCCTTCGGAATTATTATTTCTATACCAAGATACATATATTTATCGAATATGAGAACTTTATCACAAACTATGCCGTGAGAATTGTCATTACTTGATCATTACTTTCTATAGCAAGTTTATCGATGTTTTCGTGATGCAAAACATGGTATGGATGGCATATTTGAATTCGTCTCGTTTTTCTTTCTTATCAATTTGGTCATTTTATTTGACAAATTTTGATTTACGATTTAAAGATATGAATTATTCCATCTTAAATATTATTACATAATCACTCTCATTTATTCAGAAATATTATTACATAATAATTGTTATTTATTTAAAAATAATCTTACATAATCATTCTATTTATTTAAATAAATTTTGAAAATTTAAATAATAAAAAAGTGTAACATCATGACTCAGGCTTAATATGATTGATAGGATATTTATCAGTAAGTTCTAACTTCTCATTTGGAAGCTAATTTGGAAGGAACTCAAAAGTTAAGCGTGCTCGGGCTGGAGCAATTTGAGGATGGGTGACCGAATGGGAAGTGCTCGGGATGGGTGACCGAATGGGAAAATTGACCAGGTAAGTAGATTAAGTGTATAACTAGCTATTAAGTGGTGGCTAAGTGAGAAATGTAAAAATATATTTGGAATGGAATTAGAAATAGAATGATAATAAAATTTTGAAAATTTTCGTCTCCGTCCACGTGGAGACCCTTTTGTCGCGGTTCGTGGACACCCGGAACGAAAGGCCACCCCCTTTTAGTCCCGACCCTTTAGTCCCGGGTCCAGAACCGGGACGAAAGGCCCTCTGGACCCGCGACTAAAGGTCGGATTTCTACTAGTGTGTTATATCGTAACTCGTCGTGCCTTCATGGACGGAGCGGGCACACCCCCCGCCTCTATATGATGTGATGAGCGTGCATGGCAAGATCCATTTAGTCTTTTTGTACAAAGATCCAGCACGACACACATGGATGCAATTCAATCACGTTTATTTCATTTTTGAGAGAATGGATGCAATCACGTTTTTTTTTAATTTATCAATATATATTAAACCAGCAAAGAGTACACGATTACATCGATTACAAAAACAATACTAAAGAGATTAGCAAATCTATGAGATCTTCAACTTATTTCTTCATCCATGACACAATCTTGTACTTTTCTGAAGGCAGCCGTAGAACAACGCCGAAGCCAACAAACCACAGACCTGTGAATACCACCGAAGGTTCTCCCTTTTTAATTTTGAGCCGCAATGCCAAGGATTTGTGCACGCACGCATCCATTAAATTAATCAGGCAACATCGGCAAGAGCAGCACCACTGATATTACAGGGACATATAACCGAACCACTTTGTCGACGTTGTTGGGAGCCAAGTGAACGAATCACCATTGCCGAGGACGTAGTAGCTGGGATAGATATTACGAGGACAAACCTCCTCGCGGCAACCATGAGAAACAATCCAAGATTGATCTGGCGAAGCAGGATCTGAAGAACCATACCTAGACAGACTTAATCTTCCAAATCCACCATTGACGTCGGAAAGGGTATCTCGCCGTCGAACGAAGCGTGGAAGATCACTTATTATAGACGATATCACCTGAAATAATTGAAAAATTTATATATATCTTAAAAATATGAATATATAAGTTCTTGCATTTTATAAGTTTGGAGTTTACTGGTTAGAACTGTACGAAGAACAACACGAAAAGCATGTCCAGACCGATGGGAGCCTCTAAAAAAACAAAGTTGGAGTCGACGACGGTGGCGACCTCTAACAACGACATGCGCTAGGCATCCATGTGGCCCAACATGTCCTCTAGGTTGCCATTAACACAATAGACCCTAAAAGAAAGACATGAAACGCAATCAGGTCCGTCGCTACCGCCGATGAGCGTTGACCTCAAGCCACGGCCTTCGCCACCAGCACCGGGGACAAGATCACTTGATGCAGCTGGGAAGATGGACGCTGTCGCGAGATCAGAATAGGGCCTCCGATGGAGGTTGATAGCCGCCTGACGCACCGCCGGCGTCAGGGGATGGAGTTGCTGCCCGCCAACTCCGAGGATGAACTCCAAGCACGTACAGTATCACGAACATCCCGGCCTCCTGCGCAACTGGTGAACGCCGAGTCGATCCGGCCCTTCTCCTCGCCACCATGGCCGGCCAGAAGGGGGATCAACACCAAAGAGCTCCATATGCAGAGAAAGCAGAAGCGGCGCTTATTGAACCAAGCCACCGCTGAGCGCCTCCCAGCCTTCTTCCTCCTCGGAAGCATGAGAGACGCATCCAACAGACGCTGCCCAGCCCCGCGCCATGGAGCCAGAGAAGACGAGCTTGAGGGAAGAGAAAATGCAGCTTTATTAACGGAGATGCCAGAGGCCAGCTTGCCCGCTTGCCACAGCTCTTGCCACAGGAGGAGGACAGCGAAGAACACCAGAACCTGGGCGCACCGGATCCAGCCGCGGGGATCCAGCAACCTACTCCAAGACGCCATATAGGACACAAACGGCACACAGGCCAGACACAAACTAACCCTACTATCTACAGGGGAGCTCCGCGCACCTCTCCCTCATCTACTCCAGCCGGCAACGCCGTGTGAGAAGATTGGGGAATCGGGCGGGATCGGGGCGGCGGCGACGATCGACTCTCAAGGAGGTTTCTGGAGAGGAGAGGGGAAAGTGCGAATAGCGTTGCCGCAATGTTGCGATGTTGCTCACCTTCCTGGAGGCTGTGGGGGTGGTTGGCGAGTGGCTATGCTGGGTGATGGCGTGTGGTGGCGGTGTTAATGGTCTGCGATGGTCACACCCAGTGGCCCGGTGCTCTGGAGCCCCGGCCGTGTTGTGGTCTTGTTGTCCTCTTGGTGCCGGTCTTCCTAGTGTGTGCCCTCGCTTAATTTGTAGTTTGCGTCTTGCTGTGTGGAAGTGCTACAGTTGATAGCCGCATTCATGTGGAGCTTCGGCGCGGCTGTCGTTCCTACTCTCTCCGATGTCCATTTTGGGTTTGTTGCACTTGCGCGCGTTCTCGGGTGAACCTCTCTGTCGGCTAACAGTGTGGCGCCCTTCAATCTATGGCGAGAGGGAAAGGTTCCCTCTTCAACAACGGAGATAGAGAGGTAGCACCATTGACCTTTCTGGTAGCCAAGTGTCTGCCCTCTCCTGTTCCTCGTGCCTCCTCCTTCGTCTCGCCTCGCTCCGGTGGTGTCCGCTGTGGAAGATGATGGCCTTGGTGGTCCGAGCGAAGCTTCTTCTTCCTATTTTATGTTTGCCTGTTCCGTGAGGCTTGTAAGCCGTGTGTTTATACACTGTATCTGCCGAACTGGATTCGTTAATTCAAAGCTGGGCTCTTCGAGCCTTCTATTTTAAAAAAAAGGTTGAGTAAGGCATGCGTCCAACCATAGAAACATATTGGTGCTTTGTTTTCCCATCCCTGGCGGTTAATACTTCTAAGTTGCTAAGTGTTACTAGCCATTTTGTAATCCAGCGGATTTCCCCATCTCTGATATAAACATTTCGGATGCTATCGAGAGCATGGAAGTATAACGGCTGCCCTGCACACAGAGGTTATGAAACCTCATCACATCAACTCACTGATTGGCAAGATGGAAAATGAGATTCATCCTAGTGATTTCAAGATTGAAACTTAGCTTTCATTCAATTAATTGAGTGAGGAGAACTTGCCTGTGGCAAGATGGTTAGGTGGGTGGTTGTACCCCCAGCCCACCAGAGTTCAAACCCCAGGTTTGACGCTGTTGTTTCTCATTTAGGCGGAATATTCTTTCAGTGGGAGGCCACGTTCCCGTCGACAGCGAGGCGCCCGTGGTGACTTCGTCAATCTCAAGACCCAACCGCCGGCTCAGTCTTTCGGAGGTGCTCATAAGGGTAGGGTGTGCGTGTGTGCGTTCATAGGGGTGAGTGTATGCGCGTGTTTGTGAGCGTCTGCGTTGTACTGTGTTTCTCAAAAAAAAAAAATTGAGTGAGAGTGAAGTCTCACCCGTTGTGTACGTAGTACGCACCGGGTAGGACTTGTCTCCCTCGGAAAATTGCCTTACGTACTAGCTAGGATTTGGCTATTAAGTTCCATCTTCTTGAGAAAGTTGGTTAGCTTTCACATCGTTCGCCTTCATATAACTGTACAGGACAAGAGCAGAGAAAGCTACAAATTAAACTGAGGCTCCCTCACAAAGCAAATTCCAGTAATTTCTCAATTTTCAGATGACCCTCCAAATGCGAGCGGAATTGTGACAATGAAATAAGAGATGAGCAGCGGATTCCAATGTATACTTGCAAAAATGATAAGAGATGAGCAGTTTTGGATAACTAACCAAGCATAAAGAGCCCCCGATTCCGGTGTATCAATGCTTAGGTCAAAAGGGCCCCTAATTCCTCTGTTATTTCACGGACCGGTGGAGGACAAGATATGAGATGCTGGTCCTGTCCTTGTCACTGGATGCATCCTGGCGTTCAGGGCTCAACCGACATACTATTTAAGTGTTGTACAGAGTGAGTACAGAGTTCTAGCTACCTAGTGTCGACATATATATGGTCATAAGACCAAAATTTTATTATACGTTTGTGTTTAGATCATAAATCTGATTAATTCTGAGTGTTAGAGCGATAAATACCAGCAATGCATCACCACTAGGAGGCGAGTCGCGGGCTTTGCACTACCACCGTAGAGAGGACAAGAGATTGTCGCCCATGAAGCAGGGAACGCTAACCACCATTGGCCACACCGCCAAATAGCAATGGCTAGCCCACACTAGTCAAAGTGATGAGGGGATTTGCCGCGTCGACCGGACACTGCGCTTGAGCCACCGAGAACCGCCAGATCCTCCACCAGAACGGAACGACCGGATCTGGTCAGAGTGGGGCTTCCATCGCGCTAAAGGAGCTCCTCCGGTCACCATGTACTCCCGGCCGGAGGCGAGCTGGCGCACCGTCCACGAGTAGCATGCTGCCAATGCCCCTCATACATCGAGATTCCAGCCAAGACCGTAGAATGCAAGAAAAGGGAGATCCACATATCGCCCCGTTGACGATCACCATCGGCCACAATGCCACTTTGTCCACCATCAGGACGAGACGGCCACTCCGTGCGTCCACGCACAAGAGTAGAGGCTACGCCACCGCCCGGAGAGGAAGATCAGGAGAAAGGCTAGGGTGGCGGGTTTCGCCCGTGTCACCCCAGAGCAGGGGTTTGGATTTCGGCCCGAAATTCCGAATTCCGGCCGAAATCCGGCCATTTCGGTCAGGACCGGTAATAGTATTTACCGGACGAAATCTTATAAATTTTAGGTAATTTTGGTTCAATAAATTCAAAAAATTGAAGATAAGTTAAAATTTGCTCAAAAATTCAATTTTAAATCAATTTTCGATTGGTTTTCCTTCTAAGTTTCAAATTTTATTTCTTCCATTTCGTCCCAAATTTCACCGAAATTACCGAAATTCCCGAATTTCGGCAATTTCGCTCTGGGCCGGTAAATTTGCCAAACCGAAATCCAAATCCTTGCCAGAGAGGAGTGATGTGGGCGTTGCGTTATTGTACCATGGAAATTGATATAAATTAACTCACTTCTCTGTTCCATAATGTAAGCCTTTTTAGCAATCTAGTTTTGCTTGCTAAAAAGTCTTATATTGTGGAACAAAGGGAGTACTCTATTATTCTTATTCAATTGAGAACTAGGAAAACAATACACAATTATTGTCACGGCTATATAACGAGGGGGCATTGCAGCGGGCACACAAGAAAGGTACACTGAGTCACTGGCACTCGTACAGACTAAAATCTTGCTAGCTGCAGATACAGAACAAGTGGACGATGGAGGCGGTGCCGCACGTGGTGGTGATCGCGTTTCCCTTCGCGCTTCCCACGCCGTGAAGCTGTTCCGTCTAGCGCGCGCCCTGGCGGCCTTGGCACCGGCGGCGACCTTCTCCTTCCTCTCCACCGCCAGCTCCCTCGCGCAGCTCAACAAGCAGAATGTCGAGGGGAACCTACGCTTCGTGGAGGTCGCGGACGGTTTACCACCGGCGGCCACGAGTGACGCCGAAGCAGTGCCGGCGCCGCCAAATCCTATGATGCGTTTGGAGCTCTTCCTGGCTGCTGCTGAGGCTGGCGGGGTCAGGGAGGCGCTGGCGCTAGCCCGCGCGTCGGCGGGCGGAGCCAGGGTGAGCTGCGTTGTCGGGGACGCGTTCGTTTGGATGGCCGGCGAGGCGGCCGCTGCGGCGGCGGCGCCGTGGATTCCGGTCTGGACAGGCGGTCCGAGCGCGCTCCTTGTCCACCTCCGCGCCCATGCGCTCCGCGATGATGTCGGCGACGCAGCGGGACAACGGGCGGACGAGCTGCTGACGTCACACCCGGGCCTAGGCAGCTACCGTGTCCGGGACCTCCCCGACGGCGTCCTCGACCCCAACATCGACATTCCGATCGTCGTCCTGTTCCGTCGCATAGCGGAGCGCCTTACACGCCCCGCCGCGGCCGTCGCGCAGAACACCTTCCCCGGCCTCATCCCCGACGACGTCACCGCCGCTCTGAACGCGGAGCTCCCGGAATGCCTCCCCGTCGGCCCCTTCCACCTTCTTCCGGTCACCGGCAATGACACCGAGGGCGACCCCTACGGATGCCTCGCCTGGCTCGACAGCCAGCCCGCCCGCGCGGTGGTGTACGTCAGCTTTGGAACGATCATCTCAGCCTGGACAAGACCGGAGGAGCTGCATGAGCTCGCGGCCGGCATGGAGGCGTCCGGCGCGCCGTTCCTATGGTCGCTGCCGGAGGGTTCCTGGCCGAAGCTCCCGCCGGGGTTCCTGGAGCGTGCAAAGGTGGTGCCGTGGGCGCCGCAGGCGGACGTGCTGCGGCACGCGTCGGTGGGCGCCTTCGTCACGCACGCCGGGTGGGCCTCGGTGCTGGAGGGCGTGTGCGGTGGCGTTCCCATGGCGTGCCGCCCCTTCTTCAGCGATCAGAGGATGAACGCGCGGCTCGTGGCGCACGTCTGGCGCGTGGGCATGATGTTCGACGAGCCGGTGAGTCGCGGAGGGCTAGCAGCGGCGGTGTCGTTGCTACTTACCGGCGAGGAAGGGGACGGGATACGGGGGAGGATGCAAGAGCTCAAGGGCAT
Organism: Poa pratensis; assembly: GCA_947311845.1. Classification (NCBI taxonomy): domain Eukaryota; kingdom Viridiplantae; phylum Streptophyta; class Magnoliopsida; order Poales; family Poaceae; genus Poa; species Poa pratensis. Next base: position 35,879,912 of record CAMZMU010000090.1, read on the forward strand.
GGCGGCCGGCTCGTTCGCGCCCGACGGCGGCAGCAGGGAAAACTTGCATAAGCTTGCCAACATAGTCTGTGCCGTCTCTCAAGTTTGAAGCCATGCGCCTCAAACTTGTCGCATATAAAATTGAGATGATACATATTAGAGATGAAAGATTGTGATGTGTACCAAGTTCTTCATGTTATCTCTAATGAAATGAAGTGGAAGCCATATGCAAATTAATGTTTGCCTTCTCGATTATTTGTCTTCATGCGAGATACCCATCAACCTGCACAGCTCGTACTAATGCCTGATCTGCTACCCTCTCACGTTTCCTCTCGAGAAAAGCTGATTAGGTCTCCTTCTTCCCGCTGCCGCCGACAGCAATCGTGCCTCGTCTCCCGTGGCCTTAGGGATAGGGAGGCACGGTGGACCCTGATCCTTGCCGACAGCAGCAACTTGATGGAATAAACTTCTCCTCGCCTAGCCCTCGTTCAGGCGGCGCATCTAGCGTCGTTGGAGGGCGTGTGGAGGTGTGTCTCTGTCGAATCTCACAGGATTCGGTCGGCGTTTATCTTCGGCAGATCCGATTGGATCTGGTCATCATTCGTCTGTATTTCTATGTTTACATGTTGGATCCTTCTGATCTACGCTTCTCTTCATCGGTGATGGTTGCTCGTCTGGTGCGCTAATTCTGTGGGGTCTTAGCACAACAACTTTCCAACTGTCTACTACAATAAGGTTTGCCCGGCTCCAGTGAAGGAGGGGCGATGATAACAACGGCGCTCCTTCGGATTGTTTCAGTGCTTGTAATCGTCGCTAAGTGGTTTACAGATCTGGATGTAATTTTTATTACTTCTTACGTTCTTTGTAGTGCCTGACAGTTGATGAATTGATTGAAAGTATTCTCGCAAAAAATACAAAATATAATTGTAAACTGGTGAATTCTATTATTTTCAATGCAAAGATGGAGCTCCTGGGCATTGCTTAAAAAAATTGTATGAGCATTTCTGAGATAATACAGAGCTTATGGAAACATTTTTCTATCTAACTATGTTGTATAAAGACGGATACTGCTGAGCAAGGGGCGTATCGCCGAGCCAGACGTCTTTCAAAAACGTGCACCTTAACCATTCCCAATTTTTTTTTTGATTTTTAAGGGTTTTCTCATTTCACATAACAGTCATTACAATCTTTTACAACCGACGGCACAATCTGGTTAGGCACATAGTTACACCAGTTGCCACAAACACCCTGGACCCTAGCCAGTTTAGCTAAATCATGGGCGACAGAGTTGCATTCCCTTTTAACAAGAGACAGAGTGAACTGCAGGGCACCTCTTCTCAGGCGATCAATTTCTCTGTAAACGTAGCAGCAGCTTGAGAGGTCTTGCCTTCCATCTTCTAACGAAGACCACACCGCTGCACAATCAGTTTCCACCACCTGAACTTGAATCCCCTTCTCGTTACAGAAATTCAAGCACCTAAGAAGTGCATTAGCTTCTGCTTCTTCCACTAGTAGGAAAAGCCAATTCTATGGAAGCTTATTCTGTGGCGCACCTTATAGCCGTGCGCCATAGAATAAGCTTATGTGGCGCACCTGTAAAGATGCGCGACAGAATAAGGTTATTCTGTGGCGCATTACTTATTGGTGCGCCACAGAATTATCTTATTCTGTGGCGCAGCTATGCCCATGCGCCACAGAATATGCGCGGGCCCCACACCCACGCAAGGGTCAGTCACTTTGGGCTTTATTCTGTGGCGCACCAGCGTGCATGCGCCACAGAATACGCGTATTCTGTAGCGCACCACTAGGTGCGCCACAGAATAAGGATGTATATATACAAGCATATCTACGTATACAAGCAGAATAACGTGGTTCCCGTTGACGGGACACGTTCCGTCGGACTTCCGGCGCGTTCACCGTTTTCGCCAGTTTTCACCGTTACGGAAGTGCTGCCCGTTGACGGGACACGTTCCGTCGGACTTCCGGCGCGTTCACCGTTTTCGCCAGTTTTCGCCAGTTTTCACCGTTACGGAAGTGCTGCCCGTTGACGGGACACGTTCCGTCGGAGACTTCCGGCGCGTTCACCGTTTTCGACAGTTTTCGCCAGTTTTCACCGTTACGGAAGTGCTGCCCGTTGACGGGACACGTTCCGTCGGACTTCCGGCGCGTTCACCCGTTTTCGCATTTCGCGCCACGTTTTCACCCACAAAAAACATAGTACAGTACCTCATTTGGTTGGTGATATAATTTTGATTATGAATGAATAAAGAGGTATGATGTGTTCAAAACATGGACAATTGCATGAATAAGGAGGTATAATTTTTTTTGTATTAATAATATGTGTGTGAGACAAACACAAAATTTGAAGAAACAAATAAAAAAATGTTGTGGCCACATTATTCTGTGGCGCACCCTTGAAGCCGTGCGCCACAGTATAACGTTATTCTGTGGCGCACCCATTCATCCGTGCGCCACAGAATAACGTTATTCTGTGGCGCACCCTTGCAGCCGTGCGCCACAGAATAATGTCAGCCGTTTTTCTAACACGCACGCGCGCCTTCTTCCCCCAAATTCACATCTCGCGCAGCTTCTTCGTCTTCCTCAAACGACGCACGCGCCCGCCGTCGACCACCGCCCGCCGTGCCCGTCCTCGACGCCGCCGTGGTCGACGCCTCCGCCGTGCTCGACGCACCCGCTCTGCTCTACTCCGCCGTCCTCGACGCCCCGCCGTGGTCGACGCCTCCGCCGTGCCCGTGCTCGACCACGCCGTCGACGACGCCGCCGTGCTCGACGCCGCCCTCCTCGACGCCGCCGTCCTCGACGCCGCCCTCCTCGACGTCCACGGTGAGCCCCTCCTCTCCTCTCCCTCCTAGCACCGAAGGTGCTTGTGCAAATGCTTAGCCAGATATAGGATCATTTTATGCTTGTGCAAATGCTTGTGCAAACGCTTACAGCGATCTGATGTCTTGTGATCAAGTAATTTCTTTTCGAAAACCAATGATTTCATTGATTTTTTCTTTGTCCCTAGTGCTTTGAATCTTTTCAACATTCTTGGAGGCTGGTAGTTAAAAAAGATATCTATCAAATATAATCCAAAGTTCTGAACAGTTTTATAGTTACATTAAGGCACATCCTATAGCCATGATATAGGATCATTTTATCAGGAACAACCTTAGCAGAGTTAATGTTATTAACTATTGGTGTATGAAAAATGTGTGACATATTCAGTCTAAGGAATGAGATGCTCTATTGTAATACCGGGTGCTTTCTAATTCCATCACTGCATTTTCTAAATATCACTTCTTTCACCCATCCTTTCGGTAGACCATCTGGACTGAAGTCCACCTGTGCTAGTATCTGTAAATAAGTCCAAAGCTTAGATATGAAAAAACTTGTAACCTTTTATAGATACAATGCTGTTCAAATAGGAGAATAATTCCAGCAAGTGGCATACATTATCTTCAGAGAAGGTGTCGCACAGCCCCTTCACATCACATATAGAGATCGCACCCTCATTCACATAGCAACAATATTTATATGAATGTAGTTTTTTCTCAGATATTTGAAAACATTTTTGCAGCACAAATAGAAAAATTAAGCATAAAAGGGAAGTTCATTGATCACTTCATAAAAGGGAAACTAACATTGTATATAGTTAACTAATGCATTATTTGTTGTCAAATAACATTGTATATAGTTAACTAATGCATTATTTTCCCGTATGCAGGAAATTTAGAAGAAGCACCGCGTTCTTTCAGGTGAGATGTGGAGATGGCGATGCGGGAGATGTGGATTTTTTATTGAGATGTGGATTTGGCTCCGACCATCGTGTCGTGGAGATGCCGGCCGGATATGCCGGCCGGAGTTGTGTTTTTTTAAATTTGGAAATGCTTGCAGGTACCCCCGAGAGGCCCTTGAGATTGCCGGAACGTCGATTAACTTCCGTTCCGGCAATTTCGGGTACTCCATATGTCCCTTTTTTAGCAAAGGTCATGCCGAATTTTTTCGTGAAATTTGGCATGACTTTGCTAAAAATAGGACATATGGGGTATTGTGCTTGAGCTCCGACCATCGTCGAGTTGTGTTTTTTTAAAATTTGGAAATGGTTGCAGGTACCCCCGAGAGGCCCTTGAGATTGCCGGAACGTCGATTAACTTCCGTTCCGGCAATTTCGGGTACTCCATATGTCCCTTTTTTAGCAAAGGTCATGCCGAATTTTTTCGTGAAATTTGGCATGACTTTGCTAAAAATAGGACATATGGGGTATTGCGACTAATGCATGGGCCGGGGTATCTTAGTACTTAGTTAGGTGATTTTTTTCTCTTATATTTGTCATACTAACTTTTTGCCTCTTTTTAATGCAGTTCAAACATGTCGGGCGACGCTTCTAAGCGCATGAGCATCGAAGAGCAAGCAAGAGTACAGAACATGGACTTTTGGCCCAACGATATGAGGGACGAAGCCGCGGTCACTAGTGGCGACGAGGCTGAGGAGCATCAACGGGAGGTCCGGGATCCCGACCCCGAGTACCACGAAGAAGGTGGTGAGGATGACACCTCAGGAGATGGTGGCGACCACACGACCACTGGCGATGACCGCACCGATGGCGGCGACCACACGGAACCCGGCGACAGCAACCCGGCCGCTAAGAAGAAGAAGAAGCGGAGGGCAAGGACTAAACCGCGTAAAGTGCAGTCGGTGGACAATGTCACGGACGTGATCACGGAGGTCAGTCCAAGTGGCATGCCGTTGGAGCCTAAGCACGTTGCACGAGGGTACAGCATGCAACTAGGGTGCATCCTCCGAGAAGGCGTGTCGATCAACACGTCTGACATTAGAAGCAAAGAGAATGCGGCTTTGCTCGAACACCTGCTCAGGAGGGTTCACCAACGATACACCTTCCCGAACCCTAAACCCAAAAATGTGGATAATTACGCCACCACGAAGATGAGCACCGCCTTGAGCAGCTGGAAATGTCGGGTGAAGGCGAAGATTCATAATAAGAAGAGCTGGGAGGAGATTAGTACAGGCGAGCCTCACATCACCTTAGAAGAGTTCGAGGTAATTAAGGACTTTTTAAATTCTGAGGTGTGTACAAGATGGACCGAGTGGGGGAAGGAAATGCGGAAGAGGAACTTAGGTAACCACCGTTTGGGAAGCGGCGGTTACAAATCCAAACAACCCACTTGGGACAAGGAGGACGCAGAAATAAGAAAACGTGGGCTGGACAACCCATGGGATAAATTCACAGACGAGCAGACCAGGAACTTTGTCCGGTCCCGCTACTATCTCAACTGGGAAACAGGCAGCGAATGGGCCTTATCCTAAAAACAGGCAGCGAACTAATGCACCACGCTCCAGTGGACAAGGGTTTTATGAAGGTCAAGGTAGTCACGGTGCCGAAAGTGTATCACAACATGGACCCCCCCGTTCAACCTCAAGGAGCCGATGAACACGTGGTCCTTGGAAAGTGCCCCGAATGGGTCTCGCTATGGCCGAAGACCCAGATTCATCTTGGGGGGGTATTATTGATGAGGGCCCAAGACGCAACACCGGCGCCACCTCAAAGTTCCGGCGGGACGCTCCGATCCATCCCCCAAAGAAGCCTGCAGCCGTCGCCACCACCACCAACTGCCAGAAGCAACTGTTGGTAGGCTCTCAACCACAACCGGTGCAATTGGGTTCCGAACCACAACCGGTGCAATTAGCAGGCAACGCCTCTGCACCTCAACGTATTGGTGGCAACGACGACGACGACGACGATGATGATCTTATCGACGTCGATGGCTTCCTCAACACTGGCGCCGAAGACGCCGACGGATTCATGCGTCCTGTGGATCTCGAACCACCCTTCCGTGCCCACGCCGATCAACCTGCTCGTCTCAATGCAGTCACGCAGCGCCTGGACTTCCAGGGTTTATCTCAAGAGACACCTCCAGCAGCCGGCGTTGCAGCTCAAGACAAACCGGCTACCGGCGTTTTCTCCCCTGGCACGATTGCGAAATCGGTTGCAGAGGGGCTTCGTGGGCAGCCATGGAGCAATAAGCCCAGGAGTCCCCCCAAGAAGAGGCCTATACGCGCTCAATGAGGCCATGACTATCCACAGAGATAATCTCTCGCACGTCGTGGTAGCGGATCCCTACTACATGCGTGACAGCCAGCTGGTGCAAGGATCTGTGACACGGACCGGCGCAGTTGAGTACCTCGAGAGGTTCATGTTGCAAAACCAGCAAAAGAATTGCCTTCTTGTGCCTTTCTTTCCCGAGTAAGTACACATCCGCTCGCCGCCGTATCTTTTGCCTTTCCGAGTTCAATGCATGCTTGTTTCTGATCATCATCTCATTTAAATTGTGTTGAGCAGGGACAAGTACTGCGTCCTCATCATCCTACACCCGAGCCATTACCATGCCACTTATTTTGACTCAGGTAGTAGTACTACGAAAAGGTATGCCAACATAATTGCTGTCCTCAATCAAGCTCTTCACGGCTACCACCAAAAGGGAGGCGTCTTCGAAAGCATCGTGCAACCACAATTAATTGATAATAAGTTGCGCCGGTTCAAGCATATCACCGAGTTATCTTGCCTCAAGGAGCAGTCGGGCAGCGAGATGGATGCCTTCTACGCCCTCCGTCATATTAACATGATTATCCGAGATGGAGCGCAATGTGGTTTGCCATCTGCTTTACAAACATGGGTCGAATATGACAGACGCAAGTCCGATATGGATCTTAGAAAAGACTTCCAATGCATCAAGACCAAGTTATCGGAAGTCATCATCGGAAATGTTATCACAGCAGGGGGGACCTTCCATTGCTCCCGACGAGGTAGATAGGATGTATTATAAAAGAAAACCTTACACATGCACACATACATACTCTATTTTATCCACTTAGATGAATAAATCATGCATGCATACTCTATTGATATTATTAACCAATATATATATCTATCTCCATCTACAGGGTTGCATCAGAGAGAAATCGAAGAACGCCTAAAGTTGCAGAAGGACAACAGGGCGTGGATGACGAAGAAAGACGGCAAACCATTCCCGGCGCCGCTCGCACCGCTCGCTACATGAGATCGTCGTGCTCCCGCTTTTGCTCACCGTCAACGCCGAGATGTAATCTATTCGATCCTAGTGTAGGCGGTGAACACTTCATTTGTAACGTGTGCAACGATCGATTAACTTTTGTATATATCTCAACACTTGTGTAAAACTTCGGCACTTTTGTATCAACTTGTGATGAGACATATATTAGTAATGTGTTTGTTTTGATATATGCATCTGTGAAAATATATCCCTGTTTCTGTTATATCTGTGTAAATATGAAATATACATGTATTCTGGTATTATACTGGTATTTGTATTCTGGTAATATACGGGTACAATACGGCACAGTAATTCTGTGGCGCACCCAGAACTATTCTGTGGCGCACCCTATTCTGTGGGGTGCGCCACAGAATAGTTATTCTGTGGCGCACCAGGCTGGGTGCGCCACAGAATAGCCACTATTCTGTGGCGCACCTGGTGGTGCGCCACAGAATAGCTTATTTAGTGGCGACTATTCTGTGGCGCACCACCCATGCGCCACAGAATAGCAAAATGGTGCGCCACAGAATAGCTTTTCTGTACTAGTGTTCCGCGTGATTGCAGTGTTTCATTAAGTCAGCTAAGCACCATAACACATTTCCAGAGTGATCTCTAATCACTCGTCCCATCGACGCCTGTCCTGTATCATGGATAAAGCCTGCATCAAAATTTAGTTTAAGCATTCCCATGTCAGGCGGTTTCCATTGCTCCGGTCTGTCGGAAACCGTTTTATTGAAGCTATGTACCAAAGTATTCTGTCTCTCATCATCCCCAACCTTCACCCTGAATCCAGCAGAGGCAAGGTTCTGGATATAGTTTTGAAGGAAAACTACTGATGCCTCTATTGAACTTTTACCATCCTCATGAACGATGTTATTTCTCAGGTGCCAAGCTCTCCACAATAGCAACAGAATCAAGGGCTTTTGCTTTAGTGCAGTGAACAGTAGCATGGTAACTGCTTTCCTCGCCTGTTCCACAAATGTTACATGTGTTGTCGTGTTCCAAAGTTCTTCTCCACTTATTCTTCTTAGTAGCTAGGTTATCAGAGGCACATCTCCAAGCGAAGATACGGACCTTATGGGGAACCTGTGTTTTCCAAACAGTGTCCCAAATGCTCCTAGTATCATCACCAACAACACTGTTACCGCTTAAAAGATGGGCCTTCCTTGAGATGTCAAAGGCCAGTCTGTATGCGCTCTTGACTGTGAACATTCCGTTCCTTTCATAATGCCATGCCGGAAAATCTTCATCATACCTCATCGGATTTATCCTCAAGATGTCGGCTGCATCATGAGGTTGAAATATTCCTCTGACTTTTATTTCATTCCACATTCTAGTTCCTTCTAAAAACAGCTCACTAACCTTCCTGCATCTAGAGTGTATCCGCAGGTTGTTAGCTGGCATTGGTTTCCTCCGGGGTATCCAGTTTGATCTCCGAAAATTGATCTTCTCTCCATCTCCAACTCTCCAGACTATGCCTTCTTTTAGCAATTCTAGCCCATGTTCAGTGCCTCTCCAAGCAGGGGATGCATCAGCTGCGAAAACCGTGTCCAGTAAATTACCATTAGGAAAATATTTTGCCTTCAACAATCTGGCACATAGGCTATCAGGTTTAGTTAGTATACGCCAAGCCTGTCTTGCAAGTAATGCTTGGTTGAATAACTCAGTGTCTCTGAATCCCATACCACCCTGACATTTTGGAAGTGTAAGATTTTCCCAAGCAGCCCAATGCACTTTCCTATGTTGTTCATCTTCTCCCCACCAAAACTTTCTGATGGTTTTCATGTAATCCTCATGGAAACCAGTTGGTAGTTTGAAAATACTCATAACATGGATGGCTAGAGCCTGAGCCACCATTTTTACCAAGGTTTCCTTGGCTGCCATGGACATATGGTTTTCATTCCATCCCCCAAGTCTTTTAGAGAATTTCTCCTTGGTTGGTTGGAATTTATCAGCTTTCATCCTACCTTCCGGTGTTGGAAATCCCAGGTATTTCTCCTCAAAAGTGCTTTGTTCAACACCCAGAATATTTTTGATGTCATCTTGCGTGGCATTACTGCAAACAGAACTGAACAGCATGGAGCATTTACCAGCACTAATCAGTTGCCCCGTGCATCTTTCGAAGAGGTTCAGGGCATCTTTGATAGTTCTTGCCTGTTGTTGGTTTGCCTTGAAGAACAGAAGGCTATCGTTTGCGAAAAGCAGATGGGAGATACCTGGGGCACATCTGCATATCTTCAGGGATTGCAATTCATCCAGATAGACCGCTCTATCAAGAATTTTGGACATGCTGTTTCCCACAAAAAGGAAAAGGTAAGGAGATAGAGGATCTCCCTGCCGTAGACCTCTGGATGGTTTAAAAGTCTGAGATATGTCACCATTGATCCTAACATTGAATCTTACAGAAGTCACACATTCCATGACTAAACTGACCCACATTTTATGGAAACCAAGTTTCAGCAGAGCACCTTCAAGGAAAGACCAATCCACTCTGTCATAAGCCTTTGAGAGATCTAATTTATAAGCACAAAAATCCTTCGCAGGTATTTTGTTCCTCTGAATGGAGTGAAAACATTCAAACGCAACCAACGCATTATCAGTTAGCAGCCTTCCAGGGATGAATGCGCTTTGCGTTTCTGAAATCAACCCGTCCAGGAACGGTCTCAAACGGTTGATCATGCATTTAGTCACCACTTTGTACAGTACATTACACAAGGATATGGGCCTGAAGTTCTTCAATTCATAAGCATCATTTGATTTTGGAATGAGCACGATAGTTGAGTCATTCACCCCTTGCGGCATGGTTCCATCAGAAAAGAAGAATCTTACCGCTTTGATTACATCCTCCTTCAGAACCCCCCTGTTCCTTTGGAAAAAACGAGATGGAAAGCCATCCTGTCCCAGGGCTTTGAGAGGACCAATTTGGAACATAGCATCAGCAATTTCTTTATCAGTATAGTCACTCAAAAGAACTTCATTTATCTCAGCAGAAACTTCAGGTTGTAGAATGTTGAGTAGTTCGGAAGGTTCAACTTCTTCATCTCTGGTGAAAAGGGCTGAGAAAAAATCCTTTGAATGCTCCAACATATCCTCTTTTCTGTCCAGAGTTCTGTTATCCGACGTTTTCAACACATTAATATGGTTCTTTTTTGCTCTCCAAGAAGCTTTCCTGTGAATGAACTTTGTGTTTTGGTCACCTTCTTTCAACCATGTAATTCTTGATCTCTGTCTCCACATCATTTCCTCTCTCAAAACCATTTCATCCAGCCTAGCCGTGACATGTTTGATTTCCTGGAAGTTGCCTTGTGGATTGTGTTTGTACAACCATTCTAGTCTATTCCTGAGTTTCTTGATTTCCTTGTCCACTCTGCCAAAGTTCTTTTTGCTCCAGTGTACTAACGCTTCCCTTGTGTTCTGCAGATTGTTGTTTACATCAGCAAGGTTTTGGGGTTTTTTACAGCACGCCCATGTCTCCGCAATTTCATTTACTAAAGACTCTTCTCTTTCCCACATATATTCATATCTCCACGGCCCTTTTCTCGGATTGGGAGTGTCCAAATCACCAGAATGGAGCAGAATCGGTAAATGATCAGATCTCGAGGACATGATGTGTTGAACAGAGGCTGTAGGGAACATACTACTCCAAGAAGGGTTTGCTACAACTCTGTCCAGCCTTACTCTCACATTGTTCCTGCCCTGTTGCTTGTTGTTGTAAGTCCATGGTAAGCCACTGAACCCCAAGTCATGAAGATCGCAGAATTGCAAAGTATCTCTGAAATCTTGCATTCTTTTCTCATTCCTTCTAGTATATGAAAAATGCTCACTTTGCCAAAGGGCTTCATTGAAATCACCTACCATAGTCCAAGGAAGGTTATCAGCTCGGCTAGTTTTAATTCTTTTGATAAGTTTCCAAAATTCAGGTCTAGTCTGAGCACACGGCTCGCCATAAACAAAGGTGCTTCTCCATTTTATTCCATTATCAGATTTAATGATTACATCGATATGGTGGATACTAAAACTTAAAAGATCAACAGAGACATCATCCTTCCACCAAAGAGCAAGTCCACCACCCTTTCCAGGGACACCGACAGGAAAGCAGTTTCTGAAGCCTAGCCGCAAGCACAACCTTCCTACCAGCATCTTATTTTGTCTAGTTACGGAGAGGAACAGAAAGCTAGGGCAATACTCTCGCACCAGGCGAGACAGTTCCTGAACTGTTCGAGGTTGCCCCAATCCTCGACAGTTCCAGCACAGGTAAATCATTGTCCCTGCCAGGCGCCATCCACGGCGCCCGACAGTGGACCGGTAGCCCCTGGACCAGTTGCTTCATTTTCCTCCTTGCTTGCATGTGCTTTCTTCCCCTCATCCTCTAGTTTCCCTGCAGATTTATTCTGATTTGCCCTTTCCAGTTCAGCATCCTGCAGCATGCGTAGTCCTTCTGTACCAAGGCATTCGGACAGAGTAGGCACCTGTATTATTCTTATCTTTTGCCCAGGTTGCATGTCTTCCTCTCCCATGTCCTCCATGTGTCGGGGTCGCATCTTGCCTACCTCGATCTTCTCTTTGTTTCCCTCCATTCTGCCCTCTCTTTTCTTCCTCTTCCAGCTGCTAATATTTTCGCCGGTTGCCGGCGTTTTGATGTTGGCATCGACTGCATCCTCCTTGTTCTCCATCACCTCCGCGGTTGCCACATTGCCGGTGGCATCCCCGGTAGCCTTGGTCTTCTCAGCATTGACAGCCTGGTCCTTCCCCGCATCCATTCCGAAAAGACTCGGTTAAAGAACTCATCTTTCAAACACATTAAGCCTTTCAAAAATGAAGAATATGTAGGTTTTACTTGAAGTTGTGAACTTGTGATAGAGTTTTAGTACCTAATTACTTGTTTTGGAGCAATTCTTGCCAAACACTTTTTCGTTATGTAATCTAAACGAGCACTTGCTGAGTAGACACTTTCCTGCTAGTGTATTGTGTAGGGTCGTGCTAAAAAGATACATTTCAAACTGAAGGACGCTCCAACTAGCGTTAGAAAGAAACATAAAGTGGTAGCTCTCCAATCCAACCGTATATGGAGAAGAAAGGAGGCGCCATGTTCAGGTTCAGCTAGCCGAGCAGGAGGATGTGGTGTGGTAGGCCGGAAAGACTTGAAGATCGCAAAGAACAGTTGTGATGTTGCTGATGTGACGCCACACGCTAGAGAAGAAATAACTGATGGTTTTGTTACAACTTAGTAAGAATTAACAGAACTAGTAAAACCTCTAAAGTATAAACTCCATGAGTCAAAATTATAATATCTTATGATGACGTGGATTAGGTAGGAGTAACCTATCTCATGTTCTCTCTTAATTATTGATTGTATGTAAACTTTTTTTTCTTTGGTATAGGGGGTCACGATTTTAGTGACTGCCCGTTGTTGATTTATCAATAGAAAACAGAAAATCTACACCGTAGGGGTTTTCCCCTACGGTAATGCCCTTCAAAAAAAAATATTGATAGTAACCTACCAACTTATCAGGTAGTAAGCAGACATTAACATAAATGTTGTATCAGTATCTACATTATGTTCTACCCACAAATAAAATTATATAGGTATTGACTCTATTAGTGTTTGCAACTGAGACAACTATTCGTACCAAGTGTATATGAATGGTTTATGTTTAAAAAGTATATATGAATGGAGAAGATGAATTTCAGAATCTTTGATTACTTCAACCTTCATATGGAAAAGACAAGTATATATTCGTTGGCAATAGCAATAAACATGTCTAGAAAGGGATGTATCCGTTTTTATACATATGCTGTAGATATTTTGTATTTGTATAAACTTGTAGGAGTATTTTTTTTGATACAAAGAGGTGAAAACCAGATATCCTAGATTACATCGTATCCTTCCACACACACGTGGTTCTCATGCCTATCTAGGTGGGAACATCAATAATAACTACATCAATAGTAACTAAGACTACCCATAGTGGGAGTAACATAGGTAGTAACATAAGTGTCACATAAGCACAAATGATGATGTGGCACGCAATTAAAGAAGAGAGAGATGATGGTGGTATCATAGGTAGATACCGTAACATAACGGATTTCGAGGCAAGATGAGTCTATAGGCTAATAAATACATGATTATATGATACCACACATATGTTACTACCCACTATAGAGATAGTAACATAGACTAGTATCATATGTGAGTAGTCTAAGAAAACTATTCATACAACATCTATTTTACATGTGGGCGCAACATTTATGATCAGCATTAGTGTGAGGTGTCTTATATATTGATGCCATCTTAGGACCGAGTGGTTGAGAGGTCATTTTTTCTCATTACGGCTGAAGGTGACAAAACCATCAATTCCTAGCAAATCCGGACCATCTAAAAGATCTTTTTTATTCAATAATATTTAGACTTCGTGGGTATTTATTCTCTAGATAATTAGTTGTCAATAAAATCTCGCTTTTAGACACGATCTTGTCATAGCATATTCTTGCCTGATTCCTTATATAAGCTGTTAGGCCTTAGCGCCATGAAGATCATTTGTAGATATAATTGGTTGCATCTTCTTGCATCAGTTCAAGACGCGAAGTGCGGCGGCTTTGAGAATAAATTGAACTCTTCAAGACCGTGTTCATTATTTATATGCCATTTTATCCACGACAAAGGTAATGATGGTACTGAAGATGGCATGCCTCCCATTCAAGAACGTTAGCTTGAGTAATTTGTAACTTCTCATGTGTACATGAAATGTCCCTTTTTAATACACATGTTATTGTTATTTTAGTAGCATATATACGTGTTTTCGATCTTGTAGGTTTGGTGTAGGCTCGCCTCCTGGGTCGCCTCTCGTGACTCCGGAGGCCCCCCGCCGCCAGCTTAGGGCTCCTCCTCCACCGATCTTGTTCACCTCGCCGCCGCCGGATGTGGCTGTCCAACGGCGGACGGCGGCGGCGTAAATCTCCACTCATTTTTTTCTCTATTTCTGCCCTACTGGTTTTTCCTCTTCCGATCTACCTTGCCGTCTTCGTGCTCATCCGCCGTTGCATGCTTCTCTGGTCGCTGGACGTTGCCTTGAATCTGGCTGATTTGGTTGCACACCCAATGGCAAGTCCATGCCTTGCGTGAAATGCAACCTTGATCGGCCGGCCGGCCGTCGCTGGGATCTGGTGTGGCCATGCACTAGTTGGCCTAGATCTACAGGACCCTTGGAGTGCATGGGATCCGGCGATTCAAGCAGGCGGACACCTAGGCTCGGCCACATCGGTTCACCGGCAACCGCTCGTGGACGCCCGTCTGGTCTGCATGACCCCCTGTTGCGACCAGATTGCGCTGGTGTGTGGCCGGCGATCTGCAGCCGCAATACATGGGGACTGCCGGACGCCGAGAGTGAATGTTCTTAACAATGGGCTCAGAATCCAGCAGCGATCTCGCATGGACGGGTTCTGGAAAGATCCGCCGGCGATCATGCATGGACTTTTATGCCAAGAGACCGCTGGACGGATGGATTCGGTCGCGCCGGAGGGAGCGGCGTAAAGCTCTGTTTTTGTTGCCATCATGGGCAAATCCATGATGAAGTCAGAAGCGGTGAATGTCATGATTGCGAGATTGGAGGAATGGTGATTCGAGCCTTTAGCGGTGATGAAGAACTTACTTGGAGCTTCAGGATTCGTAGCAGCGGTATGTAAGTGGGGACGTGGGACGTGAGCACATGTGAAGTTCAAAGTCTTACGTTTCAGGGTGAAAATCTAAGGTCTGACCTTAATTGGTTGTGCCTGACAATGCCCTTGTTGAAGCCATTGTTTTGAGAGTGGTGACTATCTCCAGGGTGAAAACCCAAGATTTTCGATCGGGCGACGACACCGTGTGTGCACTGTTTCCTTCTTGAGGCGTTGCTTTTGGAGAATTTGGACATCAGGTGTTATCTTGGTGGTGGTTGTGCTGCGGCTGCAAGAACTGTAACTCTATAGCGAGACTTTTTCTTTTTTTGTTTCTTCTTCTTATTGTTTTTTGGGTGTGTGCATCCGTAATTTCCTAGGTTATTACATTGTTGCAGAGGATGGGTGTAAATGGTATCTCCGTGATACTAATATATACTCTTTATCTAAAAAAAATACTCCCTCCGTTCACTTTTATAAGACACACTAGGTATCCTTTTCATTTATCCACATACATAACAAAATGAGTGAATCTAGATTTATTTTGTACATAGATTCACTCATTTTAGTATGTATGTGGCCAAATGGAAATGATAGTTAGTGTGCTTTATAAAAGTGAATGGAGGGAGTATGTGTTTTCGGTAGGGAAGAGATGAATCATACTGAATTTTATCTACTCATTTCATCCACGGATGGTGCTAATAACTAGCTGTTTTGGAGCAAGATTAGAAAAATCAAGTTCAGAACAAGATGTGCAAGGATTGTGTCAGCAAGAGTGGCGCCGGCCATAGAGGTCCAATGCTGTTATAGTATAAAAAAGGGCGGAGTTTAAAGTAACATGAAAATGACAAATTAAATTTTGCATATATACGACAACAATGATTTGTGTTTATTTCTATCGAGGGAATTGAACTCCACAAACCTATGATTGATTATTCATGACATTTTTTCTGACCAAATTTGGCAGGGCCTTGTACAAAGTAAAGTGACAAATTGCTATTTCTTTTGAAAGGGGAGTTATGTGCCATGTCCAACATGCTTACCTTTTGAAACATGCAGACTATAGTGGATGTTGTTGCACATGTCGACGCTTGTCCCACATGAGCCTTTCACAAACCTCTCCGCGACCACATGTTATGATTTTCCGTCCACGATCAGGCTTCCTCCCACCTTGAAACCGAGAGCCTTTGATCGATGAAACCATGCGGGATCGAGCGATGGATGTTCTATTATCGCAGATAAATAATGCTTCCGCTCCATGGGGGACGTACATCATAAGTATATAGGGGCGGCGATTGGAGAGTGGTAAACCTTGTTTGCTGAAAATAAGGCCTATAATTTATTTCCAAGGTCAAACAATATAAAATGTGATCAAGTTCTGTAGGAAAACATTTTACATATGTAATGCCAAATAAATATCATTACATACACCATGACATATTTATGTTTTCATATGATATCTATATAGTTGTTGTCGACAACATTTCTAATATCAAACATGAGTAAAATATAAGTCCTCTTTTCAAGATCACAAGGAGTTTCACGGAAGGAAGATGAGGATTTGCAGGCCCTGCGCGGAAAAAAATTCTATGGGGCTGGGCCTCAGCTCCTCCCGTGTGAGATCCCTCTCCAGATATCACCACGTCGCTCAGTCGCACATATCTCAAAGCATCTACCTTATCTTCCACCTCAGAAAAATCCCCACTCGCCGTCTCTCACGAACAAGATGCAGGCGTGGTTCCCATGACGACGTGAAGGTCTATGACATCGTCCCGAGACCCGTGCATCCAGGAGGAGGCCGCTGGCGTTGTTGCCGTTGTCTCGAGTTCCGAATCCTACAGAGGAATGCTGGTCAAGGCCGGCGTGATCGCTCGCGCCGCTCGTGCAGCTGCTGGAGAACGCAGCCGCGGGCCAGGGTGAGGGCGCCGCAGGCGCTACGTGAGCTGACGGAGAACTCAAACAACGTGTGGGCGGTGTGCGCGCACGGCGGCGTCACCATGCTGCTGCGCGCCATCGCCAACACCGGCAGGGGCGGCAGGCTGCTCGGCTCGTTCTTCGCGGTGCTCAGGAACCTGAGCAGGGTGGAGGAGGTGAAGATGTTCATGGTGGAGCAAGGGGCGGTGATCGGGCTGGTTAAGCCCTCCCAGAAGATGGAGGAGGTCCGGAAGCTCAGGGCCGTCAAGCTGCTCCACTCCATGGCCCTCGACGACGTACGCGGTACGCCGACGGTCCGGGAAGAAGCGATCGGCATGGGGGTTATCCAGTCGCTCCTCCAACTGATATACCCTTAGTCCCTGACCTGCCTTACTCTTACAAGGCCAGAGAGGTCGTCCTGGGAACCACGCCTGCATCTTGTTCCTGAGAGACGACGAGTGGGGATTTTTCTGAGGTGGAAGATAAGGTAGAAACTTTTTCCCCTCTGTGCTGCTGGATTGATTGTGGAGTTTGTTAGGAGTTGTTGAAGGCATCGAAAGCCGTGTGAGCATAGGAGAGGAGAGACTAAGGAGAGAACCCCATTTTGCACGCGGATGTTTAGCAAGAGGTATATACATTATTAGTCCCACAACTTGCGCGGTACAAACAAATTAGTCCCACAACTTGCAAAGCGTGATTCCGTGGTACACAAACTTGTATTGAGAGAACAAATAGGTCCAAACTCATCCTGGAGGTGACACGTGGCGCCGCAACTTTTGCAAATATATCCCCAGTAATTTATTCTGCCACGTGAGACCCTTCCTTACATGTGGGACCCACATGTCAGTGGAGGATGAAAGAAATAAAATTATAGCGCAGTGCTGGGATTCGAACACACGATCTAGAGAATGACCACACGCGCGCATAGCCACAGGACAACACCCTACTTCATGGCACGAAACGTGACTAAATGTTATTCTACATATCAAACACGAACGCATAACTACCGTGCATGGAGGCACTTTAATCTTTGGTGCACCGTGAGTAGTGTATCAGGTATTTTGCCATGTTGATATACTTCCCCAAAAAGAAATGTTCAGAGTGTATATGTAAAGTACCTTTAGTTCATTATTAGATATATTGGTGATTTTTTAGGGGACAAACTAACGTAAACATTATATTTGTATTGTCGATGCGCCATCAATTCCGGTGATCGTGGAGTTCCTACACATCTTGGAACTGATGAGGAACACGCAGCTGAGCGGGGACGATGACAGGTTCAGTTGGAAACTGACGGTAGCCGGCAAATACTCGTCGAAATCTGCCTATGAAGCGTTCTTTCTTGGCAGGGAGAGCTTTCCGTGCGCTGATGAAATTTGGTCATCGGGAGCACCAGTGAACCATAAGCTTCATATGTGGTTCACGCTGAGGGGAAGATTGTGGACTGCGGATAGGCTGGCGAAGCGTGGATTGGAGCACCCTGCTGAATGCCCTCTGTGTTGTCAGGAACAGGAGACGGCAAATCATCTCACGATGCAGTGTTCGTTTGCCAGGGAAGTCTGGTACTCGATGTTGTTGCCCCTACGTCTTCATCGCTTCACTCCCACGAGGCAAACGGTCCTGGCTGAGTGGTGGCCGACGGTGGCTGGGGCTGCTCCTCGCCATTTGAGGAAGGAGTTGAACTCCTTGGTTTGCTTGATCGCCAGGAGCCTGTGGCTAGAGAGAAACAGCCGGGTGTTCGATAAGGTAGCATCGCTGCCGTGAACGGTTTGTAGGAAAATCCGTGAGGAGTTTCAGCTTTGGCATAAGGCCAAGCTATGTGGAGCGGAGCTGATCGTTAGAGAGTAGTCGTGTTGTGTTGCGAAGTGGAAGCTGAGGTGATCGTCTGTGATCATACCTCGCAATCTTGTAATTGAACTATTTTTTTTGTCTTAATAATGAAGTCGCGCAGCTTGCGTGTTCTTGGAAAAGTTAAGATTGTACACATAATGATTCAGATTCGTACAGAAATCGAGAAAGTGAGGTAGAACAGTCGTTCAGACACAATGGAACTTCATGACTCAGAAATATATTACAGTCTGCACTCGAACTGCATACGTATAAAATGACTTAGTCACGCCTTGTGTCATAAAGTAGCGTGTGGTCCAGTGGCCATGCGCGCGTGTGGTCATTCTCTAGATCGTGTGTTCGAATCCCAGCACTGCGCTATAATTTTATTTCTTTCACCCTCCACTGACATGTGGGTCCCACATGTAAGGAAGCTTCTGGGTGTCACGTGGCAGAATAGATTACTGGGGGATATATTTGCAAAAGTTGCAGCGCAACGTGTCATCTCCAGGATGAGTTTGGACCTATTTGTTCTCTCAATACAAGTTTGTGTACCACGGATTCACGCTTTGCAAGTTGTGGGACTAATTTGTTCATACCGCGCAAGTTGTGGGACTAATAATGTATATACCTCGTTTAGCAACATAATACCAAGACTCTGCTATTGACGCGCACTATTTTTCGGTAAGAAAAAAGCTCCGATGAGCCCGATTCTTTTTTTCGAGAGTACTGGCTACGAAGTCGGGAAACTCTAGAGTGCACCCGGGTGCACATGCTCCTGCCCCAATTAAAAAATTCAAAAAAATAGTAAAACTTCTAAAAAAATTCTTAACTTTTTTGGTGATGAACATATACAAGTTCTTGACAAACATGCTAGGTTTCGCTGTGAAATAACATTCATGCTACTCTGTGTAAAAAAACAAATCACTGACAATGATTTTCTTCTAAGTATAGATTTTTGCAGAGCACGATTTTCTTCTTTTTGCTCCAAGCACCACGAGTGTGATTTCACTGTGAAATTTGGCATGCTAGTAGAAGAATATCATATGTTCATCTCCAAAAAGTTTCAGAATTTTTTAAAAAGTTTTACTATTTTTGAAAATATTTTAATCGGGCAGGAGTAGGTGCACCCGGGGGCAATAAATCCGCGTCCCTACGAAGTCGCCCTTTGTTCATCCTCCATTGGCAACTTGAGAGCAGAGTTGTTTATATTAAACTATTAAGCAAACTATGATGAGCTTGATTTCCTTCCATGGTTGAACTTGTAAGAATAGCTGGGAGCCTGGGTCAACTGGTTGTAAGAATAGCTAGCTGTTTTCATGCTTTCTTGCTGGTTGAAAGAATAGCTAGCTACGTGGATATGGTTTATAATCAAGACTCTGTATGTAATCAGTTTGGACCTCAAGATATTTCCTACAGGCATATTAGGTAAGGCCTCTGGTAAATCTTACCTTAATTGGAATACCATGCTCTAAACCCGAAATTAATTAATTTCCTTTCCATAGCTTATAGGACCAACAATTTTTAAAAAGAAATACAAAGTACCATTATACATGCCATGTATATTTGAATGTGGCCGTCACATTCAGATCTTTGAAAACAGCCTATGATTTATAACATCATAGTAATAGATGTATCAAATAGGTATTCCAACTCATTTGTTTATTTTGCCTTTATACCGAAATTTGCATCGATGGCAACACATTTTTTTCTGTGATTGGGTGGAGATACATCATGATGACCTGGTTAACCGAACGTATTATTGTGTACTTAATTTATGTTGCTAGAAGTAGAGCTCACTTGTTTTCACCGTCTACTTCACTTGTTATATAAAATTGTTTCTCCCTCCATGGAAATGTACCTATGCAATAACATACTATTTGATTTGCAAACAGGTGAGTTTGGTCGATACAGAGGTCTCACTAGCATGCCGAGCACAGCAGCTTCAGCATTCCCTCAACCAAAGCAGGAAGCCTAAGAGAGCAAGGTAGGTGGCCAGGGTCAGGTTTGCTGCCCTAGAGGGAGGTCATTACGGTCGCCATGGCAGGACAACACCACTGTATACCGCCTCTCGGAGCAGAAATTCACTTTGGCTCTCGAGCTCATATGCTTATGTCATATTAAATCAAAATTAAAAATAATAAACCATTAAAAAAATTCTGAAAAACAATTGGACGCGAACAAATACCAATGTCAAACATATGTGCCAAATTTCGTGGCGAAATGACATTCGGTATACCCTATGCAAAAAAAAAAAAACAAATCAGCGATCGAAATGCAATTTCAAAAACATACGTTTTATAGCACTGATTTTATTATTTTTGCACAGGGCACCATACATGTCATTTCATCACGAAACTTGGCACGTATTTACAAAATATGTATATGTTCGCCACCCAAAAATTTCAGAATTTTTTAAAACGTTTTACTATTTTTTAATTTCGTTTAATATACCAGTAGCATATGAGCTCGGGAGCTAAAACACCCCTCTCCTCTCAAAGTTACAATAATAGATATATATATCGTTGGATTATATGCCTCTGTTAGTGAGTTGAGAACGATTGCGTGAGTATGGTCATCTAATATTTTTAGGTAAATTTGATATAGGCCGCTGCAAAGTTTCTACTCTAGTTATGAAAAATGTCATTTTTGTTCTTTGATTATGAAACATGGCACTACAAAATTTTCCTTACTTTGAGACATGCCATTATTTTTTTATAGAAATGGGGATGCCTCGGCCTCTGCATCGAGTGATGCACACAGCCATTTATTACAAAAATTATGTCAAGTATAGTTTTACATCTCAAAAGATCACAAAAAGATTGAGACAAGCCTCAACCGGGCAAAGAAGGCAAAGCCTGTAGTGCACTACGAAAGTCGACTAATATGCTGCCACGTATGTTGGGAGAAAAAATCCTGTGCCACCAACAGGAGCCGTGTGCATCCAACCATCATAAGGGCTCGCTGGTCCGAAGAAAGCAAGAAGGCCCATAGCTGGATCCAGTGCACCGCCGTATGGATAACCTATAAGACATGAAAAGTTTCTTTCCTGTTAAAAACAAGATTGTTCCTACAATTCCAAATAGACCAACAAATAGCTGAAATGCCAATACGAATCCTATTTTTGGTCTTTTTATCTACCCCATTCAACCAATTCCCAAACATATTAGTAATATTGGTGGGGGGAGGAATATTGTAGGTACAGAAAACAACACGCCAAACCAGTTTTGCAAAAGGGCAGGAAATAAATAGATGTTCAACTGTTTCACTATTCCCACAAAAGGAACAATGAGAGTCGCCTTTCCATTTTCGTTTTGCCAAATTGTCCTTAGTAAGCACAACTTTTATCCTGAAGGAACCACATAAAGACCTTGATTTTCAGCGGAATTTTCAATTTCCATAAGTAAGTTTGTAAGAATCTAGTATGATCGTTCATTAAGTCTTCATACATAGATTTAACTGTAAATATCCTGTTTTGTTTCAATTTCCATGTAAAAGTATCCAGAACATCATTGAGTGTAATATCCATTAGTCTAACACATAAATGAGACCACATGTCCCACTTATTCCCAACTAAATCCCTTCGAAAGCCTATGTTCAAAGGTGGAGCACTGTGAAACACATCATGAACCGATACATTTTGCTGTTGCACAATGTTATAGAGCAATGGATATTGGTTTTTTAACGGAGTATTATCTAACCAAGTGTCCTCCCAAAACCTTGTGGTTTCCCCGTTACCAACTCGAAATGATCCTCTAATAAAGAAATCCTCTTTAACTCTCATAAGACCTTTCCTAAACCCCCTCTTCATTTAAAAGTTTAAACAGCCACTTACTGTGTAAACATTTATTTTTTAGTTCAAGCACCTCAACCCCTAAACCACCCTGATCTTTCGGTCCACATATGATGTTCCATCTTGTCAATCTATATTTCCGCTTATTTTCGTCACTCTGTAAAAAAAACGGGATCTATAAAAATCCAATCTTTTACGTACCCCTTTTGGTATTTCCATGAAAGACAACATAAACATTGGTAAACTCGTTAGGACCGAATTGACAAGGACAAGGCGATCCCCATAGGATAGCATCTTACCCTTCCAACACCCCAACTTGCCTTCGAAACGGCTTTCCACTGGGTACCACTCAGAATTTCGAAGCTTCCTATAGTGGATCGGAACCCTAGATATTTAAAAGGTAGAGAACCAGACTCGCATCCGAAGATTTGTTTGTATTGATCTTCTACCTCTTTTGCCTTTCCAAAACAGAAAATTTCACTCTTGTGAAAATTGATTTTAAGCCCCGATATTTGTTCAAATATGCATAGTATAAGTTTCATATTCACTGCCTTATCCAAATCATGTTCCATAAATAATATAGTGTCATCAGCATACTGTAAGATGGATAGGCCCCCTTCTACTAAATGAGGGATCAGCCCACCTATTTGGCCATCTTCCTTCGCCCGTGCGATAAGAATGGCTAACATATCCGCAACGATATTAAACAACATAGGTGACAAAGGATCACCCTGTCGGAGGCCTTTTTTTGTTTGGAAGTAATGACCGATGTCATCGTTTACCCTATCCCGACACTTCCTCCCTGAACAAATTGCGTAATCCAGTTGCACCATTCCTGTGCAAATCCTTTCATACGCAAAGCTTGTTGAAGAAAGGGCCATTTAACTTTATCATATGCTTTCTCAAAGTCAATTTTAAATATAACACCATCCATCTTCTTCCTTTGAAGTTCATGGATAGTTTCATGCAAGACCACCACACCCTCTAAAATATGGCGTCCAGGCATAAAAGCCGACTGTGTCGTTCTAATGATTTTTTGAGCAATTTCGGTAATTCGATTAGTACCTACTTTTGTGAATATTTTAAAACTAACATTGAGAAGACATATTGGCCTATATTGCTGAATTTGAACCGCATTATGTTTCTTAGGGAGCAGAGTAATAACTCCAAAGTTTAGTTTAAACAAAGACAAATTCCCTTGTTTCAACTGAACAAATAAAGCCATAAGATCGTTTCTAATAACCTCCCAAAAGGTTTTATAGAACTCGGCCGGGAAACCATCAGGTCCGGCGCCTTGTTCAGCTCCATTTGAGAAATAGCATCATACACTTCTTTCACTAAGAAATCAGCTGTAAGAATACTATTTTCTTCTGATGATAATTGCGGTATATCATGGGTATTACTTTCGTCCATGTTAACATCACTTGGCAGAGAGGGGCCGAATAGCTTCTTGTAATATTCCAAAATATAGGTTTTTAAATCTTCCTGCCCAATAATCGTTCCTTCATCTTGTTCTAGTTGAAAGATTTTCTTTTTCCTATGTTTACCATTAGCAATAAGGTGAAAATATTTTGTATTATTTCCACCTTCCTGAATGTGTTTCACTTTCGCCCGTTGTGCCCATTTAGTTTCCTCATCTCTCCGGAGGCTACAAAGCCTATCGTTCGCTTCCCTCAAAGTATCTCACTCAGATACCGAAAGCGGGTTATTTTCAGCTTTAATATCAAGGTCATCGATAATCTTTAACAATCTTTCTTTCTCTTTCTTATATTTTCCACTTTGATTTTTAGCCCACCCTTTAAGAAAACGTCTTAAGTGTCTTATTTTATTTTGCCACACCTCAATAGGTGTATTGCCTTTAGCCGGCTTAGCCCACTTGGCTGCCACCATCTCATAAAAACCTTCCAATCTCAGCCAGGAAAGTTCAAATGAGAATCGTGCTATATTTCCTACATGTGCATGATCCCCCGAATCGACAAACAACGGGGTATGATCTGAACCCACCCTAGTTAAAGCCTGTACCGTAACTAGGGGATATTTTTGTTCCCACTCAGTAGTAGTAAGAATTCTATCGAGCTTCTCAAAAGTAGGATTTTCTCGCCTACTAGCCCAAGTATATTATATTGCCTGCCCGAGAGCTTGAGCTCTCTTAGCTCTAAGCTCTGAATTATCTTATTAAACATGATTGGCCACCTCGGATTATAATTATCGTTGTTCTTTTCTTCAGGTTTTCGAATTATATTAAAATCCCAACCCACCATCATTGGTAGCGGTTCATTTTCACATAATCGAACTAACTCTGATAAGAAATGGGGTTTGTGTTCATCTTGGGCAGCCCCATACACCGACACTAAGACCCACTGGAAACCATCACTTTTAGACTTCAGAAAGAGTTTAACACAAAAATCTCCGACCTCAACATTTGTAACTTGAAGTGTGCCGACGTTTACCCCTAAAAGCATCCCACCCGATCTACCTCTAGGCGGTAAACAGAACCAACTAAAATCTTGCCCAACAGCTAAATGACTCAAAAAAGGAGTAGCAAAATTAGATCTCCCGGTCTCCGATAACGCTAAGAAATCCAATTTTCTCTCCCGAATAGATTCTTGAACAAACAAGTGTTTTCCGGGGTCACGAAAACCCTCACTGTTTCAAAATAGCCCTCTTAAGCTATGCATTCTTACACTTGTTTTGTATTTTAATTCTAGCACTCCTCCGCTTATTCGAACCGGAGTAAACCCTCCTTTTCCTGGTATTCTTGGCCGTTTTTGAGAAGGCTGGAAAATCCGAGTGATCTTCCAGCGTTCTATCGATTTCCTCATCCTCTAAATCTTCTGTTAGAGCCGAAGCCCTATTAAGGACCAGACTGTACGGTTGTTCAATCTCCTTATCTTTCACATTCTTATTGAAAATACTAATCGAACGATCTAATTCAAATTGTTTAATTGTCCTAGCCGACGCATTTTTTCTTCTGTTACCCCCAAAGAAACCCCCAATCTCGCTGCCCTATCCTTAATTTGCTTATCAGAAAAAGCCAAAATAGAATGAGTATGTTTTGCATTACCATGTATGTAGTCCCGCTGTTCCACCAAAGCCATGGCGCACCCCATTTGAGTGTCATAGGCGTTGTGCTGCACCCTGATGCGCCCACTCGACCGAACACCCAACTCCTCGACGTCCGGGACACCACCAAACTCGACAATACTCTGCCTCGACACCATCTTTTCGGTCTCACCGAAGTGATTAATCGGAAAAGGTGGCGTCGAGGGCGAGTACACCGGCGCCCTGGCTCATGGCGGCTCAGCCCCACTCGATCCAGCACCCCCTCCCGGGGTACACGGAGAGTCCAGAGCCTCCTGCATAGAGCTCAATCCAGCCCCACCTCCTGTGGTGCATGGAGGGCTCCTCGTGGAGTACGAAACACCACCTCCGGTGCAACGAGGAGATCTCGTCATCGGGCTCGATCCCGCCCCACCTCCTGTGGTGCGTGGAGAACCCGACGAGAAGCACGAAGCTCCGACCAGCGTCCCCGGTGAAGTGGCCAGCGGCGTCCCCTCCTGCTGCACCGAAGCGGCCGAGGGAGGCAGCTCTTCCGCGGCCGGGTCGACGACGGACACAAGTACATCAACACAAGGCGGCATGGCTGGTGGTGGCCCGACCGCACCAACCTCGCCTCCTGCCCTATATAGCTGAGGTACATTAACCCCCCATCTCCATCTTCTTCTCGAACCTCTGAGTCGGCTTGTAGTTGGATCTCAAGGACGCGAACTCCTTCCGTGCGTTATCAAAAGCACGACGCATCGATGGCGAGAACACCACTCCCACCTTCACCGCTGCGGTGGGTGGTTTAGAAGCAGAATCACCTTGCGGTTCACTAACTGTGGCGGACTCCGTTGGTGTTGTATTCTTGCTTAGACTAGTATTAGGATAGTACTTAGCCACCGCCTCCTGAAAATCATCCCCGAGATCATCATCATCGTCATCACCATCTGTCCCCCCCCCCCCCCCCCCCCCCATCTCCACATCCGGATCAGCCGGAGGTGCTGCTCCCTCTACCACAAAGGTAAGATCAAAGAAACCAGTTTTAATAAACACCGGGAAGACCTTAGGAATTTTAGTATGATCAAGACATCCAATTCTGATTCAGAGCACTCCATGCTGTCTTGTAAACGCCATGTCAATCTCCAGCGTCTTGCCAAACATATCTCCAACAACCCATAAAGCAAGGAAATCCCCAATACGAGGCCTCGGAATACCCGAAACTCTGAACCAAACCTCAGGTTCAGGGTTCTGACCCCAGCTATCGAAAGTGAGCTCACATGGGCTGTTTGGCACATGGCATAGACCAAACCTCTTTAGTCTCTCGAGATCAGTCCTCGTGGGGAATTGCACTTTGTAGATATTGTGTCCCACTTGATGAACGTCCCAGGTGAACTGCTCAGAGGGCACCAGCCGTTGTAACTGTGATATGATGCTAGGGATAGTCATATCCCCCTGTCACCACCAAAGAAGCTAATCGAACGTTCTCCATCCTTGGCTTGTAGGTCTCGATGTATGGATATTCAAAGAAGATGAGAGCTTCATGAGCATACCCATAGACCCGAATTTGAGGTTTGGGCGTTGTCGACAAATGGCATAGCCTCTCCCATGTGTCGGTCCTTCGCAGATAACACAAACATCCACTATGCAGTCATTAGATCGATGCCCGGAGACACCGCACCTGTAACACCAAAGCAGCCGCGAGTTGCTCCGCCGAGACCGCAGCCCCGGCAGCCTCTGGGACGGCCGCCTGTGGCATTACCACTGCCTGCTGTGGCCCATGAGCTTGAGCCGTGATACGTCTCAAACGTATCTATAATTTCTGATGTTCCATGTTGATATTATACCAATTGTTACATGTTCTACATGCACTTCATAGCATTTTTATGCATGTTCTAGGACTAACCTATTAACAAGATGCCACAGTGCCAGTTCCTGTTTTCTGCTGTTTTTGTATTTCAGAAAAGCTATTATGAAAATATTCTCGGAATTGGACGAAACTTGGACAGGACCTCCTATTTTTCCAACACGTACACGAAAGTCCGAAGGAGAGACGGAGGCGACCGAGGAGGGCGCCACACCATAGGGCGGCGCGGCCCCACCTCCAACCGCGCCATGGTTTGGTGTGGGCCCCTCGGGTCGCTCTAGCCGCCGCCCTTTCGCCTATTTATTCATCTTCACGGGAAAACCCTAGACACCCGAGCCATTATCCACGAAAAGTTCCAGAGACGCTGTTGCCATCAACCCTAGCTCGGGAGGGTTCAGAAACTCTTCCCGGCACCCTGCCGGAGAGAGGAATCATCACCGGAGGGCTCTACATCACCATGTCTGCCTCCGGAGTGATGCGTCAGTAGTTCTTCTTTAGACTACGGGTCCATAGCAGTAGCTAGATGGTTGTCTCTTCACTTTATGCTATCATGTTTAGATCTTACGAGCTGCCTATCATGATCAAGATCATCTTATTGTAATGCTATATGTTGTGTTTGCTGGGATCCGATGAATATTGAATACTATGTCAAGTTGATTATCAATCTATCTTATATGTTATTTATGATCTTGCATGCTTCCCATTA
This sequence comes from Poa pratensis, assembly GCA_947311845.1. Taxonomy (NCBI): domain Eukaryota; kingdom Viridiplantae; phylum Streptophyta; class Magnoliopsida; order Poales; family Poaceae; genus Poa; species Poa pratensis. The sequence goes on from CAMZMU010000090.1 coordinate 35,907,781, forward strand.
CTAGTAGATGCTTTGGCCAAGTAGATGCTTGTAACTCCAAGAGTTAGTATTTATGCTAGATAGTGGGTTCATGCCTCCGGTAATCTGGGAGAGTGACAGCAACTTCTAAGATTGTGGATGTGCTGTTGCCACTAGGGATAAAATAACCGATGCTTAGCTTAAGGGTGCGCCGTTAGGTCTAATGCATTTGTTTACATCATGCACATTACTTAATGCGATTATCCGTTGCTTGCAACTTAATACCAACGGGGAACTCGGTTAGACAACCTGGAGGTGGATTATTAGTCATAGACGCTGTTGGATAACGGTCTATGTATTTTGTCGTAATGCCCACATGAATATCATAGTAATCATCATGTCATATATATGCATTGTCATGCGCTCAATATTTTGTCAATTGCCCAGCTGTAATTTGTTCACCCAGCATGTTAGTTATCTTTTATGGAGAGACACCACTAGTGAACTGTGGACCCCGGTCCATTATTTTACACTGATAATACAACCAACTGCAATCATTGTTCCTTTTCATTCTCTGCAATTAAACACTATTTTCCATACCATACGTTTAATTCTTTGTTTTCAGCAAGCCGGTGAGATTGACAACCTCACTGTTTCGTTGGGGCAAAGTAGTTTGATTGTGTTGTGTGCAGATTCCACGTCAGCCGCCACTGACAACCTTCAGAAGTGATTTCTTGCTCCTACTGGTTCGATTAAACCTTGATTTCATACTGAGAGAAACTGCTGCTACACTGCTTCATACCTTCCTCTTGGAGTCTCCCAACGAACGTGTGATCCACGTCATCAAGCAATTTTTCTGGCGCCGTTGCCGGGGAGCAAGAGGATTTCTGCAAGGGGAGTCTCTCACTTCCAATCTCTTTACTTTGTTATTGTCTTGCTTAGTTTATTTTTATCTTGTCTTGTTTGTTTATTTATCAAAAACACAAAAAAATTAGTTTCCTGCATCTAGTTTATTTCGGTTTGTCTAGTTTTGTTTCTTGTTTTTGTTATTATGTCTAGTTCTTTACTTGCTATCAATGGTTACTTTTCTTGAAAGTAGTCCTATGGCTGAAAACAACATGAGAGAGCTTTATAAAATTTATCTTGAGTTGGGACATGAAGTGTTTGAAGAGAAAATTAAAAAACCTATGGAACTTTATTTACATGATAGTAGCAATAATATTACTATGAATTCTTTGAACACCATTATTGCTAATGCCATGGAAAATCTAAGCTTGGGGAAGCTGGTTTTGATAAAAATATTTTTTTAGTCACCTAGCTTGGAGGAGGAAATTTGCTTTGATGATACTTTGCCTCCAATTTATGCTGATTATAATAATTGTGATATTTTAGTTCCACCTACTATTGAGGATAAAGTTTATTATAATTATACTATGCATGCAATTTATGATGATTATAATGATGGATGTGCTAGTTTTACTCCCACTATTACTAATGAAATTTATTATGCTTGTGTGGATAGTAATGATACTTTTATGCATGTGGATCATGATAAGAATGATTTATGTGATAGCTATATTGTTGAGTCTATTCATGATGCACTGAAAATTATTTTGAGAGAGGAAAATATGGTTATAGAAATCTTCATGTTACTAAATTTCTTCTCTTTATGATGAAGGTTTTGAGCTTTCTCTTGTTTGCTTTTATTTGCTGGGTACTTTAAGACCTATTGGTCATTATGAGAGAGGGAGACACGGTTTCATATATCTCAATAATATTAAGTCTCTCTCTTTATGTTGAAAGTTTTGAAGTTGCACTTGTTTTGCCTTCCTATGCTAGTCACTTGTGTTTCATTGACTTGTTTTCTTACAAGGCTCCTATGCATAGGAAGAGTGTTAGATTTAAACATATTTTATATATGCTTCTTGATGCTCTCTTTTATGTTTCAACTCTTATCCTTATGTGAGCATCTTAAAAATCACAATGCCTAGCTAAAAGACGTTTATGGGAGACAACACATTGTTTTATTTGTGCAATTTTTCTTTATTCGAGTCAAGGTGCTGTTTACTTCTGTAGCAATGCCTTTGTATCTTTATTTTCTTACATTGTTGTGCCAAGTAAGGCCTCTAATAGGAAGATGATGCTAGATTTGGATTTCTGCGCAGGAACAGATTTCTGCTGTTCACCGTTTTACTTCTGTAAAATCACAGAAAAATTATTTAAATCTGCAAATTTTTGTGCGTGATCCTTAGATATGTACGCATCTTTCGTTAGTTTACGTTTTTCGATCTGAGCAACGTAAGTGCCTCGAAAAAATTCGTCTTTACAGATTGTTCTGTTTAGACAGATTCTGTTTTTTATTTTTCGCATTCTCTCTTTTACTAGTGTTGAGTGGAATTATTTTTTAGGGTGAAGAGCTTCACATAACATCAGTGGCAGTAGTTAATGTTAAAAGTAACGGTCATGTTTGTGTCCTTATAAACATGTGAGTTTTTGATTGTGCACTAACTCTCTAATGAGAATTACTCTGAGTTTGGTGTAGCGGAAGTTTTCAAGGGTCAAGAGAGAAGGATGATATAATGTGATCAAGAAGAGTGAAGAGCTTAAGCTTGGGGATGCTCCCATGGATCACCCCAGCATATTTCAAGAAGACTCAAGTGTCTAAGCTTGGGGATGCCTTGGCATCCCCTTCTTCATCAGCAACTTATCAGGTCATCTGTAGTGAAACTATATTTTAATTTTTTCACATCATATGTGCTTTACTTGGAGCGTCTATGTGCTTTTATTTTCAGTATTTTATTTTTCTTATGGTCAACTTGATTGGATCTTAGCATTCTTGATTGGGAGAGAGACACGCTCCGCTTTTTCATATGAATACTCCTATTCTTCACTTATATTTGTTAAGTATTCTTATCTAGCTATTGCTATGCTTTTAGCTCCTGTTTTGCATGCATCTCTTATTCAGAGCTGTTAGTTCTTTTAAAGAAAGTACTCTCTTGCTTCACTTATAATTGTTTGGAGAGTTTATGTTGAAATAAGTTGATTGGTGTTTGGTTGGAACAGAAAATGTTGCATGTGGTAGATGGTATAATGGGAAAAGCTTACATATTCTTGTAGATCACTGTATTGGATAATTTGATACTTGTCAATTGTTTTGAGTTATCAAGTAGTTCATGTTTAAGCTTATGTATCATGTAGTTAAAACCTATTAATGAAGAACTACCGTAAATCTCGTTGAAATTTGGTTTGCATGATTGGTATCTCTAAGGTCTAGATATTTTCTAGTAAAAGGATTTGGTTAACAAGCAAGACAGTGTAGGGTCTTATAATGCTTGCAATATGTTTTCATATAAGTCTTGCTGTGTCGGTTGATATCCTGTGTTTGCTTCAAATAACCTTGCTAGACTAAACTCTATACTGAGAGGGAATGATTTGCAACACTGAACCTGTTAACTGCGAGAAACCAGCAGTAGGAAGCATATCTAGCACGGCTTGCAATTTATATGAGCTCCTCCCCGCACTTGGATATTGTCCTATCGCAAGCATCTCAGGTTATAATGAAGAACGTTATTGTGTTAGTTCAGTTGCTCCAAATGAACCAGAAGGTCGAAATGGATAACCTCAAGGACGATACCAAGAACCTGAAGGACGAAATAGAGAACCTCAAGGACGAAAAGAAGAACCTCCAAAAGGGTATCCAGGCTGTTTTATCAGTTATTCATTTGAAATGAAAACTGGAGGTGCACTCAAAACGTTTTGAATCTGGAGGCGTTCTGCGTGTTTAGAGATGGCTAATGTGGATGGAAACTCTGCAAGTTTGACTCGTTGCAAGACAGTTAATTTCAGTAGGCTATAAGCAATTCCTGTTCTTGTGTAGAGCAGAGGTATTTATATGAGACTATTAATCTTTTCCTGTTTGTGTGCTAGGTCAGTTTATCTAATGAAACTATGATGAGTTCGATTTCCTTCCATTGTTGAACTTCTAAGAAGAGCTGGGACAGCTGGTTGTAAGAATAGCTAGCTGTTTTCATGCTTTCTTTCTGGTTGTAAGAATAGCTAGCTACGTGGACATGGTTTATAATCAAGACTATGTAATCAGTTTGAACCTCGAGATATTTCCTTCCATGATTAAGGGAAAGCCTTACTTTCTCTACCATTATACATGCCCTAATTGTTCCAGGTTAATGGCCATACCATTGCATAACAGAATAAAACATAAAGTTAATTCGAGAACTCACAACGAATTCAATTTCAAGGAAACGACTCCAGTGATCATCTTGGGTATTGTAAAATGTAAATGTACATGTTTTCTATCGTTAACAAATGGCGGATAATGAGAGAACATAATTCATGGTCAAGTAATTTGCTCCAATATAGTTGATCTACTGTTGACTTCCTGGAGACGATGGAAAACCTTGCGACACCATGAGTAATCCACGACCTAGTTACCAGTTTTTCTATTAGAATGACTGCATGGTTCAGCATTGTGAACTACTGAAATGTATGTGCCTGTCCGGAACATCGGTTCTGAACATGTCGAAAGTTGTCCATCTGATGGATAAGTTCAATTAAGGTAGGAATGCGAGGTTGAAGCCTATTCGTCTCACATTTGGAACAATGTTCCACGCTAATGTTTTTAAGCAAGATCAGGTGATATTTGTCATGACTTGTTAATGCGTCGAAGATCAGCAATGAAAGCGTGAACGAAATTGAGAACAAGGTGGAGGTCCCCCTTCATGAAGTCTCAGTTCTCACTGAAGAATGCTGGTCCGAACACATCCGAACCTAGGCTGGAGTTAACTTCCATGCCAAGAGTGGCAGTTCTAATTTTGTCAAGAGTTTTTTTTAGATAAAAGGTTTTCCCCCGATTTCATTATCGAACCCATTTTTTGCTACATAGTCTGGTCCAAAACACACCCCACACACCAGCATTCTCTCCAGGAGAATTTTGTCAAGAGTAAATGGGGCCACAAAAGAATTCCGTTGGGAGACGGAGAATGAGGAGTCCGGAAAAGAGATTCCAAATCGAAAGAAGGCGAAATAAGAGAGGTCGTGCCGGCAAGATTTCTGAAGAAATCCAGAAGGATCCTGCTTCCCTAAGTGGGAGAAGACCTTGGCACCATTATTATTTTTGACTGAAACAACGGAGGGCCAGTCAGCCCTCCTGAACTCTTGTATTAAAACGACCGGAACAAAACCAGGTATATGAGGTTTTCACCCCCTCGGTAGGGGACGATGACCTCTTCGAGCGGGCAGGGGAGATGGGCATGCCCGTCTTCCCCCCCCCCCCCCCCCCCGGGCTACCCTCAGCCTGGGGCATTGGTGTGGAAATAGGCACTACGAAGTGGAGTCCAGATGGGCGAAGCTCCATTCGTTGAGGCATTAAACCCGGCCATTGACCATATCGTCACATCCTGGCTGTTGGAGCACGTATAGAGCCGGTCCAGCAACGGAATTTCGAGCAACTTTAGACAGGTAAATAACCTCGATTATGGCTCACTTTATTACCCTGAAAACACACAAGTAGATCATTTTCAGCAGTAAGAATTCCCTAAAAACATAAGCTCTACATCCCTGCTTATTTGCACAACGAGAGAATACATCTTCGAACCAGGATCACTTGGCATGCAAAAGGTGCCTTTGCACATCAATCAATGGCGTGACATAGAAAAGCGCTACCACCAAATTCTGCAGAAAGTCACTTAATCGGGCATTTCTTTTTTCTTTTTTAGATGCACTAAATCGGCCATTGGTACTGGTGCAAGTGGGTGCAAGGGAGGAGTTCCGGCCTACTCGCGTACGTACAAACGCAGGTATATATACGACCTGACACTACGGGATTGCCACACTACGCCGATGGCTGTACTGTACGCCGACGGCTAAATGTCGGGGCCGTCGGCGTACATCACGAGCTAGGGCAGCCGCCCACACAGCCGTCGGCATATGAAACGCCGTCGGCGTATCCAGGTAAGGCTGACGGCAGCCGTCGGCGTAAACCGTGCCGTCGGCGTACAAAAGGACGCCGTGACGGAACGTCCAGCGGCGTTCCGTTGGCGTACACGTGTATTTCAACGCCGACGGCGGCCGTCGGCGTATAGATGAACCTTTTTTTATTTATTTCTCTATATAATCTTTATTTATTTATTTCTCTATATAATATTTAATGTAGTTATAATTTATATATATATTGGACCTACAATTTCCCTCCCAATTTCAGTATCCCACCCCCGTAAATTAACGGTTCGAGTTTCCCGGAACCCAACCCTACAACATATACATGTAAAATAAATAAAAACAACACATGTAAAATACCTTCCTATGGCCAAACCTAACACAACCAAGCAAAAAAGTCCACTTTCCTACCCCCTTTCGACGCACGTCTATGGGGTTAGACGAAAACGTTAGGGTTTTCCCAGCGGATTCGGAGTTTCGCCGAAGCGGGGCATCGGAGCGTCGGAACCCCACCAAAACCTAGGTTGTGTCATACCAGATGTATACAAGTGTGTTGTGTGTCGTAAATATGCAATATCCTACTCCGGGGTGTGACCGGCTTCACCGACTTCACTTTCTCTCTAGTGAGTTTCTGCACTTAGAGGTGGAAACTCCCGTTTCGGGAAAACCGGATGGAATCTTGTGTTGATTTGGGGTAGACTTTGGTTTCTCACCTTCCTATGGCCTAACCTAACACAACCAAGCAAAAAAGTCCACTGGCGTACCCCCTTTCGACGCACGTCTATGGGGGTAGACGAAAACGTTAGGGTTTTCCCAACGGATTCGGGGTTTCGCCGAAGCGGGGCATCGGAGCGTCGGAACCCCACCAAAACCTAGGTTGTGCCATACCATATGTATACAAGTGTGTTGTGTGTTGTAAATATGCAATATCCTACTCCGGGGTGTGACCGGCTTCACCGACTTCACTTTCTCTCTAGTGAGTTTCTGCACTTAGAGGTGGAAACTCCCGTTTCGGGAGAACCGGATGGAATCTTGTGTTGATTTGGGGTAGACTTTGGTTTCTCACCTTCCTATGGCCTAACCTAACACCACCAAGCAAAAAAGTCCACTGCCGTACCCCCTTTCGACGCACGTCTATGGGGGTAGACGAAAATGTTAGGGTTTTCCCAGCGGATTCGGTGTTTCGCCGAAGCGGGGCATCGGAGCGTCGGAACCCCACCAAAACCTAGGTTGTGTCATACCATATGTATACAAGTGTGTTGTGTGTCGCAAATATGCAATATCCTACTCCGGGGAGTGACCGGCTTCACCGACTTCACTTTCTCTCTAGTGAGTTTCTGCACTTAGAGGTGGAAACTCCCGTTTCGGGAGAACCGGATGGAATCTTGTGTTGATTTGGGGTAGACTTTGGTTTCTCACCTTCCTATGGCCTAACCTAACACAACCAAGCAAAAAAGTTCACTGGCGTACCCCCTTTCGACGCACGTCTATGGGGGTACACGAAAACGTTAGGGTTTTCCCTGCGGATTCGCGGATTCGCCGAAGCGGGGCATCGGAGCATTGGAACCCCACCAAAACCTAGGTTGTGCCATACCATATGTATACAAGTGTGTTTTAAATGTGCAATATCCTACTCCGGGGTGTGACCGGCTTCACCGGCTTCACTTTCTCTCTAGTGAGTTTCTGCACTTAGAGGTGAAAACTCCCGTTTCGGGAGAACCGGATGGAATCTTGTGTTGATTTGGGGTAGACTTTGGTTTCTCACCTTCCTATGGTCTAACCTAACACAACCAAGCAAAAAAGTCCACTTTCCTACCCCCTTTTGACGCACGTCTATGGGGGTAGACGAAAACGTTAGGGTTTTCCCAGCGGATTCAGGGTTTCGTCGAAGAGGGGTCCCGGAGCGTCGGAACCCCACCAAAACCTAGGTGGTGCCATACCATATGTATACAAGTGTGTTGTTTGTTGTAAATGTGCCATATCCTACTCCGGGGTGTGACCGGCTTCACCGGCTTCACTTTCTCTCTAGTGAGTTTCTGCACTTAGAGGTGAAAACTCCTGTTTCGGGCGAACCGGATGGAATCTTGTGTTGATTTGGGGTAGACTTTGGTTTCTCACCTTCCTATGGCCTAACCTAACACAACCAAGCAAAAAGTCCACTTTCCTACCCCTTTCGACGCACGTATATGGGGGTAGACGAAAACGTTAGGGTTTTTCCAGCGGATTCAGGGTTTCGCCGAAGCGGGGCCCCGGAGCGTCGGAACCCCACCAAAACCTAGGTTGTGCCATACCATATGTATACAAGTGTGTTGTGTGTTAAATGTGCAATATCCTACTCCGGGGTGTGACCGGCTTCACCGACTTCACTTTCTCTCTAGTGAGTTTCTACACTTAGAGGTGGAAACTCCCGTTTCGGGAGAACCGGATGGAATCTTGTGTTGATTTGGGGTAGACTTTGGTTTCTCACCTTCCTATGGCCTAACCTGACACAAACAAGCAAAAAAGTCCACTGGCGTACCCTCTTTCGACGCACGTCTATGGGGGTAGATGAAAACGTTAGGATTTTCCCTGCGGATTCGGGGTTTCGCCGAAGCGGGGCATCGGAGCGTCGGAACCCCACCAAAACCTAGGTTGTGCAATACCATATGTATACAAGTGTGTTGTGTGTTGTAAATGTGCAATATCCTACTCCGGGGTGTGACCGGCTTCACCGGCTTCACTTTCTCTCTAGTGAGTTTCTGCACTTAGAGGTGGAAACTCCCGTTTCGGGAGAACCGGATGGAATCTTGTGTTGATTTGCGGTAGACTTTGGTTTCTCACCTTCCTATGGCCTAACCTAACACAACCAAGCAAAAAAGTCCACTGGCGTACCCCCTTTCGACGCACGTTTATGGGGGTAGACGAAAACGTTAGGGTTTTCTCAGCGGATTCAGGGTTTCGCCGAAGCGGGGCATCGGAGCGTCGGAACCCCACCAAAACCTAGGTTGTGCCATACCATATGTATACAAGTGTGTTGTGTGTTGTAAATGTGCAATATCCTACTCCGGGGTGTGACCGGCTTCACCGACTTCACTTTCTCTCTAGTGAGTTTCTGCACTTAGAGGTGGAAACTCCCGTTTCGGGAGAACCGGATGGAATCTTGTGTTGATTTGGGGTAGACTTTGGTTTCGCACCTTCCTATGGCCTAACCTAACACAACCAAGCAAAAAAGTCCACTGGCGTACCCCCTTTCGACGCACGTCTATGGGGGTAGACGAAAACGTTAGGGTTTTCCCAGCGGATTCGGGTTTCGCCGAAGCGGGGCATCAGAGCGTCGGAACCCCACCAAAACCTAGGTTGTGATATACCAAATGTATACAAGTGTGTTGTGTGTTGTAAATGTGCAATATCCTACTCAGGGGTGTGACCGGCTTCACCGACTTCACTTTCTCTCTAGTGAGTTCCTGCTCTTAGAGGTGAAAACTCCCGTTTCGGGAGAACCGGGTGGAATCTTGTGTGGATTTGGGGTAGACTTTGGTTTCTCACCTTCCTATGGCCTAACCTAACACAACCAAGTAAAAAAGTCCACTGGTCTACCCCCTTTCGACGCACGTCTATGGGGGTAGACGAAAACGTTAGGGTTTTCCAGCGGATTCAGGGTTTCTACGAAGCGGGGCCCCAAGCGTCGGAACCCCACCAAAACCTAGGTTGTGCCATACCATATATATACAAGTGTGTTGTGTGTTGTAAATGTGCAACATCCTACTCCGGGGTGTGACCGGCTTCACCGGCTTCACTTTCTCTCCAGTGAGTTTCTGCACTTAGAGGTGAAAACTCCCGTTTCAGTAGTACCGGATGGAATCTTGTGTTTATTTGGGGTAGACTTTGGTTTCTCACCTTCCTATGGCCTAACCTAACACAACCAAGCAAAAAAGTCCACTCGGCTACCCCCTTTCGACGCACGTCTATGGGGGTAGACGAAAACGTTAGGGTTTTCTCAGCGGATTCGGGGTTTCGCCGAAGCGGGGCATCGGAGCGTCGGAACCCCACCAAAACCTAGGTTGTGCCATACCATATGTATACAAGTGTGTTGTGTGTTGTAAATGTGCAATATCCTACTCCGGGGTGTGACCGGCTTCACCGGCTTCACTTTCTCTCCAGTGAGTTTCTGCACTTAGAGGTGAAAACTCCCGTTTCGGGAGAACCGGCTGGAATCTTGTGTTTATTTGGGGTAGATTTTGGTTTCTCACCTTCCTATGGCCTAACCTAACACAACCAAGCATAAAAGTCCACTGGGCTACCCCCTTTCGACGCACGTCTATGGGGTTAGACGAAAACGTTAGGGTTTTCCCAGCGGATTCGAGGTTTCGCCGAAGCGGGTCCCCGGAGCGTCGGAACCCCCCCAAAACATAGGTTGTGCCATACCATATGTATACAAGTGTGTTGGGTGTTTCAAATGTCCAAGCTCGGGGTAGATATGCGGGTCCCACCGGACTACGGTTTCAATAAAACCGGATAGCTAGAGTGCCGGAATCACTCAAAAATTTGCGTGTGGTCATACGATATAATAAAATAAATTATAATAAAACTTTACAAATTTATAATGTAATAAATTCTAATGGTTTACAATATTAAAATTAAATAATATGAAAAAAAGAAAAAAGCCAACGCCGACGGCTTTGCCGTCAGCGTATGTCCACCTTATCTACTAAGCGCACCCGCACCTACCGCAGCCACCAAACCCACCCACACCTTATCCACTCTCTCCTCAACCCCGCACGCCCCACCCGTCCTCCTCCGCCGCCGGCCGCCCCACCCGTCCTCCTCCGCCGCCGTCGCCTCTAGCCGTCCGACCCCGACCTCGCCGCGCCGCGCCTCCCCCGACCTCGCCGCCGCCGCCTCTAGCCGTCCGACCCCGACCTCTCCGCGGCGCTCCGACCCCGACCTCGCCGCGCCTCCCCCGACCTCGCCGCCAGGTACTCCCCGCCCCCCTCCCCTATTTTCTGTGTATTTTAGATTTAGGGATTTTAGGAGTAGGATTTTAGGGATTTTAGGAGTTGAAATTATAGATGGAAATTATAGGATATTAGGGATTTTAGGAGTAGGATTTTAGGGATTTTAGATTTAGGGATTTTAGGAGTAGAAATTATAGATGGAAATTTAGTGGTAGTAAATAGAAAATAACAAAATGATTTAGGGATAGATGTAGTAAATAAAATGTTGTTGAAAATAGAAAATAACAAAATGATTTAGGGATAGATGTAGCAAATAAAATGTCGTTGAAAATAGAAAATAACAAAATGATTTTAGTGATAGATGTAGCAAATAAAATGTTGTTGACAATTATTTTTCATATATTCATTTCATATATGACTAAGTATCATGTCGGAGCTGGAGCGAAAGTTTCGTGGTGTTCACCGGAGACCCACGAAGATCCCGACTTGGGCAGCTCAGATCACAGTGGATCACAGGAAGATCCAGCTTGGTACTTTCAGGTGCCCGTGGCAGGCGGCCCGCGCCTACAACTGCGCGGCGGTCCAGCACTTTGGGGCGAGAGCGATCCTCAACTTTGAGGATGAGCGGAGCGTGGCGCATATGTTAGCGCCAGATGGCATGAGGATCGGGACGAAGGCCGAGGAGAGGGAGCACCGACAGGCAGAGAGGCTGCTCAGGGCGTGCCACCAGCGCGAGGAGGATGACCCCTTGGTCAAGGATCTCCTCCTTGATCCCCAGGTGATGGCGGTCCAGTACCAGGTCTTCAGCGAGAGCCGGCAGCAGCGCGGGCAGGGCGAGGCCGGCCCCTCTGGCACGCAGCAGCAGGGCGAGGACTCTAGCAGCAGCCTGTCCCCTTCTACCTTGCAATTCGTGTCTTATCCCTCTTACTAATGCACAAAACAATTTGTACTTGTAGGGAGCTGATGCCAACGTTGTGATGTCAGATGAGTTGAGATGTGTCTCCCAACGTTGTAACTGTAGAGTCGAGAAGTATGAGAAGTATGATGTGAATGGGTACCGCTTCCATACAGAGCATCACCAGAACAGTCGGCCTAATGCAAAGACTATAAATACCGGGGTCTTCACCAAAGGAGCCGGTAATTATGATTACTACGGAAGGTTACAGAACGTATACGAGCTGACGTTCAATAACACGAACATAGAACTCAAGCTTGTTGTGTTCAAATGCCACTGGTTCGACCCTGAGCATGGAACCAAAAGTACCCCTTCCATTGGGTTAGTTGAAGTTAAGCCTTCAACCACCTACCATGGATCCGCTGTCTTTGTTGTGGCTCACCAAGCCTTTCAAGTTTATTATTTGCCCTACCCATGCAAGAAAGAGGGACTCATTGGTTGGAAAGTCGTGTTCCATGTATCGCCGCGTGGTAAGCTACCCATGCCCTCCGAAGACGATTACAACAACATTGACCCTAAAACATACGAGGGGATTTTCTATCAAGAGGAACAAACCTTTGGGGCCTTTGGCATACAAGGTCTTGAGGACCGCGAGGACAATGCACAAACATGTGGTGACGTAGTGGTGAATCTAAAGGATATAGATATGCTCAACAAGTTACAGAGTGATAGTGATGACGATGATGAGCCTACATCGTGCGAGGAGGTTCCAATATACAACACTCGTGATAGTGATGTTGATAGTGATGATGAGAACCCAGGATTTAACTATGAGAGTGATGATTAGGGGTGAGGGTATTTTATGTCCTTTTGCGTACTATTTACTTTTCAACATGCTTAGTCTTTCAACATGCTTCTTCTTAATTGCATTACGTATTTATTCTTATTTACTACATTTTTCAACATGCTTAAAATTTATCCTTTCTCAATGCAGGTGATTGACCAAGATGAGCCAAGGCAAGGAATCATCGGCCTCGGGCTCTCGGGAGGTGTAGGATGTGTTCGGGTGTATCGTGTGTGAATTCGAACTTGTTTGGAGTTTGTATGAATGCTTGGATGAATTTGAATCATGTTTGTGTCATTTTGGATATCTATGTGATGTTTCTGTAATGTTTTATAATTTGTGAAATTTTAATTGTATTTAAAATGTGCTAGAAACCAGCAGCAACAAGCAGCTAAAACTGGAAATTATGGTCAAGGATACGCCGACGGCAAGCAACTCCCAGCGCACAGGATGATGCCACGTCGCCTAAAAAGGACCAAATGGTCAAGGATACGCCGACGGCATAGCCGTCGGCGTAGAGTGCTTCCCAGACGCACGGGATCTCTCCACGTGGCACGCAGAGGCCAACGGCACTGCCGTCGGCGTATCGGTGTAGCAGACGGAGACGGAAGGATGCCGTTTTGTGGGTCCCACTGCAGCATCGCCGACCGTTACGGATACGCCGACGGTTATTCATCTACGCCGACGGGCTGCTATGCCGACGGCGATACGCCGACAGCCGCCGTCGGCCTAGGCCTACGCCGACGGCAAACGTGCCTAGGTCGACGGCGTCCGGCCGTCGGCGTATCGACTGTTTCCCGTAGTGTGACAAACTTTTGAACCGTAACGTACATACAAATATGACGTGACGTAGGATCTACTATAATTCTGGTCGAGTACTCCGATTCCCCGCGATCCAACATGCACAACGACGGCTGTGAGTCATGCAAAAAAAAAAAAAAGTCTCCGCCTGCCCCTGCAGCCAGTGGCGGACCTAGGAATTTGGCGAAGCCTGGGGCGTCCCGCAGGGCAATTTTTTTTTCAAATATAAGTTCACAACACATTCAAAATGTTCATGCGTGCTAACACAACCATGACTTTGGCTGGCCAAAACTTCTGTTTTATGGCCATATATTTGCGTGCTTTATGTGCCATGTCCATGGTGCCTGCACGGCTGCACCCGTCGGATACCTCGGTCTGTAAATAATTTATTGGAGCTTGCAAAAAAAAAAAGAGTTGATCACGCATCAGTGATGTGGGCTGTCTGTGAGCATGAAAGTGCTACTGAAAGGCACGGCTCAAGGCCTGAAGCTCGAGGCCCACTAGGCCACCCGACATGCAGCCGAACGAATTAGCTGATCCAGAAGCTAGCTAATTCGTTCCTTCTGGATCAGCTGATCCAGAAATTCTCAAAAAAAAAAAAAAAAGCTGATCCAGAAAAAACAACCGAACGATTTGCCCACAGCCGGCAGTCGTTTCGTGGCTGGATACCCTCTCGATCGTGAGGCGCGCAGCAACGAAGCCCGGGCAAGCGCCGGGTAACAGGGGCGCTGCGTCCGCTCTGCCTGCAGCCCTCCTCCCTCCTGCGAGTCTCTCTCGTCTGCAAGCGGTGGCGCCGTGTCGCTGCCGACCGGGACTTCCTCCGCCGCTACCGTGCCCATCACCGTAAGGCACCCCACCTCGGGCTCTTCAAGGAGAACGGTGGTTGGATCTCCTTCACCCCCGTCCTCGACCCTCCGGACCGCATACCTCGTCAGCGCTTCTCCATCGATTACGGCGGCATCGACACCAACACCCACCCTTACCATGACACGCTTCTTGGGTGCCTCCATGGTCGCGTCCTTGTCCTTGATCCCAAGCGGCTTGAGGTACTTGTGTGTGACCCCATAAGGGGCGACCAATGCCGCATCGCCCTCCCGCCGGAGTTCAGCATGCTTGTCATTGCGAAAGGGGATGTCATCTGTGCGGACGGCCAGGAGAGACACGTGCACGTGAGCTACCATTCGAGCCCTTTCAAGGTTGTTTTGGTGCAGATCCTTTGGAATCTCGTAGCATGCGTCTGTGTTTACTCCTTCGAGACCGGCATGTGGGGTCAGCTAATCTTGGCGTTAAAACAATGTACAAGCACTTACATTGAATTATATCTCCCTTCCACCCTTGTTAGCAACTCGCTTTACTGGTGGCTTCGTTCCTCTTCTAAACATAAGGAAATACTTGAGTTTGATATTTTTAAGCAGCTCCGATCTGTGATCGACGGGCCTCCTATCTGAAAGCTTGACATATTTTCAAGGCAGGTCATTCGGGGAGAATATGACGGTGTTGGAATCGCCACGTTGTCATACCCTTGCCTCCAAATTTGGGACATGAAAGTCGATTTTGGTCATGAAGTTGTCAGATGGCTTCTCTGAAAGACCGTTAATCTTGAGCTGGTGCTGAATACGAGAGCTATGAAAACTGAGATAGTGGGGTATGTCGAAAATGATGGTTCAGTTATAATAAAGTTCAGCCAGAGAATTTTCATTGTTCTAATAAATTTCTAATAAGATAATCACAAGACGAGAGCAAAAAAGTTGCATATATACATGCTCATGTATTGGCTAAAAGAATACGAAATATACTTCAAAATAGATGCATGCAAATCACAAACTAAATTCGAAGTGCCAAAAGATTAAATGTATCCGACCTGAGCTTTAGATTCTTGCTTTTTCATGCATGTAAAGCGATGCTACGCTGCAAAAACAAATACCTTATGAACAACATTCAGAGGCAGGAGCTGAATCCTGTTGTGGATGGATCGTCATCATTAAACTAGTTAAATACCTTCAGCGCTAGATACCTCATTCAAAGTAAGGGCAACAACCTGCTGTAGGCGTCTTGGGCTGCTGTACCTGTACCAAGCATGGACCAAGCCGGAGCAGGTAGGTTAAGCAACGAATTGAAAAACTAAAACGGGAGGATGAGCTCACCTGCGTTCAGCAGCCTGGTCGATGGAGAGCAGCGGGTCGAGATCGCCGGATCCAGTCGCCGGGATGCTTGCACCGGGGAGGCGCGGGCGCGGAGGAGGCGGCGACACGAGAAAAAGGGGAACGGGCCGGGGCCGGAATATTCTTTCAGCAGCCCAGCAAGCGTCATGACTAGGACGGCCCACGAGCCAATCCGCATCTGCTCGTGAAGAAGCTGCTATCACGACCAGCTCGTGCCAATAAAATCCCATTCCACCACACATGTTGGATTTTTGTAATTACGTCTCCGGTTACTATTTCTCTAGGAAGAGAACCTTATCCCCTCCTCCCCGTCACTGTAGAGGAGAGAAGGTGTTTTTTGGGCGAACCAGCCGATCCACTGCGTCCGCGCCACTGATCCGCGGCATTCCCCTCCTCCGCCGGCCGCTCCGGCGGCGGGAGGGTGGGGGATCCCCGGATCTGGCCTGTACATACGATAGGGTAGGGTTGTGTATCCGCCGGCGGCATCCTGGAGGAGGTGGTGCTGGCGGCGGTGGGTTTGGTGTCTGCGCGGTCTTCTCTGGCGAGGGAGCTCGTTGGAGCTCGTCGTCGCCGCGCGTGACTTGCAGGCGCTCGAGGCCCGGTGCGGCGCTCGAGCTCCTTTGTTCCCCGTCGGATCTGTGGTGTCGGCGGCTTCGGCGGCTGGAATCCGGAGCTGGTCGAGATCGGCATCTTCTGCCTGCGTTCGTTTCAAAGGTTGCCGCGGCAAGGTGGAGGTGCTGGTGCGGAGGGGCACTTGCCGTGTTCGTTCAACGGCTGAAGTTCCGCCGCGGCGCGGTGGGCGGACTTTGTGGCATCTCTCAAGGTAGAAGGTGCTCCTGGGCTGTGGCAAGAAGGTGGCTGGCGTTCTTCGTCTTCGACTCCGGCGTTGCTGCCGTTCTCGGTCCTGACTCTGCTTCCCCTACGTATTGTACTCTCGTTTCTGTATTTGTACTATGTAGTGTGTATGTGGTACTTGTTTAATATACGTGGGTTTTCAAAAAAAAAAAAAACTATGAGGTCTCCCTTTACAAATTGGATTGAATTTTCCAACCCGACATATGCATTGGAATTTACAACTCGTCGCCATGTTCTTTAATAATCCATGTCCAAACATAGCTTACAGAAGCTACCCATCGAGCTTGTATAAATACACAACCTACGGTGGCAGCAAAATTCATTCATCAGAACAACTTCACTCAAACACACACACACACACTTCTCTTCTTTCCTTGATTTCCTAAGTCCTCTTAGGGAGATGGAGTACTCGCCCAAGCTAGCTGCACTGCTGCTCTTAGCTCTAGCGTCTGCCACGGTTGTCACCGCCCAGACCGGGGCCGATGGCATGCTCAACGCCCACAACGAACTGCGCGCCACCGTCGGTGTGGGGCCGGTGGTATGGGACCCGATAGTGGCAGCGTACGCGTTGGAGTACGCGGAGAAGCGCGCCATCGACTGCCAGTTGGTACTCTCTCCAGGTAGCCCATACGGAGAGAACCTCTTTCGAGCCCCTGGGACCGACTGGAAATTCCAGGACGCGGTGATTTACTGGGCGTCAGGGAAGCAGTACTACGACCACGCCACCAACACCTGCTCCGCGCCTGACGGTCAGGAGTGCGGTGAGTACACACAGATGGTGTGGAGGGACACGACGGCCATCGGCTGCGCTGGTTTCATCTGTAACAACGACGCTGGTGTTTTTATCATCTGCAGCTATAGCCCGCCAGGCAACGTGGATGGGCAGACTCCATATTAAGCTACGTATATTGTATGGATGTGGCTATGCATGAATCTACGTAGTAGCAGCGTGTTGCACATATAAATAATCAAGGGACACTCCTAGGGATTGATTGACCGAGAACTCACTTAATTCTCGGCCAACAGATGTCACCCACATACATGTGTGCGTGTGTGCGAGTTGAATCCCTCCTCTATTTCCCTCATGTATCGTTCTTGGATTTCCTTGTTTTCCTATTTGTCCCGTAACTTGTAACTGGGTTTGTCTTTGTCTTTATATGAATATGATATTTTGATTGTCCCAACTTTATTGTAGATGGGTCTCTAATTTAGTAGGAACCATAAAACCAACACAATATCATGTGGACGTTAAGTTCAAGATACATGGTTTTGTTGTTATAGAACAAAACTTTCGTTTTACTTATACCAGGGCCGGGCCAGAAAAATACAGGGCCATGTGCCAAAGTTTAAAATGGGGCTCTACTCGCTCTTTGTCAAAATCTGGCTACTCATTCCAACCGAAATGCTGATCGGCTTGAGGGACTGCCGATCAGCCTATCGCAAACGTGGAGGAAGGCTGAAATAAACAAAAGACAAATTGGCGATCAACAATTCTCGCTAGGTTTATCGCGTCACTAGCCTGATCGATCAGTGGGGGCCCTCGCCCCTGTTATGGACTATTACAAGCCCAAGACCACATCTCCATGCACAATACATCGCTAGGTTTCTCGCATCGCTAGTCTGATCGATCGACGGGGGCCTCGCTTCGTTCTAGGCTCGAATTTTCGAATAGATTGGGAAATGTTAATTTTGTCCCCTATTGAGAAATTCAAAAAAAAACGATAAATTTTTATTGAAAGATTTAATATTAGATCAGTACAGGTACTATAAATGCACGTTTTTAAGAGTTGTTGTGCGGCTACGCATCAATTGTTAGCCCTCATCGCTTCCCTATGCGGTAGAAAAGTTCAAACTTCATTTCTTTTCGCGGTTAAAATAAATGAAAAAAATACTGCTTATTATATTAGATCAGTACAGGTACTGTGTATGTGCGTTTTTTTAGAGCGTTTTTAAGATTTGTTGTGCGGCTCACTACAGGAACGATGATCTATGCCGACCGTCAGAGGCTATGCCAACGGCTTTTTGTCAGGGCCGTCGGCATAGAGCCCGCGAAGAAAAACCGTCCGACACAGGGCAAAGCCGACGGCAAAGCCGTCGTTATAGGTTCTCCAACGTCGGCTTAGGTTCGCCAGGGCTAAGCCGACGCCATAGGTTTCTCTCATTTTTTCTATTTTCCATTTAATATGAAATAATTCATATCTTTAAATCCGTAAATCGAACTTTAACAAATAAAATGTCTAAATCGATTAGAAAAATGAGAGGAATGCAAATATGACAACCATATCATCATTTTCACCTTGCATATTACTTTTTGCAACATATTTTTGATACTTGCTTAATAAAAAAGTCATTTTTGACACTTAAAAAATGGAAAATAATATTTATAAAAATAATTTAGAAATTGTTTTTGGCAACAATGTTTGCCATACCAAGACACACCGATGTATCAAATATGGACACATTATCACAAACTATGGCACAAGGTCCATTTTGACCGTTTTACTTCTGTAAAATCACAGAAAAATTATTTAAATCTGCAAATTTTTGTGCGTGATTCTCAGATATGTACGCATCTTTCGTTAGGTTTGCGTTTTTCAATCTGAGCAACGTAAGTGCCTCGAAAAAATTCATCTTTACAGACTCTTCTGTTTAGACAGATTATGTCTTTTATTTTTCGCATTCACA
Source organism: Poa pratensis (assembly GCA_947311845.1). Lineage (NCBI taxonomy): Eukaryota > Viridiplantae > Streptophyta > Magnoliopsida > Poales > Poaceae > Poa > Poa pratensis. The sequence continues at coordinate 35,926,867 of CAMZMU010000090.1, forward strand.
TAACATCAGTGGTAGTAGTTAATGGACAGATTGTGTTGAGTGCAATTATTTTTTAGGGTGAAAAGCTTCACATAACATCAGTGGCAGCAGTTAATGTTAAAAGTAACGGTTATGTTTGTGTCCATTTAAAACATGTGAGTTTTTGATTATGCACTAACCCTCTAATAAGAATTACTCTGAGTTTGGTGTGGCGGAACTTTTCAAGGGTCAAGAGAGAAGGATGATATAATGTGATCAAGAAGAGTGAAGAGGTTAAGCTTGGGGATGCTCCCATGGATCACCCCAGCATATTTCAAGAAAACTCGAGCGTCTAAGCTTGGGGATGCCTTGGGCATTCCCTTCTTCATCAGCAACTTATCAGGTCATTTGTAGTGAAACTATATTTTAATTCTTTCACATCATATGTGCTTTACTTGGAGCATCTATGTGCTTTTATTTTCAGTATTTTATTTTTCTTATGGTCAACTTGATTGGACCTTACCATTCTCGATTGGGAGAGAGACACGCTCCGTTTTTTCATATGAATACTCCTATTCTTCACTTATACTTGTTGAGTATTCTTGTCTAGTTATTGCTATGCTTTTAGCTCCTGTTTTGCATGCATCTCTTATTCAGAGCTGTTAGTTCTTTTAAAGAAAGTACTCTCTTGCTTCACTTATAATTGTTTGGAGAGTTTATGTTGAAATAAGTTGATTGGTTTTTGGTTGGAACAGAAAATGTTGCATGTGGTAGATGGTATAATGGAAAAAGCTTACATATTCTTGTAGATCACTGTATTGGATAATTCGATACTTGTCAATTGTTTTGAGTTATCAAGTAGTTCATGTTTAAGGTTTTGTATCATGTATTTAAAACCTATTAATGAAGAACTACCGTAAATCTCGTTGAAATTTGGTTTGTATGATTGATATCTCTAAGATCTAGATATTTTCTAGTAAAAGGGTTTGGTTAACAAGCAAGACAGTGTAGGGTCTTATAATGCTTGCAATATGTTTTCATATAAGTCTTGCTGTGTCGGTTGATATCCTGTGTTTGCTTCAAACAACCTTGCTAGACTAAGCTCTGTACTGAGAGAGAATGCTTCTTGTGCATCCAAAAACTTAATCCAAAATCCATGCCATCTGTGTCCACCATAACTACCTATATGTGGTATTTTCTTGCCATTCCAAGTAAATTTTTCATGTGCTACCTTTAAACTATTCAAAAATTATTACTCCTATTTTGTGTCAATGTTTACCAAGCTCATGAGGACGGGGTGGATTTCTTTATGTCAACTTTCAAACAGACTTTACCACCGGACTAGCGGCATATACATCCGCTTATCCATTAATTTTGCAAAAAGAGCTGGCAAATGGGGTGCCCAGTCCCAATTAATTACAACTTTAACCGTTTAATTCTCTTCACATTTTTGTCCTGATTTATCAGTCAAGCAATGACAAACAGTGAAATATCTGTATGTGTAAACAAAAAAGAAGAGGGATGATCTGTCTTGCTGGTAGAAATAACGTCCTTCATGGGAGCCGCTCTTAAAAGTCTGGTTGGCAGGGGTCATATTGTACTTTCCATTTTCTGATTCGTTGACAATTAACAAACACCTATCAAAACTTATTTTTACTCTCTATATGATTTCAAAAACTTAAAAAGTTCTAGCACATGATTTAATCCCTGCTTCCCTCTGCGAAGGGCCTTTCTTTTACTTTTATGTTGAGTCAGTTTTCCTACTTCTTTCTATCTCAGAAGCAAACACTAGTGTTAACTTTGGTGCAACAATTTTTATATGCTTGTATATTGTACTTATTATATTGTTTGTGTTGACAAATATCCGTGAGATATATGTTGAAAGTTGAAAGCAATTGCTGAAGCTTAAATCTTCCTTGTGTTGGTTAAATACCTTTTACTTAGAATTTATTGCTTTATGACTTAACTCTTATGCAAAACTCTTTGATGCTTGTCTCCAAAGTAGTATTCATGAAAAGTTTTTGCTTATATGATTCAGTTGTTTGCTCATTATCTACTTGCTACCAAACTATAGACCATTGACCTGGATCACTTCATTCATAACATGTGATTTACAATACTATCTGATCAAGATTATGATTGTAGCATGTCACCTCAGAAATTATTTTGTTTTTATCGTTTTACCTACTCGAGGACGAGTAGAACTAAGCTTGGCGATGCTGATGCATGTAAAATGCATACATGAACTTTGCATTATATTACTTATATTTCAATCATATTTGCATCATATGAGGGTTATCTCATTATTTTATATTGATTTTGGGAATATTTCATAGTTTCCCTATTTTTCTGGAATTAACCCTGCATAGGCAGAAAACCCTATTTTCTATATTTTGATGTTTCAGGGACTCAAACGACGTCCAAATGACCAGAAAATTTACGAGCATCAGTTTTTGGAAGGAATAAATCGTGGGAGCGAAGGAAGCGAACAAACAGAGGCCCGAGGGTCAAGATGAGTGGGCCCACGTGGCCAGATTCCTTAGCCGCGTGGGACCCATCATCTGGGGCCTCGTGGCTCCGTTGCCGTCGATATTTTTTCCCGAGCCTTCGTCTTGACCTAAAAACGACTATAAAAATAGTCCCCGACGCACTTCGAAAAGGAGCGCCGCAGAAACACAGAAACCACGAAACAGAGACCTAGAGTTGCAGATTGGAGGGAGAAAACTCCGGCGGGGCGCTGCCGGCGTGGTCTCCATCTTCTCCAACGACTACTCCACCGTCTCCATGATGAAGAGGGAGCAGTCCACCCCTGGACTATGGGTTTGTGGAAGTAACTTATGTATTTCTCCTCTCTTTGAGCTCCACTAATTAGTACCGTATGAGCTGCTGAATATGATTACGGTCATCTATGTAATACCTTTGTGGTGGATCTTTATATGAGTTAATATATGTTTGAGATTGCAATAGTTTTGTTTCAGTTATGAAAATAGATGCATATTATGTACTCCGTTCTTGTTTACTTGTTTTGATCAAGCGTGTGAGGGGGAACGTGTGCATTAGTTGGAGTAACGGGGGTGTCTAGTGCGGTGAACGTGAGAGAAAGTTCCACGATCCACTTGGGTTTTTACCTTACTTTGTTGCCTCACTAAGGATAAACAAAATAACTTGCTACCGGAGATGTGGGTGTGACCATTGCCACTACTCCATGACTAGATCTAGCATGTTCTTATTTTAACTTCATGTCATGAAACATAATGCTATGCTCTGATTTATCTTAATTACTAAGGTGTTATGATTTAAGTCGCATCTTGGTGGAGTATAAGAGAGATTAATAAACAAAATATCTCTATGTTAGGACGTGATGCCCATATAATTAGTAACTTGTCATGAAACCTTTTTGTTACAATCTCATATGTTAATTCTAGTGTTCCATTGTCTACCATTTTATTAAAGAGAGAGTGCATTTGTGAAACCATGAACCCCGGTTCATTTTTAATCATAAGAACACCTTTCCAACAACTTTTATCCACTTTAAATTTTATGCCATTTTAAAATCCAAAAATACAAAAACACTTTTACATCTTGCATTCATAATACAAAACTCAAAAATATCATTCATCATTGTTTCCACCATACTTGCATATTTATTTATCATTATTGCATATTTATTTACTGTTTTGCATTTATTTTATCTTGATATCATTCTCACACCTTGTGCTTGACAACCACTTGGTGAGGTTGAGGGCCAAAACAATTTACTTTGTTTGTAGGTTTTCAAGAGAAGGATAAGAAGATAAATCTTTCACTACTGATTCCCCGAGGGTTCGATATTAAACCCTCGAGTCACCCCCCGTGGGGAAAACCGTCTTTCCTATACTACACACTCTACACTTGGAGTCTCAACCTAACAAATATTCTTTTGACGCAGGTAACTATGTCAAAGGCCATCAGATGCTTGATACGTCTCAAACGTATCTATAATTTCTGATGTTCCATGTTGATATTATACAAATTGTTACATGTTTTACATACACTTCATAGCATTTTTATGTATTTTCTGGGACTAACATATTAACAAGATGCCACAGTGTCAGTTCCTATTTTCTGCTGTATTTGTATTTCAGAAAAGCTATTCTGGAAATATTCTCGGAATTGGACGAAACTTGGATAGGACCTCCTATTTTTCCAACACGTACACGAAAGTCCGAAGGAGAGACGGAGTCGACCGGGGAGGGCGCCACACCATAGGGCGGCGCAGCCCCACCTCCAACCACGCCGCGGTATGGTGTGGGCCCCTCGGGTCGCTCCAGCCGCCGCCCTTTCGCCTATTTATTCATCTTCACGGGAAAACCCTAAACACCCGAGCCATTATCCACGAGAAGTTCCAGAGACGCCGCCGCCGTCAACCCTAGCTCGGGAGGGTTCAGAAACTCTTCCCGACACCCTGCCGGAGTGGGGAATCATCACCGGAGGGCTTTACATCACCATGCCTGCCTTCGGAGTGAGGCGTGAGTAGTTCATCTTTAGACAGTAGCTAGATGATTGTCTCTTCACTTTATGCTATCATGTTTAGATCTTGTGAGCTGTCTATCATGATCAAGATCATCTTATTGTAATACTATATGTTGTGTTTGCTGGGTTCCGATGAATATTGAATACTATGTCAAGTTGATTATCAATCTATCTTATATGTTATTTATGATCTTGCATGCTTTCCGTTACTAGTAGATGTTTTAGCCAAGTAGATGCTTCTAACTCCAACAGTTAGTATTTATACTAGATAGTGGGTTCATGCCTCCGGTAATCTGGGAGAGTGACAGCAACTTCTAAGATTGTGGATGTGCTGTTGCCACTAGGGATAAAATAACCGATGCTTAGCTTAAGGGTGCGCCGTTAGGTCTAAAGCATTTGTTTACATTACGCACATTACTTAATGCGATTATCCGTTGCTTGCAACTTAATACCAACGGGGAACTCGGTATGACAACCTGGAGGTGGATTATTAGTCATAGACGCTGTTGGATAACGGTCTATGTATTTTGTCGTAATGCCCACATGAATATCATATTAATCATCATGTCATATATATGCATTGTCATGCGCTCAATATTTTGTCAATTGCCCAGCTGTAATTTGTCCACCCAGTATGTTAGTTATCTTTTATGGATAGACATCACTAGTGAACTGTGGACCCCGGTCCATTCTTTTACACTGATAATACAACCAATTGTAATCATTATTCATTTTCATTCTCTGCAATTAAACACTATTTTTCACACCATACGTTTAATCATTTGTTTTCAGCAAGCCGGTGAGATTGACAACCTCACTGTTTCGTTGGGGCAAAATAGTTTGATTGTGTTGTGTGCAGGTTCCACGTCAGCGCGCCACTGACAACCTTCAGAAGTGATTTCTTGCTCCTACTGGTTCGATTAAACCTTGGTTTCATACTGAGTGAACCTTGCTGCTACACTGCTTCATACCTTCCTCTTGGGGTCTACCAACGAACGTGTGATCCACGTCATCAAGCCATTCCCCTCGGAGCCCCTTGCAGGTTGGCAGCAGGTGGAGGCACCACCTCAGGGGCGGCAGCTAGCATCGGCGCAGCCGCCGGATGAACAAGAGGCTCCACCGCAGCGGCATCTTGCACATCGACAAGCGGGGCTGCGCCAAGCCATCGGCCGCCATTAGCACCGTATGAACCATCTCCATATCGGCCACGAACGCCGCGATTTTTCTCAGCCCTGTCACGGCCATAGCCATAGCCACCACGACCAGCATCCGCGCGGCCGTACCCGTAGCCGGCCTCGCCACGACCCCGGCCGCCAAAGCCCGCGTCGCGGCCACACCCATCATAGTAGCGCCTTCCACGTCCTCCTCCAGCGTGGTAGCCACCACGGTAGCCACGGGCGGCGTAGAAACCACCTCCGGCATGAAAGCCGTCGTAGTATCCGCCCGCCCCCGCGCCTCCGGGCTGGCCTTGAGGTCCTTGACCTCCCGCCATTCCGCTTGGCCCCCCCACCTCGAAGGTGGACTGCCGAGCGCCTTGCGCCATGCCTCTGCCCGGCGGTGCACCACCACCCCGGCCAGCCTCGACGCCACCGCGGCCTCCGCCGCCTCGACTCGCCATCGCACGATCGCGATCAGCAGCAGGCGGCGTGATACTTTTCCAGAAAAACCCTAAAACTCGGCGGAGACCAACTCCAGCCGTATTAGTGTAGGGCTTTTTTTTCTTCTTTTTTTCATGCCTCAACAAGCCAAGTCCGAGCGGCTTCCATGCACCTTGGGCTTGGCCGGGCCGATGCCCACCATACCTCGATGCCGATTATGAACGTTGGAATTTCAAAAACCTGATCCAAGAAAAACGGACGAACTCACCGGAGACGGGATAGATCGCCGCCGGCGCCGCCCGATCACCTTAATCCATCCGCCAACGTCGCGCTCCTCGACCATCACCGAGGGTTCGAGCACTGGGATCTTCGGAACGCGGAAGTGCGTCGTCCGCGCCGCCGCGGTTGTCTTCGCCGAACCTACATTCACCAAAGACGAACTGAAAGTCTGCGCAGCTAACCTCTGTCCACTCCGCTTCGCCATCCGCTTGATTGCCCGTGACGACGCCGGCGAAAAGCTTCTTCCTCCGATTGGTGTGGGCGTGCGACACACGGCGAGGTAATCGTCGCCGTTCCCCACGGTTGCCTCCTCCTCACCCGAAGAAGCACCGTCGTCCTCCTCCGCGAGCGCCCAAAAACGTCCGCCCACGAGCGAGTGATTCCGCCCATGACCCCCGCGAAGAGGCGGCGTCGAGGCCTCCGTCGATGCAGCGGCGATCGGCGGCGAAGCCGCGGCCTCGCCCGCAGTCGTCTCTGCGATCGCCGCGGTCGCCTCCTCTAACGGCTCCATTCGAAAACGCAGTTTTCAACATGTATGTATATCTTGTAGTATTTCTTAGAGGGATGAAACTACCCTCGTTATTGCATTCTTATACTCCCTCCGATCCAAATTTATTGTCGTGAAAAATGAGCTGCGGAAGTACAAAAGTGTAGTAGAACTTGCGACATTTAAAAGGGATCAGAGGGAGTACGAGTTAATTGTATCATGAAGCATGTCCCTGTGTTAGTTCATTTTCTCCAAATCTATATACATATATATAGGGAGAAAGACAGTTTCCTTTGTTTGCATCATTTCGTACATCGCGAATTTCCCTGATTTTGATTTCGTTGGTCCGGTTCACCCGCTGTGCGTCTGGTTTGGATTTTTTTGTATCTTCCGTTCATCCATCATGGGAGATCATGACCCTGTCACACCAGAGAACACTACAAATCCAAACCCGAGCATATATCCTGATCAGACCCGAGTCGGCCTCTTCATGCCTTGCGAGACTTTAAACAGATAAATTGTGAAGCGAAAACCACAGCGGACAGAAGCAAAGTGGATGAGCCCTCTGAGCTTCTGTTTATACGTGGTAGGAGGCGGCTGCCTCCCTCACATATGCCAACAATTACAAACACGCATGAGGAGATCGATGAGCCCGAGCTAGGCATCAAATTTGTACGTTCTAACCTAATCGATCAGTCGGCCTGCTTGCTATGCTTTGTATAGGTGCGCATCTCGGCGGACTCTCCATTGTGGAAGGGTGTTATGGCTGTCAAAACTGAATTCTTTACGAGAGGTTCTTTCGTTGTGGGCAATGGTCTGCAAACAAGGTTTTGTGAGGATACATCGCTTGGGAACAAGCCTTTGGTTGTTCAATATCCTTCTTTATTTAATATTGTTCGGCAAAAAAATGTTCTAGTGACGCATGTGGTGTCCAATAATCCTACGAACATTGAATTCAGGAGATCACTAATTGGTAACAAATGGTTATCTTGTATTAAATTGGTAGAGAGACTGATGTAAGTCATTTTATCCAACGTAGAAGACCGTTTAAAAAATGTCACTTTATCCACTAATGGTGTCTTTACGGTTAGATCAATTTATTAGGATATATCATGCATGTCCATTCCCTTTATAAGTACTTATGGAAACTGAAAGTCCCCTAAAGATAAAGATATTTATGTGATTTTTATGACCGAAAGTTATCATAACTAAGGACAATCTGATTAAAAGGAGTTGGACCGGTTGTAAAAAATATGCTTTTTACTTGACAGAGGAATCTGTTGACCTTTTATTTATATCTTGTCCATTTATCACGCACATATGGAGACTCATCCATTTATCCTTTAGTATCTCTCCACCAACTAGTGTTGCAAATTTGTTTGGACATTGGCTTAATGGAGTTGATAAAATAACTAAATCACGTATTTGCGTTGGTGTTTTTCTTTTTTATGCGCTGTTTGGAATTGTCGTAATGAGGTGGTGTTTAACAAAATTAGAGATGCTCATTTTTGCAGGTCCTTCACCGCGCTATCTACTGGATTTATCTCTGGTCCTTCCTTCTGTCGTTGGAGCAACGGGCTCCTATGGATTCTAGATGTACCTGTATTATGGCGGTCGTCCTAGATATTTGCTGCCATCATGGGTGAAAACGTACTAGACGACTTCAATGAATAGTATTCTTAATAGCCCTTGTTTCGTTGGTTGACCATGTAGCCACTTTGGTGATCCGGGAGATGTCATAACTGAACGATACTCTTTTGTTACTTTTATTTAATACATAATGGCCGTGTGCATCATTATGATGCAGAGGCTAGGGCTATGCTCCCATTTCGGAAAATAAAACTCGGCGAACTGAAGTTTGTACGTGCGATGTTAAATTTAAACGGTTTGTTCTTTTTAGATTCAACAATTCGGGATGCAATCTTAAATCATGAATGTCAAGGAGCAAAGAATAAAAAGCAACAGATATTGGTATGCACGGATAACCAATGAAGAAAAACAAGAAATAAAAAATAAATATCGTGGAGCCTATCAACAAAATAAAACATTTGAAGATTCAACCCAGTTGCAAAAGAAGCACACAATGCAGGAAGAAATTTTCAGATTTAGATCCAGAAAAGAAGACAAATAACTCACGCAAGAGAGATAAAAATATACAAATATGAAGGCAGAACACAAAAAAAGATAGTAGATCAAAATATAGCTAAATGTGACAATATTAGACACAACACAACATTTTTTTGACACATCCAACATCCTCATATAAACACCAAGAACATCCACATACAAAGTACATAGATCAAACACAAGAACGAACACCTACACGAGGAGGAGGAGCCAGACCCAGTTCCGAGATCGACGCTTCCGCCGGCGACGAAGAAGAAGAGCAGCATCCGCCTGCTTACCGCTGCCTGGGAAGAAATTTTCCCTTGAAAGACGCCGCCTTGCAAAGATTTGATTGCAATGGAGAACACTGCATACAGACAGGTATTGTACATCTAGTATCAATGTATACCGAGAGCTCATATGACTGTATCAAGTTATCACATAAAAAAGAATGTATCAAACGCACGGGCATGTTCGGTTGTGAACCTCAAAAAAGTTTAGAGTAAAATTTGAATTGTGACAACGTTTCTTCTACCAAAAATGCTTTTGCATTTCCATAGATAAAACTACATAAGACGAGACGATCAAACACTTATTATTCGAGTGCAAGTTTGCTAGTTCTATATGGTCCATCATCCAGATAGATTTTATTATTTACTCACCCAAAAGTATTGCTAATATTTTTCACAATTGGCTGAATGGGGTGGATAATAGATTCAAACAACTTATTAGGGTGGGAGCGCTTGCCGTAATATGGTCGTTTTGGCTATGTGGAAATGACAAGATTTTTAATGATAAAAATTGTTCTCTTATGTAGGTTATCTACAGGACTACTGCTACTCTCCGTTCGTGGTCTCAGTTGCAATGTGTGGGGTATCGAGACCTGTTTATGGAGGTGTGTACCAGACAGGAGGATACGGCGATGGACTTTTTATCCCGACATGGATGGCAGCAAAGATTTAGTTCTGAGCACTTCATGTAGGACACATAAGGGGTTTTCTAATTAGGTATCCTGTTACTTTGTCCCAACGATAATGTCTCGGGTTATTAATTGCAATGAATTTTTCAATGGGTATATATATATTTTTTTTACTTACCCAGTAGGTACAACTTATCGACGTACATATTATTTTTTCCTATTGAAATTTGTCCAGTACGTACAACTTCAAGCATAGATTTGATTACATAAGCTACTGATCCAGCTAATGCACTAGTATAAATACACAACTAGCAACGAGCTAGTACATACGTCTTCATGACGTCACGCTAAAATGGAGAGGACTCAGCTTACCTCGCGAGACTAAATCACCCGACTAATTCACGCTGATTCCACGTGCCGACCAGCTCTCGCCATAAAGACGACGCATTTTTCACACAATTCTGTAACTAGGTCTACAACTAATATTTCCAAATGATGAGGTCAATTGGATTTAATTTTTCAACTGGGCTTACGTATTGGAATTGGCCTCTCGTTCAAATATTACTTTTTCATATTGAAGGAGAATAAAAACTCTAATAATAGCTTCTTAGAAAAGGTACCCATCGAGCTAGCTTGTGCACTAGTATAAATACACAACTCACGGACGGTAGACAATATCATCCATCAATACAGATTCATTCACATACACACACTTATTTTCTTTATTTTTGTAAGCCTTAGCGATGGAGTACTTGCCAAAGCTAGCTGTGCTCCTCATAGCACTCTCGTCGGCAATGATCGTTACCGCCCAGAACACGAAGCAGGACGCGGTGGATGCCCACAACGCGGCGCGTGCTGATGTGGGCGTCGGACCAGTGTCATGGGACGCCTCAGTGGAAGCGTGGGCGGAGGTGTACGTGGAGCTGTTCCGTGTCGACTGTCAGCCACAACAATGTCCGGCCGGGCCATACGGAGGGAACATCTTCTGGAGCAGTGGGACCAACTGGACGGCAGTGGGCGGTGAATTCGTGGGTGGCGGGGAAACAATACTACGACCACGACACAAACACCTGATCAGCGCCGGCTGATGAGTCATGTGGGACCTACACACAGGTTGTGTGGTGCAACACGACGGTCATTGGATGTGCCCGTATCGTATGAGACGGCGACGGCGGCAGTTTTGGCATCTGCGGCTACAACCCGCCGGGCAACGTGGAGGGGCAGGCTCCATACTAGGCTACGTACATCGCATGTGGCTATGCATGCGTGTGTGCATGTACGTAGCAGGGAATATATTGCATAAATAAATAATTAAGGGACACTCTTAGGGCTTCGACCGACCAAGAATTTATTTCATTCTTGGTCAAATGATGTCACCCATCTTTGTGTGGGTCGAATCCTCACCCCTTTCGCTCTTTTATCGTTCTGGATTTTGATTGTTTTTGTGCTTATCATATAACTCGTGACTGGACTTGCATTTATCTATATCTTGTCTTGCTATTGTGTTGTATATTGAAATTGATGTGGATGGGTTTCTAGATTAGTAGGCACCAGAAATACAACGCGAAGAGGTAGATCCATATAAGAACTGAAAATTTTCTTATACGTTCACTATCTATACATATCAAGCCACGAGCGAACTAATTCCACATAAAAACCCTACGCCCCTCCTTCCCCAAGTAGAAGATAGGCTTTTCCTATCTCTCTTGATAGATTCTGCAGCAACAACACCTTGACAGATGATTCCTCACATATCAAAACGTTGTGGCGTCATCAACATTTTCTTCCACGTGCGCCTCCACTTATCCGAAACTTGCATCACAACCTTGATCCATACCCTCTTGGTTCTAGAATATTTTGTTCGATGATTCTTCATCTAATGTAAACATACGATAAAGTTTAGAAAATAACGAACATAATAATTAATTATTTATTGTGATATGATCATATCGAGAATATGGGGATTAGTTTATAGGAACTGGGGTATCCTACAATTTTTTTCCGCTTCGTTTTCATGCAATTTTGACATGATATGACATATTGGTCAAAAATAGCAAACAATCAAACAAGTTTCAGTTGTGGCATACTATTGTTGTTTCTAGGATCATTAACTTTGAACTATGAAACTTGTTTCATTCCCAAAGATTCAAACACCTCCTCGTAGATATTGGAGGAATTATTTACAAAAGGTGGAATTTGTATATCACAGTGTGTGTTAGATAAGAAACTAAACATAGGTTGTATTTTGACTTTGTATTATTACTTTCTTACTACAAGACCGATTTCTCAAGTAAGGTACACAATTTTGTTGCATGCCTGTAGTTTTATTCGACACCAGAAAACATACAATCATATCTTGCATATCTACAGAACAAAACTATTGTTCACCGCAAGTTTAAAAATAAACAAGCTAAACTAAGACAAAAACTACATTTCTGTGGTACGGAGTGCTTGCACCTTTGCCATCTTTTTTGTGCAGCATTTAATGTCAGGAAGTGAGGTATGAAAATTTTAGTTCTGAGCACTTTCACTTACGACACATGTGGGGATTTGTAATTAGGTATCCTGTTAATTTGTCCCAACGATAATATCTCAGGTTATTAATTGCAATGAATTTTTCGATGGGTATATATATTTTAATTTGCCCAGTAGGTACAACTTATCGTCATATTATTTTTGCCTATTGAAATCTGTCTAGTACGTACAACTTCACACTTAGATTTGACTACATATGCACTAGTATAAATGCACAACTAGCAACGAGCTAGTACATGCGTCTTCATGGCATCACGCTAAATTGGAGATGAATCAACTTACCGCGCAAGAATAAGTCACCAAATTAATTCACGGCGATTCCACGCGTCGACCAGGTCTCACCATAAAAACACTTTTTTCACACAATTTACATATAGGTGTGCTACCAATTGGGTTTTTGTAATTAGGTCTACAACTAATCTTTCCAGAAGATGAGATCAATTGGATTTAATTTTTTAAGTGGGCTTATGTATTGGAATTTCCCTCTTAGTTCAACAATTTTTTTTCGTACTGGAGTAGTATAATATCTCTAATCTTAGAGAAGGTAACCATCGAGCTAGTATTCAATGTTAGGAAGTGAGCTATGAGTTTTTTATAAATTCTGAGTACATTCGCGTACGCCACATGTGGGATTTTCTAATTAGGTATCCTGTTACTTTGTTCTAACGATGATGTCTTGGTTTATTAATTGCATTGTATTTCTTTGACAGGTATATACACTTTTATTTACCCAATATGTACATATTGTTTTTTCCTATTGGACTTTTTCTAGTACGTACAACTTCAAGCTTAGATTTAATTACATAAGCTACTCATTCAACTAATGAACTAGTATAAATACACAACTAGCAACGAGTTAGTACATGTGTGTTCATGACGTCGCGCTAAATTAGAGATGACTCAACTAACCTCACAAGACTAAATCATCCGACTAATTCACGGTGTCCACTAGCCGGACCAGCTCTCGCCATAAAAACAAATGTTTCACAAAGTTTACATATAGTTGTGGTACCAATTGGACTTTTGTAACTACGTCTACAACTAATATTTCCAATGGTGAGAGGGTTGTTCTCCCCTTCGTCTATTCTTTTAATCTCTTCGTGTTTTGTATTTCCATTTTATTGAGTTTAATGGTGGTAATGCATAGAAGGAAGAAATCAGTTGAAGGCACCGCAGAAGAAGCGGGTTTCGGGGTATCAAAAGGGCACATAATGACGCTGAATCTGTTGACGAGGTCATCCTTTCATCTGACGATCTGTATGTGGAGAAGTTATTCCTGATTTAATGATTTACATTCTGTTCAAATATTATCCCTCCCTAGGTTTCCATTCTGTCCCATGTTTTACTTCGGTCTTTCGCTTTACTCTAATTTTGTTTTACTCTGTTAACCACGAGACTTGAACTGTTAGAATAGCTATCTGCTATGGTGTGTTCTAGACAAAATTAACTTGGGCTGAACTATCTTGGCGTTCTGTTTTGGACTCAGTAGTTATTTGCTCAAATGTATTGACATCAGTCTTTGTGTAGGCCATCCAAAAGAAGAGCAAGCGATCGCCATGAATTGTAGGACATCAGTCTTTGTGTATGGACATCAGTCTTTGTGTAGGCCACGAAATTAAGGCTAACGGAGTCCAGAAAGATCTTCCAGATCCTCCATGCAACACTGAACCTGTTAACTGCGAGAAACCAGCGGTAGGAAGCATATCTAGCATGGCTTGCAATTTATCAGAGCTCTTGTGTGCTGTGACCGGCAATCCGTCCCAAAAGAATATGGTCTCGACGGTCCTTGTATCTTTGTTGGAAAACATTTTGAAGCTCAACCAATCTGAAGCGAGCTCCTCCACGCACTTGGATATTGTCCTATCGCAAGCATCTCAGGTTATAACGCACTTGTGTTAGTTCAGTTGCTCCAAATAAACCAGAAGGTCGAAATGGATAACCTCAAGGACGATACCAAGAACCTGAAGGACGAAACAGAGAACCTCCAAAAGGGTATCCAGGCAAGCAAGACTGTTGTTTCTAATGCAAAGAAGGCGCCACATTTTGACAGTACACAAGTAGTGACTAATTCACAGAACCGTCGATAATTTTGAAAAATGTGACCCCTTTCAATGAATATGCATGGCGGTCATTTTGACAGTTTTTTCAAAAAAATCAAAGAATGTGAAAAATACTCAAAAAATGAAACCCTTTGGCATGAAGTCCTTTTATGTGTACTAGTTGTTAGGAAAAATGGTAAACTTGAGTTTTGACAAAGTTTTCAAAGAACTTCTTCACCAAAATGTCAATCATCTATAAATATGTATAAGTTTCGAGTCAAATGATATAGATATGGTCATACCCATGCCATAGTTTGTGATAATATGCTCATATTTGACACATAGGTGTGTCTTGTTATTACAAACAATGTTGCAGAACTGAGTTTTCTAAATTAGTTTTATAAATATTATTTTTCATTTTTTAATTGTCAAAAATGACATTTTTTTAAGTAAGTACAACAAATATGGTGGAAAATGGTACCCATCTAATTTCCACACAAAGTAGACCATATTTGATGGATAATCTGGAAATATTAGGAATTTTCTCGGTTTCTACCTAATTTCGCCTATCTAAATGACTTTATGCCTATTTTTCGAAAGTAATTCAATTTTGAACTACAAGTGTGTGATAGTTTGCTCTATTTTTTTAAAAAAATCATTTTAAGGTACGCAAGTAGTAACTATTTCACAAAACCGTAGATAATTTTGAAAAATGTGACCCCTTTCAATGAATATGCATGGCGGTCATTTTGACAGTTTTTAAAAAAAATCAAAGAATGTGAAAAATACTCAAAAAATGAAACCCTTTGGCATGGAGTCCTTTTATGTGTACTAGTTGTTAGGAAAAATGATAAACTTGAGTTTTGACAAAGTTTTCAAAGAACTTCTTCACCAAAAGGTCAATCATCTATAAACATGTATAAGTTTCGAGTCAAATGACCTAGATATGGTCATCCCATGCCATAGTTTGTGATAATGTTCCCATATTTGACACATATGTGTGTCTTGTTATGACAAACAATGTTGCAGAACTGAGTTTTTTTAAATTAGTTTTATAAATATCATTTTTCATTTTTTAATTATCAAAAATGACATTTTTTGTGAAGCAAGTACAACAAATATGGTGAAAAATGGCACCCATCCAACTTTCACACAAAGTAGGCCATATTTTATCGATAATCTGGAAATATTAGGAATTTTCTCGGTTTATACCTAATTTCGCCTATTTAAATAATTGTATGCCTATTTTCCGAAAGTAATTCAAATTTGAACTACAAGTATGTGATAGTTTGTTCTAATTTTTTACTAAAATCATTTTAAGATACACCAGTAGTGGTTATATCACAAAACCATCGATAGTTTTGAAAAATGCTACACCTTTGGATGAATAGGCACGGCGGCCATTTTGACCGTTTTTCACCGAAATAAAAGGAAGTAAAAAAATACTCAAAAAACGAAATCCTTTGACATGGACTCCTTTTATGTGTACTAGTTGCTAGGTAAAATGATAAACATGAGTTTTGACAAAGTTCCCAAAAAAGTTCTTCACAAAATGATCAACCTTCTACAAACATGTATAAGTTTCGACTCAAATGACCTAGATATGAGCATACCCGTGCCATAGTTTGTGATAATGTGCCCATATTTGACACATATGTGTGTCTTGGAATGGCAAACAATGTTGCGGAACTGAGTTTTTTCAAATTATGTTTATAAATATCATTTTTCATTTTGTAATTGTCAAAAATGACATTATTTGTGAAACAAGTACAACAAATATAGTGCAAAATTGCACCCATCCAAATTTCACACAAAATAGGCCATATTAAATGTATTATACCCAAATATAAATATTATATGCAATACTCATTGCTACATAATCAAAAGGAAAGAAGAAAGAAAAGAAAAAGAAAATACCCATAACATCCTCTAGACAGAAAAGAAGAAAAGAAAAGAAAATACCCATAACATCCTCTAGACCAATGGGATAACAGCTCATGGATCGCTGACATGGCAGCTCAATCACAACCGTCCGTTCACATCCAACGATTCTCTAACAACCAAACAAACACACCACACACGCACAGACGGGCGAACCCACCAGATCCATCCAATCCCCAACCCCACGGACGCACGCACCGATGCGCCTCAGCATCGTGGCCGCGACGGCCTCAGGCTGCGGTGGAGAAGAGGTGGTGGACCGGACATCGCCGGCCCTCCTCGGACGTCGCCGTACGCGACGGCCCGTGCCCCCCGCGAGCGACGGCGGCAGGAAGGGCAGGCGCAGGAGGCGCGTGGCTGGGCTGGTGCGCTCGACGCGATCTTCGCCGCCATTCGCAGGTCGCAAGCGGGACGACCTCAGCGCCTCGTCCGCCGCCTCCGCGCGCGCGCTCACCGTGCTCCAGGCTGAGGCCGCCACCGTCCCTCCATGCTCGCCTCGGCCTCCACGGATCTTCGCCAAGCTCTCCGTCCTGGCACTCCGAGCAGCAGCAACAGCAGCGGCCAAGTCGCAAGCCCTCCTACACGGCTTCTTCGACGGCGGCGACTGCCCCAGTTCATGCCGGAGGAGAAGGAGCGGATGCGCGACTTCGCGAGGCAGGGCTAGCGCATCAACAGCAACGACGGCGACGCCCTCGACCGCCCCGGGCACCTGCTCCGTCCGTGCTGCAGGATTTCGTGTCGTCGCGGCCGCCCCAGCCCATGACGCCGTCCTCGCCGCGCTCCACCCCAGTCGTGGCCGCCCCAGCCTGTCCCCATCGAGGGACGGCAGGGATATTTTTTACTACGCGTGTCCAACCTATGCCGACGGCAAAACCGTCGGCATAGGTTCTGCCAGCACGGTCTGGCTGTCGTGGGGCCCACCTTACCTGTGCCGACGAACAGTGTGCCGACGGCCATTTTTGCCGTCGGGAGAGCCTGTGCCAACGGCTAATAGCTGTGCCGACGGCCGTGGAGGCTGTGCCTACGGGGCCCTATGCCGACCACTCTGTGCCGACGGCCACCGTCGGCATAGACCTGTGCCGACGGCAATGAGGCCTATGCCGACGGCAAAAGGCCGTCGGCACAGAGGGACTTTCCTGTAGTGTGCTGCCAGTGCTGCTGGTTCCTCTATGCCAGTGTTGCTGAGAACTTTATGTTTTATCAGTTATTCATTTGAAATGAAAACTGGGGGTGCACTCAAAACGTTTTGGATCTGGACGCGCTCTGCGTATTTGGATATGGCCAATGTGGATGGAAACTCTGCAAGTTTGACTCGTTGCTACACAGTTAATTTCAGTAGGATATAAGCAATTCCTGTTCTTGTGTAGAGCAGAGGTATTTATATGAGACTAGGAAGATTGGCGCGGCGTGTGTTCATAAAGAAAAGTAATACATATCTGATGCACTTTCCGAATCAGGCTGAACACTTGACTACTTTCAAGCACTAAATTAACCTCTAGTTCACAATAAATGCCATTGTAAGTTGAAATAAGAAGTTAAACAAAATACGATAGGTAGGCAGTCTAGCCTGACAGCAACAACTGTGAATCTGTCATGGCCCATAAAGAAAGCTCCACATGTTCTCCTAGATTTATATAGATTTGCATAGACTGCCGCAAAAATCCGACCATTCGAAAACCAGACGCAAGAGGCCACTAGTGGAAACCCCCCCTCTTGTCCCGGGTTGGGAACCCCTAATGTACCGGATTGCCATCCGGTACATGGCAACCGGGACTAGAGCCTCCCCCCTCTTGTCCGGGGTGGGTTACGACCCGGGACAAGAGCCCTCCACGCGGGGGCAGCGCATGCGCATGTGAGAGGAGCTCTAGTCCCGGGTTGTAATACCACCCGGGACTAGAGATGCTTCCACGTGGCGGCCTGTGACTTTTTTCGTTCCGATTGTTGTATATTACGAATAATTTGCAAAAAATACGGTTAATTATCTGTAAATCAGAAAAAAACATATAACATATCAAAATGTTCGTAAGAGCAAGCTTTATGAGATAGTCGGGAAATCGGAAGTCGGAACGGAAAGTCGTGAAGACGGGAAAGTATTCGATTATTCGATTACAAATAAAGATCCCATATATAAGAGAGACTAGAACCGTCAACTATTCGATTACATGGAGATCATCAAGCTAGCCACTACTAGAGCCCGTCATCTATCTTGATTCGGCGCCATTGTATTTTCCCTTCGGATCTAAGACATAGTTCATCAAAAAGCCCGCAATTTCCTCGCTAATTGCTCGAAAGCGGTCCTTTAGTTTCACGTTCCTCCGTTTTCGATCCATCTATAAAAGAAGGGAGATTAATATGAATATCAATCATCATAACAGAAATTATGAATGACACTCAACACAAATGATGGTTATAAAATGAAATTGTGAATTTATTTGTTCACTTACTTCGATAAATGTGTCTCGGTTCCGCTCAGAGACTATCTTGCGAATCCACTCGCAGACGTAGTATCCACACAAATTGGTTCCTTGTGGCTGCCTATCCAACCACTACACGAGAATAGATTTCAATCAAATAATAATCAAGCATCACGATGGTATTGAAATTTTAATTGAAAGGGATGCGCGAACACCTAGCTCATACTACTTACTCTGGGGTATTTATAAGTAAGGTTCTCCGGAAAGTCACCTTTTGTAGTCTTTCGGAAAAGTTCCCAAACCCTGCCCAGCAAACAATTGAATAAATGAGTTATTAATTAGTTACTTCATATCTCAGGAAAGAGACCGATGTAATAAGATAAAGATTGAAATTACCGTGCGAGCACTCCTTGGATAAATTCGTGCCTCTCTTTGGGCCAGTTCAATGAGTCCATAATATCAATTTCTGCTGTATCGACTCGAATACTAACAGAATGTAATGGTCGCTGCGCACGTTTATATATGTCAGTAACTAATCAGTTACACTTAACATCAAGTAAGCAAAAATTAACCAATGTGTACAAGACAGTAATACTCTTACCTGAAATGGTAAGGAAACAATATCTGCCCTTTATAATGTTGTTCTCGGAGGGCCCTAAACAAGTTGTCCACCGTATCGTCGTGCTTTAATGTAAACATTTTCTGATTAACTAGGCTTGGGTCGACGAACCCAATCTCAAACGACCCCTTTCTGTCACATTCATCGCTCTTCATTCTGCATAATACCGTAGTGAGCATAATTAGAACAGGGCAATGACCGAGCTAAGCTATAGACTTACAATGTTAATGAGATTACAAAAAATAAATGGATTGAATCACTTACAGACAATAGGTACTGAGGATGCTCAAGTCGAGGGCGTCAAGCTGGTATAACTGATAGAGTTCTTCAAGTGGAATAGTTAACTCGCTTGTAATACCGCTGAAATGTTCACTTGTAACTCTCACAATGATCATTTCTCGACCTAGCAAAACGACCTCCTTGTACCACTTATGCAGTCTTGTCATTTGTGTTGGTAGAACCTTGAGCTCATCAGGTGACACTAGATCCTTCCCGTATACCCAGGGCCATTTAGCAGGTTCAAATGTAGAGGAGAGGAGATTTTCGTTGTCCAGTTGAGAAACTGAAATACCAGCATCTGCAGCAAATTGCGCGCGGTGAGCGGGATCCTTCTCAAGCCCAGAGTCCTCATCAGTGGTCACCTTGAGCGGGGGGATGGACTGATTTGACTGTTGTCCTAGCTGGGCAACATCTCTTCTCCTTTTCCCGCTGGTTTCAGCAACTTTCCTCATTTGACGTACATAGTCATCTGGCCTATTCATCGAAATCTGCGATGGCGTAGTAAGAAAATCGACAGCCCAATTTATTTGCTCTTCCGCATACGTTTCCTTTGGCAGGGGTTTTCTTTTCTCCTTAGATTCTGCAGCCTGTCTTCTCGCCTCTGTTTGTAGCCAAATGCTGGCTACCTCTTTAGAACACGGAGGTTCGTCGTAAGGTCTCGGGGGAGGAACTTTCGGTACTTTTGGGAGGGGCTCAAGTCGGTGTTTGGGTGATCGGAAACCTTTAGCCTTCATACCCTTTCGACCTTTAGCCTTTATGGGCGGTGGAGACGGCTCAGGAGATGGCTCAGGAGACGGCTCAGGAGTCGGCTGAGGAGTCGGCTGATGCAGCGACTGACGCGGCGACGGAGATCGAGATGGACTCGTGCCATGGTGGTCGTCGTAAGTGTCATCATGTCGACTCAGAGAAGGCGATGGTGGCCTTGGCGGTGTCCAGCCTGGAAACTTGATCAATTTCTTGGGCCATAGAATGAGTCCACCCTGGACATCTCCCAGTTTCCTCTCATCATCCTCTCCAGGGAAATGAAGTTCGAGTGATTCATATCCGGGTTCAACGTGATCCACGCCGACACGAGCATAGCCAGCTGGAATCTCATTGTCACGATACAATGCTGTAGATTCACAAGTTAAAGCATAGCCGACCGCCGCCTTCAGGGATATGTTTCTCACTGCCTCATGTAGCTCACAAGTTTTCTTCTTAGTGATAAAATCCACGGGGTATGTCACGCTGACCGGTGTCGTGGAAGCCACGCTGCTTTTCCGTTGAGACGGACCACCTTGCTCACTATCTTGCAGGTGCAGCTGATGAGTTGCCCCTTGACTAGCTCGCTCGCGCCGCAGTTCTTCTAGTTGCTTTTCCACTCTGCTCAACCGGTCGTTTTGCTCCTGTTCCTTCCTCCTCTTTGCTCTTTCTCGGCTTCTATAAGAGTCACGGTCCTCGGGAAACCCTTCAAGCCACGTCATAGCTCCCCTGCCTTTAACAGTTCCTCCTTTCTCTTTAGTACCGAGGGCCTTCCACAGCACGTCGCGTTCTCTGTCGGGAAAAAACCTTCCCTCACGAGCATCTGTTATTGCATTCAGAATTGTTTGCCGGGGTATAGGAGTTTCTTTCGTTTCATCAACCACTACATCACCTGATGCGTCATACTCCGCCCCATGAGCAAGCATCCAATTTCTGACCCTACGGGGCCAATAATCTGTAACTGGAGTGATCCCTTCTTTGCGCAGATTGGCCTCAATCTTTGCCCACTTAGGCTCGGCAGCTCTGTAGCCACCTCCACCCAACTTATGGTTATATATCTTCTTCGACGCATTCAACTTATTCTGTGCCGATCTTTTCTTGGCTAGTTGTGTCTCCTTGTAATCCAGAAATGCCTCCCAGTGAGCCCGCTGCCTCTCTAGTGTTCCAGTGAAATCTGGGATTTTCTTATTGTCGACCCACTCAAGGTATATTCTGTTCTTCCATTTATTGAATGCTGAAGCCATCTTCTTCAGAGCCCAATGCTTGACTTTGTCCCTCATGGCTGTTGTCCTTTCGGGAGTATCCAGCTCCGGCAGACTGAAAAATCTCATGAGCTTGGCCCAACATACATCTTTGTTTCTGTCGGTGACATAATAATTGCCGTCTATGCCTTTTATCTGATTCCATTCCGAAAGGCTGATCGGGACATTGTCCCTAACAACAACTCCGCATTGATGCACAAACTTATTGCGGACGTTCCCAATCGGTTGGCCTTCTGCATCGACAAACTCAATTCTGAAATGATCTTTCCCGTATACCAACCCTTTGGCATGGCCTCGTTTAGTAGTTTCTTCTTTCGATGTGGAGGAGGTCTAAAAAGAAGAAACTTTTGTTAATATATATACAAATAAATTTTTACATCTGATCAAATAGAGACTTAATTAATATACCACGCCGGACTGCGGGGGTTCACCAACTATTCTAGTTTGCCCTTGGTCGCTTCGTTCCACCTCCACTCCCTCACCGGAATCGTTCAAGAACTCGGAGCCATCTAAATCTCCTCCAATGTGTTCATCACCGGGTTGCCGGATAAAGTCCATTATCGCATCTTCCCCTTCTCTGAATTGGAAGAGAGGAACATCTCCATCGGCCATTGATTAACTATTACAAAAGAAAATAAAACAAATGATAGCATTAGCACAATAATTCATCGTAGGGAACTTTCCGACTTCCCGACTTCCCGGTTTTCCCGACTACACGACTTCCCGACTACACGACTTCCCGAGTACACGACTACCCGACTACACGACTACCCGACTTACCGGTTTTCCGACTACACGACTTCCCGACTTCCCGACTACACGACTTTCCGACTACCCGACTTCCCGACTTCCCGGTTTTCCCGACTACACGACTACCCGACTTCCCGACTTCCCGACTACACGACTTCCCGACTACACGACTTCCCGGTTTTCCGACTACACGACTTCCCGACTACCCGACTACACGACTTTCCGACTACCCGACTTCCCGACTTCCCGACTTCCCGACTACCCGACTTCCCGACTTCCCGACTACCCGACTACACGACTTCCCGGCTACACGACTACCCGGTTTCCCGACTACCCGACTACACGACTCACCGGCTGAACGACTACCCGACTCACCGACTACACGACTCACCGACTACACTACTTCCCGACTTCCCGACTTAGCAAAAATCTACTACACTTAGCAAAAATCTACTACACTTAGCAAAAATCTAAACTTAGCAAAAATCTACACTTAGCAAAAATCAACGACTCACCGACTTCCCGACTCAACGACTTAT
Organism: Poa pratensis; assembly: GCA_947311845.1. Classification (NCBI taxonomy): domain Eukaryota; kingdom Viridiplantae; phylum Streptophyta; class Magnoliopsida; order Poales; family Poaceae; genus Poa; species Poa pratensis. The sequence goes on from CAMZMU010000090.1 coordinate 35,949,845, forward strand.
TAACTCAACGAATTTCCGACTACACTAAAATATTTCTACACTTAGCAAAATCTACTACACTTAACAACAAAAAACAGTACACTAACTTAGCAAAATAATACACTTACTTAAGCATACTATACACTTAACAACACTTAAGAAAATATACTACACTTAACAACAAAAAACTAACCTAGCTAATTAAAATATGAAACTAAAAACTAAACTCAAAACTAACCTAGCTATCAACACTAACCTAGTATACTAATTAAGGAAAACAGTACACTAAGCAAATTAGCTATTATTAGGAAAAACAGTACACTAAAAACTTAGAAAAAATTAGGAAAAAAACTTAGAAAAAAAGCTCACCGGCCGGAGTTGGGCGGCGTCGAGGGGCGAGGTGGCGGCGGCCGGAGTTGGGGCAGAGGAGGGCGGCGCGGAGGCGGCCGGAGTTGGGGCGGAGGAGTGCGGCGCGGAGGCGGCCGCGCGGAGGGCGGCGCGGAGGCGGCCGCGCGGAGGCGGGTCGGAGGGCGGCGGGGTCGGGGGACGTCGGCGCGGAGGGAGGCGCGGCCGGCGGCGGGGCAGGTGGCGGCGACGGCGACGAGAGGAGGAGGAGGTGCGGCCGGCGGCGGACGGGGGCGACGCGGCCGGCGGCGGGGCAGGGGGCGGCGACGGCGACGAGAGGAGGAGGAGGCGCGGCCGGCGGCGGACGGGGGAGACGCGGCGGACGGCGGCGTGCGCGGCAGCCTGGCGGCGCCGAAGTGCTCCCGGGTCGTGGCTCGACCCGGTGCAGCCATTGCCTGCTTATATAGCAGAGCAGCTCTAGTCCCGGGCGAGGCCACGGCCCGGGACAAGAGGTACCCCTTTGGTCCCGGGTGGTGCCACGACCCGGGACAAGAGGTATTTTTGCACATGTGTCCCCCAGCGCGCGCAAAATTAGCTCTAGTACCGGGTGGTGGCACCACCCGGTACTAGAGCTCTCTTTTTTCGTTCAAAGCGGTGAAAATTCAAATTTTTGCGCGCGAATTTTTGAAAAGCTCCTAAATATGAATTTGAATAGATTCTAACATACTTTTGAATCTGAAAAAAAATTCAACATGAAAAGTTTTTTAATTTGCAAAACTAATCCAATGCAATTTTCTGTTTTCTAAAATAATTATTCTAACTATTCAAACTATTAACCATTTTGCCATTTTCAATTTAAAATGCATTAACTAATATTGTTTAAATTTGATATATCTTTGTAGGATATATCTTTTTGAGTGTTTTTTCACTCTATTTATTTTTTTACGAAAAACTGTCGAAATCGATCGACGACAGCCCAACAGGACGAATTCACACCGAAATAGATCAACTATAAAACAGTCTTTTTATTGCAGAATAATTCAAAGTAGGAAACATTATTTTCCTCAGTTTAAAAAGCAACATTGATCAAATTAATATGCAAAAAGTATCACACACGCTTACATCTTTATTTGATCCCGTTACAGCTGGAGTACATGCCATTTTTATTTAACTAACTTCTGCCTCGGTCTGAGGAGTGGCCAATTTGTGTGAGTGAGTAACCTGTCTGAGGAGTGGCCAATTTATAGGCGTCGTTATATTAGCTCTAGTACCGGATGGTGCCACCACCCGGGACTAAAGGGAATCCCACCAATAAGGAAGAAGCACACGGATCGTGTGTTTCTTTCCACCGTACCCACTCTAACCTACTCGGAGGCGGAGGCGCTTTGCGCCTCGAACTACCCCTGCCCACCCGGCTACGACGTCCCCGCCGGCTGGAGGCTGAGCACCCGGGACTCATTTTTTGTTTTCTGTTAATTAATTGCATGACGACCGGTGAAACACGCGTGGTAGGTGGTTGTCGGCTCCCACACCTCCCGTGGGAACCTCTCAAACCTCAGTTTCGACCGTCCAAACACAGTTCCCCCTGCATACAGCCCGACGGTGGCTCGTGAGTTTGAGCGCCACTTCGATCCAAGCAGCGGTAAGACGTCTCTGATGATCTACAACCGTCCGGCAAGACGTCTCTGATGATCTGCAACCGTTTGGAACGGTCGCAGGTCATCAGAGACGTCTTGCCACTGGTTGCCCAAAGATGCCTCTCCGAGTGACGCTGGAATGTTTTGTGTTTGAGCGCCACTTCGATCCAAGCAGCGGCAAGACGTCTCTGATGATCTACAACCGTCCGGCAACACATCTCTGATGATCTGCAACCGTTTGGAACGGTCGCAGGTCATCAGAGACGTCTTGCCGCTGGTTGCCCAAAGATGCCTCTCCGAGTGACGCTGGAATGTTTTGTGTGAGTGAGTAACCTGTCTGAGGAGGGCGGCTATATATAGGGTACGTGTGCTTCTTTAGTCCCGGTTGGTAACACCAACCGGGTCATGTGGCTCACGAAGTGGTCGTGATACTGCTGATCCAACAGCTCACAATCCCTCAAAAGAAACACACCCCTGATCCAACGGCTCACAAGCGCTCGAAAGAAACACACGATCCATGTGCTTCTTTAGTCCCGGTTGGTAACACCAACCGGGACTAAAGACGGGCTTTGCGGTCACGACACGTGTCCTCCCCCAGCGCTTCCCTGGGCACGTGTCCTCCCCCAGCGCTGCCATGGAGGTCTTTATATATTGTCGCCGACGGGGTAAACCCTAATCCACCATTCCTAGCCACGAACGCATCGTCTCCACGAGATGGATCCGCCACGCCCGCCGCAGCGCCTTCTGGACGAGGTCGAGCGTGCTCGGCAGAGCGCGCTTGGGCGCAACCGCGGGAGTCTATCCCGCCGTATGCCCACGAGCCCGGCGTGGAGAGGAATGCCCAGCTACCGGCCTCCTGCTCCACCAGGTGCCGCCGCACCTCCACCTGGCGGCGCTGCACCTCCACCAGGTGCCGCCGCTCCTCCCGCGGAGGAGGAGGACGACGACGACTTCGACTGGAGCGACGATGGGGAAGAAGGTTGTGGGTTGCAGATACAGAAGGCCATGGAAGCCTCCTTCCAGTCTATCCGCGACTACCCTGTCCAGCGAGCCAAGACTTCCTACCAGCTCAAGGCGAAGGAGGCTTCCGATCTGGATTGGGCGCTGAAAGACTCATCCTCCATGGATCTTGCCCTCCGCCGCAAACGTGCGCGCGAGAACCGGGCGGCCGCCCACGGGGCTGGCTCCTCCCGCCGTTCCCCCTAATCCTACGGCCTTCGAGCCAGCAAGTCCGTTTATGTAGAATAATGTTGGTGATGTTGGATCAGGGGTGTGTTTCTTTCAAGCGCTTGTGAGACGTTGTATCATGTGTAATAATGTATTAAACCTTTTATGTAATGCATTAAGATAAATGAATTAATAATTTTTATCTGCTTTCTTCTGCATTTTACAACACCAAACATTCATCTTACAAATATGTGATAGTTTGCTCTAAAATTGTTACAAAAATAATTTTAGGGTACACAAGTAGTGGTTACAACATAGAACCATCCATAGTTTTTGGAAATTCGACCACCTTAGATGAATAGCCATGCTCTCCATTTTGACCATTTTTTGAAAAGAAATGAGAAAAAGAGAAAAAATACTCAAAAAAATAAACCCTTTGCCATGGAGTCCTTTTAAGTGTACTAGTTTCTAGGAAAAATAGGAAAACAAATCTAAGTATATAAAAGAATTAAAATCTAACTACATAAATGAAAACAAATACAAGAAAAGAAAATAGAAAAACAAAAAAATAGAAAACCCTTTAGTCGCGGTTGCAGCCAGCAACCGCGACTAGAGGTCCCCCTGGGCTTGGCGCCAGAATTTTGGCGGCCCAGGTCGACCTCTAGTCGCGGTTGCTGGCTGCAACCACGACTAAAGAGTCTTTAGTCGCGGTTGCAGCCAGTAACCGCGACTAGAGGTCGATTCCGCGCCGTTTAGTGGGGGAGTTTGCGAATTTTTTTGCAAACTCCCCCCAAATCGACGAATTGAACTGCCTCCGGGCTCCCCTAACGCCGCCGACGACCCGCGCGCCGTGGTGCTGCTCCGCCACCCGTCGGCTGCCCCTCCCCGTCGTGCTGCCCCGCCTTCCGGCCGCTGCTGCGCCCCCGCCCTCCGTTGCGTCGCCGGCCGTCTCCCGCGCGACGACGACGCCGCCCAGGGCGCCCTGCCGCCGCCGCCGTGGTCCCGTCCCCTGCCCTGGACGCCGGCCGCCCTGGGCCTGCCTCCCTCGGCCTCGAGCACCACCACCGGCGCCGGCGCCGTCCCGTCCCCTGCCCTGGGCGCCCTGCCGCCGCCGTCCCGTCCCGCCTCCGCCGCCACTTTTTTCTTATCTTTTTTTTTGCATATTTAGGTTAATTATTATCTAGTGTTAGAACTAGATGCAATTTTAGAGGAAGAAGAAATAACAGCCTCCACCTCGAACACCCTCCACCTCGAGGTTTATATATGAATTCTATATTTGCTTGAACACAAAATGCATTAACTGATTTGTATTGCACTTATTAACGCATTATATTTCTTACTTTAGGCGTCCACCTTGCATAAAAAGGCTAAGAATCAAGCTCCTCGAGGCCCAGCGAAAAGAATGACTAGCGAAGATGCAAAGTTACCAATCTATAAAATTGATGTAGATGGCGATCCGGTGGAACCGATAGAGAACCGCAGAAAATATATTAATCAAGCTGGAGTTATTGTTAGGGACGAGGTCCCGATCTCCATAGCAGAATGGCTTAAGCCAGCAGGCGTTGCCGAGGATGACCCTTGCTATGTCCACCAGAATTATAAAGATTTCTGCTTTGACACACTCTTGCAGCATTTTAACCTCCCGGATGGTATTGAGCCCGCCTTGAAGTTGAAACTCAAGCACTGGCCTCTCTCCAAGATGGCCGACGCCTTTCGGAAATATAAGCAAACATTATGGGCAAAATATGAAAAGGTTGATCCAGATTTCAGTCAAAAAAAACTGGTGAAATGGAGGGGCTGCTCTTGGGGTGGAAGGTGATGCACGGAGGGAAATGGTCCCGGGTGATAACACGACCCGGGACAAAAGCTCCCACCTCTTGTCCCGGGTTGTGCCACGACCCGGGACAAGAGGTCCACATCCTGGGCACCCTGCCAACGCACCTCTTGTCCCGGGTCGTGGCACCACCCGGGACAAAAGCTCCCTCCCCACCCGGGACTAGTGCCATTTTTTTGACCCGGGACAAGTGCACCCCTCTAGTCTCGGGTCTTAAGCCACCCGGGACTAGAGGCAAAATCGGCCTTGGTCTAAAGCTCTTGTTTCCACTAGTGGGCAGGCTTGGCCTCCAACCATGTTGTTTGCTATGAGAACAATGGCACCGGAAAAAAAATATGGAAGCGATTAAACACGATTGTGAGATTACTACCTTTGAATATGTGATGACAGAAATGAATTTTTTTTGTTACCAGTTCAAATTTGTTGTCATATGTTCTTGGCATAGAGATGTACGTGGCACCTACTATTCATGTAAGCTCGAAGGCGCTGATAAATCCAGAAAAAGAATGCTTAAGCTTGCTCTTCTTCCGACCTGCATTCACGTGCCATATCTGCGAGCGAATACCAACTTTATTTTTGATTAGTACGATAAATATACTCACAACAGGAAAATAGAAGTTGGATACTTTCAAGAAGAAAATGTTGGCTAACATCCATTTAGTGGTAAGCAGAAACATTTAATGTAACCCTTGCAAGCCAGTCGATATTATACAGATGCATATGACTTTATATCATAGAAAGGTTTTGAAAGTCAAGTCAATCAAATAGAAATTGCAAGATCCTCTTTTACAGGGGCACATGGCATAAGTCGTTGAACCTAGAAGTCTAGAAGGAAAGTATTCACCTACTTCTGTACAGGAAGAATGAGCTATCCAAACTGTTGATAGTTTATACTTGTTTTGATATTTAATTCAGATGAAATAATAGCATATTATATTGTAAAACCTAAGAAGAATGCATGTTTTCACAGATTATACAAAGACGACGAAGTTCTAAAACTATTGATTCAGTGACCACCTCCAAAGGCAATAAAGAATAATTGGCCAGTAAACATATAGCGTCCAGCAATTAGATCAGACTCTCAATAGCGTCCAGCAATTAGATCAGACTCTCAACATTGTTTCGAAGAACCCTGTATGGCAAGTGCGGCGTTGCAGGTAAGTACGTATATATGCATCCAGCACCCAATGAAGGCAATCACATAACAAAAATAATAATAATAATAATAAGGCAACCACATAATTCAGTCTGAACAGAGCACAAAAAATGGTTAACGAACTGAATGGAAGAGAAGAGAAAAATGTACCCGGAGCTGCACTAACCTCTTCTTTCTTTCCATATAATTTCTATAAATGGATTTTGAGGGCTCAAACTTGTTAGTCTGTACATATGTTGTATAGGTCGGTTCATGTATTGTAACCCTAGTAGTTTTGTATTAGGACTCTTAGGCTTTTGCCTCTTTATAAACACACCGGAACCCCACGTTATCACGTGTGAGGCTTCCCCCCAAAACCCTAATCTCCTACATGGTATCAGTTTATTCTCGATCCTAAACCTAGCCGCCGCCTCGCATCTAGCCGAGCCGCCGCTTAGTCGCCGCCTCGCCTCTCGCCGAGCCGACGGTCCCTCTTCCGCTGCCCACCATGGCCTCCACGTCGAGCCAGCTCTCCTCCTCTGTGGGCGCTCTCGTGCCGGCCAACACCGGCGCCGTGCCTGCTGGCGGCGCGCCGCGGCATGTCGCCCCTGTGGTTCTCTCCTTCGAGGCCAACAACTACACGAAGTGGAGTATATACCTCAAGGCTTCTCTCGGGCGCGCTGGTCTCATCGGCCACCTCGACGGCACTACGCCCTCCGCGTTCACCGACCCGGCGTGGATCGCCGACGACTACACCGCGCTCAACCACCTCCACTCGGCCATCCATGAAGATGTCGCCGACATGGTGCTCGCCCGCGACCAGACCGCCCGCCAGCTTTGGCTCGTCATCATCAAGCTCTTCTCCGCCAACAAGGCGAGCAAGGCGGTCTACCTCGAGAACGACTTCCATCAGCTCTCCCAGGGCACATCGTCGATCACCGAGTATTGCCGCCGGCAGAAACAGATCGCGGACGCCCTCGCCGACAACGACTCTCCAGTCTCGGCCCACGCACTCGTCCTCAACACCTTGCGCGGCCTCGGCCCCTCCTTCGCCTCTGCGGCCACGATCATCTCCATGACCGATCCGCTGCCCACCTTCCTGCGTGCGCGGAGCATGCTCCTCATGGAGGAGATGCAACAGGCGAACGCCGCTACCCTCGCCGCCTCCACGGCCCTGGTTGCCCAAGCACGCCCGGCTGCTCCTGTCTGCACCGGCACTGCCTGTCGCGGCGAGTCCTCCAATTCTGGCCAGCGCAAGAAGAAGCCCAAGAACGGGGCCAAGCATGCCCCGTCTACCCAGCGCGCGACGACTCCTGCCCCAACCGGGCCATGGGTGTGCTTCTCTCCGGGTGGCTCGGGTGCCGGCCAATGGCGCCACCCTTCTCCCGCACCCGGCATCATCGGCTCGCGCCCGCAGGCGTACCACACAAGAACTGCCCCGCTCTTCCAATCGGGTCCAGCGACGTCGGCGTCGCCTGCATGGGACAACTCCGACCTCATCGCCACCCTCAACGGTCTATACCAGCAGGGCGGATGGGTGATGGACTCTGGTGCCACATCCCACATGACAAACGACGAGGGTAACATACTCTTTTCTGCCCCCTCTCTCGTCCACAATTCGTCACTGTCGGAAACGGCAATTCTGTTCCTATTTCTTCTTCTGGTTATACTTCGTTTCAATCTCCTTCCGGTCATGTTTTTAAACTTAATCATGTCCTTCTTGTTCCTCACTTGATTCGCAATCTTTTGTCCATCCGAAATTTACTAGAGATAATTTTTGTTCTGTTGAGTTTGACGCTCTTGGTTTTTCTGTGAAGGACCTGAAGACTCGTCAAGTGATCCTTCGCTGCAACAGTGAAGGAGATCTCTACACGTTTCCGGGCACCCATCATCGTGCACCACCCACCGCCATGCTCGCCACCACCCATGCTGATTTATGGCACCGAAGGCTTGGACACCCCGGTCAAGATGCTATGTCGGCACTTCAAAAATTGTCTTTAATAATGTGTAATAAAGTTAGGCGCTCCTCTGTATGTCATGCATGCCAACTTGGCAAACATGTGCGTCTGCCATTTAGATTGTCTACTTCTGCATCTAGTGCTAAGTTTGAGTTGATACATTGTGATTTGTGGACCTCTCCAATTATAAGTTATTCTGGTTTTCGATATTATTTGGTTATTGTCGATGACTACTCCCACTTTTATTGGACTTTTCCGTTGCGACAAAAATCTTGTTCGCCTATGTTCGCACTCAATTTGGTACCACCATCCGCTCTCTTCAAACGGACAATGGAACTGAGTTTGTAAACTCCCCCGTAGACAATCTCCTCACCAAGCACGGCTCAACACTCCGTCTGTCGTGCCCCTATACGTCCCAACAGAATGGCAAGTCTGAGCGTGCCATCCGTACTATCAACGACACAATGCGCACACTCATGTTTCAAGCACATCTGCCCGAGCACTTTTGGGCTGATGCTCTTGCCACCACAACATATCTCCTCAACCGTCGTCCTAGCAAAGCCATAGGTTCCCTCGTGCCTTACACACGTCTCCATGATCGTGCTCCTTCGTATGATTCTTTACGTGTTTTCGGATGTCTTTGCTTTCCTAATGTTGCTTCCACCGCCAAGCACAAACTTGCTCCTCGTTCTATGCCGTGCGTTTTCCTAGGATATCCATCACAACATCGTGGCTACCGCTGTTTTAATCCGGCCTCCGGGAAAATTATTTTGTCCCGGCATGTGGTTTTCGACGAGGTCGTGTTTCCGTTTCAGCAAGCAGCTCAAGTACCGGATTCTCCGATACCTTCATCGCCACGCCGCCTGGACTTCCTCTTCACCGACATTTGGGACACACCGCCGCGTGCGGCCTCCCGCCCTACAGCTGCATCGGCTGCCAGCGATGGATCCACATCGGGCCAGCCAGCTCCTGCGTCGGCCTCTTCACCGCCGCGATGGTCCAATGGGCCTCCTGTGACGGCATCCACAGCGGCTTCTTCCCCGCCTCGATAGCCCGCTGGGCCTCCGCCTCGACAGCCCGCTGGGCCTCCCCCTGCCGTGACCCGCGTTACGCGGGCGTCCTCTGCATCGACACGGACACGCGCAGCTGCAGCATCAGCGGCCTCGACTCCTGCTGACCCCGCTCATCCGGTCACTCGGTATGGTCGTCGTATACGTCCTGTCGATCGACTAACCCTCGCTGCTGTCGACACTACAGTTTTCCTCTGCCCACTACGTTCCGTCAGGCGATGCAGAGCTCCGAGTGGCGCCAGGGCATGACTGATGAACATCAGGCTCTTGTTGACAACGAAATGTGGTCGCTTGTCCCTCGCCCACCTCGGGCTAATGTGGTGACCGGCAAGTGGATTTAGCGGCATAAGTTCCACTCTGACGGATCCCTCGCTCGTTACAAGGCGAGGTGGGTTGTCCGTGGATTCTCCCAGCGACCCAGCATTGACTACAATGAGACTTTCAGCCCTGTCGTCAAACCTGCTACAATTCGTCTGGTTCTTCATATCGCCATCTCCAGTAATTGGCCTATCCGTCAGTTAGATGTGAAGAACGCCTTTCTGAATGGCTATCTTGAGGAAGTGGTCTATTGTCAGCAGCCCCCAGGATTTGTTGATGCCTCCAAGCCTGATTATGTCTGTCGCCTCCACAAGTCCCTCTACGGTTTGAAGCAAGCTCCGCGTGCCTGGTACCAACGGTTTGCTGCTCACCTCGTCACCGTGGGATTCGTCGCCTCTATTACAGACACCTCCTTGTTTGTTCTGCGCTCTGGGACTGACACTGCATACTTGTTGCTATATGCCGACGACATTATTGTGACTGCGTCCTCGACGGTTCTTCTGCAGCGTCTCCTCGCCCAGCTCCACAGTGCATTTGCGATGACAGATCTTGGAGACCTTCACTTCTTCCTTGGTATTGCTGTGAGCCGCTTTTCTGACAGTCTGTTCTTGTCCCAGCGTCAGTATGCCATCGACACTCTTCAGCGTGCTGGTATGGCTGAGTGTCATCCTACAGTTACACCAGTTGATACACATGCCAAGATTTCTAACTCTGCTGACGAGCTTCTTTCTGCTGAGGAAGCTACGGATTACAGGAGCATTGCGGGTGTACTCTAGTATCTCAGCTTGACGCATCCGGATATCTCCTATGCTGTCCAGCAGATTTGCCTTCATATGCATGCTCCACGACAGCCTCACCTTGCTCTCGTGAAGCGTGTGCTCCGTTATGTCCGTGGGACTTTGGAGTTCGGTATGCATATTCGCGGCTCTTCTTCGTCTAGTTTGACAGCTTATTCCGATGCTGACTGAGCCGGCTGCCCTGACACTCGACGCTCCACTTCCGGCTAATGTGTCTACTACGGTGATAGTTTGATATCCTGGTCCTCCAAGAGACAGACCACCGTGTCCCGATCTAGTGCCGAGGCTGAGTATAGAGTTGTTGCCCATGCCGTTGCTAAGTGTTGCTGGCTTCGTCAACTTCTCCAGGAACTTCATCGTCCTCTACGCTCTGCTACCGTTGTCTACTGTGACAACGTCTCCGCCATCTACATGTCATCCAATCCAGTGCAGCACCGACGCACCAAGCATATTGAGATTGACATACATTTCGTTCGAGAGAAGGTTTCTCTCGGCGAAGCTCGTGTTCTGCATGTTCCCTCTGCACTTCAGTTTGCTGATGTTATGACCAAGGGGCTGCCGACACAGTTGTTTCTTGATTTTCGGTCCAGTTTTTGCGTCCGAGAACCTCCCGCTGCGACTGCGGGGGGGGGGGGGGGGGGGTGGGTGTTAGAGTCTGTACATATGTTGTATAGGTCGGTTCTTGTATTGTAACCCTAGTAGTTTTGTATTAGGACATTAGGCTTTTGCCTCTTTATAAACACACCGGAACCCCACGTTATCACATGTGAGGCTTCCCCCCAAAACCCTAATCTCCTACAAAACTCCTAAAGCGAATGCTATGCAATTACTTCGTCTGATCCATTTGGCATCAACAACACTGAATTTTAAGTGTGCAAGAAGGTCGCCTACACAGGGCACCAATATTAAAAGCCATGGAAACGCAAGCAGCAGGTAGAGAACAAAAAAGAAGATTAGGTAAGCTCATGCTTGAGCTGAATTTACTCAACATGCAATTCAGTGAACATATCAAGTACTCCAGTACCATCAATTCTGATTCGCAAGCAGCAGGTAGAGAACAAAAAAGAAGATTAGGTAAGCTCATGCTTGAGCTGAATTTACTCAACATGCAATTCAGTGCACATATCAAGTACTCCAGTACCATCAATTCTGATTCGGCAATAATCCTGCTAGAGGAAATTAGGAACAAATTGGTGAGTTATATCATGCTGTATAAATACACTTACTGCACCTGGATTAAAAGTATGTCTTATGATTAATCGCTTTATATTTTTCTTGCCAGACCTGCAACTGAAATTTATAATAGTTACTCTAAACATTCGCTTTTATAAACAGGGGCGTCCATTTGAAGCCAACCAGCCAGAGTATCGTCATCGCCAACGAAATAGTCGCCCACAAAAGGCCAACCAGCCGGAGAACCGCCGCGGTGAACAAACTGATGAACACCTGAAAGAGCAGAGGAGCCCAAAGCCGGACCACCATGGGCTGAGGGCAAGGAAGAAAAACCTCCAGGCTGACAGAGCCGAGCGTCACCTGCAGAACAAACAAATGAAACAACAAAATCTATAAAAGAAGAGGAGGCAACAGTAGACTGTACACCGTGGAACACAAAAAAAGACAAACGACAAAGATTGAACAAATAAAGAAAATCAAATTACCGGAAGTAGCAGAAAGCACGTCGCAAACCGGGCGCTTGGCAAACCAAATTTGTCGCCGGCGCGCATCCAGCTCAGGTAGGACGGGCGCAGAGGAAGAAGTGCCCAGAGCAGGTGAAGAACCAATGGCACCCAAAGACTGAGCCGACGAAGTGGCAGCCGATACAGGAGCGGGCAGGACGGAGGCAGCGCTATCCGAGCCAGCGGCGAAGGACCGAGCCGACGGAGGCACGACGGGTAGAGCGCGATCCGGAGAAGCACGCATAGCAAGCTGGAGAAGAGCCGGAGGTGGAATAGCAGAAGGCGTCGAAGGTACAGGGCGGCAGGAGGAACCTCGAGCGCGAGCACGCCCGCGGCGAGGACATGAAGACCTACACCGGCGGCCACGCGCGCCAGAAGGAGAAGCAGTAATATCCTCCAAGCCACGACGCCGACGCGGAGCCGGAGAAGGCGACGCACAAGGCCTCGGGCTCGCCGGTGGGCAGAACCAGCACGGTCGCTCATACGAAAATCAGCGGAAAATCTGATGAGAAGAAAGAGACAGCAGGCAGAGGCATCCCGCGGCGAGCACATCGGAGACTCCGAGACGGCGATGCAGTGGAAATGCGAGCTACAGCAGGAATTGAGGCAAACGGAGAGGTGCTACGGCACCGCGGAGTCACCTGGAGCACGGAGGTGAAGACGGCGTGGCCGGGGAAGCTCGGGCGACGGAGGAATCGTGCACGGCGGAACTCGGCCGGAGGTGAGGAAGAAAAGACGACGGCGGCGAGTCACGGCGTCCTAGCCATCGTGGCTTCTCCCAGGGGACGGCAGGGTCACGGCGAAGCTCCTGGGACGGCCGGTTCGTCCAGGGGAGGCCGGAAACGGCGTCTCCCAGGGGACGGCAGGGTCGAGGCCGGAAACGGCGTATCCCAGGGGACGGCAGGGTCACGGCGAAGCTCCTGGGACGGCCGATTCGTCCAGGGGAGTCCAGAAACGGCGTCACGTCGGCGGCGGCCGTGGGCTAGGGTTCGGCGGAACGAACAGAGAGGGCCGGCGCGGCGGCGTGTGCGCGGCGGCGGCGGCGGCGCAGGAGGCCCTGTTGTGGCGGCGTCCGATGGGATCGAGCTTTTTTTAGATGAAGATGGGAGAGAGAGCAGAGCGCGTGCGTGCCGTGGCCTGTGTGAGTGGGTATCGTGCGTGCTGTGTCGCAAGAAGTAAAAAAAGAAAGCAGAGATGGTCTCGTGCATGCATCCTGGCCGTTGATCCGCGGCGATCGGACGTTCCCTGGAGAGGGTGGGACTGTAGAAGTGCAAGATCACTTCTACAGTGCCCTGGGACACGTGGGCATGCGGATAGGGCGCTCGAAAGGTCGACTTTGATATATCGAGATAGACTAGGTAAATTTAGCGCGGCGTGACGCCGCGCCCGTAGTGTAAAATTGGGATGATATTAAAAAAATTGAAAACGTCAAGCCGTAGATCACTACTAGTAGAAAAAGGCTTATCGCCACCAGCGTACCGCTGGCGGACAACGTCTTCGTCCGCCAACGCTACGACCGCTGACGGGCGGTTTTTCCTGTCCGACACTGGTTCTGGACGTACCGCTGGCGGACAACAGCACATCTCGCCAGCGGTAGGAACAGGAATCTAGGACGAGGCGGGGCAAACTACCGCTGGCGGGCACAATACAAGCCCGCCAGAGGTATTAAACGTACCGCTGGCGGACGATAGACAGGACCCGCTAGTGGTAGTTGCCGCGGCTGAGCTCAGATGGGAAAAAAATGGGGATAGTACCGCTGGCGGGCTGACGAAATAGTACGCCAGCGCTCCGTTCAGTGCCGCTGGCGGGCACGCTGAAGCGTCCGCCAGCGGTAACCTGGGAAGTAACATATACGTGCGACCGCATCTACCACCATTGCTCACTTATTGCACTTCACTCTTCTCTCTCTTAGCTCGAGTTTCCCCCATTTGTGGCTCATTTCCTCCATGAAATTAATCACTTTTAGCCAACAAAAAGTGATTTAGTTGATAGATCCCACTAGATCTCTCCCCCACATCCAACTTTGACCAAAAGAAATCCACTCAAGTCACTCAGATCTCAAGATCAAGATTTCATCTTCGGCCGACTTCCGCGGTTATTTTGACGTGTGTTTTAACATTCTTAAGGTGATCTTTTACCGATATAAGTTAAAACACATTCTTAAAATTAATTTGGTCGGATAAATGCGCCCGCCGTAACCATGCGAAATGCTGGATTAAAAATGGCTTGGAATGTGTGAAATTGAGTTGTGATGAATAAATTTGTGTTGTGATGTGTGAAAATTAATGAGGGTGCCAATACCATGCCGGAATGTTGATTCATTTTCCGTTTCGGCAACTTTTGGCACTCTCCTTGGTCCTATTTGTAGGAAGGTCATGGCGAATTTTTTCGTGAAATAAACCCGATAAAATATTAAATGGTGCTTAATTATTGTCTTGATTATACAACGTGCAGGTGATAATGGTTATTATGAGTGAACATGTCGTGAATACATACTTGAGACACGCACGGAAGACATGCTGCAGAATAAGCGCAAAGATATACAGTGTCCGTGTCGCGCATGCAAACTCGAGGTCGGCATCAGTCCATTTACCGGAACTTTGCTGGAACACCTGCTCTTCCGTGGTTTCATGGATGGCCACACTCGTTGGTTAACAGATGATGAACATGATGGAAATGATGGTGCGCCGGAAGGAAATAATCAGGATCAAGGGCAGCAAGACAATAACAACGAGGGGCCAGAACACGAAGAGCCTGATCCGGATCCCGTGCAACATGATGAAGTAGAAGAAGACACACGGACACCGCTAACTTCAGTCGTGCGGGACCCTCAGAATTGTTTCTTCAGAAGACGGCTAACAGGGAATCTAAGCTGGCGCAATTGGAGAAAGATTCAAATACTCCGTTGTATCCAGGCTGCGACCCAGAAGCTTCCCGCTTGAAAGTATCGCTTGATTTTCTGCAGATGAAGACAAGACACAAATTGAGCGATATAAGCGTCGACGCTAACCTGGAATATTTGCACGGTATCCTTCCGAAGGGCAACACGTGTCCTAAAAGTTGTGACGAAGCCAAGAAAGTCGTGTGCCCCTTTGATTTACCGCACGAGAGGTACCATGTGTGCATCTTCGATTGCTACATATTTCGGAAAGAGGACGAGGGAATGACCAAATGTCCAGTGTGCAATGCCAATCGATACAAGACCGGAAGAAAGCCCCTCGCAAAGTTGTGTGGTACTTTCCGCTCATTCCTCGTCTGCAGCGATATTTCGCAGACCGTAAGGAAGCAAAGCTTATGCGCTGGCACGCGGAAAGAAAGGCGGCAGTGGTGCAAGATTCAGACCGGAGTGAAAAGATAATTCTGACACACCCTTCGGATGCAAGCCAGTGGAAAGCATTAGACTCTTTCGATGCAGACTTTGGAGACGAGCCAAGGAATATCAGATTGGGTTGCAGCACCGACGGTCTCAATCCGTTTGGCAACCAGAGCAGTTCACACAGCACGTGGCCCGTGTTTGTATGGATATACAACCTACCTCCCTGGTTGTGTATGAAAAGGAAGTACATACACATGAGCATGCTAATTCAAGGGCCGAAACAACCTGGCAGCGACATCAATCTGTATCTGAAGCTACTGAAAGATGAGCTAGACACGTTATGGTCGTCCCAAGGGGTTCCCACTTGGGACGCCGTCGCAGAAGATTATTTCCCTATGAGAGCTGCCTTGTTGTGTACAGTGCACGATTTGCCCGGCTACGCATATGTTGCCGGCCAGGTGTGCCACGGATATTTCGGATGTGTCAGGTGCCTGGATGATCCGACATACCTCCAGCTGAAGAAAGACGGTTCTTCGAAAACCGTCTACATAGGCCATCGAAGGTGGCTAGACGATGAAGACCCATGGAGATGGCGTGGAGACCTTTTCAACGGTAAAGATGAGCTCCGAGAACCTCCACTTAAGAAGAGCGGCGATGACATTTACGAGTTGCTGAATGAATGGCAAGAGTGCCCTGAGCCGGGAAAGAAGCGAAAGGCGCCAAAACCGCTCTGTGGTGTTTGGAAGACGAGGTCTGTGTTTTGGGACTTGCCATACTGGCCCATCTACACTACGCCAAATTGCCTTGATCTAATGCATGTGACGAAGAATGTGTTCGAGAGTATGTTTGGCACTGTACTCCACATGGCGGACAGGACCAAAGATGGGCCAAAAGCAAGATTGGACCTTAAACATATGGACATCAGGAAAGAGCTTCATGCGCAGCGCAAAAATGTGGTAGACGACCAGTTGGATGAGGAGATGGACGGTCACAATGCCAAAAGGGTTAAGAAGAATGACTATTACTGTCCCCCCTCTGCTTCACTCTTAGTCCAAAGGAGGTCGAACAATTGATGAAGTGCCTTCTAGGAGTCAAAGTGCCTTTGGGTTACTCGGGGCTGATAAGCAGATTCTTAGACTGGCAGAAAAAGAATTTCAGCGGTATGAAGTCTCATGATTGTCACGTGATGATGACACAGATATTCCCAGTTGCGATCCGAGGGATAATGGACAAGCACGTCCGTGAGACCCTTTTTGGACTCTGTAACTTCTTTGACGTGATCTCTCGAAAGTCAATCACCGCAAAGAGACTCTCAACGCTGCAGGAAGAGATTGTTGTGATACTATGCGAGCTTGAGATGTACTTCCCGCCCGCATTCTTTGATATTTGCGTGCATTTGTTGGTCCACATCGTGGATGATATCATTCATCTCGGACCGTTGTTTCTCCACAACATGATGGCGTTCGAAAGGATGAATGGGGTCATAAAAGGATTTGTTCGTAACAGGGCCCGTCCGGATGGAAGCATCGTTCAAGGCTTTCTCACTGAAGAGTGCATCTCTTTCTGCACGAATCATCTGGAGATAATTGATAACCCTGTTGGTTTGCCCCCAAACAAGCACTTTGGCAAGTTAGGTGGGTCAGGTCACAAAAATGGCGCGCGGGACTTACATGTGGGCTTCAGTAAGAGAATGGCCGACTTTAAGAGGGCAAACTTAGTAGCTCTCCAACACCTTCAAATGGTCGATACTTGGGTGCAAAAGCACAAACTGGAGATTAAGCAGAAGTACATTAGCCAGGGCAGGCAAAGGACCGAAGGAGAAATAATCAGAGAGCACAACTCCTCTTTCTTGAGTTGGTTCAAAGATGAGCTTGTCGCTCCGCCAACGGATGATGCAGAAGGTAGATGGTTATACGACTTGTCACGTGGCCCCGCCCCCAAC
Source organism: Poa pratensis (assembly GCA_947311845.1). NCBI lineage: Eukaryota > Viridiplantae > Streptophyta > Magnoliopsida > Poales > Poaceae > Poa > Poa pratensis. Next base: position 35,967,019 of record CAMZMU010000090.1, read on the forward strand.
CTCGCGACATTTCAAGCATATGATATCAACGGGTTCACTTTCTACACAGAGGCAAAGGACAAAACTTCTGACTATCAAAATTCAGGGGTAACAATGCTATCTTACGTCGGTGACAAAAAGTTCAGATACTACGGAAGGATAGAGGACATCTGGGAGCTTAACTACTCTGGAGAGAAGGTGCCGATGTTCCGTGTGAGATGGGCTAGGTTATCCACCGTGAAAAAGGAAGACCAATACTTCACCACCATGGTTTTACCGGAAGCCGGCACTTCATCAAGCAGCACGAACGTCACCGCACAAAATGAGCCATGGGTATTGGCTAAGCACGTGTCTCAGTGCTTCTTCATAACCGACCCGTCAAAGCCTAGCCGTGTAGTCGTGAGGAGAGGCAAAAGAAACATCATTGGAATGGATGGAATCGCGAACGAGGACGACTTCGACCAGTACGGTGACCCTAATATTGAAGATGATGATAACACGCCATACACATCAAGAAGAAGCAGAACCACGCTACCCACGAGAGGAGGTCTTCCATTCTTAAGAAGAGGTCATAATGTGGGGCTGAATTATGTAGCTAAGACCACCAAGAAAGGCAAGAAGAAGGCCAAACGCTAAGAGAAAAGCGCGAGACACATGCATGTGTGTTATTGTAAAAAGTTGTAATTTAATTAAGATGTTTTGAACAATGTGATGTGTATGAATATTTATTTATATACACACAACTATTTATTTATATACGCACAACTATACTAGAAAATACTAAATAATAACAAAAAACAGAATAAAAAACAAAACAGAAAATTTTAAAACATACCGCTGGCGGATAAATCTTTCCGTCCGCCAGCGGTAACCATATACCGCTGGCGGACACCTGGCCCGTCCGCCAGCGGTAAGTGTGGCCGGCCCACTTACCGGCCGGTCGGGCCGCTCTCTTTCCATCTTCCCATTCTTCCCCCACCCGCGCCCGGCCTCCTCTCTAACCCTAACCCGCGCCGCCGCCGCACCGCCCCGGCCTCCGAACCGCCCCGCCGCCCACATTCGCCGCCGCCGTCGCCGTCGACCGCCGCCCCACCCCCCACCGCCCCGATTCGCCGCCCCGCGCCGCCCCGACTCGCCTCCCCGCGCCGCCCCGACTTAGCCGCCCGCGCCGGCCTTCGAACCGCCCCGCCGCCCACATTCGCCGCCGCCATCGCCGTCGACCGCCGCCCCACCCCCACCGCCCCGATTCACTGCCCCGCGCCGCCCCGACTCGCCTCCCCACGCCGCCCCACCCCGCGCCGCCCCGATTCGCCGCGCCTACTCGCCGCCTCCCCGACCGCTGCCGTCGCCGGCCTACTCCTCCACGCCGCCGCGCCCCTCCCGGTGAGCTCACCCGCCGCCTCCTTCCTCCCCTCCCACTCGTTAACCGCCGTGCATGGAAGGTGTTTGTTGAAATGCCATTACTATTTTTACCCCTTATTTGTGGTTAGTGGTGACAATATGAAGTATGCATGTGAATATGGTTGCGGATGTGATTCGGTGGTGGTTGTGATGTGATTCGGAAATGCCGATTTTGGTGGTTGTGATGAATATAAAATGTTTGCAGGTACCCTTGAGTCCCTTGAGATTGCCGGAACGTTGATTAGCTTCCGTTTCGGCAAATTCGGGTACTCCATATCTCGTAATTGTAGCAAAGGTCATGCCAAAAAAAATCGTGCATTTTTTCGTTATACTACTAAAGTTCGACTTTTCTCGTTAGTGTGAACATGGTGGACAACGACGAGGCCGGCGGTTCTCATATACAAGACGAGGATCCGATGCAGGCGTTCATAGAGAACGAACTCAGAAATACCTTCAAATCCATGTTTCCTACTGTCCGTGAGTTTGTTGGGACTTGGATGAAGGGAGGCCAAGTAGGACCTCCCCCCATGATCGGCTACGGGTGCGGCAACTCTATCACCAATTTGGTTCCTATCTTGCCAAATCATGGGACGCCAGAAGATGCGCCGGTGAACAAGCCTAAGAAGGCACGTAAAAGATACAAGAAAACAAAATTGGACGACTCCACCGTCCCACCGGAGCAAGGGACTGAATCCCGGTTTGTGGACAGGATACCCATCAAGGACTGGCATAAGATGCATCACTTGGGTAGATCGATCCTGCCGGCGGATCGTGTCAAACAGTTGAGAGGACATTTGTTGGACCTACATGAGGTTGTTCTTGTTGTGGAGAGGAAACTTCTCGACCAAGAAGCTCCAACATATCCCCTTTTCATTGCAAATGTACCAGAACGGTTGGGCTTTGTCAGGGAAAATGGCGCAGACCTGATCTTTGTGAGATTTGATGATATCTTCGCAGTGTACCATAGTCTTCCGCTCCACCCATCCATAGTCCGTCTTGTTGCGCTCCAAATGGCGCACCAAATCAAAATGGAGAATACCCCCAGCATAGTGATGGTTGACCCCTACTACATGCAAGAAATGTTCGTGAACAACCCTGAGGGTAGGAAATCCGCGACCGGTTATCTCCAAAAGCTCTTCCTCGACAATGCGTCGAGCCCGCCGTGCTCATTTCTCTTGCCTTATTTTCCCGAGTAAGTCATGCCTACCTGTCATAACATGCTTCCACAGATTTCCATCGTTGAATTTGCGTCTACAATGGTGATGTTTTGCGCAGAAACAAACACGGCACCCTCATCCACTTGGACATGGAACGCTTAGCTGCCTTGTATCTCGATAGCGGGGATCGCTATGAAGACAGGGCGGAGTCTAAGCGGGACTACACCGACATCAAGATTGTTTTGAATAATGCTCTCCACGGCTACGCCATGAAGGGTGGCCCAATTTTAAAAACAAGAAAGTCAGAGGATGGAAGGTTTAGGTTCGCACACCGAACGTATTTCCTCTGCATGAAGCAGGGTTCAAGTAGTTGGATGGAGTCATGGTACCTCCTCTATCAAATGAGGTGGTTTTTAAAGTTTCAACGACGAGTCCAATTTATTTCTCGTGATTTCAACGCATGGGTTGCAAGACTAAAGGACTCCGCTGATTATGTTATCAGAGCCGAGTTCCGATACATTCAGAACATGATCGCGCGAATCATCATGTGTGACGTCCTAGATCAAGATGGACAATTCTACTACGGCTTACAACCACCAGCTAATGCCGATATAGAAAGGCGCTTAAGCTATTCGGGTGATGACATGCCATTCAACTCGTTAAATGGTTGTGAACCATTCCCGTAGATACCAGAGAGAAGGTGATCGAGGAACAAATCTTTATTCTGTCTTATGTACACAACTCGTTAGATGCATGCTTAGTTAATTTTTTGTTTGCTTTAATCTTTCTTCTCTCTTATGTACACAAATCTTTTTTCTTACAACTCTTATTTGACTTGTAATTTTATATGCGTCTTGTGTACAGAGAAATGGGGAAGTGGTATGTGGTGTACAAAGGTCGTGTTCCAGGAGTATATGAAAAGTGGGAAGACTGTAAAAAGCAAGTGAACGAGTTCAAAGACAACAACCACAAGAGCTACAAGACTAAAGCGGAGGCAGAAGCTAGGTATGCCAACCATCTACTTGAGGAAGAAAAGACGAACCGGATGATGACGTCCAACATCATCGTGAACAACCACAACATTTACGAAAGTAAAGCGGAGACAGAAGCTAGATATTTGCATCACCTGCTTGCGGAAGAGAGGAAGAACCGGATGAAGTCCAACTTCATCGTGATCCCCTTCTTACTGATTATTATTGTCATTCTCTTGTATAAGATTGTGTTTTAGATGACAGTAGTAATCCATTTGGAAAACTTCCGTGTATGAATTAATCTATCGACATGTATTCGTGTATGACAACTTTTGACGCGTTTGTATGTGAAAATTTCTATGTTATTCTCATTTTCATCGCCTGTACCTCAATATCCTGTATTTATATTTGATATGCTGCTGGAATACGTTATTAAAAAAAATACCACGAAAAATGTACCGCTGGCGGACACAGAGGCGTACCGCTGGCGGACAGCTCTCTCAGAACTCCAACCAGCGAGGCGTACCGCTAGCGGCCGCTGCTGCACGCCAGCGCTGCCTATCCTCGCACTAGCGGGCGGAAATTGCGCCAGCGGTAAATCGTTACCACTGGCATAATCACCACTGGCGGGCGCCCGCCCGGCAGCGGTAGACCATTTCCGTCCGCCAGCGGTAGGCCTTTTTCTACTAGTGCACGCCGCGCCCTTGGAGGTAATAAAGAGATGGAACATCTGAATATGTAAAAAAAGAATGGTCAACTCAAGTATGAACTCATCAGTTTCTATAGAATGAACATAAGCCGAAGTCATTTTGACTACAGTTGATAAGAAATCTGAATTAACAGGGTAATCAAATACATTCACATCATCTGTATGCCCACATTAGCAATTGTAACCTATAGTGTCCACTGCTGTTTCTAAATGAATAAGTGCGAAAAGTGAAAACAAAACTGAAGGTACATCATATTATGTAGACATTGAGGTGTATCCGGGTCTGTTAGCTGCACTAAAAGATATAGTTAGCATTTTTTTTAATCATCCAGAGAACAAATCGCTATGAAAAAACAAAAGGGAAAATAAAGTCTGGAGCTTCAAATGAACCAACCTAGCTGGGTATCCTTTGTCTTCGTAAATGTCTGTGGTCGCGCTGTGCCCATGAGGCCATGACGATGAGTACTCATCCATTAATATTGCAAGGGTACCGAAGATGAATTTTTTTCCTGCGCATGATTAACCACAGCCATAGTTTAATAGTAATGAGAAAACAGATTAGAAATAAGCTTTTAGAGTTCTCTTCCTCTCTGCCCCTTTCCCAACCCAAGCTTTAAGTTCCACTTCCACTTAAATGGATGATTCTTAAGACCCCTACAACTAAGGTACTTCCATCACAAACAGTTCATTTTGGAAAATCCTGTCTAAATAGCTAACCCTTACAATTGAGCTATTATGCGTGAAGCTAAGAATCATTCGAATCATCGTCTCCTTTGTGTTAACATCCACCAGAATAAAGGGTCTGATGCACATTCAGTTTTTGTTTCATGTCAAAACCAAAAAATACAGAAATAACACGTAAGCATATTGTGCCACACTGTAAAATACCTGCGAGTAGACATAACATGATTTAATTTGGTTCAGAAGGTTCTATGGGCATCAAGAGCATCTTCTTCCTAGGATGTTGAAGACAAAATGTCAGACTGAAAAAAGGCCAAACAATAAAAATTACAGTACTTCTGTATTGCTGATGAGTGGCAGAGCAATGCATGAATAATAGATGATAGCATGCTAAAAATGATGTAATGGAAGTCTACGGAAGTTGCATCAACAACAGTATTTCTGAACTACCATATCAACTGAATTAAAATATCTTAGGTAGAAAACATTGTAAGCAAGTAGGAAAGCTGAATTGGAATATTTTAAGTAGTAAACATTGTAAAAACAATAAGATACAACAAATTAAGTACGTATAGTTTTTTAATCACAGGTTGGAGCAGCAGTAACCACTTGTGAACAATGAAAAGAGCACCCAACATCCAAGAACTATCAAAGATGCATATGCGTTGCTGTATAAAATAAACAAAGATGCGTTCACCTGGTTTGTGAATCATCCCTAAAATTGTATCAGATGAGACGACAAATGTATTTTTCATGTAGTACCACCCCGTGCATCAATTTTTGGGAGAGAAAGCAAACAAATGTGGTACACATGATGTCACTGTCTGAATATACTAAGGGGAAATCACGGATTACAGAATACGACAACAGGTAAGTACAAACAAATTTTATGAAGGGTGATGTTTCTAATGCGGACTATGCAGCTTGCAATAGAATTAAATTAACCTGTGTAGTACCACCGCCTCTGAAGGCATGCACACCCGGCTAAGTGTGAAATAATCAATTCTTCCGACACCCAACATCCAAGAACCATCAAAGATGCATATGCGTTGCTGTATAAAATAAACAAAGATGCGTTCACCTGGTTTGTGAATCAACCCTAAAACTGAATCAGATGAGACGACAGATGTATTTTTTCATGTAGTACCACCCCGGCGAGCACTGGTAGCTCTTACGCACTCAGGTTGGCATAATATATCTTAGATTGTTATGGGATCAGTGAGAAAGGCACATAATCAATTTATTGACACCATTATATCTTTTTTATCAAATAAAGAGAGTACCGGATGATATGAATCTGAACCTGTAAGCTTTTCTGAAGGAACATAATTTGCGTATTATCAAACATGACTGAATCAACCTCTGTGCCCCAATACTGTTCAAAGAAACGTAGTAGCAATACAAACTGTTAGTCAGAAATAGTGTGGTAAGCATAAGAGGCTTGATAAAGGGAGTATACTACTCCCAGGCATATATATAGTTATCTGTGTGACATTAGTCGCATGCAATTCAGGAAATTGATCACTGGAAAGAGAACCATTAAAAAAATCTACATGTACGGCAGCACCTGTTGCTAAGGCATTAGTATGCAGTGAAGGTCACATTTCAGAGAGTAAATTTCAGTAAAATTTGATTCATCTGTGGCAATAACAGATCCCAAATGAAGCAAGACAAATTACTAACATATTAGTTTGGCAAATCAAGCAAGACAAACCGCAAAAGATGGAAGATGAACCACCTCCTTGCTGGTAGACACCCCATCCGATCTCTCCATCCACCGTGGCATCTCCACATCTTGCGCCATTGGAGCAGTAGCAGAAGAGGAGGTCAGCCTGAGAGGAGCCAACACCATAGAGCTGGAGGATGGACAGAACGGGAGCAACATCGTGAGGATCCCTATTCACCAAACAAAAATGCCCAAAAATTAACATAATCAGAAAACGAAAAGCACGTAAAAGAAGAAGAAAAAATGCACAGTGGAGATCGAGCTAACCTGACGTCACAGCCGTCTCCATCCTCGTTGGCTGCCCTTCTCTGGTCGCCGCCGGGGCCGCCGCGGATACGTAGATGGACCTGATATTGGATGAGAGAGGAGGCCCGTGCGCCGACGCTGCTGGGACCGTCCTGATTCGGCGAGCCCGGCTGCTGGGACCGTATCCTACTTGGAGGACCTCGCTGCCGCTCCAACCTGTGAAAAAGAAGAAACCCGAGTGAGGAACTGGTGGCGGGGAAGGGGTGAGGTCTCACGTGGTGCTCCTCCTGCCGCTGAAAACCGCATAGGCACCTCCAAAATCGTTGAGGCTGCACTTGAAGCTTCTCCCCGTTCGCATGATTTCATTTGGTCTGTACAAATTGGAGGCGGCCGATTTGATAGCGGGGAGGGCGCGTAAGCTGGAGCAAGAGGAGCGAGGTAGGGAGGAGGGAGGCGGCGTGGCAGCCAAAGATGAAGAGGAGGCGGGGCAGCAGGGGACGCGGGGGGCAGAGACTGGTCTCTTCGCGCCGGGGGACACCGCGCGAGGAAGAAGCAGTTCCGGATTGGTCTCCTCACACCGCTTTGACAAGATAGCGTGGAAAGAAGGAAACATGAGGCTGGTAGGTGGGGCCCACCCAGGCATTGTTTAATACTGTAGCATTCTACAGTTTTAGCTACAGTGCGTGGGTGGCTGAGAGGCCGGCATTTCCCTCTCCCTTGATATCATCATCATCGATTGTATTATAGCTGTGCAAATTCTCGGCCTGAGAGGTGCCCGCGTTACTGCAGCTAGCTACAGTTGGTACTGTAGATTTCTACAGTGCGCTACAGTGCACGGTGGGTCCCGCCTGTCATCCTCACAGCGGCCCGGGATTTCTTGTGAGGAAGCACACGGGGGGCTGGAAATTATATGTTCTTCTCAGAAAATTCCGTTTCAGGGACCTTTCCGCAATTTTGCGAAACGACGGATTCTTTTTTGTAAAACTACCACACACACCTCTCCCTCTCCCCGCACGGCGCCGGCAAGCTGTGCAAATTCTCGGCCTGAGAGGCGCCCGCGTCACTGCAGCTAGCTACAGTTGGTACTGTAGATTTCTACAGTGCGCTACAGTCACGGTGGGTCCCGCCTGTCATCCTCACAGCGGCCCGGGATTTCTTGCGAGGAAGCACACGGGGGGGGGCTGGAAATTATATGTTCTTCTCAGAAAATTCCGTTTCACGGACCTTTCCGCAATTTTGCGAAACGACGGATTCTTTTTTGTAAAACTACCACACACACCTCTCCCTCTCCCCGCACGGCGCCGTTGCCGCCGCCGCCGCCGGCGCGTCTACCGCCCCTCCGGCCCTCCCCGGACGCATCGGAGGCGACGACGAGGTTCGCCGGCGCACCCTCCACCACCTCGCCGCGCGCCGCCTCCTGAGACACCGGCGAGACGCCGGATTTGCCCCCGCCTTCCCGCGGTGGCCGCCGCCGTATACATGCTCGCCGGTGGCGCATACGGCGACCATATGGTCCGGGGCGCCGCTCCCTGGCCTCCCCGCGCCGTCCTCGCGCGGAATCGCGCGGCGCCGCTCCCGTGCGCGCGCTCCCCGCTCGCCGGCGAGCTCGGCAGAGCCGCCCATGGCCGCCGCCGGTGACGTCATCCGTGACGGCACGGTTGGCTGGGCTGCGGGCACGGGCCGGCTCCTGGGCCGGCCTGCTGGGCTGGCCTGGTGTGCAGCTCGCGCGCCTTTTTTTTCCCCTTACTTTCTGTTTTTTTTTTTTTTTGAAATCTTTGAAACCTTTCCAAACACAACTCCAAATAAATTCAGACTAATTTCTAACAAATTGTAAAAAATCAAACTACTCTGTAAGTGGGTGTTATCACCAAGTTCAGTACAATTTTTTTCGAAAAGGGTAGCCCGGCCTCTGCATCATGATGATGCACACAACCATTTTATTGAAATTTTAAAGAGTATTAAGAGTATTACAAAACTTGGAATGTAAAGAAAATGCTGTCATAACTACAAAACAGCCACTAGGCTCAAAGTAAAACGCAACTCTGAGGAGCACAAATTCTTCGATCATGCTGCCACCCATCTCGGTTGAATATAGCCCGCACCACCGCCATAAGACGAGTGCATCCAGCCTCCATGAAAGGTCGCTGGTCTTGCGGCAAGAGGAAAGACCACATAGCAATCCAATAAATAGCCCGGTGAACAATCTGTAAAAAGTGAGCATTTTCAAACTACTCATTTCAGATATTTCATGCCCTTTCCAAATTCAACTCTAAATAATTCAAAACCAATTTCTTGCAATTACTACAAAGAACATTCATTTCCAAATACTTCGTTATCTTTTCCACCTTATTTGAAAACTATGAATAATTCACACAATACAAACAACCTCATTTCACAACTTCACGACATTTCAAATATTATCAAACACTTAAATTCCCAACCTATTCCACCATACTCTGCCATTTTTAAAAAATTTAAATTGGATATTTGAAATATTGGAAAAAAAAGTTATTTCCCTCTTATTTTCCCTTTAAAAAAAAACTTTTACAACTTCTCAAATTCAACTCTAAATAATTAAAAACCAATTTCTTGCAATTTCTACAAAAAACATTCATTTCCAAATACTTCGTTATATTTTCCACCTTATTTGAAAACTATGAAAAATTCACACAATACAAACAACCTCATTTCACAACTTCACGACATTTCAAATATTACCAAACACTTAAATTCCCAACCTATTCCACCATATCCTGCCATTTTTTAAAAATTTAAATTGGATATTTGAGATATTGGGAAAATTTTTTTATTTCCCTCTTATTTTGCCTTTAAAATTTTTTTTACAACTTCTCAAATTCAACTCTAAATAATTCAAAACCAATTTCTTGCAATTTCTACAAAAAGTTGAATATAGCCCGCACCACCGCCATAAGACGAGTGCATCCAGCCTCCATGAAAGGTCGCTGGTCTTGCGGCAAGAGGAAAGACCACATAGCAATCCAATAAATAGCCCGGTGAACAATCTGTAAAAAGTGAGCATTTTCAAACTACTCATTTCAGATATTTCATGCCCTTTCCAAATTCAACTCTAAATAATTCAAAACCAATTTCTTGCAATTACTACAAAGAACATTCATTTCCAAATACTTCGTTATCTTTTCCACCTTATTTGAAAACTATGAATAATTCACACAATACAAACAACCTCATTTCACAACTTCACGACATTTCAAATATTATCAAACACTTAAATTCCCAACCTATTCCACCATACTATGCCATTTTTAAAAAATTTAAATTGGATATTTGAAATATTGGAAAAAAAAGTTATTTCCCTCTTATTTTCCCTTTAAAAAAAAACTTTTACAACTTCTCAAATTCAACTCTAAATAATTCAAAACCAATTTCTTGCAATTTCTACAAAAAACATTCATTTCCAAATACTTCGTTATATTTTCCACCTTATTTGAAAACTATGAAAAATTCACACAATACAAACAACCTCATTTCACAACTTCACGACATTTCAAATATTACCAAACACTTAAATTCCCAACCTATTCCACCATATCCTGCCATTTTTTAAAAATTTAAATTGGATATTTGAGATATTGGGAAAAAAAATTTATTTCCCTCTTATTTTCCCTTTTAAAAAAACTTTTACAACTTCTCAAATTCAACTCTAAATAATTCAAAACCAATTTCTTGCAATTTCTACAAAAACCATACATTTCCAAATACTTCGTTATCTTTTCCACCTTATTTGAAAACTATGAAAAATTCACACAATACAAACAACCTCATTTCCCAACTTCACGACATTTCAAATATTATCAAACATTTAAAATTCCAACCTATTCCACCATACCCTAACATTTTTGAAAAATTTAAATTGGACAACATTTAGGTACAATTTAAATACATTCCCTCTAATCCCAATTAACAATTCAAAGCAACATACAAACATACTTAAATATTTCAAATTGCTACATATTGCAAAATTTCAAAACAATTTCTAACAAACTAAAAAAAAAAAACATTTGAAACACTTTGTGATCTTTCCCTAAATATTTCCAAGCCGTGGCATTTCCCTTAATATTTGTTAAGTATTTGAAGATACCCTAAATGACAAATTCCAACAAATTTAAATATTTCTAAACCTGACAGGTACACCGTAACGCCACGCCAAATTGGCTGCAAAATTCAAAATTATCAAATGTTCATCAACAATTCAAACACACTTTTCTCTAAATATGGTAAAATAAAATATGGCAACTTGCAAACATATTTAAACACTCCATATTGCCAAATATTTAGATATTCCATAAAATATATTACAAAAAAATGCTCATTAAAAAACAACATTACCTACGTATAGCAAAACACAAAACATAATTGAACAATTCAAAATGATTAAAAACTAACAAAATCACGGCATGACATCGACATAAGCAATCGTTCCCGAATTGTAAACTCGAATCCAAAAAATATGCATTACGACTAACTAAAGACTTAAATTAAATATCGTTTACAGATAAAAGTATAAATAAACATTTCAAACCACTAACATATTAAAAATACTCCAAAACATATCGACATGCCCAAAAAAAACACTTATTAATGCCAAATTACAAATATTTTCAAACAATTCAACTTAGCTAGCATTTGCACACAATGTAAGCAAACTTCATCAAATTATGAAGCAAATTAAATTTAACAAATACTCACAAAAATATATATTCTTCAATTACGGAGTTATCTTACAAATTTACGAAAAATACAAACTAACAGAATTGCAGCCTGCCGCGGCGTTAAATACTATAGAAAAACCGTTATCTACATATATCAAAAATGTAAAAACCTCCGCGTTAAATTGCTACATACTCACACAAAAGTAAAAACATGTTTGAATATTCTAATTTGGCCAACATTTACGCGAATATTCCGATATTCCATAAAATAAAAAATAAAACTATAGAAAAAACGTTATCTACATATATAAAAAATGTAAATATATTAATTCATCAAGAATTTTCTATTCAAACATACTCACCGAAAAAAAATATGAAGACATACCAACATAACAACACACAAAAAATGCTAACATTACATGCCACATTGCCGAAAATCAAATTCAAAAATTCCAAAAAAAATGCCTTACAAAAGACTCACACATTTTGTCTTCATTTGAAACAATTTAAATCTGAACATTTCTCTTTAAAAAAAAATCCAAACCGTCATCAAAATTTAACATCAAGGGCGCGGCGTGCGCCGCGCCAAATACCACTAGTAGGTAGGTAATAGATAGACTATTAAGCTTTTCATGTTAGTGTGCTAGGTCAGTTTATCTGATGAAACTATGATGACTTAGATTTCCTTGAATTGTTGAACTTCTAAGAAGAGCTGGGACAGCTGGTTGAAAGAATAGCTAGCTGTTTTCATGCTTTTTTTCTGGTTGTAACAATAGCTAGCTACGTGGACATGGTTTATAATCAAGACTATGTACTCAGTTTGAACCTCGAGATATTTCCTTCCACGATTAAGGGAAAGGCTTACCTTCTCTACCATTATACATGCCCTAATTGTTCCAGATTAATGACCATACCATTGCATAGCAGAATACAACATAAAGTTCGAGAACTCACAATGAATTCAATTTCAAGGAAACGACTCCAGTGATCATCTTGGGTATTGTAAACTGTAAAGTGTAAATGTACATGTTTTCTATCATTAACAAATGGCGGATAATGAGAGAACATAATTCGTGGTCAAGTAATTTGCTCCAATATTATTGATCTACTGTTGTCTTCCTGGAGACGCTGCAAAACCTTGGGACACCATGAGTAATCCACGACCTAGTTACCAGTTTTTTTCTGTTAGAATGACTGCATGGTTCAGCATTGTGAACTACTGAAATGTACGTGCCTGTCTGGAACATCGGTTCCGAACATGTCGAAAGTTGTCCATCTGATGGATAAGTTCAATTAAGGTAGGAATGCGAGGTTGAAGCCTATCCGTGTCACTTTTGGAACAAAGTTCCACGCTAAAGTTTTTAAGCAAGATCAGGTGATATTTGCCGGGACTTGTTAATGCGTCGAAGATCAGCAATGAAAGCGTGGACGAAATTGAGAACAAGGTGGAGGTCCCCCTTCATGAAGTCTCAGTTCTCACCGAAGAATGCTGGTCCGTACCCATCCGAACCTAGGCTGGAGTTAACTTCCATGCAAAGATTGGCAGTTCTAATATTGTCAAGAGTAAATGGGGTCACAAAAGAATTCCGTTGGGATTAAGTGACTCCCTTGGCGTTAAAACAATGTACAAGCACTTACATTGAATTATATCTTCCTTCCACAATTATTAGCAACTCGCTTTACTGGTGGCTTCGTTCCTCTTCTGAACATATGGAAATAATTGAGTTTAATATTGGTAAGCAGATCCTATCTGTGATCGACATGGGCATCCTATCCGAAAGCTTGACATATTTTCAAGGCAGATCATTCGGGGAGAATAAGACGATGTTGGAATCGCCACGTTGTCATACCCTATCCTCCAAATTTGGGACATTTTTTTCGAGAAAGACGGCGGATTACTCCCCACCGGATGTTATATTCATCGGAAGTAGTCTGGCAGGCCATGTTCTTACAACAGATAGAAATTTTACACGGGGTACACGAGAAGAGAAGACAAATAAAATACAGAAAAAACAACTAGAAACAAGAGAGAAAACACTAAGAGAGGGGGAGGTTAGCAACGAAGCCCACCGAAACCCCCGTGAGGCCCACACTTGGAGAACTCGAGCCAGCCGCAAGGGGAGGATCTTCGGTGAGAACCTCAGCACCGAAAGCAAGCAGCCGAAAAAGGACATCACTAGCACAGACGAAGAGCGTCGAATACCCGAGTCTGTGCAACAACACCGGTGTGCTGTCGGCATAGCCGAAGGACGCTGCGCCGCCTAAACCAAGCACAATCGAATGGCGACGGATAGCCGACACTGGGGCGACGACACCGGTGTGCCGACCTCGTGGTCGAAGAGCAACGCATGCCGACGCCACCCCATAATATTCAGGAAGCTCCGTCGGGGCCACCGAGACCACTGCCCAATCCCGCAAGGATGAGCCAAAGGTCTGTTGAGAAGGCAAAAGGCAAAAGCCGCTCGATGCAAGTCAGACTCCAAGGTGATGCCTCCAAGGAGGAAGAGCGACACAGAGGCGACGCCATCGCCTGATCCGGGAAGGATCGGCGATTTCTCCCGGAGCACCGAGATGAGAACACTGCGCAAAGGACACCTCCAGGGAGGAGCACGACACCCGAAGGCGCCGCTGCCCATAGGCTTTCGCCTCAGCAGTGCCTCGCATGGCGCATCTGAGCGAGTCGGCCTCACCACCTATTCAGCACCAGATGTTGACGCCACCAGCTGCACGATGGTGGAGCAGAGGGCCCTCGGGAGGCGGCAGGCGCAGCACCACGAGGGGGCAGCAGCCCGCCACAGGCGCCTCCAACGTGTCCAGGAGCCTCGAGCGCCGCTGGGTCGGAGCGCACGGGAGAGCGTCACCCAGCGGGGAGCAGCACACGCCGTTCAGCACCGCGCCCCGCTTCCATGAGCCGCCACCGCACCTTGCTGCCTGCAGCCGCGCCGACCCCACTCCCATTGGCAGCATCTACTAATTCGGAACTTAATTTAAAAGCCATATTTCGGCCGCCGTGCCGGACGCCACTGGCATGAGCCGCCGCCACACGGAGACCTGCGGCTGAGAGCATCACCAGGAGAATGGCGACGTCGCTTGGATTTGATTGCATTAGCGGCTCATTCATCTAATAAACTAGTATAAATGCACAACTAGCAACGAGATAGTACATGCGTCTTCATGACGTTGCGCTCAATTGGAGATGAATCAACTTACAGCGGGAGAATAAATCACCAGACTAATTCACGGATATCCACGCGTCGACCAGATCTCGCCAAAAAAAAAAAAACAATTCACACAGTTTGCATATATGTGTGGTACCGATTGAATTTTTGTAATTAGGTATACAACTAATCTTTCCAAAAGATGAGGCCATTTGGATTTAATATTTTAACTGGCCTTATGTATTGGAAGTTGCCTCTGGATTCAACATATTATTTTTTCATACTGAAGTAGTATAATAGCTCTAATCTTACCCGAAAACTCACTTTGGTACTCGAGCACCACTGCTCCCGAAATCAGAGTCGTTGTTTCAGCCTTCCTCGCCATCCTATCAACCGTACTGTGTCAGGCACATTTACACATTTATCTCGTATTGGAGCAGCAGCCATGTATTCCAAGGTCATATCGTAATAAATGGTGTGCCACTGCCCACCAAACTATGCCACTGCTGCACGCTTTGGACTCTTTTCTCACTGCAACGAGGAGCGTCAGGTCTTGTCAACCCATAGGGCATAGGTCACTGTACATAGGATCATCATCCTCAGCCTCTACTCGCACTAGCAGGACGATTTTACTTGTTATTAACCACAGTTATTAATTACGTAGATATGTTTAAGATTTTTAGATAGCACCTATATATAGTTTAATTAGTAATGCTGTGTACGGAAGACCACATTGGAGCTCGGGCACCAGTGCTCCCGCTTGTTCAAAAAAAATTGAATTTTTTTGACGATTTCAAAAAAATCCAAAAAAATACTAGCTGATGTATATGCATGTCCTCTACGCACGGTACAAATCATTTGAGGAAAACAAATCGTATTACGAGCTACATAAAAAGAACAAATATCTGACAGACAATAGTATGGATTTTTTGTCAGAAATTTGTCTTTTTTCTGTAGGCCACAAATTTTATTTTTTTCTTACGAAATTTCTTGCGCACCTTCAGAACATGTATATCTTGCTGTGTGAATTTTTTCAGATTTTTTGAAGCAAAAAAGTACGATTTTCAAAAAATTCAAAAAAAGGGCAGCAGTGTGCCCGAGAGCCAAACGTCCGCGTTCTGCTGTGTATACCTTTTTTTGGGCGAAAGTACGCTGATTCAAGTCTGTACGTTCCTACGAAATATCAGCCCTTCTCAAATCACATCAAATTATAGCTTTCTAGGTCATTCCAGAAATATTAGTCATTTTAAAATTACATCAACTTATAAAATTATCCAAGTGATCGAGCACTCTACTACCTGTTACCTGATCATGTATAAATAAATACTAGAAACATTCTATTCCTGACTTCTCAATTGCACTAAAATTTAGAAAATAAATGCACGTGGAAGAAAACAACTCTAATAAAACAAACCGCTAACATTATGTTATATCTTTTATGGAGATAAAAATTATTTCAACATATCACCATGTTGCAAAATTATATTCCACGATAAAAAACACCTTATTACAAAAATGTCATATTCCACATAAATTATATCATACACAAATCATATTTCACGTAAAATTAAATTCTAGCGTATTATAAGTAAAATTATATTTCACGTATATTCTACAAAATTTATACTCCGTGTATATTGGCACGATATTTTGACTCACGGTATCTAGTTCATTATGGAAAATGCATATTTATGTCAAGTTTTCTGAAAAAATCCGGGTGTATATCCGGACATTTTATGGTCACGCATAAAGTGTTTGTACAAATTTTTTTTGTAGTTTTTGTAAAAAGACAATTTTTGGTGTTCCGAACGAATATTTGCAAGATTATTTAAAAAAATTCTCGCAGGCAAACATAAAATGTCTAAATATACACCCGGACATTTTATAGGAATTTTGACATCCTAAGAAGACATTTTTTAGTTTTTGTTAAAAAATCGATGTTCTGAAATGACTTTTCACAAGATATTGTTGTTATGTTTTTTTAACGGGCCATAAAGATTATTTGTTATTAGACCCAGAATCAGACGACTGACAAGCACACAACAAATGGATATCACAGGTCACGATGACATGAGCTAGGCATACTAGACCCTTTGACAAGCACATAACTTTAGTTAATGTCTACCTGTGCCAACCCAGCGGTCATCACCAGAATGAACTGTACGCATGTACGTACAGCTAGTATTCCTTCTTTGTATTCCATCGGTAGTGCTGCAATAAATAATATTGGCACAGATCTCAGTGTAAACACTAGCGTCCAGGATAACGAGACTAGTGGTGCTCGGGAGCCAAACCTCCCCGTCCTAATCTTACCTCCTTAGAGAAGGTACCCATCGAGCTAGTATTCAATGTCGGGAAGTGATCTATGCAAAAAAATCACTTCTGAGCACTTTCACGTACGACACACATGTGGGATTTTCTAATTAGTTATCCTGTTACTTTGTCCCAACAATGATGTCTCGGGTTATACATTTTAATTTACAACTTCAAGCTTAGATTTGATTACATAAGCTACTCATCCAACTAATGCACTAGTATAAATACACAACTAGCAATGAGCTAGTGCATGCGTCTTCATGACGTCGCGCTAAAATGGAGATGACTCAACTTACCTCGCAAGACTAAATCACCCGACTAATTCACGGTGATTCCACGCGCCGACCAGCTCTCGCCATAAAGATGCATTTTTCACACAATTTGCATATAGTTGTGCTGCCACTTGGATTTTGTAACTAGGTCTACAACTAATATTTCGAAATGAGATCAATTGGATTTAAGTTTTCAACTGGCATATGTACTGGAATGGGCAAATAGCTCATGTGCGACATTTTTTCTTCCAATTGTCCAGGATGCGACCACGTTGGCTGAAATAGCCCTGGTGCGACGTTTCTTAGCGCGGGAATAGCTCAGACAGGACTAACTGATAAAACGGCTGGGTGGCTCTTAACGGAGGCTGAGATTAGGTTAGGACTTGGCTGATTATGTGCTCGCCCGTGCTCCGACAGGTGGGATCCACTCAGTTGCCACGACACCGCACGGACCCGAGTAGACCGTGCTCCACTCCCGCTCGACCCGCCTCTATTCGACGGCGCCGCCCTGTGCCCCTTTTTCGGCAGCGGCAACGATTTCTTCTCGCCGGCTATGGAGCGCCTTTCTCGGCGGCGGCGCAGCTTTCGCTGGTGAGTAAGTTTTGCAACCGTAGTCTCGTTCCCCTCAATTTTGGATGCGTCTGTGACCTGAAGCTCTGTTTCCCGGCCGATTTGAAATCAGAGAAGCGTGGAGAGGTGCGCGTGGATTGAATGAGATGGAGCCCGGAGAGAGTTCAAATCGGTAATGCGCACCCTCTTCTACCTTATTTTGAACTCGATTTGGTTCTCGTCCCCTGCACCCCTAGCTGACTGCCGCTTCCTGCTCGCCATTGACAGGGGAGATTCTGCGCCTAGCTTTGAATTTACAGTTGAATTATTTCCTTGTAAGTCTAAGCTAGGTGATGGTAGCGTTCGAAACATTGAGAGAGACACGAGAGTTATTTGGGAGGTCAAATGTACAGATATTGATCCCAGGAACTTCAGCGCATGGAGGAGAAGGCAGTGAAGAATTTGGTGGAGAGAATTGGGGAGAGCATTATTTGGGGTCCAGATCAAGAGGTGTCACTGCTACGGTATGCTGATTGGAAAAACACTTATGTCTGAATTGAGGATGGAGAAGATATAGTTAATGAAATTGATCGACAAGAAGGTTGGACAAGCAAAAAAGTAACCTTTTGGGCATAGCTCATTGATCTGAACCCAGATTCCAGGGTTAGTTATGTGCCATCAAAGATGGCTTCATAGATGGCAGATGTTGAGTGGGCTGCAGAGAAGCAGATGTTGTTGCCAATGCTTACTGAACTGACAGTGATATGTGAAGAAACAGGGGCTGCTGCAGATGTAGAACAGGGATGCCATGATGCTAGGAAGGTTCTTGTTGATTGGAATTTGGTAGAATTAGCTGAACGCACAGATTTGGTCATTGCACCAATAGCTGACACTAAGATGGCCGAAATATTTGGAATTCCAGTTGATGACAGAGATAAGGAGAAGGATGACTCTACTTTGCCTGCTGATGCTAACACAAATTCAGGCATGAAGAAGTGGATGGAGAGTTGATGTTAGATGCTGCAGATGATGTAGATGATGCACATGCTGATGAGCTGGTACATGTGTATGACAAAGAGAACCCTGTCATTGAGGTGGGGAAGATGTGGCCAAACATGGATGAGTTTAGGATGTGTTTCAAGACCTATACAGTCAGACATGAGTTTGAGGCCAAGACTGTGGACTGATCGAAAGAAATTTTATGCTAGGTGCCAAGATTATGATGGAGGTGCCAAACCTTGCAAGTGGTACATATCTGCTAGACGACAACTGATGGCCATATAATCAGCGTAAATCAAATTCCACATGAGCATACATATATGAGCAGTTCACAGCAAGTTTCAAGGATGACATCACAGCTTTGGATTACACAAAAGATTACTCCTATTTTAGCCAAGACACCAAACACTACAGCAAAGAGACTTAAAGTTGACCTGAAAAAGATGTATCCCATTGTGCTAAAATATACCACAGTGTGGAAGGCAAAACAAAGGGCAATGAAAGCATTATATGGTGATTGGCAAATACATTTAGGATGTTGTATAGTTTTAAAGCAGAGGTGGAGAAGAGGTCACCTAGCAGTGTGGTGGAGATGATACTGAGATAAAAGAGGATGGCAAGGTTTATTTTAGCATTTTTTTTATGTGTTTACAGCCTTGCATAGATGGATTTAATGCAGGGTGTCATCCATATTTGAGCATCGACTCATCTTTTTTGACTGGAAAGTGGAATGGTCAGTTGGCAGCATGCAATGCTCTTGATGGACACAACTGGATGTTTCCTGTTGCCATTGGAATGTTTCAGTCAGAGACAAGACATCATGGACATGGTTCATGATGCAGTTGAAAAGATGCCTAGGGCCAGTATCACCTTTGGCCATCCACACAGATACATGTAAAGGGCTAGAAAATGCAGTAAAGATTGTTTTCCCTCATGCTGAGCAGAGGGAGTGCTTTGGCCATATGTGGATGAATCTGATAAAAAAATTCAGAGGAGAAGAATTTGGGCGCATGTGGCTGACAGCAAGAGCTTACACCACATAGATACATTCCTATCACCTTGTAAGATAATGGCAGCATGTAGTGAGAATGATTTTGCTTCATGGTTGAACACCTACCATTCTCTGTTATGGTATAGGTCAGGTTTTAATACTGCAATCAAGTGCGATCATATCAACAACAACTTGGCAGAAAGTTTCAACAACAAGGTGAAGGACTTGAAAGACTTGCCTATGCATGACATGGTGGACCAAATCAGGATCATGATCATGCGCTTGTGGGAATTGAGAAGAAGAATTGGTGACATTTTGGAAGGGGATAAGCTTCCGGCAGTGGTACAACAAGTGGTCAATAGGAGCAGAAAGCTTTCACATCTATCTGTTGAGAAATCTTCATTGTGGGGTGCTGAAGTTAGAGATACAAAGAGTGGCAAGAGGCATGTTGTTGACACTGATTTGCATGAATGCACCTGCCTAGAGTGGCAACACACTGGAAATCATGTGAGCATGCCATAATTTTTTTGGCATCTAAACCCAAGTTAAATATGCACCCATATTTGCATGATTATTACTCAGTGCAAAGATTCAAGGCTGCATATGCAACTCCAATTCCAGCACTGACAGACCAATCGCAGTGGCCTGAGGTGGAATTTGAATTTTCCATGTGTCCACCCCTCACTAAAAAGAAAGGCTGGGAGACCCAAACAGAGCAGATTCAAAGCTTGGTTTGAGAAAGGTGGGAGTAATAAGAAAAAGAAAAAAAATAAAGATGAAAAGCCAAAAAGGCCTAAAAAAGGTAACAAAAACAGATGCAAGTTGTGTGAGGAACTTGGGCATAGAATTGGTTCCACAAAATACCGTTACACTCCGGAAAGGCCAAAGTATGTTAATTTTGTTGTTTGTGTGTTTTTTTGTTTTTGCTGCTTTTTTCAATCTACCAAGTCATATGATTTATTTTTCAGATGGAAGCGTGTAGAAAAAGACCCACCTCTTGTTGTTGAACAATGCTGGCCACAGAAAAAAGCAAGACTCAGTGGTAGTAGAAAGAAGAGAAGTTTCAGTTCACTAACTGAACCTATTCTGAATGCACAGGAGCAAACTGAACCTGTTCTGGATGCACAGCAGCAAACTGAACCTGTTCTGGACCTTGGTGTGCAAACTGAACCTATTCTGGACCTTGCTGTGCAAACTGAACCTGTTCTGACCTTGGTGTGCAAGCTGAACCTGTTCTGGACCCTGCTGTGCAAGCTGAACCTGTCCTGAACCTTGCCGTGGTGCAAACTGAACCAGATGTTGCTGATGTTGTCCAAAATGAACCTCTTGGCCGTGCTGTGGGTAGGCCTAGTGGTTTTGGTAAGAAAGAAAGAAGAGTATCAACAAGTTGCTTGCTGTACAAGTTGAGAAGGAGAAGAAACCGAGTGGTGCCCGTGGTAAGAAGAGGCAAAATAAATAGAATGATGTTGTACTAAACTTGATTTGTTGTAATAAACTTGATTTGTTGTAAAAACTATGAATGATGTTGTTGTAATAATTTTCCACTGGTCATTTGAATTTAAATTTGAACAAAAATTAAAATTTGAACCAAAATTCAAACTTTTATGCCACTTGTGTTATGCTAAGCTTGGATGTTGCAATGATTTCAAACTATTATGCACTTTGTTTGATCTAAATGGTCATCAATTCGAGGCCTTTTGCTAACTCCGGAAAAATGTGTTTCAAATAAGCACCAAAGGTAGGGTAAACGGCCCCATTTCTAAGCAAGTTTTTTTTTCACCTTGTCTAAATGAGCCAAATAAATTTTCTAAACATCTATTCTACCTATAAAGTGTCATTCCGAAGTCTCACTATTTATGGAATTAATCTTCATATTAATTATTTTCTTTTGCATAATAATGGTTTAATTGCAAATCATAAATAAATAAAGTTTAAAACATGAAAATGGAAAACTAACCTCAGATCTATCTTAGTCACTCCAAAATGAAACTTTGGTGAGGTTTTGACAATTTTTATTTTTAAAAACTTTCAACCCACCTACTCTCTCCTTTGAAATCCATACTACTCTCTGTACAACATTTCACATTTGAGTGAAGGCATTTTCGTGCAAATGTATGTACACCATCTTTATATTTTTTTCTCGTTACTATATGACATAAGAATACTATGTGCGCAAGTTTCTTCATTTTGATTTTTTTGAATTAATTATGCTCATTTCAAAGTGTTCGAGGTCTCTAACTTGATTTTAGGATTTTTCGTAAAAATGTATATAAACCATATTTATATTTTTGTCTAGTTATTACACAACATTATAAAACCATGTGCGCAGGTTTCTTAATTTTTTGATTTTTTTTGAATTAGTTATGCTCAACCCTAGTTTGGTCAACCCTCACAAAACCCCGTTGACCGAGACGAAACCCCGGATAACCCCGCTAACCCTAGCTCTGATTTGTGGCCATTGGATAAGCCCTACGTTGGCCGTCCGATCAAGCCTTCTAGAAGGAAACCCGCAGACTCCCGCGTTTTGCCCATTGGCTGTTGGATCGACGCCTTCTAGAAGGAATCTAGCGTGGACGGTTGCGATCGGCTGAGCCACGGCGATCCGCGAGACTTGCGTTCTGCGCTCTGATTGGCTGGCCTGTTTTTTTCCCCAACACGCATAGAGTTCGGGTGGGCAGTTGGGGCACAGATTGGTTGACTCTGTGGGAGACGACGCTGATTCACTGACTGGTGGAGCCCGCCGTGTGTAGGGTCCACATGTCATTGGGCGTGGTGACCGTTCTGCTACGCTCCCGTCTAGCTGTACCCCTAGTGGTGGCGATTCAGACTGCATGCAATGGGCCCGCACTCGACTCAGTCTTTGCATGCAAGCCTTCCGACGTCGCACCGCAGCCATTAAGCACGCCGATTCAGAGGCACGCTGACCCGTCACACTGCAGCAATTAACCACGCCGCCGATTCAGAGGCACGCTTCGATCCAGACTCAAAAAACGAGCGCTTTTCAGACTCGCATTCACGGGAGAGCAACGGGCATCTCCTCTCTTCTTCCTCTCCTCTCTCTCTATTTATACACCTCTCTTCCTCTCCCCTCTCCACACAAGCCAGATCCATCTCCTCTCCTTCTCGTCTTCCTCTCCTCACTCTCTCTCGATGCACATCAAGCCGGGCAAGATAGAGTTCACCAGAGTGACGTACTGGCCGCCGCGCATGACCCGCGAGGAACTCTACCCCCCCCCCCCCCCGACGTCTTCGTGGAGAACTCCCTCCGCATCTGGGCGATATCGAGGTGGAGGTCCCCGTTCGAGCTCGCCCGTGAGTTCCTCGCCGCCGGCTATCGCTACCTCTACCGCCCACCGGGCATGAGGCCCATGTTTCGCCTCCACGAAACCCGTGACGCTCTCGACAACGTCGTGATGCTCACGGTCGTCTTCGCCAACCCGCTCGACGCCCACACGCTGATCGGGCAAGTCTTCTGGTGCTGCTGTGAGTTCATCGCCTTCACGATATACAACATCTACACCGTCTGAGATGTGGGCTTCCCCGCCGACAACCATATGCACAGACTCCCCTACAATCTCAACGAGGAGTGAGCGAGCAAGAAGGCGTGCCCGAGCAAGAAGATGGGGGCGCCCAGAAGATGGTGCCTGGAGTGAAGATGGTGCGGGTGCAGCCCGGGCCGTTTAAGTTTTATTTACTTTCTGTTTTAGTTTCCCTTGTCGTGTCCTGTCGTGTCGTGTCCGCTCGTGTCATTTACTTTCCGTTTGAGTTGTAAGGGTTTGAGTTGAAAGGGTGCTATATATATATATATATATATATATATATATATATATATATATGTATTGGTCGTGATAATATATGCCGCATTTACTATGAGCTAAGACAAGTAAAACAAGTAGCATTTTGCCACATTTTATTTACATTTGTAAACTTGTATATTCGAACTTTGTGTGCATAACAAGCACTGACAGTACTGTGTGTATTGATCTTCCTCGTACATGACTTAAATAGAGACGAGGGGATTAGGGATAGAGACACCACGCACGCACGCACTAGCTGTTGCTGTTACAGATCCTAGAGACTAGGACGCGCACGTTTGCATGGCTAAGTAGATAAGACGGCAACGTGTGCTGGACTGGGTCTTCACTCTAACAACATTGTCTCATGAAAAAAATGGGACCAAAGTAAATACAAGTAACTGAAGAAAATGTTTGTAAGAACTTGATTTGCCGAAGCAATATTTTATTTTAGTGGTTTTAGTTGAAGCATTTTCTATTTGGGTCAAACATTTTTTTTAAGAACTGCTTTTCTATTTGGGTCTTAATATTTTCTCATGGCCCAACATCTATTCGGCAGCCTTCCTAGCTCTGTAATGAAATAAACTATATATGTGTGAAATAACATAAGCTGAATAAAAAACAAGAGACAGAGATGAATTCGTTGTCCATTGGGCCTGGCTAGGTTTATTGGGTCTAGAGTGTGCACGTATATTTTTTTCCGGACGAACACTTCTTTAGACATTCGGTCTGGATAGGTTTTACTTGGGTTTGGCCTTTTCTCCTACTCGTTGTTTATTTTTTTCTTCTACTGAACTGAAAATTGCACACACATCTGCACACTGTCATCCGAACTGAAACAAACCAAATAAAGGGTGGATTCGTGATGCATTTTTGTCAAGTCTTAGCCATACAGAAATTATCCATTTCAAGCTAACCGCAACACTAATTACATTGTTTAATGACTAATGATCAGCACATAGACAACTCCAAGAGCAATTGCACATAAATAAAAATTTGCAGCCATCAGATTGTCCTGCTTCTTCAGATCAAAAAAATTCTTTAGTTATTTGTTCATCTTCTTCAACTCAGACTTCACTTTCACAAGCCCATCCGCATTCTGCACCCCATTCTGCACCGTAGCAACCCCCGTAGCAGATCCCAATTGCTCCACCGCCGGCGGCAAATTGGGCACCAGGGATGTGCCTGCCTTTTCAATCCTCTTGATGTACACATCAAGCCACTCGAAATGGTCGCATGGCAGCAGATCCTGCAAATAGGAAAACCCAAATCGGATGAAAACCCAAAATTGAGTAAAATAAAAAGAAATTGGGAGAGGGAAAACTCAGATATCACCTTCCCCAGCTCTGGTTTGCTCTCGCGCTCAGCGTTGCCATTCTTGTCGCTCGTGGTGACCCGCCGCTTCAGGGGCGCCGTCCGTGGGCAATCAGGGCACCTTCCCAGCGGCACTGGACCGTAGCGCGGCCATTGACAGTGGGAGGCGGAAGCGGAGCTCGATGACATACCTCTACCGCCGGCGTTGCTGCGCGCTGTCGCCGGAGAAGAAGGGGGACGAGAGGATGCAACGGTTGGAAAGCTCGCTCGCAGGGATGGCTCTGGCACGGGGGCGAGATGGATCTGTTTTGTACCAGCTGATGATGTGGACAATCGGTGGGTCCCGCACTCGGAGGTGCTCCTGTGGGTCCTTTGCTGATGTGGATAAGTGGGGTCCCACCAGGCTCACATAATTCCAGCCCCTAACCTATCCCTTGCGGTTAAGCCCGACTATCGCACGCGAGCTATTTCAGCCACGAGATGGCGTCGCACGCGAGCGATTTCAGCAAACGACGTCGCTGTCCATCGATTTGCATGAAAAGACGTCGCACAGGAGCTATTTGCCCGTATTGGAATTGGCCTCTCGTTCAAATATTATTTTTTCACATTGAAAGGAGAATAATAACTCTAACATTAGCTTCTTAGAAAAGGTACCCATCTAGCTACCTTGTGAACTAGTATAAATACACAACTCACGGACGGTAGACAATATGATCCATTAATACAGATTCATTCACACACACACACTGATTTCCTTGATTTTTGTAAGCCTTAGCGATGGAGTACTTGCCAAAGCTAGTTGTGCTCCTCATGGCACTCTCGTCGGCAATGATCGTTACGGCCCAGGACATGGTGCAGGACGTGGTGGATGCCCACAACGCGGCTCGTGCCGATGTGGGCGTCGGACCAGTCTCATGGGACGCCACAGTGGAAGCGTGGGCGGAGGTGCACGTGGAGCAGTTCCGTGCTGACTGTCAGCCACAACACAGTCCAGACGGGCCATATGGAGAGAACATCTTCTAGAGCAGTGGGACCAACTGGACGGCAGTGGAGGCGGTGAATTCGTGGGTCAGCGCAACACAAACACCTGCTCAGCGCCGGCTGATGAGTCATGTGGGACCTACACACAGGTTGTGTGGAGCAACACGACGGTCATTGGATGTGCCCGTATCGTATGTGACGGTGACGTAGGCAGTTTTAGCATCTGCGGCTACAACCCACCGGGCAACGTGGAGGGGCAGGCTCCATACTAGGCTACGTACATCGCATGTGGCTATGCATGCGTGCGTGCATGTTCGTAGCAGCAAATATATTGCATAAATAAATAATTAAGGGACACTCTTAGGGCTTCGACCGACCAAGAATTTATTTCATTCTTGGTCAAATGATGTCACCCATCTTTGTGTGGGTCGAACCCTCACCCCTTTCGCTCTTGTATCGTTCTGGATTTTATTGTTTTTGTGCCTATCATATAACTCGTGACTGGGCTTGCATTTATCTATATCTTATCTTGCTATTGTGTTGTATATTGGAATTGATGTGGATGGGTTTCTAGATTAGTAGGCACCAGAAATACAACGCGAAGAGGTAGATCCATATAAGAACTGAAAATTTTCTTATACATTCACTATCTATACATATCAAGACATGAGCGAACTAATTCCACATAAAAAACCTACGCCCCTCCTTCCCCAAGTAGAAGATAGGCTTTTCCTATCTCTCTTGATAGATTCTGCAGCAAGAACACCTTGACAGATGATTCCTCACATATCAAAACGTTGTGGCGTCATCAACATTTTCTTCCACGTGCGCCTCCACTTATCCGAAACTTGCATCACAACCTTGATCCATAACCTCTTGGTTCTAGAATATTATGTTCGATGATTCTTCATCTAATGTAAACATACGATAAAGTTTAGAATAATAATTCATTATGTATTGTGATATGATCATATCGAGAATATGGGGATTAGTTTATAGGAACTGGGGTATCCTACAATTTTTTTCCGCTTCGTTTTCATGCAATTTTGACATGATATGGCATATTGGTCAAAAATAGCAAACAATCAAACAAGTTTCAGTTGTGGCATACTATTGTTGTTTCTAGGATCATTAACTTTGAACTATGAAACTTGTTTCATTCCCAAAGATTCAAACACCTCCTCGTAGACATTGGAGGAATTATTTACAAAAGGTGGAATTTGTATATCACAGTGTGTGTTAGATAATAAATCTAAACGTAGGTTGTATTTTGACTTTATATTATTACTTTCTTACTACAAGAGACCGATTTCTCAAGTAAGGTACAATTTTGTTGCATGCCTGTAGTTTTATTCCACAACAGAAAACAAACAATCATATCTTGCATATCTACAGAACAAAACTATTGTTCGCCGCAAGTTTAAAAATAAATAAGCTACACTAAGACAAAAACTACATTTCTGTGGTACGGAGTGCTTGCACCTTTGCCATCTTTTTTGTGCAGTATTTAATGTCGGGAAGTGAGGTATGAAAAATTTAGTTCTGAGCACTTTCACTTACGATTCATGTGGGGCTTTGTAATTAGGTATCCTGTTACTTTGTCCCAACGATAATATCTCGGGTTATTAATTGCAATGAATTTTTCGATGGGTATATATATTTGAATTTCCCAGTAGGTACAACTTATCGTCATATTATTTTTGCCTATTGAATCTGTCTAGTACGTACAACTTCACGCTTAGATTTGACTACATATGCACTAGTATAAATGCACAACTAGCAACGAGCTAGTACATGCGTCTTCATGACATCGCGCTAAATTGGAGATGAATCAACTTACCGCGCAAGAATATGTCACCAAACTAATTCACGGCGATTCCACGCGTCAACCAGATCTCGCCATAAAAACACTTTTTTTCACACAATTTACATATAGGTGTGCTACCAATTGGATTTTTGTAATTAGGTCTACAACTAATCTTTCCAGAAGATGAGATCAATTGGATTTAATTTTTTAAGTGGGCTTATGTATTGGAATTTCCCTCTTAGTTCAACAATTTTTTTTCGTACTGAAGTAGTATAATATCTCTAATCTTAGAGAAGGTAACCATAGAGCTAGTATTCAATGTTGAGAAGTGAGCTATGAGTTTTTTATAAATTCTGAGTACATTCGCGTACGCCACATGTGGGATTTTCTAATTAGGTATCCTGTTACTTTGTCCTAACGATGATGTCTTGGGTTATTAATTGCATTGTATTTCTTTGACAGGTATATACATTTTTATTTACCCAATATGTACATATTGTTTTTTCCTATTGGACTTTTTCTAGTACGTACAACTTCAAGCTTAGATTTAATTACATAAGCTACTCATTCAACTAATGAACTAGTATAAATACACAACTAGCAACGAGTTAGTACATGTGTGTTCATGACGTCGCGCTAAATTAGAGATGACTCAACTAACCTTGCAAGACTAAATCATCCGACTAATTCACGGTGTCCACGAGCCGGACCAGCTCTCGCCATAAAAACGAATGTTTCACAAAGTTTACATATAGTTGTGGTACCAATTGGACTTTTATAACTACGTCTACAACTAATATTTCCAAATGGTGAGAGAGTTGTTCTCCCCTTCGTCTATTCTTTTAATCTCTTCGTGTTTTGTATTTCCATTTTATTGAGTTTGATGGTGGTAATGCGGAGAAGGAAGAAATCAGTTGAAGGCACCGCAGAAGAAGCGTGGTTTCGGGGTATCAAAAGGGCACATAATGACGCTGAATCTGTTGACGGGGTCATCCTTACATCTCACGATCTGTATGTGGAGAAGTTATTCCTGATTTAACGATTTACATTCTGTTCAAATATTATCCCTCCCTAGGTTTCCATTCTGTCCCATGTTTTACTTCGGTCTTTTGCTTTACGCTAATTTTGTTTTACTCTGTTAACCACGAGACTTGAACTGTTAGAATAGCTATCTGCTATGGTGTGTTCTAGTCAAAATTAACTTGGGCTGAACTATCTTGGTGTTCTGTTTTAAACTCAATAGTAATTAGCATGTATTTGCTCAAATATATTGAAATCAGTCTTTGTGTAGGCCATCCAAAAGAAGAGCAAGCGATCGCCATGATTTGATAATGTGCAAACTCAACGAAATTAAGGCTAACGGAGTCCCGAAAGATCTTCCAGATCCTCCATGCAACACTGGACCTGTTAACTGCGAGAAACCAGCGGTTGGAAGCATATCTAGCATGGCCTGCAATTTGTCTGAGCTCTTGTGTGCTGTGACCGGCAGTCCGTCGCAAAAGAATGTGGTCTCGACGGTCCTTGTATATTTCTTGAAAAATATTTGAAGTTTAACCAATCTGAAGCGAGCTCCTCCACACACTTGGCGAAACGTTTTGGATGTGGAGGCGTTCCACGTGTTTGCAGATGGCTACTGTGGTCCGTGGATGGAAACTCTGCAAGCGCGACTTGTTACTACCTATGGATGATTAAATTCAGTAGGCTATAAGCAATTCTTGTTCTTGTGTAGAGCCAGCAGAGTTTATCTAAGGAAACTATGATGAGTTTGATTTCCTTTCCATGGTTGAACTTGTAAGAAGTGCTGGGAGCCTGGGACAGCTGGTTGTAAGAATAGCTAGCTGTTTTCATGCTTTCTTACGTGGACATGGTTTATAATAAAGACTCGGTGAGATTTTTTTTTGCAGGTCTGAAGACATAAAATGGATACAATGAAAGCATGTCAATCATTATTTTTGAGGATTAAGATGTGTAGGGAATGATACATATATAGGGCACCATGCCGCATCAGGACATGTCGTAGCATATGGATTTGCTAATAAATTATTTCTGTACAGATTGCATTTCCCAAACACTCTCACAAAGCCGATGTGAGGAATGATAACTGTTCCAGGTTAATGACCATACAATTGCATAGGAGAATAAAACATAAAGTTCGAGAACTTACAACGAATTAAATTTTCAAGGAAATTAATCCAGTGATCATCTTGGGTATTGTAAACTGTACAGTGTAAAGGTAGATGTTTTCTATCGTTAACAAATGTCGGATAATGAGAGAACATAGTTCGTGGTCAAGTAATTTGCTCCCATATAGTTGATCTACTGTTGATTTCCTGGAGATGCTGCAAAACCTTGGGACACCATGAGTAATCCACGACCTAGGTACCCATTTTTTTTCTGTTAGAATGAGTGCATATTTCAGCATTGCGAACTACTGAAATGTACGTGCCTGTCCGGAACATCGGTTCCGAACATGTCAAAAGTTGTCCATCTGATGGGTAAGTTCAATTAAGGTAGAATTGAGAGGATGAAGCCTATTCATCTCACATTTAGAACAAACTTTGACGCTAAAGTTTTGAGCAAGATCAGGTATATTTGTCGGGACTTGTTAATGCGTCGAAGATCAGCAATGAAAGCGTGGACGAAATTGAGAACAAGGTGGAGGTCCCCATTCATGAAGTCCCAGTTCTCACTGAAGAATGCTGGTCCGACGACATCCAGACCTAGGCTGGAGTTAACATCCATGCCAAGAGAGGCAGTTCTAATTTGAGTTAAATACAGTTACGGTACTTGTACTATTGGTCAAAACACAATACGGTACCCATACTCAGCAATACACTCAATACGTTACCTCAACTTCACTTGCGGTGATTATACGGTAGAGCTCCATATTTTTTTATCGAGGTGTTACCGATGGTGGTGCGGACGCACCCCGTCTAACTTCGATTCAAGCCGCACAATCCCATTTTGAGGTTGATTTCCTAGTAGAACATGGAATTCTGGTATACATGTCGTTGACTTATGGATAAAAAAGTCAACATGTCGTTGACTTGGATGAAAATAATTTTTTTTGAAATTTCGAATGCGCTTTTTTGAAATTTTTGGAGGAAATCATGTTCAAAATGGGTTTGCACGGCTTGAGGTGAAGTTATACAGGGGGTACGTAAAAAAAATACATGGGGTACATGGCGAATCATTTTTGTATTTTTATAATAATGCATGCATAAATAAAAATCTTGTTAATGCATGAACTCATAATGTATGTAGATTAGTATGTTGTTACATGGTAAATTCAGTGATCATGCCAATGTGAAGACATTGCTTTTGAGATGTGAACAAAACGGGATTGCGTCATGTGGATTGATCGAGTCTAAAGGAGGAAAATAGACAAAAGCTGCCCAAATCTAAAGGCAAAATTAGATGTCCCAGATAGTTCGGGGACGTCCAGCTAGTTGTGGGAAGAATGGGCGTATATGGTTATTCCTGTGACTTTAGTTTTTAATCTTGTTCAAACGTATAAGCAAAGTTAGTAATGTACTCTTGTAACTGGGATATCCATTTACCTTGTCGCTTGTTTGTTTTTGTGCCAAGTAAACTAGAAACCCGTCCACAACAAAGCCCATATAAAATCACAACAACATGTTCAAATACAAAGAAATACAAGCCGACTCACAAGTTATGGGACAAATACAAAAACAATCAAAACTCAGAACAACACAAGAGTGAAAGGGAGGAGGGATTCGACCCACACAAACACAAACGTGGGTGACATCAATCGGCCGAGAATTCAGTGAATTCTCGGTGATTCGAGCCCTAGTAGCGCCCCTTAATTATTTATTTATGTAACAGACTGCTACGAAGGTAGTACGTAGCCTAGTATGGAGGCTGCCCCACAAAGTTGCCCGGCGGGTTGTAGCTGCAGATGATAAACACGCCAGCGCCACCGTCACAGAGGAGACCGGCGCAGCCTATGGTCGTCGAGTCGCTCCACACAACCTGCGTGTAGTGTCCACATGACTCACCGGCCGGCGCGGAGCACGTATTGCTGCCGTGGTCGTAGTACTGCTTCTCCGAAACCCACGCATTCACCGCATCAACCCCTGTCCAGTCGGACCCGCTGCCCCAGAAGAGGTTCTCTCCGTATGGCCGGCCCTCCGGAGAGTGTACCAGCTGGCAGTCAGCGCGGCGCTGCTCCGCATACGCCTTCGCCCACGCCGCCACCGTGGGGTCCCAGGACACCGGCCCCACGCCCACCTCAGCGCGGGCCGCGTTATGGGCGTCCACCACGTCCTGCGCCGTGTTCTGGGCTGTAACCATGGTGGCAGACGTGAGAGCTAAGAGCAGCACTGCAACTAGCTTCGGTGAGTGCTCCATAGCTAATGCTATCTTGCAAGATGTAGAAAATATAAGTTTGTGTGTGTAAAGATGGGTGAGATTGGATGCCGGCATGAGTTGTGTATTTATACTAGTGGCTAGTTGGGTAGCATCTTTAGGCAGCTAAGCTTAGAGTTATTATACTACTTCAATTCAATAAGAAAAAAGAATATCTAGACAAGTTGCAACTCGTAGTAGGCAAATTCCAGTTTGGTAACCGGAGACCTCATCGTTTGGAAAAAGTAACCGAAGACCTAATTACAAAAATCCAGCATGTGTACGTGGTGAAAGAACACGTACTCCCTCCGTTCATAAAAGGATGTCACAACTTTGTCCAAACATGCATGCATTTAGATTTTATAGACGGAGGGAGTACTATATATGTGCAAACTGTGAAAAAGAAAATGTGTTTTATTGGCAGGAGCTGGTCGGCGAGTGAATTAGCTTCCTGTCCGTATATTACACGATCGAGATGAGGCATGATGTTACGCCTCTTTGCCTACACACCTAATTAACGGTGAGGTAGCTGTTAAAACGGCGAGCATGCATGTCCAGGCATATGACCCGACGACGTGTCACGGTAAGACTACATTGATTCTCTTCATTTGGATCGATCTCTAGCTAGCT
The DNA here is from genome assembly GCA_947311845.1 of Poa pratensis. NCBI lineage: Eukaryota > Viridiplantae > Streptophyta > Magnoliopsida > Poales > Poaceae > Poa > Poa pratensis. The sequence continues at coordinate 35,999,759 of CAMZMU010000090.1, forward strand.
AGGGGAAGGCTAAAACATGGAACCGTTAGGGATAAATGTGGCAAAAGGTCCCCGATTGCCTCATCCCGGTGGTTAATACACCTCTTCGGGTTTGTTTGGTAGGCAGGGAAAACAAGGGATCCTGGCCTTTTCCCCGGCCGAAGAAACCGCGGGCCGAATTATCTGGATAAATGTGGCAAAAGGTCCCCGATTGCCCACGGGGGAGGGAAATCGGCCCCTTCCACGGCCTTTCCCCGGGAGCCCAATCCACGAGCCCAAACAACATGACAAGTGCGGCGAGTGTTAAGTGAGTGTTCTCAACTGAAACCACATGGACATGGCCATCCATTGCTTCCTAGCGAATCTTTCTAGCTACACATTATATTGAGCAAGCATATCTGACCACAGCCCAGGTGAATATCTTGTGTGAGTCCAACTACTTAACTGGTTTGTGAGGACGCATGTCAAAGATAGATTTCATGGATGCATCTATCTGTTGGTTCAGTATGCATGACATCCTTTGAGCTTCCTAGAAAATTGATTACAGTAGGTATTTGTACACCTCTGTATCTCTAGCTGATGTATGGGTTTTAGCACTGAAACAATTGATAATTTCTAGGTTTTGATCTATGCATGATGGATTCATGCAAGTTGCTTAATTAACATACAGCAGGTATTTGGGCAGGAACGAACTATTCTATTGAACACTGACAGTCTATAGTGTCAAGACCTATGCAGTCTGTAGGCCATATTTTTTATGCCCTACACGTCTCACCTGTTTGGTGCTATTGTCTGTTGTCTGTTTGGTGCCATTGTCCGTTTGATTCAGCTGGTGTTGGTGCTGATTTAGGTGTTGGGTTCGATCCTCGTACTAGGATTTACAGTCTGTTTTGCATCCACTGCCGATTAGCTTACAATATATGATAGGTGCCCAACTCATTAGTTTACCACTGCCTATTACTTGCATGGATTACGTTAAAAACATATTCCGTAGCATGCCCTGTGTTGGTTATATTTTACCACTGCCTATTTCTGTTGGATGTGCCCAAGAAGCTTCTTTGTTTATGCTCTTATTTTAAATCTGTATGTTAACACATCCAGGAGGAATTACAAGGTACTAAACACATACATATCTTATGCAGTACTAGCGAGCGCATCGGAGTCAGAAAGCACGGTGAAATTGGGATGTCTTGGTTGAGAATTGGATCCTCAGTATGCTATTTACAATTTATGAATTGTGTATATCGAATGGGAGTAATGTGTGAATGTTTGAAAGCTAGTTCTTGTGAACACGTAACTGCTATATTCTGCACTGAATGTTATCGTCAAGTGTTGAGATGCAAAGGCACGTTGTTTGATGCAAATGGTCGTTTAGATTACTTAAGGAAGAGGGTTTTTTTGGCAAGAATCGCTCCAAAACAAGTACTTAGGTACTAAAACTCTATAACAAGTCCTTTTAAAACCAATGGATTCTTCATTTTTGAAAGGCTCAATGCGTTTCAAAGATGACTTCTTTAACCGAGTCTTTTCTAAATTTGCGAATGGTTAAGGTGCCCGATTTAAGGAAGACGTCTAGCTCGGGGATACGCCCCTTACACAGCAGTATCCGTCTTTATACAACATAGTTGGATGGAAAAATGTTTCCATAAGCTCCGTATTATCTCAGAAATGCTCACAATTTTTTTAAGCAATGGGCAGAAACTCCATCTTTGCATTAAAAAGAATAGAATTCAGCGGTTTACAATTATCTTTCGTATTTTTTTTGCAAGAATACTTCCAATCAATTCATCAACTTTCTAGGCACTATAATAAAGTACGTAAGAAGTAATAAAAATTATATCCAGATCTATAAACCACCTAGCGACGACTACAAGCACACTAGAACGAGCTGAAGGCTCGCAGTTATCATCGTCCCTCCTTCACTGGAGCCCAGCAAACCTTGTTGTAGTAGAAAGTTGGGATGTTGTTGTGCTAAGACCCCACAGGACTAGCGCACTAGACGAGCAACCGTCGCTGATGAAGAGAAGCGTAGATCCTTTTGGCTAAAGAGCAAAACTAATAATTGAGGGAAATGATCCAACCTGTAGATATACAAATACAGATGAACGATGACCAAATCCAATCGGATCTGCCGAAGATAAACACTGACCGAATCCCGCGAGATCCGACAGAGACACACCTCCACACGCTATCCGACGACGCTAGATGCACCGCTAGAACAGGGGCTAAGCCGGGAGAGGTGTGTCTCCCAAAAAAAAATTCATTTTAGTTCTAAACTCGTCCAAGGGGAACCAAAGATTATATCAAAATGATTTCCAATTTGAAATTAAAGTAGTAAGTAAATGTTTCTCTCCTGATCTTTTTACATAACAACAATTTCATCTCATCTATTTCACTGTTATCAGGGTCCTTGCTCCGAAATAATATAGAAGGTCTTTTCTAGCATGTGGAGACAAGATAAAGTTTAGAAAAATAACTAACTGAATAATTAATTATGTGATGTGATATGATCGTATCTAGAATATGGGGATTCATTTATAGGAACTCGGCCATCTTACAATTTTGTTTCCACCTCATTTTATGGCATTGTTAGACAATAAATCGATATGACATCTTGGTCAGAAATAGCAAACAATCTGCTCGTAGGCATTGGAGGTATTGTGTATACTATTGTTGTTTCTAGGATCATTAACTTTGAACCATGAAACACGTTCTATTCCTGAAGATTGAAACACCTGCTCGTAGGCATTGGAGGTATTGTGTACAAAAGGTGGAATTTATAATCACAGTTTGTGATAGACAACAAAATAGAACATAGGTTGTATTTGGACTTAGTTGTATTATTTTCTTACTACAAGACCTATTTCTCAAGTAACGTACAATTTTGTTGCATCACAGTAGATTCATTCCACAACGCCAAACAAACAGTCATATCTTGATTATCTACAGAAGAAAAGTATGTTCGCTGCATGTTTAAAAAAAGAACAAGCTAAATTAAGATAAAACTACATTTCTACTAGTGCTTGCACATTTGGTATGTTCTGTTGTGCAGTATTCAATATTGGGAAGTGAGCTATGCAAAAAAGAAAAGTTCTATGCACTTTCAAATAAGACACATGTGGGTTTTTCTAATTAGGTATCATGTTACTTTTTTCCAACGATGATGTCTCGGTTATTAATTGCATAGAATTTTCCGTGGTGCTTACATATTTAAATTTGTCCAGTCGGTACAACTCGTCGACATATTATTTTTTCCTATTCGAAGCTATCCAGTACGTACAACTTCAAGCTTAGATTTGATTACAGAAGCTACTCACACAGCTAATCCAGTAGACTATATAAACAACTAGGAACGAGCTAGTACATGCCGAGTGAGACTAAATCACCGGACTAATTCACCGTCGCCCACCAGCCGTCGCCATAAAAATGATTTTTTTCACAGAGTTTGCCTATAGGAGTGCTACCAATTGGATTTTTTTTTTGAAAGGAATGCGGTAGGGGAAGCCCCTACAGCGGATTTTTTGAAATAAATCATAAGAACCCAAATCTGCATCCGTGAGGATTTGAACCTGGGTGGCTGGGTTGTACATCCACTTCCCTAACCAAGTGAGCTGAGCTCACTTCTTTCTACAACTGATCTTTCTAAAAGATGAGGTCAATTGGATTTAATTTTTCAACTAGGCTTAGGCTTATCTGTTGGAATTAGCCTCTAATTCAAATATTATTTTTTCCATATTAAAGAAGAATAATACCTGTTAGCTTAGCTTCATAGAGAAGGTACCCATAAAGCTAGCTTGTGCAGTACTATGAATACAAAACTCACAGCACTAGCCAATCTCATCCATCGCTACAGATTCATTCACGCACACACTTGTTTCCTTGATTTTTGTGAACCTTAGTGATGGAGTACTTGCCGAAGCTAGCTTTGCTGCTCATAGCACTCTCGTCGGCAATGATCTTTACCGCCCAGAACACGGCGCAGGACGTGGTGGACGTCCACAACGCGGCGCGCCGATGTGGGCGTCAGACCGGTTTCGTGGGACGCCACGGTGGAAGCATGGGCGGAAGTGTACGTGGAGCAGTTCCGTGTCGACTGCCAGCCACAACACAGTCTAGATGGGCCACACGGAGAGAACATCTTCTGGAGCAGTGGGTCCGACTGGACAGCGGTGGAGGCGGTGAATTCATGGGTGGCGGAAAAACAATACTACGACCACGACAGCAACACCTGCTCAGCACCGGCCACTGAGTCGTGCGGGCACTACACACAGGTTGTGTGGAGCAACACGACGGTCATCGGATGCGCCCGTATCATATGTGACGGCAACGGTGGCAGTTTTGGCATATGCGGCTACAACCCGCCGGGCAATGTGGAGGGGCAGACTCCATACTAGGCTACGTATATAGCATGTGGCTATGCATGTGTGCATGCATGTACGTAGCAGCATATATATTGCATAAATAAATAATTAAGGGACACTCCTAGGGCAACCGACCAAGAATTCATTTAATTCTCGGTCGCGACTGATGTCACCCATGTTTGTGTGGGTCGAATCCCTCATCCCTTTCGCTCTTGTATCGTTCTGGATTTTGATTGTTCTTGTATTTATCCTATAATTCGTGATTGTGCTTGCATTTGTATGTATCCGAGCTTTCTATTGTGTTGTATATTGAAATTCATGTGGATGGGTTTCTAGATTGAATGGCATCAGAAATACAAGGCGAAAAGGTAGATCCATAGCAATTGAAAATTTGCTTTTACGTTCATTATCTATAGATACGAAGACATAAGAGAACTAAAATCACATAAAAACCTACGCATCTCCTTCCAAAAGTAGAAGATAGGCTCTTCCTCTCTCTCCTCGTTTGATTCTGTAGCAAGAACACCTTGATGGTTGATTCCTCACATATCAAAACATTGTGTCATCAACAACATTTTTTTCCACGTGCGCCTCCCTTGTACAGAACTTGGATCACAACCTTGATCCATATCCTTTTGACTCCAGAATGGTTTTCTTGATGGTTCTTCACCCAATATAAAGATAAAATAATGTTTAGAAAAATAACTAACTGAATAATTAATTATGTGCTCACTAGTAGAAAATGAGGCTTTCGTCCGGAGCGCAATTCCGCATTGGCCCCGGTTCAGGGAAAAAACCGGGACCAATGCCAGGCATTGGTCCCGGTTCGAGCTGCCAGGGGCCCGTGGACTATTGGCCCCGGTTCGGTTGGGGACATTAGTCCCGGTTCGTGCCACGAACCGGGACTAAAATTCCAGAGCCGGACACGTGGCGTGCCGCGGAGTTTTAGTCCCGGTCCGTGTCTCGAACCGGGACTAATACCCCTCACTGCCTATAAGTAACCCTCCCAGCCAGCTTCTCTCCTCTGTTTTTTTTTCTGCTTGGATGTGGGGAAGTGGGTGCTAGTTTTTTTTTCCTTTGCTACGCACAAGATGTGTTCGATGAAATGCCCGAGCCACACTTAAGTTCACACAAAATGATATCCTCGACCGAGGTTAGCAACTTTATCCTTTTCATCTGTAATTGATACAAAATATTGCATGTGTCGATGTACGGTGGTCATTTCACTATTCAAGATGTTATTGTAATGGTATTTGATAAACTTAATTATATGATGCAGATGGATGCACGGATGCGATGGATGTACGGCGAACGACGCAGTTCCGATTTTATTGCAGGCCTGCATAAATTTATCGATGTGGCTGAGGCAAACAAAGTGGATAATTTTATGCCTTGTCCATGTGTTGACTGTCGGAACGTCAGGGAGTACTCTAACTCAAAACCATTCAAGGCCACGTGCTTCGGAGAGGTTTCATGCCCAGCTATAATTGTTGGACCAAGCACGGAGAAAGAGGGGTTAGGATGGAAGACAATGAAGAAGAGGAGGATGATGACAACTATCCTATGTTCCCTGAAGAATACGGTGATACTGTAATGGAAGACAATGAAGAAGAAGGAGGTGAACAACGGGCATCAGATGAGCCCGCTGATGGTCTTGGTGGGGTCATTTCTGATGCAAAGCGAGAATGCGATACAGAAAAGGAGAAGCTAAAGTTGGAGGCCATGCTAGAGGATCACAAAAAGTTGCTGTACCCAAATTGCGAAGATGGCAGCACAAAGCTCGGTACCACACTGGAACTGCTGAAATGGAAGGCAGAGACTGGTTTTCTGACAAGGGATTTGAGAAGTTACTGAAAATAATGAAGCCGAAGCTTCCAAAGGATAACGAATTGCCCGAGACTACATACGAAGCAAAGAAGGCTATCTGCCCTCTAGGATTAGATGTGCAGAAGATACATGCATGCATTAATGACTGCATCCTGTACCGCGGTGAGGAGTACGAGAATATGGATAAATGCCCGGTATGCAATGCACTGCGGTACAAGATCAGACAAGATGACCCTGGTGATGTTGAGGGGATGACGAGCCCCCCAGGAAGAGGGTTCCTGCTAAGGTGATGTGGTATGCTCCTATAATACCACGGTTGAAACGTCTGTTCAGAAACAAAGAGCATGCCAGGTTGTTGCGATGGCACAAAGAAGAGCGTAAGAAAGACGGGAAGTTGAGACACCCCGCCGATGGGTCCCAGTGGAGAAAAATCGAGAGAGAGTTCTCGACATTTTCAGATGACGCAAGGAACTTAAGATTTGGTCTAAGTACAGATGAATCCTTTTGGGGAGCAGAGCTCCAGTCATAGCACTTGGCCCGTGACTCTATGTATCTACAACCTTCCTCCTTGGTTGTGCATGAAGCGGAAGTTCATTATGATGCCAGTGCTCATCCAAGGCCCGAAGCAACCCGGCAACGACATTGATGTGTACCTAAGGCCATTAGTTGATGAACTTTTGCAGTTGTGGTCCGAACCAGGTGTACGTGTGTGGGATGAGCACAAACAACAGGAATTTGACCTACGAGCGTTGCTGTTCGTAACCATCAATGATTGGCCTGCTCTTAGTAACATTTCAGGACAGTCAAACAAGGGATACAATGCATGCACGCACTGTTTAGATAAGACTGAAAGTACACATTTGGAAAAAAAGAATGTGTACCTGGGGTCGTCAATTTCTTCCGAACAGTCATACCGTAAGAAAGAAGGCAAGCATTTCAACGGTGAGGCAGATCGCCGGAAGAAGCCTAACCTCCCTGATGGTGATGTTATATATGGTATGGTCAAGGATTTAGAAGTAATCTTTGGAAAGGGTCCTGGCAGTCAATCTGTTCCGAATGACGTCGCTACAACACGCCCATGTGGAAGAAGAAATCTATATTTTGGGAGCTACCCTATTGGAAAGTCTTCAATCGACGTGATGCACGTGACGAAGAATCTTTGCGTGAACCTGCTAGGCTTCCTGGGCGTGTATGGGAAGACAAAAGATACACCAGAAGCACGGGAGGACCAGCAACGTATGAAAGACCCATACAACAAGCAGACGGATAAAGGGCGTCAATACTTAAGCAGCTACGCTCTTACCAAAGCAGAGAAGGAAATCTTTTTTGAATGCCTGAGCAGTATCAAGGTCCCGGCTGGCTTCTCGTCAAATATAAAGGGAATAATAAATATGGCAGAGAAAAAATTCCAGAACCTGAAGTCTCATGATTGCCACGTGATTATGACGCAGTTGCTTCCGGTTGCATTGAGGGGGCTTCTACCGAAAATGTTCGAGTACCCATTGTGAAGCTATGTGCATTCCTCAATGCAATATCTCAGAAGGTGATCGATCCAGAAACTCTACAAAGTTTACAGAAGGATGTGGTCCAATGTCTTGTCAGTTTTGAGTTGGTGTTCCCCCCATCCTTCTTCAATATTATGACGCATCTCCTGGTTCACCTAGTCGACGAGATTGCCATTCTCGGTCCTGTATTTCTACACAATATGTTCCCCTTCGAGAGGTTCATGGGAGTCTTGAAGAAATATGTTCATAACCGTGCTAGGCCAGAAGGAAGCATCTCAAAGGGCTATGGAACAGAGGAGGTCATTGAGTTCTGTGTTGACTTTATTCCTGACCTTAAGCCGATTGGTGTTCCTGAATCGCGGCATGAGGGGAGACTGAGTGGAAAAGGCACGCTAGGAAAGAAAGCACTGATATGTAGGGACGCATTCTTTAACTCAAGCACACTACACAGTTCTACAAAGTTCCACCTTCGTGGCTCCGTATATCGAGGAACACAAGAATTATGTACGCTCCAAGAACCCGGGGAAGGCTGACTCCTGGATTAAAAAAAACACATGGAGACTTTCGGCAGTTGGTTGCGATTACAGCTCATGAATGACACCACTGTCGGAGATCAGCTCTACTTGTTGGCCGCGTCACCATCTTCGACTGTATTGAATTTCCAAGGGTACGAGATAAATGGGAATACATTTTACACGATCGCCCAAGATAAAAAGAGCACCAACCAAAACAGTGGTGTCCGCTTTGATGCAACAGACGAGAATGGGCAAAAGGACACATACTATGGTTACATAGAGGAGATATGGGAACTTGACTATGGACCTACTTTTAAGGTCCCTTTGTTTCGGTGCAGTTGGGTCAACATGAATGGAGAAGGGATAAAGGTAGACCAGCTGTACGGAATGACAACAGTGGATCTCAAGAATCTTGGTTACAGGAATGAACCATTCGTCCTAGCCAATGATGTGGCTCAGGTTTTCTATGTGAAGGACATGTCCTCCAGACCGAAAAAAAGAAAAAAATAAGCAAACGAATACATCAGACGATGAGCCAAAGCGTCACATAGTTTTTCAGGGAAAAGAAACATCGTGGGAGTCGAGGACAAGACAGACATGTCAGCAGATTATAATAAGTTTGATGAAATTCCGCCCTTCACAGTGAAAACTAACCCAAGCATCCCGTTAAATAATGAAGATGCTCCATGGTTACGGCCGAAGCGATCATAGGCAAGGGACATACGCGAAGAAGGGTTCATGGCTTTTATGTAAATCAATGTAATGTATTAAACCTTTATGTGATGTGTAGTAATGTGTTAAACCTTTTAGAAAACAAGTGACCACATGTAATGCAAGGTTCCCGAGCATTCTGAATAGTTCTCAATACAATCTCTGCATATAACTGATGTTGGTGAAAACTGACCCATGCATCCTGTTAAATGATGAAGATTCTCCATGGCTACGGGCAGAAGAAAACCACAACACTAGATAGGGATGTTGGTGATGTGTAATAATGGCTATATGCGAATACAAACCGTATGTTTTGACTATATGCGAATGATTTGTATTCGGTCAATGAAGAAGATTGTCCATGGTTACGGCGCAATCAGAAGAACAACGGTTACAACCTTTTATGTAACTGTGTTCTGAAAACTCAGAAGAAAACTCTAAACACTGATTTTTGGTTCTAAAAACTCCAACGGCTTACAAGCGCTCGATAAAGTTAGAACAAAATACACGGTTTCCCCTGCATACAGCCCGACGGTATCTCGTGAGTGCCCGCATATCAAATGCACATTTGGACGTATGCAGGGAATCCGAATGATTTGTATCCGGTCGATGAACTGAAGAATTTTGTAGATAGAACAAAACACACGGTTTCCCCTGCATACAGCCCGACGATGGATCGTGAGTGCCCGCATATCAAATGCACCGTTGGACGTATGCAGGGAATCCGAATAATTTGTATGTATCCGAGCTGAACTACAAGTAGTAGACACTGAGTGCCGAACATGTCCGAGAGGTGGGCTATATATAGGGTCGTGTGGCTCACAAAGTGGTTGTGCTAGTGCTGATCCAACAGCTCACAAGCCATCAAAAGAAACACACCCCTGATCCAACGGCTCACAAGAGCTCGAAAGAAACACACGATCCGTGTGCTTCTTCCTTATTGGTGGGATTCCCTTTAGTCCCGGTTGGTATCATTGCGCGGGAAGAAATAAGCCCCTTTAGTACCGGTTGGTGACTCACAAAATGGTTGTGCTAGTGCTGATCCAACAGCTCACAAGCCCTCAAAAGAAACACACCCCTGATCCAACGGCTCCAAGCACTCGAAAGAAACACACGATCCGTGTGCTTCTTCCTTATTGGTGGGATTCCATTTAGTCCCGGTTGGTAAAATTGCGCGGGATTCCATTTCTTCTTCATCAATCGGCGTGAGAGGGCGCTCGCCAGGTACGAGGAGGACGGCCTGCCTCCTTCGAACTTCAACGAGGCCCGTCGTCGGCTGTGCTGGGGCGGCCGGACTCTCTAGAGCGTCATGGACTACATCATGGCCGGCGATAACCCCCACCTGCGCTACCCTCACTTCCAGTCCAGGCGAGCGTCGCCCGACGGCAGCGACGACGACGGCGGCGACTATGACGACTACGAGGACGAGTATTATAGGCCTAGATAGCAGTATGACTAACCTGAGCCACATCATTGGTTAGGACAAATGGCTCGTCTATGTACCAAGATTGTTGTCATTCCCTACTGCTGGTCTAGATCCGACGACGATCGTGTAAAATGTATTCTTTATCTCTGCATTTCCAACTAATGATCTTTAGCATCTGAATAAGTAATCTGGTTTTGAGTTAGTTATGCAAAAGACAAATGAATTAATAATTATTATTACTTAATCATAAATCTTACTTAATCATTTTTTGATCGATTTATACATATTATTTGTCGAATTTTGATTTACGGATTTAAAGATATGAATTTATCCATATTAAATTGAAAATGACAATAATAGTGTAAAATTGATTTTGGATTATTTATTCAAATTCAAACACTTTTCATGTTGAAAGTTTTGTCAATTCAAAATATGCAATAAAGTTAATGCATTTTCAATTGAAAATGGCAAAATGGTTAATAGTTTGTATAGTTAGAATAATTATTTTAGAAAACAGAAAATGGTTTGAGATTATTTATTCAAATTTAAACGCTTTTCATGTTCAAAGTCTTTTCAGATTCAAAACCATTTGAAATTCATATTCAAACACCTAAATAAGAAAAAAAAAGGCGGGAACAACATTCAGAACTGAAAAGTTTGAACTAAATTTGAAAAAGGACTCATTGGTCCCGGCTTAAAAGAAGAACCGGGACTAAAAACCCATGGACGCGCCACGCGAATCTGGCATTAAATGACCAACTCATTGGTCCCGGTTCCTCCCAAGAACCGGGACCAAAGAGGCATTGGTCCCGGTTCGTGTCAGGAACCGGGACCAATGAGTCCTGGTATAACTGTCTGCCCCTTCTCCATCCCCACTTCATCCCCAAATCCTCGACTTTCGCACGCGGGCGCGCCGGAGCAAAATCGTCGCCGTCAGGCTGCCCGACGCCCGCGTCGCTCCACGCCGCCCCCGTCGACGTCCGTCGCGCCCTCGACGCCCGTGCCGCGCCCTCGACGCCCGTGCCGCCCGCACGCAGGAGCTCGCCGGCGAAGGATCGTGTCCACGCTCACCGCACTCGTCTCCGCCGTCTACACCACCCCCAGGACCATAGGTGAGCGCCCGCACTCGTCCACGCTCTGGCCACGGCGGCGCTGCCCATCTGTGGTCGCCCCCGGCGCGCCCTCTTGTGGGTGCCGTACCGTTTCAGGTAGATGAGTCGCTGACGGGCTGGCCCCACCCGTCAGCGATTTAATCATTTCCTTGCGCGGGAAAAAAATAAATGGGCCAAGCCTAGTGGGCTGAGGCGCCACGGCCCATTTATTTATTTTTCCTTCCTCGATTTAGGAATTAGCAAAAATATTCCAGATCTGTGCACTTGTTAGAAATTAAATATCTTGAGATCTATAAGTCCAAAAAGGATGAACCCAAATTCTCTGTAGAGCTAATCAAAATGTTTAGATGTTGTCACAAGGAACATATCAATTAGATTAATAACTTTTGCATGGTAATTCAAATAGTACACGAGGTTTATTTTACAAACTTGGTTGTTTCTGATACTATGTTAACCCAAATGGAGTAGATCCAATTTTGTTAGCTTATTAATTTAAAATGTTAGCTATCCCTATTTTTGTAGAATTATTAGAACAACAGAGGCAAAATAGAAAATCAAATAGTGATGTATCCTTTTCTATAGTATCATAATTATAGTGGAATAAATAAGTATCCAAATGGACCTAGACCAATTTTGTTGGATCATAAACAATCAATGTTAGTTGTCCCTAAATTAGCATAATTTTGTGACAAACATAACTTGAGTTGTGCATTAAAACTTGTGTGACAAGTTTCTGCCATAATAATCATATATAAATAATGGTTAATTAAATTAAGTTAAATCCAATTGTTTTGCCTTGTGTATCCCAGTGGCCTTCTGTAGGATTTAGGATTAGGTTGTGATGCTTGGTTGGGTGTCTGTCTTATAAAATGATTTAAGTGTCTATATTATAAAATGATTTAAGTGTCTGTATTATAAAATGTTGTTTATGTTTATTGTTGAGTGTCCTTACAGAAAAAAATTGTGTTAGGAATTGTTAGTACTGTGTTAGGAAAATTTGTGTTAGTAATTGTTAGTACAATTACCCAACTAAAGTTTTGTGCATTGTTCTTAATTTGTAGACACTATGGAACACGGCAGAGACGAAAATCAGGAAAACATCCTCGAGGATATGATCCGCGGGGAAGATGTTGGCGATGTCACCTCGCAGTTTCTGAACAACTCCGGTGAGGGAGATGAGTCTCTCAACCGAAGAGATGGCTCCGGTGAGGTAGAAGCCGACGGCTGGGGCGAGGGAGAAGCCGGCGGCTTCAATGAGGGAGAAGCCAACGGCTCCGGTGGAACATTAAATATTGCAAACTCCGGCGAGGTGCATATATATATTAATTAATTAAGCCTCTGCTGTCTATATACATATATTAACGCTCTTTCTTCTTTTAGCCCTCCGGATCGAGCAAATCTTCTGTAAGGATGAAATGAGGCCCAGCCAAAAAGTTGGGTGACCATGAAAGGTACATGATCAAAAAGGTCGCTGAAGACGGCACACCGATTGCTCCCCCTGATGTTGCAAAAAAAATTGTAAAGCAATGCGGAGTTATTGTTAGGGATTACATCCCGATC